>JAGPOW010003395.1:9604318-9621880 GCA_030014935.1 Caiman crocodilus | reverse complement strand
GGAAATGAAGTACATGGTTAAAACACAGGTATAGAGACATGCTCAGTAGAGGACTTTTTGCATCATTTACCTGTAACCAATCACTGAACAGTATGCTTGCTAACCTCTGAAAATTTCAGTATAAAGGATGCTTAGAAATAGTGTTTGGTGTGCTTGCTACCTTGCACCTTTGTTGCTGGCAATAAAAACTCTTTTTCTTTCAAACTTCCACACCTGGTATTCGTATTGGCTCTTGCATACCAGGCATGGATCCAGTTTGGGCTGGAGCACAACAATCCCAGCCTTCCCTACCCCACATGGGGTTACTTGTCACATAGGGATGGGCAGGGATAGGCCAGAGCGTGCATAGCACAGGCATTCCCTGGGGACAAGTAGTAGTGGTACAAGATGTGCCAATGTTTCTATGTCCTGGGAAAACATCTGTTCCCACTCATCCGGATGCACCCTATAAGTACAAAATATTCTTAAGGAAGTATAAAACTTAATTTTTTTTCACTTTGTTACTAAATTCAAGTGGACCCATTTACACACACACACACACACACACACACACACACACACACATTTTTATTTATATAAATACTTTTTCATAAGTGAAGACAGACCAATTTTGAGGCAAAATGGCTGTAGAAAACCATGAGGAAATTCTGCTCCCTAAGTAGTTTAAAATACAAAGGCCTTGATCTGGTTCTTAATGAAATCAATTACAAAAATATTCTTGCATCAAAGACTCTCCTGGTGGAAATGAGCAAAACCTCACTGAAATCAGTGGCACTGCACCAGCTTATAGCAGCAGATCATTTGTCCTATTGCCTTTAAGGTGGGGGGAGTGAATCGAAGGATAGCAGTAAGATGGTGAACAGTTAAAAACTTGCCTTGTCTCCTTCTTCAACCTCACAGATTTTCTCTCCAGTTGCAGGGTTATAGACTTCAAATTTTCTGCCATTAGCTGAATTGTGCCACTCATTATTTATAAATATCTGCAAGGAAGGAAGAAAACAAATGATAGAATACAAATTTAGTAGTTGTTTTTCTTACACTTGCAATGAACAACTTATATAGTATCAAAAAAGCTATCCAATAATCTTTTCTTGTTTTAAGCCCTCATTTATATAGACAATGTTCATTTTTACAGAGAAATTAGAAACAATTAATATGGAAATTTAAAGAGGCAAGGTTTTTTTGTGATGTTTTGTTGGATCAACTGTATGGTTGGAAGAGAAGTTTGATAAGCTTTCAGGCACAAACTGCCCATTCTCTGTTCATAAAAAAACATTTGCCTCTCATACATTTCCTAGACTATCAGGGTTGCAACAACAACCTAAACAAAGCAGAAAAAATGAAGATTTTCATACTTAAACCTGTCTACTCTCATTTTGTACTCATAGTTTGTATACACACAGAAATCTATTTATGTTAGGGTAGTATGCGACTTTAAGGTAGAATTGTCTTTACGGATATTCTTACCTTGGAATAAAATTGTCTTGGTTTGAATTAGTTGGATTTACTTTAGAATAAAAGTGCCTTATTCTGAAAAAAAAATTCATCATAAGTGGTTTACAATTATTCATCCAAACACTTTTATTCTAGAATAAGATCATCCACATGTGGAATTAATCAGAATCCCTATTCCTGAAGAACTTTTGTGTCGACAACGCCTTTTTAATCACTATCATTAGATAATGCCTACAAAGGTAGGCATTTTGTCATAGTTTTGGCCCACATCATAAGCCATATTATTATATGAATAATTTCAGTTTTTTTGAAATCCACACTGAATGTACAAGGAAAGAGAAGGTGGTAACTGACCTGCACTTTTGAAATTGCTACTGCCATTGTGACACTGATATACTGCCTCACTTAGGTTGACAGGAAGATGTATGTTTCTGTATATTCTCCAATTATGCATTACTATTATACGGGGATCCCCTGGAGAACTGAGTTCTTTGATGCACAGGAGAAGCAAACTTGCTTCCTTCAAATCATGTACCCCTTTTCCCGAGCAACTATATTTGACTTTCAGAGAAGCCATTGTGCCACAGAGACAGGATCTGTCCTCTTACTGAAAACAGTAGACAGGCAAGTCATGTGACCTGTGATAATTGGGAGAGATCAGCTTTCTTGCATCATTTATCTTTTCTTTTATTTCCTCTCCAAAAAAAAATGAGGTTCTCTGTAATGGAAGACCACACTAAAGAGCCACAGCCTTCTTAATGGCGTCTGCAACAAAAAGAGAACTATTTAGGCATCAGGCAAGTGCCAGAAAATGTGATTTGCACACTTCTCTATTTCCAAGTCAGAGGAGAAAAATAAAGAAGAGTACTAATCTCTGTGATTTTTTCCTCCTCTAATCCTTCTGCCCATGGATTGCTGTCTCATTAGATATGATCCTAATGAAGATTATTGAAAAGCACAGAACAAATGTTGCTAATCTTTTACAGGAACTAAGAGATCCATTTCATTAAATGCAGGGGTGGGTCCACAGATCAAGAAGAATTTATTTCTGGGTCTACTAAAACGATATAGTTTATTCTTCCTCACCAAAACCATGTCTGTGCAATCAGTATATTAATGTTAAAGATACATTGTACATCTCATTAAAAAGCATGAAACAATATTAACAGTTTATTACAAAACAGTAAATTATTAGACTAACTTACATGCAGAAAATTACTGTGTATTACAATGTAAGTGTATGCATGTGTTTCAATTTTTATGTGCAGATTAGACAAACATTTGTTGGAACAGCATAGTCAGGGATATTTCTGCCTTGAGGAGAAGGTTGGATAAGCCCATCCCTCTTTTTCCATGATTCAGGTTTAAAATTACTTAGCCAAATGTCATTTTCAGTTAGTTACATACTCTTGCCTATGCCTATGCATTGAAGGTCTTGGTGTGATGGTCACAAGACTCTGTACAAGCAGATTCATTTTAGACACCAGGATTTTATTTTTTTCCCAGCATACAGTAGTTTTTTTACAAAATAATATTAGGAGTATCTGCTAAGTGAAATTCTAACCACCTGCCTTTTCTACTACTGATGGCCTTATAGGATTATGGGATGTCTGACATTTTTAAGTTCAAACCCCTGCATTCACACAACCACATAACAACAGTCCATTCAGAAATACATCTTACCTTAGGTTAAGTTCAAGTGAATATGTGTACTAAGAATAAATGTTGAAGGAATGATACTTCTCTCTGATTTCAATTGTACTAATTATCAAAATCACTTAGCTATGTTTTAGGAGAATGAAGACATTGCGTGCTTTATATTTGTTATGAACTGTGTTAACAGGAAATCTTGTTTGAATGACTGAGGGCAGAAATGAAGAGAATTTTCTAATGATATACATAAACCATTGTTTCAGTAAATCCTAGCCTAGCACCCAAGGGGAGCTTTTGTGTTGTACTTCCGGAAAAGTATTTGTCCTTCTGGTCCTGTAGAGTGATTTTCTTTCATTGGTGAAGCTTTAGTCACCTTCTTCGATATACAATGAGTAACCTGTATTTCCCCAATCTGAACTCCATGCTTTTCAGTGATTGCAACAGAGTTACAAGATAAGGGGTCTTGTCATATGATCATGCTTTTGAATTACAGAATATAAACTAAAATAGAAATTCACATTGTTGGATAAAAATCAGCAAACTTCAGTGCCGATAATACTACTGAAATTTCTTTTCTCTGGGTCCTCAATGTGTATGTCAGCTCTGAGTATCTAACACGTATTTATGCACATACCTTTCTGTCCTGCAACATGCTGGAGATCTGCTGTTTTGGAGCAGACTTGATTAATCAAGTTTGCTCCACTTGCAAGCTGAGGCAAACTGCGCTGCACTGCATGCAGTTGTACAAGCGGCAAAATGGGCATCAGTGCACAGAAAATGGTAGCAGTGTACTTTTGAACTAAAGCACCCCAACGTGTTTTAGTTTAAAAGCATGTCACCACCATTTTCTCAGCGCTGATGAGCATTTTGCTGCTTATACAACTGCAAGTATCGCAGCTGCAGGTGCTTTTCAACTCGCCCGGTGCTGCAGTGCTTCCATGTGAAAAATTGCCCTTTATGCCTTCCATATATGGCCCATGGTTGACCATTCCTTCACGACACATCAGATATCCAACCCTTTTGTCTTTGGCATGTATGCCTTTTTCTGATTGTATAAAAGTAAAGTTGGATTTGGGATACAGTTCTTTACTTCTATGAACTGGTCTTTAGGTGGGAATTTTAATGCTGCTCCAACGTGATTAACTTTCGGACTGTGTGGGCCAAATGATTAATTATTTGCTAATTAACTCTCATCCATCCATGCCAGCTCTAATTTATTACTGTAATTTATTAATCTGTGGCATTTATATCACTTTCCTGCAAAACATATAAAACGCAACACAGAGATACAATCTGACTGTTTTATCACCTAGTTTGAATGCCTGTGTTGGATCCCTATGAGGTGGTAGAACAGAGTAACATTTCCTGTGCTTACTTCCAAGAACTTTCACAATTTTATTCCTTTCCTCATCTCTAGAAAACTGTTACCATGTATCTCCTACCTTTTCCTGTGCTATCTATCCCCTTGGTTTGGAATGCCCTCTACATCCCGGGTGACCAAACCTTGATATTGTTCATGTTTGTTAATCCTCAGCACCTTTCATAACACTGAAAGTGGGTTAATAGCATTAAAAAACACAAAACTAAATAGGGAAGGTATTCTTTCTTCTTTATTTGCTAATGGGCTCTTAATTTTTAGCTTCTGTCCTCTAGATTTAGAATAGCATATAAATAGCAAAGAACAACTAAGCAATAACAACAAATGTACCATAGCTGGTATAAACTAAAGATGATCATACTGGCACGTGCTGTATCATTGAAACTGCTGATAGCACAATCTAAAAACTGTTTCATACATTCCAGGGATTATGTATTCGATTTTAGCTTTTATACAAGGAAAAGGCGAAGAGTGTGCCACATAGATTTTTTATAGCTGGGACAAACACCATCTCATATAGATAGAAAAAATGGTGTAGGAAAATTCAGACATCCTGGCACAAATGTACATTTAACAAGATAAATGAGATGGAATAGGTATTTCAGTATCCCATATTGAAATATCATAATCTTGACTTTTAGATGGGACTGTAAAGCACAAATATCCCTTTACATGTTCCAGCTGATTACATAATTGGCAAATGAACCCTTGGTATTAGTTTAACCTTTATAGGTAAGGTTTTCTATAGGTAAATATTTGAATTTCTTAGTAAGTCGGGACAAAAACATGTAACCCAACTATGGTCTCCAAAGACACTATGAAAGTTTTAGGATGGACAGAGATAAAACTCTGAACAGTTCTTATTTGTTTTATTTTTTTCTCTGAATCTTACAGTCAGAAGACTCCTTGACATACTGTCATCCAGTTCTTATATAAAATCTTTTCTAAAACCAGACAAAATGAGGATTTCAGGAATGGCTGCCTACTTTGTATTTTATTATTTGAAAATCCCAATTGAATGTTAGTAAGAGTCATGACACAGTTAGTAAAACAGGATTTTCCCCACAACGATCTATTAAAGAAACCACAGCCATTGTCACTGAACAGTCACCATTTACCTAGAGTTACCACCTAGTGGTATAAGAAATACTGCGGTTATTTTCTGTTGAGATCTTAGACAGAAATTCTGACATCCTAAATACCATTGTGAGCATGAGGATAAAAAGCAAACTGTCTTTCATTGTAAAATAATATAATAACAATTATAATACTAATTTTAGAAATACAAGATCAGGCTGATGATGGTCATTCATCAGCACTAAAAACTTGTCTCCCTTTTGTGCAGAAGGCAACTAATTGCTGGGACGGTGAAGAACACGCATGCACACACATACACACACTCTCGCGCACACACAAACATGCATGTGCACGCACGCGCACACACACACACACACACACACAGCCTCTACTTACAGAGTTCCTATAAAACATTAGCATTGATGAGGCATTTTGAGGAGAACAGTGATAAGCTAACTGGAGTTATGAGCAAAACTCAAAGTCCTGTTTTCAATACGATTTCAAGGTCCTGTTTGCTAAATTGACTGGTTCATGCAACTGTAAAGACTGTTGCCTTTAAACCACAAGTAACAATTGTATAAAATAATTCTTTTACATATTCACAGAAATGCAACACATTTTGGTAAAATGCTGTGTAAGCAGCATATAAGTTGGTCTAGAAGAGATGGATAATGGATAGAGGGCATGAGCATAGGTGGACACATTGGGTATGTCCCCATGAGCACACACATGCAGTTTGGGGCCCTGCAAACCACACGTGCACATGTGCATGCATTCACTGCGCTGCTGATTTGCAGCGCAGTGGGTGTTTTGGACACTATGAGATCCCAGTGTAAAATAAAAACAGCAGAAAAAATCAGGGAAGTGTACATGGCTGCAATATGTGCCACCCAGAACTGGAACGTGGCTGGCCAGAGCCATGCTCCAGCTGCTGGCCAGACTCCATGCACCCAGATCACTGCCACTGCAGCTCCGTGAGGCCCCCAGGACTCCAGGTAAGGCTCCTGAGGCCAGACCAGTGCTGGTCCTCAGCTTCCCCTACCCAACCTGGGCCAATTGCTGCATGCCAGACCAAGGGTGTGCCTAGGGCCAACTAGCAGTGGGGAAAATGTGTGCCATCGCTATTTCTCACTGGGGAAACGCACATTCCTGCTCAAGGGTATGTGCCCATTGGTGCTAATTCTTACATTGGCTATACTTTACGAGGGGCACATTAACATCAATATAATTCAATAGCAATCATAAATATATGAAGTATTCTTCATTATCTGTAGACCCAGATTCCTTATCCACTGCATTATATTTTATGACAGAAGGCCGTGTTACACATTAATTTTAGGTGGGTCCTGGAGCTCTTAACCCTTGGATTGCCCATGCCTTAACACATAAAACTAGCTTTAAGCACACATTAGGCAACGTGAAGTTACATCACTCCAGGTCTGATCTGTTGTGTTACTTAGCTTATGTTTCATTAATGTGTAGCCACTCTCAGGATGCAGTATCCTGCCCCCACCCTCGTGTTTTTTGTGGAAATTTTTTTCACCCTCTGAACTCTAGTTCTCAGGAGGGGGCATCAAGTCAACTCTCCCTCCTGCCCCAAAGCATTTGATCTTCCCACCGCTAGGAGTACAACCCCATGCAAAGAGCCTGAAGAGCATATGCCAGCTACCCAGGTCACAGGGCATGGACGGGTCCAGGAGTGGGGTCTGGAGGGGAGGGGGAGAGAACAAGGTAGGGGGACCAGATTGGGTCCCCATAAGCTGGGGATTCCTTCCTGGGGCAGGGGTTGCAGCTCCCCCAAAAGCACCTTCCTTCATCACTTCTACCTCCCAGCCACCCCAGGAAACATGACCAGCACCCCCCATACCTAAATCCCAAATTCAATTTATTAAAATAAAGACCTTCTTTAGTTTACTACCTCTATTTTTGTACATTCTTTTCCTGTTTCTGCTTCTTTTTATTTTATCCTTCAGTGGCTGACTTCCTTCATTTCACCACTCTTCACCCAGTACCATTTATTTTCTACCTCCCGTTTCCATAGGTGGAAGGAGAAAAAAAATTAAAGGGCTAAGCATATACGTGCATACATGCTTGTGCCCTCCCCACAGCAGGAAAGTCTGTGGGGAGAGGGGAAAGGACCAGGGGGGTAGGGAGGGAGCGGGTCTGGGTCTGGGTCTGGGATTGGGTAGGGATTGGGAGGGAGCAGAACAAAGCCAGGCCTGGGATTGGGATTGGGATCAGAACCTAGACCCACTGCACCCATGCAGCTGCCTTTTCCCCTGCACCCAGGGTCATTGCCCATTGCTGGCAGGCCCCATGAATCCACTGCCCCCAGCCCTGCACCAGCACTGAGTGCCTTTCCATACCAGCCCTGGTCCCACACCATCTAGAGGGGCCCAGAACTGGGAACCTGGAGTGGAGCCAGCCTCAGCTGCACTGCTGGGCTGAAGGGAATAGAGCCCCCAGGACTCCCGTGCCTGCCCAACCCTGCCTCACTCTGAGTCATCCCCAGGAAGAGCCTGAAACAGCCTGGTGGCTCCTCCAGAGGTGCAGATCCAGGGAGCCAAGGGGGAGCATGTGCCCCCTTGATTTTTGCATGGGGCAAGGGTGAGCTGCAGCTGCAAGCTGGGCTCTGCCTGCTTGCTGCCTCCATACCTAGCTGGTGCCTTTGAAAGCAAAGTGGCGCCATGTGCGTCCTGCTGCTGGGCGGGCTGGGCAGCGTGGCACAAGGTGCTGCACTGTGTCACTTTCAAAGGTGGAAGAGAGGTGCGGAGGCAGGGAGGAGGCAGAACCCAGCTCACAGCTGCAGCCCGCCCTTGCCCCATGCAAAAATCAGTGGTCCATGTGCCCCATCCTTGGCTCCCTAGTACTGTGCCGTGCCATGCCATGCCTCTGGAGGAGTCACCAGGCTCTGATTGTCCCGCAACCTGGTCCACCCAAGGCCACATTCACCATGAATGGGGCCCTGCCCAGGCTGAATCATTGCACAATCCCCATATTGCAGCATGGAGCAAAACGGGGGCAGGGGTGAATGATTCACCCCTGGTAACCTGTCTGCACAGTGTATCTGAGTCTGCACACAAGTCCTCCTCTTCTGTAGCAGTCTATGGCCAGGCATCCCTGTGGTCATACCTGCTGCCCTGTGTTTGGGGAGGGCTGAGCCCTGTTAGCCCCCCTATCTGCCACCTATACCCATTTCATTACCCACCCCTATACAGTTCAGAAATGCAACAAGACCCAGACTCTGACTGTACCATTGTCATTATCAGGGCCTGTTTTATTGAAGATATTTTTATGATCATATATGACCTTATATAATTTCTGGTAACATTCTAATTTACAGCACATAAGGTAGGGACAGAAGTTACATATAAACCAGTTTAAGTAATCAGAAACTCGTTTAAACCTGTAACAGAACAGAAGACGAGTGCAGATAAAACAGTTTCAAAATGACTGAAACTGGTCCAAGATAAACCTGGTTGAATGTAGTATCAGACTTAACTGATTTGGGTACAATCAGTTTATTAAACTTGTGTCCCAGACCCCTTCCTGGTTCAACTTAAATCACAGTCCCCCAGCATTCCAGAATACTTTCCAGCTCTGGGATGTCCTGTCTTTTCCAACAGAGAAGGGTTGGTGGGGAGGGGGAGGAAGACAGGGACTGACCCACCTCACCCGCTGGCAAATTTGGCTGGAGTCTGGGGGGGGCGGGGAATAGAGAGACTTCCCTTCCCCTGCGTACATAGATGCCCTGCCCTGCCTTGCTCTGCTAAAACTTCTCATTTGCTGTGACTGTGGACTACAAGTCCCAGAGGCACTTGGAAGCAGGAAAGTGATGAAGAACTCTGTGGAGTCCTGGTGCTGTAATTCTGGACTGCAAGTCCCAGAGGCCTTGAAGACAGCAGGAAGAGGAAAGTAACACACAGCCCATGCTGGCTATGTGCCAAAGAGCCATGCTTTAGTGCCCCCTGTCTTCTGGCCTTAGCCACTGCAGGCATGTGGCTGCATTCCCTGAATCTAAAGCGAATGTCTTTCCAGTTGTTTCTCAGTTTAATCTTCACATCTTAGGTTAACCTGCAAAGACTGAATTGATTCAGCCTCAGGCTTTTTAACTGTCTATACTTATCCAGAAAGGCCACAGAATAAGGTACAGAATGGTATAGCTATAATGGAAAGACTAACAAATGGCATGGGAAAGGGGAAGGAGTCCCATCTTCCCTCTGTTAGGATATACACATATTAGTAAATATCCTATAGCTCAGATTACTAGCACTCTAACTTTTAAGAGACAAAGAAATAAACATTTTGTGGCAGGTCATTTTAAAACTAACGCTGCTTGGGTTTTGGGGGGGCAGTTTGTAGGTGATGTATCTGAAACTTTAGGATAAATGTCCATTACTATCTAGTCCATTTAAATCCTGGATATCATGGCCAAATATGAAGTGTAACAAAGGGTTTGAGTTCTTTATAGAAGATATGAAATAAATAGTTATCTGTTATTGTTATTATTTCTGTTAGTGTGACCTAACCAAAAATAATATTGGTGGATATTTTGGGAAGAAAATAAATCTACAAAATATTTGCTAAACTAGGCTGTGAATAATCCTAGAGTTGTTATAGACTTGCATACATATTAACTTAGCTGTATATGGAACCCAAGAAATATCATATATACAGCCAAACTGATGTCTTTAGTTAACAGTGCTGGTAAGTAACTTCCTGACTGAAGCTTTTCAAACTTGGAAGCAAAGAACTATATTACAACCTACCAATTTTACAAATCTGACATGGCCCATCATAAAAACAGCACATGAGACTGAGTGCTCTCAGGAGACTTGGACGTAAAGAAATGAAAGGGTTAATAAGAGTTAATAACTAGTTATGTTGCCAGGAGGCAAAGTGAAAGAAAAATGTTATATAACTTTATAATTTTAGAGTATGCCAAATTCATATCTGTCTGCAAAAGGAATAATAGTCATTTTTGGAAGTATTGCAAGTATTGGTTTAAGTACCATACTTGTTTTAGAGTACTGATGCAATGGTATTATTTTAGAGTATCTTAGTTATTATTGTTTTTCATGCCATCTCCTTATAATCTTATCCTGTTTCTGTATGTAAGTATCGTAATGCATCAGAAACCGTAAACTGTAATATCCCAAAGTCTTCAGGTTAAATTATGGACATATTTTTACAGATATGAAAGGCAGAAAGAAGAGCAAAAATCCAAACTCCCACACCGAAGTAATGCTGCAAGCACTGTAGGTATTTTTACCTTGGAACTCAGCAGTATATGGGCAGCTACATTCATTTAGCACTATGAACTGTGCAATCTGTGTTTTACTACAACAGGGTTGTGGTTTACTAAAACAGGGAAAAGCTAAATCACTAGCCAACATGAGCACATGCAGCCACCATGAGCAGAACAGTAGAACTGCAGTATGTTTCTGATACCTGCTGACAAAAGCAACAATGATTATCTTGACGTGATGATGTGCTGCCATATATGAAGATCATGTTTGTGACTCAGTGGTTTTACAAGATGTGCATTCAACTACCTGGCTAGCCACTGTGACAGAGGCCAAATGGGTGTTGTTTATGAGTATTAAATGGAGACTTAGAAACACCATGGTGGGCACATTATTGCATTTATTTCACTGAGATCTTGAAGCAAGCTGGCAACTCCCACAATGGCCACATGGGAAATTTATCATCTTCCCACTCCTTTTCATTTGAAACTGGAAATCAACAATTGTGGATGGGCTCTATACTGCACTGAACCCTTATTTAAAAATAAAGACCTAGACCATAAGCAGATGGCTGTTGCAAAGTCCCTTTGACTGGATTTCATTTTCAGGGGTTAAAGTATAGCAAAACACCATGTTTTGCACTGCTTAGGAGACACCAATTCAGATAATCAGAAGTTTGGAAAATTGACAGCTTTTCAGGGATTTCGTTTTAACCCTGTGTGGTTTGACAATCTGCAGAATGGAAACATTTAGTTAGTGTAAAAGTTTCAACATAGGACTGGGAATCAGGAACTCCCAAGGTGCAAAGCCTGTGGAGGCTTTTTAGGACCTTTGGCTTCCAAAGCAATGGTGGATGTCTTTTCTTTCAGCTACTGCCTGGTCTTACAGAAGGAAATGACTCAACCCTGATTTTATAGTGATCTGATTTATACAGCTACGTAATTCAGTCTGATTTATAGTCTCAAATTTATCCTTAAGCAGAGAAGATTTTTACCTAACTAGATATTAGAATCGTTAAATATAATTCAATGTGGATACACCAAAGAAAATGAAAGAACCATCCAAAATACATCGTCCCATGTTTACATGCTAAGGGAAGGTTGTATTAATGCAAAAGGATTCAAAACAACTGCACTTGGATCTAGCTACCAGGAATTTCCCTGCTTTTAGTAGCAGAGAGGGAAGACGGACACCAAACCTTCCTTCTCAGTAGTGTCTCCTGACTACCCTGCTATTTGGAGACCCTTTCCCTTACAAAAGCCTTGTAAGCCCTAAAATGAGCATAGGCTTACTCTTATATACAGCCTGTACGTGGTCACCTGAATCTTAAAGGTGGTTACCTGATTACCTGCTCTCTGGACATTAGTCTTCTGAAGAACTACATTTCACAAAATGTTCTTAAAGGATTTAAAGGAGATAAAAAGAACATTAAGCTGTGTTCATAATGTTCTTATGCAGGACTCCTGCTCTGTTACACTAACTTTAAATCAAATGTTTGAAGTACAATGTTGAAAAATAGTTGGCACTAGCTCTTGTATATTCTTACAAGATGATATAAGATTATTCCTTTATAACCTGGTACATCTGTGAGTATCTGATGGCTCCTCAGAAAACAGCTGATTGAACTTCAAGTGCTTTGAAAGGAAAGCTACATGCTCATTTTGAGTGGCAGCTTAGGCTGCAAGAAGTGATATTAAAAATCAGTGGAACTTCCCTGCTACTTAATGTAAGTAAATTCAAGCACCAAACACCTTCTATTGTTTTCTCTATTTTCCTTCTCCTTAGAGGAAGCTGACATCTCATAGGAAAAGACTTAGCTGTAGCGAGTCGAATTCACTGCTGCAATCAGCAGGAAATCAGAGATGTAAGTTTTGGTGACTGAATTCGATGGTATTTGTTTTGGTAAATAAGAATTTAGTTTTGAAAACAGAATTCTTCCTGCATAAAGTTGGTAGTCCTGTGCTTGATTAAGATCTGTTTGTAGTTGGAACGAACTGAATTTTTTTTTTGCTTCTAGTTTTTGTTATTAAAACTTGTTTCACATTGATGTTACCCTTTTCTCTTTTTTATATAAGTGATTTAACTTTCCACAGTCCTTGGCTAGGGACAGAAGTTACACATAAACCAGTTTAAGTGATCAGAAACTGGTTTAAACCTGTAAGAGAACAGAAGATCAGTGTATATGAACCAGTTTCAAAGTGCCTGAAACTGATTTAAGATAAACCTGGTTAAATATAGTATCAGCCTTAACTGATTTAGGTCAAACCAGTTTATGAAACTTCTGTCCCAGACCCGTTCCTGGTTCAAGTTAAATCAGAGTCCTCTAGAATGGGCTATGTGTTCACTTCCTCCTTCTGCTGCCCCAAAAGTCCAGACCCACAGCAGCAGGAATCTGCAGGGTTATTTATCACTTCCTCTTCCTGTTTCTAGGTGCCTCTGAGATTTGTAGTCCATGATCAGAGCCAGAAGGCTTCCACAGGGTTGTTCTCTTCTGTTCAATACATACTTCAGAGAAAGAACTATTTTTGTTCAAGCTTTTATGAATTCAATGCCACTACCATTTTTTGCCACCCACCCCCTAGGGCCCCCTTGTAGGTCGTGGAGGCAGACCCTCCAGATAGCTCTGGGCTGGGGCTTGGCCACACTCTCTCCCCTGGAGCAGGGAGGGGGGAAAAGACTTGGAGCTGGCAGGCTGGGAGGTGTGCTCTAGCTCCCCACAGCTTCTGGCTTGAGCCACTGAAGTCATGTGCCTGCATTTCCTGAATCAAAATGAATGTCTGCTTAGTTGCTGGTTCAACCTCTGCAGCTTAGACTAACCTGCAAAGACTAGATTGATTCAGCCTGGGCTTTTTTGACAGTCTGTACTAAGCCCTTGGCCTTCCATGGGACACTGTAGAAAGAGACATCATTTATTCCTTGCCTTCCCTTTTCTTCATATACATGAACCATTTTATAAGCAAGTGATCAATGACAGATATGATCAATTTCATATCTGTCATTGCCTAATTCTTTAGTTAACTTAACAAACTATTTATCATGAATACCCAGTACAAATCTACATTTCTTGCACACCTAAAACACTCATTGAACACTGAGTTCAATTCAGGAAAATATACCTGCATGTGTTTCAAGGAATTTCAGGCATGGAAGAAGTTCAAGGTCATACCCCAGTTCAAAATCCAAACCATTTATTAACTATTTAAAAATTAATCCATCCTATTTAAAAATTAAACTAAGTACTGTGAAGTTTAATCTGCTAGGAAAGGGCCCCTCTGCACATTTAATTATTTAAATAGTTGATAGTCTTTATTATATGCTGCATTTGCCCCGGCTTTGCATATGAATCTTTGAATTATGCACAAAACATATACCTTCACACATAGGGAAATAGTATGGCAAAATACCTGAAGATGTATCTGTGTATTCACCTAAAGGTGTTATACTCAGTGGATTCCTGATAATACTCTCCTGCATCACTATTATAAAAATATCTGACAAACTGATCATTCTATGTTTACCTTAAACATTTCCCCTATTAATAAAAGTGTATTCTATGTTGTTCTTTTCTGGCTAAATAATTTGGAGACATAGCAGGGTCTTCAGAAGCATATTATAGTTCATTCTTTTCAGGCTTATGATGAGCACCTTTTCATTTGTTTTTTCTCTAGGACAAGCCTGAAATTGGAAATGTCTCTCACACTGTTCCTAAGATATCTTCTGTGGATTAAGCTTCTTATACTTTGAAACAGGAATTGCCTGAGTGAGCTACGATGTGCCTGAATTACATTGCCCTACTATAGCTTTAACATTTTGTTAAATATTTACAAACTGAAGTCCAGTTCTGCACATTGTATTCAAGAAAAAAGCACACTACATTCAATGTAGCTTTTCTATGTAAAAGACCACAATGGGACTGATTCTGAGTGGGGCTGACCACCCATCAAATTTGCACTCCAGAATTAGAAGAAAAGATTTGAATTTCGAGAGAAGATAAAATTAACTCTCTTTGCATATTTGTGCTTATTGAAAAAATGTTTTAGCTCAAGGAGTCTCCTAAAAGAAAAGACCTGAAGTGGCAATTTAATTCCAAATTATTCTGTGAAGCACAAACAATTGATATGTTACCTTTTGTTTCACGCCCCAACGCAGAGATAGGAATAGCCAACAAATCTGTAATCATTACAGAGATTTCTCCGCTTGTTTCTTGCTATGTTATTTCTCTTTGCTCTACCTATCTATGTGAAAGTTTGGAAGAGTAAAGCACTCCAGTGCTTTTGCTAACTGCTTGTCCAAAGTTCTTGTAGCTATCTCTGTATTACTGTAAGGGCATAGTGAAATGTCTGTAAGTCAGGAACAGAAGCCTAGATTTAGTCTTAGAAAAAGAATTAATCTCAGACTTACTTTACCTGTGAGTGTCTATGTGTATGAAAAAAGTTTGCTATTATCTAGTATTTCTGGTGATATTGACTAATTAGCCATTGCCAACTATATTTGTTTCATTGATAGTTGATTAGTAAGACAAATAATTGTATGTTTTCTAGGCAATTATGTTAATAGAAGAAAGATAACTACATTAGCTTCATTTTAATATCTCTTCTTCCAATTTAATGTAGTGGGCATAATTCTTATAATCCTACAAAATCTCTGTGTGTGTATATAAAAATTAAACTGTTCTCATGTTTGACATTTGTAATTCCTTCCTTTCCTTAGAAATAGCACAGATATTTCTTTTTAGGTGTATTTTATACTTTCTAGGAAATTTATAACCACGGGAACTTAATTCCAGAAAAAAAAATCCCCAAAATATATTGCATTAAATAGTAGCATAAATTTTACAAGCTTCCTGAAACAATTTCTCAGGACAGAAGTAATTAGAAAATATTACCAACAATTACAACTTAAAAAATAAATCTAGGTAAACATTTGCAAATAACCAATTAAGTTAGTATTAATTTATTGGTTTCAATAAACCGATGGTCTGATAGCAACGCTTAAGATGAATTAATAAACATGCATAATGCTAACCTTAGTATACTTAATTTTCAGATCCCTGAGTGGTTCAGGCAGTTCTGGAGCAGAATTGCTATGCGGGGTTTTATTCATCTTTTCAGTTGACATGTTTAAGGTTAGCTGCTGAAACACAGGTGAAATAAGGTATCAGAGAGAAGTGCAGTGATTTTTGTCCTGTCTGAGCATTTAGTTTTATTTGTGCTTTTTTGTCTGGATTATGGAATATTTGCATACAAGGATATGATTGGATGAAAGATCTCATGCAAAACAATCCACCCTACTGCTGCAGTGTTTTCACTGACATTGAAATCTTTATGAAGCAAAGTCTGTACTATAGTTGTATAAAAAGATATTATTAATGTTTGTGAATAATAGAACATTATTTTGTTCTTACCTGCAAAATGTCTTTCTTGGTTTAGGCACGCCTACAGATTCTAATGGGTGTTCTTGAGTTTCCTTCACAGGTTTGGAGGTGAAGACAGATACGTTGGTATTGGGGGCAGGCTAAGTTTCTTCTATTAGGGAGGAACCAGAATAATTTCAAGTTCTGTAAATAATTCAGCAGAAAAATCTAGCTTGTGACTAGAGGAAATTATCATTCCTGTCAATAACACGTCCTGTTTTGAACATGTAGATAGGGGCTCGTATGCCAATACAAGATCGCTTAGTTCCATACCCAAAAATTTAAAAGTGGGACAGGATTGGAGACCTGAGCTCTTTTATCCAAAACATGTATTGAATGTCAGCACACTAATTCATTCAGTAAATTAACACAACTGCCCAGTAAAAGGATAGTAGAGCCCCAGCTCTCACCAGGCTTAAGCCTACAGCCTGGCTCTAACCTTACATAATACAATAATTAGGAAATAACTAACAGACTCAATTAGTAGTTTAACTGCAAGTCTATGTTATCAAGGTGATAATTAACAAGCAACAGTAAACAGTAGGAATCAAACAGTGAAGTAAGGAAAAGAACAAAGAAAAAAAAGGAAAAAAGAGAGAGCAAACTCCCTTTTCTCCTTAGTTGCAATGTAGTTGCAGGCACTGACAGTTGTTTGACACGTCAACCAAGCACTCAAAGCAGAGAGCAGAGTGCTTTCCCGACTCCCCGCTCCCCAGGAGTCTTTGCCTCTCTTTAGACACTCGAGCTCTTCTATCAAAGGGAGGGTGATATGTTACCCTTCGCTTGGTGGTGGTCACTTGGTAGTCTTCTGCTGGTCTGGGATTTATGCCAGTGTCACGTGGGGAGCCTTGCTCCACACCAGGAAGAATACATATGCAAACTGGAGAACAAATTATCTCAAGCTCTCAACCAGACCCACATTACTACACTACCACACACACACTACAGCAATCAATCTACTCTCCCCCAAGCTGCCGGTGCAAGCCTTTCTTAAAGCCTTCAGTCACACCACCTCTGTCATTCATTCTTAAGACCAATCACTCCCCAGACGTGCTGTCAATCATTTACCATACCAATTAAAACACAGCTTACCTCAGGAAAGGTAGCTGTCAACTTACTGAAAGTTCATGTCAAATCAAGTTACCTTACATAAAATAGATTGAGCATGCTCAGAACTAAAAAAACGGTGCCATACTCTTATGATGTTTCAAAACTTTACAATCTCTGGATCTTTCTGTATTACAGACCCACTGAACATGTGAAAATTTATGTAAATAACTTAAGAAAACTCAGTAGCTAGGCCAGGGACACTGTGGATTGTGGCTCAATGTATCCCCTCT
>JAGPOW010003395.1:9523815-9604218 GCA_030014935.1 Caiman crocodilus | reverse complement strand
TGATGGTTTTTGGTTTACTAAAATGGCCATCACCTGTATTAATTGAGTTACAGTGTCCCTGGCCATAGATTCCCTTCTATGCCCAACGTGGCAGCGCTGGAGAAGTGATGGTTGCTCAGGCAGTGCAGCGCTGTGCAAAAGAGCTCATTATTTGCACTAGACTGAATCTTATGTCAGCTGTTATAACTTTATGCATCCTCTCAACATACACATCTTCTTACACAGTCTCAACCAAGCACATAACATCCCAATCATGCAAAACAAAGTAACAATCTTACAGACAAATATTAAACCAATTAGGTGCAGCATGATATTTAAGATTCTAGTAGCAGTCGGAGACCAGTCTAAAATTGATTCTCTCCAAGAATGGTTTCCCAATTTAACTACCAAATTCAAAATGGTGGTGCTTTTTTGGTTATCGTCGGAAATGTTAACGATTAACTGATGCACACTGTGCTGATTTTCTTCCAACAGCATTTTTAACTTTGGATGATACAACGGATTCTGATCTACATCCAAATTCATTTCAATTGATACCGGGTCTACACATTTAAAAATTGCCAAACTGGTTCTTAGTTTAAGAAAAACAGTTTTTGGGTGATTAACCTCAAAATCACAACCATGGTCCGTCATAACACTGCAAAACCAAAAATGTGTTATTAAACCATTTAACTTCAAAACTAAAACAATGGTTTACTAATATTTGAGGACAGAGGATGTTGCCATGAATGCATCTCTTGCTGATCTGTCTTACAATGGAATCACTAGTTGGTAAGTGCATTTTGACATGTTTGCATTTAAGCATAAGGATTCCATCTGAGATCATGGCTGGGACAAATTAAGCAAGGTTATTTTCAAAGTTACATTCTTCATTATCTATGGATCTCCAGTTACCGTCCTGGATCAGTCCCACTTTCTGTCTAGGATAGACATAATTAATGATCCATTTGCTCAAAGTCCTAATGGTACAATTGGAAACACTTTTGTCACTTCCACCACAGAAACGATGTCTAGCTATTCTTTTTCAGCTTTAGTGGTTTTTTCCAATATTATTTGTTTTATTTTCTTAGGGATTATCCCCACATACTTTTGTCTTAAGCCCATCATCACACTTTGAACCCACGATTGTGCTTGGAAACAGGGAAGTGATAGTATTGTATCATTTTACAGTTTGTGTACAGTTGTAAATAAAAGCAGATGATCCAATTAATTCAATTCCCTCCATTTGGGAAGTATTTTTGCAGTGATCCATTCTTGGAAGAATATCTTGGAAAGTGCTGTTGTTATAGGAGCTTGTAAACTTTGAGTTTCGTGAGACACTTGTGCAAGTTTATTTCCCAAAGTCTCTGTATCAGTAGAATTAATTAGACCTGTTTCCAGGCTCAGGCCACTTATTGCACTTGACAAGTCTTATTTCCTAATTCTGTGCAATGATCTTTGCATTTACCACTCCCAACCAAAACATCCTGATTTTAGAGGTCTCATGAATTCATTACACTCCTGATTGAACCTTTTTACATTCAGATAATCCAAATGCCATTCCACCTTTCTTAAAGCTCTTACCAGTTCAACTATTAAAGTGTGTGAATAATCTTGTCTAACATGTACTAAACCTACTGGTACAATATCAGATATAATCACAGCATCTATATTAACCACTGCTGACATATGACTCATATGGATAGACCACCGTCCTGTTAAATTTTTTTTCATTACAATGTCTGTGTACCAAAACTGTGTCCAATCAAGTGTACTGATTTCACAGTGTCTGATAGATTTTTTATGTACAGTCCAATATACTGAAGGTAAGTCTGATAAACTCCACATTGATCTGCTGGTAAAAATCACTGATGAAGGTGCTTGAAATTTGATTCTGCTGCTATGGCTTGATTCCAGATGTTCCATAGAAAAATGTGATTGCATGTATATCCAAGATGCTCAACCAGTGATGATGATGTGAGGCACATGCCACATCAATATTTTGTAGCTAGCAACCCTTTTTGATTGTACTGGTATACTACTATTCACCCCACAAATAACTTGAATGGAAAAAGTGCCAAACTTATGTTCCAATAAAAAATAGAAACTGAAGATACAATTTGGAACTGTATCCAGAGCGCATTCTGTTTGATTGTCACATCCTTTCTGAAGTTCCATAGTCCAGTTTCCATGGTCATCCTCATGCCACACATCAATATTTATACCATCACAATTTGTCAAAATGTCGAAGCTGGCATTTTAGACTTGCATTGTATCCATGAGGTATATATGCTTATGGGATCCTCTTCTTTGTCAGATTGGAACCACCATGCCAATTTAACAGCAACCGTGGATATAGACTCTAGATTGTATATGGCACTGTATCAGGTTGTCCTGGGTCAGACTCGTAGCTGACGATAAGGATGGCAGTTGGCATTTCTACCATGGTGCTTGATTCAGTTTTCTTGTCTTTGGTGCTTACCAGGGGTAGCCAGCTCCCTCTGCCTGCGCTTTGATGTACAGTTGGAGTTGGTGTATGTGCATTCAATAACAATAGTAGATAAGGGGTATACTTCTTGTCAAACTATTAAGTCCCACACCCTGACAGGTGCTCTGAGCCCTGGCTGCCATCTTGGCTGTGATCTCTGGAGTGGAAGTCCTATCCCTTAGCCCATGACTTCTGCCACTGGAAGTCCAGCCCCTTGCTCCAGATATACTTCTTTTAGGTGACAATTTGTAGCTTTAAAACCAGATGTGGGGGCTGAGAAACGCTGGCGGAATGGGGCCGCTGATGGAGTGTGGAATTAGAGCACTAGACACTTGGGTTGTTGGAAGTCAAAAAAACTTTACTTACAGTCCTTAGGCTGTATGCATGTTCCTTGAAGTTACAAAACTCAAGCAGGAACTCAGGCACACAAAAGCTCACACTCATGCAGGATATCGGGCGTCGGATGAATCTGGCGGGGAGTCGTTGTCAGTTGATCAGGCCTCCTTTGTGGCTTGGAAACGCATGCGGATCTTTCCTCATGCGTGTCCGAGCTCTCCTCTGGTTTGGGCAGGCATCGCCAAAGCCTATTATTTGGTCAGTGGACCAATTGCTGACTGACATGTATGCATAATTTAACGTGAGCCAATTGCAAGCATGCATTCGCTGGTGCATCTGCAAGTTTTTGGCGGGCTCTGACCATGCACTGAAACTTTTCCTGCGCTACAGGGGTAAGTCCCTGCTCCTGTGCTCATAATGTGCTCAACACAAGCTGTGCCGAGGCATCTCTTAACTGTTTTGCACAGACATGCCCCCTTGCAGAAGGCACAGTTATGTTCGCAGCACATTCGGACCGGTTACATAACATTCACACTGTTGTACGGGTTTACATTGCAAATGAGCAAAAACAAGAGCGGACAATGAAGCAAGTTTGTTCTCCAATGATCTAATCAAACAATATCCTAACAAAATACAACTACACATTAGTACATTTATGATGAACAGTTCAATCATCAAAATTTCATTGGGCATCATTGCATCCTGGTTCTCAAAGGTTCTTCTTCTCTCAAAATGCTCTCTCTGGTCTGGTCTGCATACACCTCTTAGCGGACCCACAGAGACAATTCGTTCTTCTCAAAAATCTTTTTCCTTCTCCAATCCAGTCTGCACACATTCTGCCAGACCTGCAGAAAAAGAAATTCTCCAGGGAAAAATTAATTAGAGCTTATTTACTGAAAAATTAATCATTGTCACAAGATGATTTTTCATCAGGAGCATCTTGACACTGGAACCCCATCTCGTAGGCCAGGTTCCATTGGCCCTCATTGCCTAGCACTCTCACCTGCTGCTTGGTGAGCCTGGAGTATCGCATCAGGAACCTAAACATTTTGCGTTCCTCCGGTGTCCTCTGCGTCGGTTGAACTCATCGCAGGGCTGACTTGTGTGCTTGATGCTGCTCTGGGTCACCAAACTCTCTTTGACCCGGCTTTACCAAGGCTTACAGTCACGGTAACTGCCTCAAGAAATCACTTGCAGGCTGTCCAGCTAAGGGATTCAACAAAATTTGGAGAATAACCGCAGCTCTTCCTCCATATACTTCGACACAAGCATTGATACTTGCCAGAGTAACTGGAACAGCTCCTGGATCTTGCAGGTAACCGTGAGGCCACAGTGCGTGTTGTCTCGAGTTCCATGTGCGAAAGGAAACTCCAATGATTGCCTGTAAGATCTGCTCCACGCTGACCCTCGATGGTCCTCCTTCATGCCACGCATAGGCTCTCTGGCTGCCTTGACCTGCAACAAGTGCTGGAAGCAAGATTGGCCAGTAAAAATTGTACCTGACCATGCTGACATCACCAGCATGTCCTCCGCTCCACGAGGCTCATCTAACCAAAGAGCTCACCTCATTCCAATCCCCAAAATCGGATCCAAACTCCACAACCAGGCGTCCGATCCACATAGCCAGCGTCTCCGCTGTTCTTATTCTAGATCTTTTACAGAAGGCCTGAATTTCAGTCCAGGTCCGAACACGATAGGTGCTGGCAGTAGTGCAGGCCACACTCATCACCTGACCCTCCGTAGCCACAGGGTACATGGCTGCTCGAGCTGTCACTGCATCTGGTGAGAGACTCAGCTGCAGGATGCTTTTCATTGGTTCCTGGTTACGGCCCAAGGACAAGCCCATTGCCTCCTGGTTACAGCCCAGGGGTAGGCCTGTGGAAATGTCTCGGGATGGAGTCGCTACTTCTGCCCCGATACTCTGGGGTGGAGTCATTACTTCCGCCCCGCCGTGGGGAACTCTGCCCTCCTTCTTGACCCTTCCGTGGTGGCCCTCTTCCGTCTCGCCACCATCTTGCGATGACAGGGGATTCTTGCTCTCCACAGCTGCAACCCACTTAACCGCGTGTACGGCGTGCAGTCGGACTTCCAACTCAGCCCTTTCCTGAATAAGGGTTGTGACCGTGCTGAACATTACTCGCAGCATTCTCCCCTTCTCTAACACTGTGCCAGTCCCTTCAGATATGAAGCGGCTTTCCTTCACTTCCCTGTGGAGCTCCAAAAGCTCCGGCTGCCCCGATTCCAGTAACAGCGTGTCTACATCTATCAGCACTGATCCTTTGCTCTCCCATACACAGCGCATACAGCAAGCGAACTCCCAACTGAGAGCCACGACTTCCTCACTCAGCTTCTGCTCGGCTGAGGACTCGCTGCCCCCTTGCTCCCAGGGTTTAAACTGAACCCGCTCGCTCCCCATTACACATCCAAAGGCTCTCAGGTGGAGGCTCACTTCCCACTCTTTTCATGGGTCCCCTTCTCCCTCAAGCGAAAGGCAACCGCTCACAACTCTTCCACCCGTTCCACCTGCTTGATGGTAAGCAATGTGCGCTTCCAATTCTGCAGTGTCTAGCACATGGCATTTTCCAACAGGCCAGGGACAACCCTCAACCAATTCCAACTCCATCACATCTTCCCGGCATACTGATAATCCTGTTCATGATGCCATGTGGGGGCCGAGAAACGCTGGTGGAATGGGGCCGCTGATAGAGTGTGGAATTAGAGCACTAAACACTTGGGTTGTTGGAAGTCAAAAAAACTTTACTTACAGTCCTTAGGCTGTAGGCATGTTCCTTGAAGTTACAAAACTCAAGAAAGAACTCAGGCACACAAAAGCTCACACTCACGCAGGGTATCGGGCGTCGGATGAATCCGGTGGGGAGTCGTTGTCGGTTGATCAGGCTTCCTTCATGACTTGGAAATGCACGCGGATCTTTCCTCATGCGTGTCCCAGCTCTCCTCCGGTTTGGGCGGGCATCGCCCAAGCCTCTTATTCAGTCAGAGGACCAATTGCCGACTGACACGTATGCATAATTTAACGTGAGCCAATTGCAAACATTCACTCGCTGGTGCAGCTGCAAGGTTTTAGCGGGCTCTGACCGTGCACCAAAACTTTTCCTGCACTACAGGGGTAGCTCCCTGCTCCCGTGCTCATAATGTGCTCAACACAAGCTGTGCCGAGGCATCTCTTAACCATTATCCACAGACACCAGACATCCCAAACTGGCAAGTAGTCCATGACATCAGGAGTCCTATCTCCTGGCAGCCATCTTGGCCACCACCTTGGTGCCAGAAACCCTGGTCCCATCACATGGACTGTGCCATCTAAAATCCCAGCCCCCTTTCTGCCAGGTTAGCTGCCATGTTGTCTCAAAATCTCCTGCCCCATTAAAATGGCCTGTGACATCAGAAGATCCAACCTCCCTGCCCCAAAAGCTACCCAGAAGGCGATTCTTCATCCATTTTTGAAAGATCATGATTATTGTGAAAACAAAAAGAGGGGGACTTTGGAGGGTGCCCATCTTGCCTTGAAAGATCATGATTATTGTTGGGGGCTGCAGACAGACTCATACTTTACAGAAAGAATGTGCAGTGTTTTGAAAGATCATGATTATTGTTGGAGTGAAAGGGTAAATTTTGTACAGAGAGGGGGTGGCAAACTCAGAGTGACATGTAGGTCAAAAGTCTGAGCCTGGTTAAAAATGAGAGTTGATAAAGCTAAGTGCTGTTGAGGAAAAAAAAAGCCACCCTCTAGTGATAGTGATTCAGAAAGCCCCTCAAATGCTTCCCCTCCTTCTCAGCCTGTGGAGTTGAAGAGTGGGAGTGGCAGATGTGATTCTGGGGACCCAGTAGAGGGTTTTTCAAATGCCTCCCCTCCTCCTGAGCATGTGAAGGGTGTCTGGTCAGATGTTGATATGGCATGGGTGAGAAGATGGGAGTGGCCTATAGCAAGGTTTGGAGCCCAGAAGTATATAGAGGAGTTTTGCTTTGTGAATCTGGAGTTGAGGCCGTAACACATGGTGGATGCAGCCAGAAGGAGAGGATAAGAACAAGTTGTAGCATATCTCTGCCAGTTATACACACCTGGTGACTCTGCCCAGTTCTGTATTGATGCAGAAGACACGAGGAACTGCTTACATTCTTGAGCTTTTAATTTCATCTGGACATTGATGCCTTTTGACAAGGAGTCAGTAACCTGTTACGAAGTTGGCGAGAACTACTGTTTGCTTCAGCATTCCAACTGAACGTGATTGTTGTAACACTTGTGGGTGGAGGTGCCCGTAGAGTCATAAGTTCTAACCCCTATGCCCAACTCATAGCTAAAAAGAGACAGTATTTAACTGACCAAAGTAGCTTTGATAATAACCTGTGATTTGCAGGCAATCTGTTGGCTGTCACAATGTGTAGAGATGCCACAGACGCTAAGCTGTTACATGGCGCAAACCAGCTTCATGAAAAGGTGGGGTGATTAGCTCAAAAAAAGGGCTTTCTTAGTGAAGTGTCATTGTTTGAGGATCTTCTACAAGTTAATACATATATAGTAATTCATGAGGAAAAAACAGGATGGGTTATATTTAAACATGTGACATCCCCAGGTACCCCGGTACATATTTCCTTCTGTTGCATAGTGAACATTATTATGGTGTTGAGGTTGTGAAAGCAGTGTTTGGTGTGAGAAACAATTATGATCTTTGTCAGATGTTGTCTAGCCATAGTCACATGTGTAGATTCTGGTGCTGCCTCTGAGCCTGGACTGCAGAGACAATGTGGGTGAGGTATGCCCTAGCTGTAAACTTCTCTGCCAATCCAAAGAGTATTTAGAAAGGCACATAGTACTGGCCTCCAAAAAACAGATGAAATGTCTGAAGCTTATAACACAAAGTTTTAGACAATCTTATATGGACAAAAAACATGAATGCAAAGGCAGGCAAGGCAAAGAGAGAGATATTGGCTATAGCAGATCAAAGATTTAAACAAGCACCTGTGCTTTAGGCCCAAGATTACAAAGCCTGAAATAGGAGAGGGTTACACTTTTTATGACTTTAAATGTATGCAGGAAACAGGGATGAATGTGCCCAATTACATTTTTGTGATAGAGCTAGCACTAGAAAAACCTTGGGAGGTTGAGACTGGAAAGCCAGAAGACACTTGGAAATTTAAGGGTACAGAGTGTCTGTCTGACTTTATTAAGGTCTTTATGGATACAGTTCCATGACTACACCTTCATAGCTCACAGTGATAAAGGCTATACTAGGTATTTCATTATTAGGCAGTTATTGAAGGAAAAAAAGGGTGTGAAACTCATCACACAGGGAAATAAGCTCATGTCTGTAGAAGTGGCCAACTAGGTATTAGGGGTGTATGACACTTTGTTCTCTGATTCGATTCATAGATTTGGCCTGAATCGGCGGCCAAATCTCTGAATCTGAATTGAATCAGAAGCCCCATTAATCTCTCTGAGTTGAATTGGAATCCTCCAGTTCAATTCAGAGAGATTAGATGATTCAGCCATAGGTAAAGCTTTATATGTTTTTTCTCTCTATCTTGAGGTACCTCAAGGTATGGAGAAAAAACATAAAGCTGCGTCTATGGCCGAATCACCGATTCCCTGAATCAGTATCAAATCTTCAGATTTGACCAAATCAAATCAGAACAGTGATCCAAATCAGTGAATTGAATCACTGCCCCTGAATTGGGCCAAATCCAAATCCGAATCAAATGCTGCCTGCTTCGCACACCCCTACTAGGTATCCATTTAATAGATTCCTTAAATCTTTCCTTTTTGCCTATGAAACTTAGCAAACTTCCCCAGGTAATCAGGTTTGAAGGGTGCAAAGGCTACTTCCTACACATTTTTAACACGTCATAAAACCAGAATTAGGTGGGACCTGTCCTGAAGGTGGATTACTACAGGGTTGAATATATGAAGCCTGGTGAAAAAGAACAATTTTTAGAATGGTACTAGGATAACCACTATAAGCCTTTGATATGCAAAAGGACCTGGCTTATTATTGCCAACAGGATGTGAAAATTTTTAAGGCGGCCTGCTGCCCCTACAGGAATTAAATTATGCAAATGACATGTCAGGTAGACATAGTGGAGAAGAAAGCTGTACTTATACATCATGCTGGCCTCTGCCTGTATGGCTATGTGCAGGTTTATGTTTTCAAAATACCAGACCATAGTGTTTCTCCCACCAAACTACTATTATAGGCAGAAAAAGAGACTTTTTACACCATCTATCCAGTGCTAAAGTATATCTCAGAAAAAGGAAATATTCAATTTCAGCGTGCGTTACAGGGTGAGGAATTTCAAGTGGGGACCTATTTTTTAGATGGCTACACCATCGTTGATGGGAAACCCACAACCTTGACACACACACAGGTTTAAAAAACAGAAAAACTGAAAAGCAGGGGTTTTTATTTAAATAACATGTTTGTGGAAGTCATTGCAAGACACACGTCTGGCCATGCCAAAACACGTTTTAAGCAGATCCAGCAATGTGGCAAGTTTTATATTTACTTTTTACAAACTGCATCACCATGCGGTCATTTTGT
Organism: Caiman crocodilus; assembly: GCA_030014935.1. Lineage (NCBI taxonomy): Eukaryota > Metazoa > Chordata > Crocodylia > Alligatoridae > Caiman > Caiman crocodilus. The sequence continues at coordinate 9,594,861 of JAGPOW010003395.1, read as the reverse complement.
TCTAAATAATTGGAATACGATTTAAAAATCTGTTTGTACAATAGCCCTTTCTTATGCTAGAGCAGGAAAAACCCAGTAGTATCTGCAAGCAACAGAGTGAGGGTCTTGTAGCTGTTTCATCTGAAAAGCATTGCTGGGTATTTCAGCCTCTGAGTGCAACCTTGGCGAAACAGACCACTGCTCCTGCTTCTTGTCTTGGACCGTTCACTTTTCTGCTCAGGTGCTGTGTCCGCTCATTTTACTTCTATCCGCTGGATCTGATCTGTCACTGTCAATATTCTGGCCTCATGGCTGCTGGCTAGTTCTTCCAATTTCTCTCTTAGTCAGTCCATCTCCTCCATAAGATGGCTTATCATCTGGCCTCATTTCCAATCCTGGCACCCCAAGATCACTGCCAGGACCTCTTCCTTTATGGGTGTAGGTCCGACCCCTGAGGTATTACCCCCGAGGTAATCCATTACAGTATTCTTTTCCTGTTGCACTGGTCCCATCTCATCTCTTGGACTCCTAGGGCTCGAGTATTCAGGTAGTTCCTTGTTCTCTTGGGACTATAGGACCCCTAGCCGTATGGTTTCTAGCTGTTTCTGGTCTTTGTTAAGGACTCTCTCAAAATTTTTCTCTCTTGAAATTGATCCTAGTGTTCAGCTTTAGATATGGCTATGTGTTCTGTCAACTGCACCCCCAGCTCAGCCAGCCTCTCTTCCTGCTGGCTTATAGCCTGTAGTGTTTGTAGCTTTCTCTCTATATCAGCAGGCATCATTCATATTGGGTGGCTAGCAGCCCATTCTCACAAGCATCTTGGGTTTTTATAGCAGCCTGGTCCATTGTCTCCCATAGTTGTTGATTCTCCTGTTCTAGTGACTAGACCCGTTCTATTTTGACTTGCAGCCATGACTGTAGCTGATCTCTCTCTGGACGTATAGCCACCTCTCTGTCCATGCCTATTTCCAGGAAGGTCTTCAGGGACTGTATCTTTTCCCCAAGTTGGTCTTTTTTCACCTCCACCCTTTGCAACTGGGTTTGCAATGTGTCACACTCCTCAATTCTCCAGCTCCTCATGCTACTCTTCTACCTGGTCTTCTCCACTCCACAGTTGTTTTTCTATGGTTCCTATAATGTGTTTCGACTCTTTAATCAATCTAAAAAATCCAACTCTTTTGCCGTCTGGGCTGCACAGACTTCAGATGATCTTGTCATCAGTGCTTCCATGTCCTTTTGCATCTTATGCAGCTTCTCATCTCACTTTCTGCTCTTCTCAGCCTCACTCAAGGTTCAATCAGGCATCTGACTTCCTTAGACCCTCTTTCCTTCTTTCTGGATTGCACACACAGCTCTAATGTGGCCACTTTCACCTCGGCCTGCTCATTTTTGGACTTCACTATTTCTGACTCCCATTGTTAATGGGCTGCTCTCTGCTCCACTTCATCCACCTGCAACTACCAGTTGAAGGCCTCTTGCTTCCAGGCTTCCATTGACTCCATCATTGCCATGGTTATCTCCCGGCCTTACTTTTTATGGCCTGGACCTGAGGTCTTCCCTCCTTTAATCTCCTGCAGTGGTATTTTCTGCCCTCAGCTCTTCCTCCGGAGCTCTGGTGCCACTACCTCACAATTCCAGCCCAAGCGTTTGCATCCCTTCTCAGGGACATGGGCTTTTTCCCTGCGCGTGGCTAGATTCCTGGCCAGAGCACCAATTGTCACACCATGGGGTCCTTCACAAAATCCACAACAAACATGGTCTACTTTCTGCAATAATTCACCTTCAACCATTACTTCACTCTTCATATTGGAAAAGACACTCCCAACTTGTACCATCTGAAGAACAATGTGCCTCAGGGATCGGTCCTAGCACACTTCATCTTCAATATCTACACCTCAGACTTGCTCCCACAACACCCAAAAATATATATACTCAGATTCATATATATATTCAGATAATGATCACAGAAAAAAAAATAAGAATCTGGAGCAAGGTCTGACAAAGGACCTCATTACAATGAGGACTTACTTTCAGAACTGGAGACTCAAACTAAACATCATAAAAATGTTCAGTAGTGCCTTCCACCTTGCGAACAAACTCACCAAAACAACACTGAATGTCAAGGGTGGAGAAAACTCCATCCCTTTTGAAATTCACCCAAAGTACCTTGGATTCACCCTGGACCACACCCTCACCTACAAGATGCACCTTGCCCAACTGGCAGCCAAAGTACAAGCTTGAAATGACCTGCTCTGTTGACTAGCTGGCCTCAGATGGGAAGTTAACCTTAGCGTACTTTGGACATCCACCCTGGCACTGGCAAACTCAACAGCTGAATACTGTGTCCCGGTGTGATGCAGAAGTGCCCACGCTCACAAATCCGACAGGGCACTTAACAATAGCATGCAACTCATACCTAGCTGCATCCACTCTACCCCTACATCACATCTCCCTCTCATCAATGGTATTGTTCCCTCTGACATCTGCTGTGAGCAGCAATGTCTCCGCCTCCTTCAGCATGCTGAAGTGGACCATAATCACTACCTACATCAGCACATCTGCTCTGACCCTCCAGTCAGGCAGTGCCTCCAAACTAGGAAACCGCTTATCACCCACCTGCATCACCTGTGCTCTACTTCCAAAGATTCTTCCCTAGACAACCAGGCTGCACATCTACGGGAAGAACAATGGTCCTCTGAGAACTGCAGACTCAAAACATTCACCCGAAACCCCTTCTACAATACCTACCAGCTTCAGTTTAAACAGACTCTCCTGGGTTCACCTGAATAGACTCTGAACCAGTTATGGCCGGTTCCTCCATAACACGCACCAAATGGGCCTGGCATCAAGTGCCACTTGTTAATGTGGCACCCCCTCACAGACTGCAAATCACATAGTTACAGAATTCCTTATGTTCCATTGCCCTGGAAACATCAATGTCCTTGACTTGATTGTGGCTCAGCTTTGTCCAATGTGAAATATGACTCTGGGACATCGTTTTTGTCATACAAAAAAATAGAAGTTAACATCTTCAGCTGCCAATCTCCTAGCATGTCATTATTGATTCACCAGTGCTCAGAAAGCCTCCTATTTCTCATAAATGGATAACACCAGGTAGGGTGTTATATCATGGCTTGCTCTAGTGCTTCATAATGCCATAAGTACGAGTGGTAACTTTTTATCTCAGTTATTTCCATAATTATTCAGTACCTTTCTCAATGACATCTTGATGGTCCTGTTACTTCTCTCCACCAGGCTGGAGCTCTGGTGATGTCCTGGGATGTGCAGTTGTTGCTTAATATTAAAAGCTTTACAAATTTCTTGTGTTACCTTATTAGTGAAAAGTGGACTTTCGTCACTGTCCATGTACCTTGGAGTTCCTCATCTTGTAAATATTTGATCAATAAGTACTCTGGCTGTTGTCAATGCTGTATAATTCTTTGTAGGAAGTGCCTCAACCCACTTAGTGAAACTGTCAATGACAACTAACCAATAACGATTACCTCTCCTGGTCCTTGGTAATGCAAATTTATTTTATTAGGCTAATCTGGACAAGGGATCGTAGATTCTTTGGTCACACAAAGTACCTTTTCGAACAACTCTGTCTGGATTATATGTAAACAATAAACAGTTGTTAAAATGAGCATCATCATTTTTCAAAGAAGGCTACCACCCAAAGGCTTCATTTCTTTCAGCTGTCTTATCAATGGCTTTTTTGTGTTCCAGTGCCATGAGGTTGGTCCACACTTGCTTCAGCACCACTCAATGGAAGCTCTTCACTCCTCCTAGTGAGGATGAGGTCTGATGGCTCTTGCCTTATGCACCAGTCCTAAAAAACTTTATTTTGTCCCAATTTCCTTAACACTAAATCCTGACACTGTAGCCCCATCAAATCAACAGCATCAGGAGGGGGCAGTGTAACCTTGGACACACGGCCAAGTCTGTCTGTGTCTGCAGTACCCATTCAGGTCCCACCCTGGCTCCTTCCTTGGCTGCTAAGTCAGCCACATTGTTAATGGTGCTCTCTAGTGTTATGGTTGTCCGGTGGGCCTTTGCCTTGTTGAAGATCATGCGCACTATTCTGTTCTATTCTGTTCTTACTTAGTTATTACACATAGTTTAATAACTTCAAGAATTTTACCAATTTTCCACTAGGAGTCCTGAAGTCATGTGCTTTCCACACTGGGAACCAGTCCATGAGGGCTCTGGTAACCCACTCTGAATTGCTAGATTGCACATATCTGATTGATGGGGGTAATGCGAAGTGCTGCTGCTAGGGCAATCATCTTTGCTGCTTGTTCCAAGTGGGGGAAAAACTGACCCTTGATAGTTTGGACAATCTCTCCAGTAGTTCCCACTTGTACAGCAGTGAAGCCAGTCTGTTGACCTTTTTCAAAATAAAAACTACTTCCATCAACAAACCATGTCACATCACTATCAGACAAAACTTGATTGGTAAATTTAGCTCCTCCTTTAAAAAGATATTCAGTTAGCTTATGATTCAGAAATGGAAACGGACATTCATGTCGGTTACCTTCTATGACCAATGCTTAAAGTGTGGTAGGAATATTATAAATGTGCAATAGTTCACCTGGCAAGTCAGGAGGATAAGATACCAGCATCTTTGGTCCTTCCTGAAACAATATATTTAGTTGGAATATGCACTGTTCTTAAAATTACAGGAGACATGCCGACCAAATAACTCCAGTGATATAGTGCTTATACTAGTGCTAGGATTTCACATTCACACGGGCTGAACTCCTGTTCCACAGTTGACAAAACTTTGCTGTCTTAAGCAACTGGTCTTTTCCTGCTTCTGTGATCCTGAAAAAAGAATAGCTTTAACATGTTTAGCAGTCGATGCTAACTCCACAACAAAATTCTTTCCCACGTCCGGGTACAAGAGTGCAGGAGCTTGCATTACTGCCCTTTTTTAAAGTGCAAAATACATTGGACTTCTCCCCAGCCCTCCCAAGGGCTTTTGCACTGGCCCTTTTTCTTTTCCTTTTTCAACCCCCTTTTTAAGTAAAGCAAATAGTGGAGCAGCAATGTTAACAAAAATTTTTATAAACAGTCAGCAAAATCCAACCAAACTTACAAATAATCATGAAGTGCTAACATCGATCGGTGCTAGGAGCTTACTGATCAGCTTGACTCTATGTACATCAGGACTGCTGCCCTCTGGTCCTAAATTAAGATTGATGTACCTTACATGTTGATTCACCATCTGGGCCTTTAAGGGATTCCCCTTAAATTCAGTCTTTTCAATGAATTCAAGTACAGTTCTCAGTTGCTGTATACACTGTTCAGGTGACACAGTTGTAACTAAAATAACTTCAACATATGAGATATCTTTCACATCTTGAGCAGGTAATTGCTCCCACATTTGAGTAACAAACTTATGGAAGTGTGATGGGTTGTTATAGAAGCTCTGAGATAGCCTGGTAAAAGTGAGCTGTTTTGCCCTGAACATAAATGCAAATTTGTATCAGTGGTCAGCATGTACAGCGATCACCAAGAATGCACATAGAAGGTCCAAGACTAAGAACCAGGTGGCTCCATGTGCTATACTTGCCAATATTTTGCAACTTCTGGAGCTAAGACTGGAGTCACTTTTTTTAAGTGCCAATAATCAATTATCAATCACCAGGTTTTCCCATCTGGCTTTTGCACTGGCCAAATCAGACTATTTCACATGTGTGTGTGCTGATTAACACTCCCTGTTTTACCAGTTCTTTGATGGTTTCCTTAATACTGTCCTCAGTTTCTTGACGGAAGTGGCACTGCTTCTGAGTTTTGGCTCTTCTGTTATGACTGCATCCACATTGAAGTTTGTTAACAACTCAGACTTCTTTTACACTTAAAGCTAGGTTTCAAATTTCTCCCTTTTCACAGCTCACTAAACTAAATGCGACACTGGTATCTACCAGCATATTCTGATTATGCCACAATTCAAATTCATCCTTAAAACTAATGGTAAGTAAGGGTCATCCCCAACTGTCATATTCAATAGGTGCCATACTGGAGGTCTTGTGTCTGTGGGATGAGAGTAACGCTGCGTTGCTTCAATTTGAGTCTTGGACTCAAGCAGGTGATGGAAGCAATCTCCCCCTTGCTGCTGGCTGTTTTTGCTTTCTTTTCCTCGTATTTCACTAAGAGCTCCAGTAACCTAACTGTTGGCAACCCACCTATTACATCTTTTTCTGTGTAATGAAACAACTCTTTCCATAAGGAATCTCTAAATTCATTCCTTGACGAGCAAAATTCTTTTTGCTCTCTGAATTCCCACTTGTTTCCCCCTTGGGAACTCTTATAATTTCACTCTCTTTTCTGGAGCCGCTCCTTGTCCAAGCTCGGGGCTCAGTTCTGCCCTCTAATGGACTGCCCCATTTGATCAACCAATGCGCTTACTCCTGGCTTTTCCCTATTCGGCCGCAGGAGCTTATCACTAGCTGCGCTGCCACTATCAAATCTCATAGTCTTACCACTGTGCTTATACGTCTGTGTTCACTTTTCCTTTTCACTTAGATCTTTACCAGAAACCACAGCAACTTGTCCTGGCTTATGGTAATCCACATTTCTGCTGGCATCTAATTCAAAACTCTTGAAGTGAGGCATCAACAGCCCTCACCCCCCCTCCTAAATATGTTCACAGTCTAAAATTAAATCCATTTATGAGAGGCTCCTTCATTTCTCAGACATCAAAATTAAAACCATTAGCATTTCCCTGCAGGGGTAATGCCAGACCTGCTGAGACAAATACAAATTTCTTTCTCTCTAAATAAGCCTCTGGTCTTTCACCAGCACCCTGTCTTTCCTTATGAAAAAATACTACCAATGGCTCAGTTGGGTAAACCAATTTTAGAATCGCATCCCTTATAACAGCACTGTTCTGCACAGTACAGTTTTTTATTGCAACAGACAATGCTGAAAAATCACAGGTGTCCATAAATTCTTGAAAAATATACACAATGTCTAATACAAAAGAACCAGATCCTTTGCCAGTTAAAGCTACTTCTGCCAACCATGAAATAGCGGTCTCCTTTTTTAATAGCCCAATTCTTTTTCTGATGCCTGTAAGGTGCTCAGTGGGCAATGACACTATGGTTGTGCCTGTAGAAATCCCTCCTTGGGGACCAGGTCTTAGTAGTTCCTTAGTCCACAATATTTCCTTTGTCCATAGGCACCAGGGAACTTACCACAGACATGGAAGGTGCCACTCTCACTGTAGAAGGATCAAAGTGCCCTCTGGGTTTGGAGCTGAAGTTATTATTACACAAGGATTATGAGTCTTCCATACTATCATCATATCTAGGAAAGCTCCTTCTCACAATCCCAAACTTGCTTAGAAGTTTAGCAATTTTCATCTGCTCTTTTAACTCAGCAAAATCCTGTTCACACACCTTTTTGCTCACAGCTACAAGCTCCTCTGAATGCTGTTACATACCGTCCTGAGCGCAGCTTCTGAATCCTCTGCCTGTTCTAGTCAATGTTTTCTCTCATCAGACAACACCTCTATATCCTTTTTTACATCTCTGATCTCTCTCTTGACATCCACAATCAAACTAGCATCCTTCCATGAGCTACCTTGAAAAGCTTTAACCTCCATATATAACTGAGTCATTACTTTATGATGATTCAAAATTTCATAGTCCAGAGATCCTTCTGTACTGCAGACCCACTGAACATATGTAAGTTTATGTAAATAACTTAAGAAAACCCACTAGCTAGGCAGGGGACATTACAGCTTGTGGCCCAATACATGCAGGTAAAAACAGAAATGTTATCTCTTTTTAAATGCTCAAGCATGTTCTGGAGTAGTATTTTTACAGTGCTATAAGGGCTTTGAGATGTATTAGAACAACTGTGTAATTCAATGAGAACTATTTTGTATAGCACCCTTTTTCTGAAGGAAAACTCCCCTGATATTTGTGTGTTTACTCAGTATCCAGCAATGACCAGCTTACTCTATAGATCTTCTCACATGGAGCTTGAAACTTCTGTGTTCATCTCACTATGCCTCTTGGAGAATGGGCTTTAAGCTGTCATGGATTCTTCCCTCCATCCCTTCTCTAAGCTCACATTGGGCCCAATCCAAGGCTCATTGGGTGTGTCCACAAGGGACACTAACTGTGCAGAAACCTAATAACACTGTGAAGTAGCGTGTAGAGCTAAATCTATGATCATATGCTACTGTGCAATAGTATTAGGTTACTGTGCAGTTAGCATCACTAAAAAGCTGTGTGCTGGTACTACTGAAAAGTAGTGCCAGTTACTGTGCATTGATATAGTACTTGGTTATGCAAGTACTAAACCTCATGCACAGTAACTACAACACATTAATGAATGTGTAGATGCACCCACTAAAACCAAAAAGTACTCATTGACTGCAGTGTGCCTTGGATCAGACACCATCTGAACCTACTTGCAGTGGAAAATGTAAATCTAAACGGTGGATGACATAGGCATAGCAGGAAGCTGATCTTCAGATAGTTTTGGTTCTTAACATTCCTCTTGATTTTTAATATATGCCAATTAGCTTTGGACAAAAGGCAGGAGCAGACTATTCAGCTCTCTTAAAGATCAAATTAATTTTTGGAAGACAAAATCATTTTATTCTTAGAACTGTGTGTTCCTAGTGAGTGGTACAGAACTGTCTGTGGAAAAAAAAGGCCTGTTAATGTGAATAGGAGGTCAGCGAGGACATGCCAAATTAAAACTAAATCCCAAAGGTAGGGTTTATTAAAACAAAACAAAACAAAACACATAGAGTGAATTATTCTTTATTTGATTTGCTGCAAATATGGAAGCTATAGAAGCTTCTCTTTGATTATTTCGTCTGGCAAAGGCCACAGTTTCTCATAGGGCTCCAGAGCAAGTATGGCTATTGCTGATTTACTCTAGGCTTCATTTGTATCAGGAGAGTTTTGCAGGTGCAAACATCAATGAGTGACCTCCCTGAGTAATGTGCTGCAATTCTTACTGGTACAACACTATGATTTTTTTCCTGCTGACTATTTAGGTTTTCTCTACCTTCAGGGAGTTCCAAGTCTTCCACCGTCCTTGTGAAAGTGATGATTGCCCATCTAAGGTTTACTAGGGTAGGATTTGTTTTTCAGTGTACACAGATCCGCCGTGATTTCTAAATTGCCTTGGAATTTTAGTTTGTTAGAAGGCAGGATTGATCTTCACCCAACTAACACAGCTAACTACATCTATCCTTGTTTATTCCATCTGTTTTCCCTTATAGATTTCTAAATGAGCTTTCTTCACTGGAGACAGCGTGCTAACAGCGTCCTGTAGGAAAGAGTGTTCATTACCACTTTCATCCGGGAAGCAGGATTTTCAGTAGCCATGTGAATATACACTTTGCCAAGTCAAGTCCACCCCAGGCGGTAACTTTGCCTGAATTGCTTCTTAATTACTCCACAAATCATTCACTCTCCAGGTAGCCCTTCTGTTAACAGTACAAATTCACATGACTTAGTTTTCCTTTTCCCACTTACATCTGTAACAGATTGATCAATAGTGTCAGCTGGTTTCTTGAAAAACATGCACCTTTGTCAAACAGCATTCTTCTGAATTACACTCTCATTTTCATGTAGCATAGTATGCTTGTCATTTCTGAATGCCTAAAAGTACAAGATAGGAAGGAGTCAGTAGAGGTGTTGTATACTCTTGTAGAATTACAAGTGAGTTAAGATAAAATACCCTGGAAGACAATTGCTTAAATCCCATCTCAGGGTCCATTAAAATAATTTGAAATCTCATCAGATAGGCTTAGGAGATACTGCCCAGAGTGAAAAAGCTTTCAACTTTTCAAAGATTCTGGTTATCATTACTTTCTTTTCCACACCTTTATTCCTGTCTCCGCACTGCTAATCCTTCCCTTCTTGATTTTTGGCAGGAGGGAGGAATTTGCTGTCTTTTACTCCCAGATTGCCTTTATTTACTTACACTACAACACCTCTACTTCTTCCTTTCTTCCCACCCCTCACATTTGACAATGTGTAGACCCCATCAAACATTACTATCTTGAATCTTTTGCTTCTCCTATCATCCAGTCCTGTCTGCTGAAACTTTTTCTTGACATTTCCATCATTGTCAATAATTCCTTTAACCTCTCTGATAACCCAATGCCTCTGGATGCGTGCCTTTTCCCCTATATCAGCAAAATACTTGATACGATATTATTCTGTGCTCTTTCCAGTAGGTTCCCATTCAGTATTGTCAACCTGAACTTCTTCAGAGATTTCAAAGCATAAAAATCTTTGAATATTTAGTGAATCTTCACTTTTCAAGTTCCCCTTGCTCACTTGGTCAAATTCACTTGACACTCATGAAAACTTTTTTCAGCAAAGTGTTTTGGAGACAGAAAGAAGACTGTCATCTTTAAACTTGGTCCTTTCTTGATTCAAACATCCAATCCACACTGCCTGCCTGTCTGCATCTTCTGCATCAAACTGGTCCATTCTGCATCAAACTGGTTCTTCGATGTATGAACACCTTCCACAGTATTATTTCTTATAAGTCAATCTTTATTTTTGCTCTTCTGAAAGCCAGTCAAATGTCTTTCTGTCCTCTCTACTGTGTTACTGCAGCTCACTTCTTTATGCTTTTTCTAAGTCTCAGACTCCTTGATATCAGCTTTTGCTGGTGCCTCGGCTTTCCTTTTCTCCTGAAACTTCACAATCTGATCATTTAAAAACACCACTCTAAATTTCAGAAATGCAGATACCTTCAATATATTTGGCTATTGGTTTGATTTAGGTAGTAGCATAACCATATTTCCATGTACCATAATGATCTTGGACAAAATTCTGCTCCCCTTTCCTTGGTCCCTGTTGGATCCTACATGTTATCTCATCTCTGCCTGTGTGAGAACCCTTTCCTTCACAACTCTTCTAATAGAGTTCGTAGACATTAGGACTAGAAGGAACTTCGCAAGATCACTGGATCCAGCCTCCTGCCCGAGTCAAATAATCCCAGCAAGATAGGCATCCAAAAGTTTCTCAAAAGTGTCCAGAGTAGGTACTTGTACCACTTCAGGGGGGAGTCTATTCCAGGCTCTGGGGATACAGACAGTAAAGAAGTTTTTTCTTAGGTTCACCCTAAAAGAGTCTTCCCGGAGTTTGTGACTGTTAGATACCTTGGGGTGCCCTGGTGAACAGATGTTCTCCCAGCTCCTGATACACATCCTGTATATACTTATAGGCAGTCACCAAATCCTTCCTTAGCCTTTGCTTCTCCAGGCTGAAGAGTCCTCAGATACTTTGCATGGCTGCAGAGTGTCAGGGTGGGTGGGGGGAGATATGTGAAGGTGTGAGGGGGCTGTGGGTGTGCACCTAGGGTTTGGAGCCTGGGTTCCTGAGTACCCTGTCAGGATGTTAGGTACTATAGATCTGAAGTGAGAGTCAGCAGCAGGGTTTGGGGGGCTGTGGCTTGGGACTGAGGGGCAGACACACACACACACACCACTTGGCAGGTAAGTGTGTGGTGGGGAAGGTGAATGAGGGAGAAAGGGGTGGCAGCATGATCAAAGTCCCCAGGGTGAGGGAGGAAGTGGGGAAGAGATAGGAGCAAGGGCTAGGGTGAATGGGGCCCTGGGACCAGGGCATGTTGCGAGATAGAGCTGCAGCTTATCCCAGAAGGGTGTCAGGGGTGGGGTGCTCCCACCACTGCATTCATCCCATGTGATACATGGGGGGCATGTGCCCCCCATTTGTGCATGATGTGGAGGCAGCCTGCAGGGTCAGGGCTCTTCAGCCTGGTACCATTGCCCTGGGAGTCATGTGATGCCGTGCTGTGCCTCCCACTGCTGGGTGGGCAGGGGATGCGGCGCAGCCAGTGCACAACTCCCAGGGCAAAGGCAGTGGGGTGCAGAGCCTTAGCCCACAGTAGCAGCCCACCTCCACCCCATGCACAAATCCAGGGGACAAGTACCCCCCATGCCCCTGGACAAGCTGTGGCTCCATTCCATGACCCTCCCCTGGTCCTGGGGCCCCATTCACCCCAGCCCCTGACCTGCCTCTGCCCCGCTCCCTCCCTCACCATGGTCTGCCCCCCTACACACCTTTCCTCCTCCACACCCCCTCTCCTTCACAGACTTCCCCGCTGGGTGCTGCTCTGCATGCTGCCAGGCTGTAGTCCTGGCTATCTGCAGACTGTGGCTGCTTGTCTGTGTCTGTGTCTGTACAGGCCCCTCTCACCCTACTGCAGCTGCCCGGAGCCTGTACCCAGGCTGCCCTAAAGTCCTCTGCACTGCCACCACTGCCCCATGAGGCAGACTGGAGGCAGCAGTGAAAGCAGTGGAGCAGAGCCCAGGCATGGGCTCCAAGACCACATGCATGATTAATTCATGAAAAATAATAATGTGAACAATGACTAATGCAGTAATCGTGCATGTTAATCACAATTAATTGACAGCCCTACAAATTACATATCTCAGGCGTGGTAACACTGTGACATATCACCAGCATAAGCACTTGGCCTTCAGTTATAGGCACTTAGACACAGACTTGGCATTCTGCTGTTTGCCTTACAATACACTTGGCTTGCAGCTTCACATTTTGCAGTGTCACTGAAATCTATCACTTGCTGTATTTCGTTGCATAAGAAATGCTGAGAGATTGTTGCAGAGACTTTTAACTGGGTAAAGGTGGGGAAGGGGGAGTTGTGATCTTCTATTGATACAATTATGCATGTAGCCTGGAGTAAATTTTGGGTCATCTGCTAAGATTGGAAACCCTGCTTGACCTTTTTATACTAATCTTTTTCAGTGTTCATCCAAGATCTTATTCAGTTTAAAAGTTGTATAATCAGTGTACTATTTTCCCCTTCAGTTATTAACAATACTGAAAATTTTATTTTCCAATTTCTTCATATATTGGAAAAAAAGAGAAATACACATATTATGAACCTCTCATGGGAAGAGATATAAATTCTTGTTTTTGAAAATACTCTAAAAACATCATCCCCAAGCAGTCCATTCATGTCTGAATGAATCCCTACACATCTCCTAAATCTCAAAAACACTGGCTGGAAATAATTTGAGTCCTTCACATTTCCAGATCTCTTCTTAATCCCAAACATTTCACTCCTCATCCCATCCAAGCAGCATAAAGATTTCTAAACCCACAATTGATGAAACATAACATGGGAACCACTTCTAGCTGCCAAAATCCCCTTGTTTTTTGTAAACAATTGGAACAATTAGAAATAGGCCTTTTGCATTTGGCGCTGTATTGTTTGTTTTCTAAGGACTGCAAATATCTTCATTCAGTGAAATGTTATCTTCAAATTGTGATTAGCAAGGGTTAATTTTTCAAACACATAAAAAATGTATGTACCAGATCACTTGTTATTAATTAAAATCCAAGTTTTCAACATTGCCCAGCTTAGTTTACAGTGGCTATCCAAAACATGATCATCTTATAAATCAATGTATAAATCAACCTTTAAAAATGAGAGGAACACATAAACAAATCAGTTTTAGTCGTCCAATTGAAAGCCAAGATATGTTCTTTTTCATAATCTTAATCATGAACAATACAAATCCAAAAGTGAATGCATTTAGAAGGTAGCATGATTAAGGGTGAGGTTCATGTTAAAAGAGGTGTCTTCTTACAGACAAACCAGAAATTCCTGTAGTGGACCTGGAGTCAATGCACTGTACTTAAGTATTTAATTATGGCGAATCACATACATCATTCATTTTATATAACTGCATCAGATTTGTCTTACACAATGTGGTTAGATGGAATGTGATGTACCACCTTTACACTTGCATCTATCCTTTTCACAATGTGACTTGTCTTGTTAATTATGAACATTATAAACAGTGCCCTCTTGGGATATTTGAAGGGTTTTTTTTTTTACCAAAAAATACAAGAAACAAATGCTTTCAGAGAATTCTGTTATATGTTATGCACACCACATGCATTTTTACACATTTATAGACACACAACATAGACTTACAGACATATCGTAGTGGTATAATTTGTTTATATGTTTCTTTTTGGCTTAATCTCTCTCGCAGAATCTTTTGGTTTACATCTTATATCAAGCCCTCTTTATGATGCCTTACAAGCCATAGTAAGTTATTTGTTATTCTACTTACCTCCACAGGTCAGAAATAATAAGAAAACAGTGATTTGTAAAATCTGTCTAATAGCTGTCTCCAAGAAACTGATGCCAGAGGGGACTGAATCTAATAGTCTCAATTTCCTAGCTTATTTTAAGTAGACACAATTTGAATGCATGAAATGGAGTACACAATTTTTTTTTATTTAAGAATTACATCTTTCAGAGGTAGATGCCTTCTGCCTCAAAAAAAAATTGGGTGAGTCAATTTATATATTTCTACAGAAGTGCCCTGGATTTCCTCCAGCATAGAGAGGATGGGTGGAACAAGAAAATGGCTAAATTTATCACTGGCTTTTTCAGTCCTTCCAATACAAACTTCAGGATTATAGGAAGATTTTTTTTCCAGTTTTCAACATATGCAGCATTGCATTAACATGACTAAAGCAGGAATCAAATTTTGCTTGTAAAATATAAAGGAGTTATATGCTAACTGAAAAAACCTCATCAAAGGATTGCTTATTTCAAGATAAAACACAGTGGACTCATTTACACAGTAGACTCATCACATGCATATTTATGCGAAGGAATAAACTCTGGGTCTTATTTCTCAAGAGTTTATTGCTCCTGGCACACTGTTTGTATGTGTGCCTGGGACTGTAACACATTGATCCAGGTTCGAGCATCCCTGGCTAGCTGGGGACCCCAGAGATCAGTTTGTGAGCCACAGGCTCCTCCCTTCAACTCGACATGCTGCAGAGGGGCTGGCTGGGGCATGATGGTGCTTCAGTATGGGGTATCCAGCAGGCAACCCTGACACTGAAGCATCCTTGTGCCTCAACCAGATGGGGCAGTGTCTATACATGTGCTCCTGCAAAGTAAGTACAAGTACTATCCTGCTGCAGAGTAAATTAGTTTACCCCAGCCAAATAGGCATACACATATAGAAGCATGGCATTTCCTGCATAGCTAATTAGTCTACTGCACCATAAACATCTCGTTGAGTTGTGCCCAGTGTGTCTCATTGTTTGCCTTTGCAGGAAGTAGCCTTAGTAGCCCAATCAAAGTGTTTAGTTGCACAAAACATATAAGATAGAACGTATTTAACTCTTAGTGCTCCAAATGTGAGATAAGGCAAGGATCATACTTGTGGATCACTTGTGTCTATTTTTTTTGGGTTGTAATTCATGTGTTCTGAGAATGCAGGAAGTACTTGTCTCAAAACCTGTAAGCTTTACGTCTATAGACATAAGTAACTATAAGGCAAAAAAAATGAAAACTGTTTTGTCAGATAAATAAACTTTTACAATTACTCTAAGATTTGATGAACCACCCTTGGTGCAGGAAATATTTGGTGCAGAATCCGTCACAAGATTCCCTCCATTTTGTAGACAGCTCAATATCAGATAGTTTAAAGCTAGGTAATAGGGCCCACTAATACTGCCATGCAAAACATTTGGAAATGAACTCCATTGAGCTACATCTATTTTTTGTGCAAAACTGTAAGGATTAACAGTGTTAATCCTTCAGAATCTGGAGCACAGGGAATTTATAAATGGAAATTGTCAGTGATTTAAGTGTATTGTGTTTTGTTGCTGACAGAAAGTTACATCAATGTGGGAGATAGTTTGAAAAGTAAGACAAAGTTTAAACAGCTTTGTCACATTGTAAATCACATTGAAAAAATAATTGTGAATCACATTGTAAATCTACATTACACTATCTAATAAATAGCATATGAGTTATCATTTGCTATCCAGGTCTTAGTGGGTAGGCATGTGCAACAGAGCATCTAATTTATGCCATTAGTGGCCCTCTAAGCTTTGATGCCAAATACTCTTCCTGCCCATGCCCTGGAGGTAGCCTCTGAAAGTGAGGACCAATAATAGTTCAAAGCAGATTTGAAGGGAACATAAATAATCCATTTGTGTTATAAGATTTAAAAATTCAAGAAAAAGTGGCCTGTTTTTTAAAGGTTCTGAGCAGCTTTCTCTGTCTTTAGTAGCAATTTGGAGTATTCTGTACATCTGAAAATCAGGATTTTATTTTGGTACCTAAATATGTGGTGTTTGATGACCATATTTGAAATTTTGATACTCATGGTGACATATTTCACCTTTCTTCACGGTAAACTTAGTGAAAGGAAGCAGGTCAGCAGAGACAAGGGAACCTTTTGGGACCAAGGGACAGTGGATAGGTCAACTTACAGTAGAGTCTGATAGAGAAGGTCTGTTTGGAAAGAGGGGCAGGAAAAGAGAGGTGGCAGATTAAAAAACCCAGAAAAATGGCTGGAGGACATCAAAATGCTAGAGCCACTGTCATTGCCAGCTCTTCCTCTGCTTGCACCTCCAAGGTACCTGCCCAGGAAGGACTGCTCACCACTGAGGATCCCACCTGGGGTTTGGTTGGGCACTGTGGAGTCTGCAGCTTGCAGGTTTCTTCCAGTGACAACCAGGTGGGGGTGTGCCTGTGATGTAAATGGTGCCTCTGGGTCACGTTTCTCAAGAAGCAGGCAGGAGAACTATAGGAGGGGATGACAAGACTGCAAAGAATCCTTTGCCTGAGGACTTCATCAATTCAATGTAGGACATCTCTAGGACCCAGACCAGGCATCCTCCAAACTGAAGGATTGAGACTACTGTCACCGAGAGGAAGCAATGGATGGTGGTGGTCGGAGACTTGCTTCTGCAGGGGATGGAGAAATCCATCTGCTTGCCTGACCTCTTGCCTCAGTATGTCTGTTGCTTTCCTGGAGCTTAGATCTGGGAACTCATAGAAGGATTACCAAGACTCATCCAGCCTTCTGACTACTACCCCATGCTGCTCATCCATGTGAGCACCAATGATACTACTGAGGGGGGAGTGGACCTTGAACAGATTGAAAGGTGTTGGGAGCAAGGTTGAAGGAGACAGGGCTCAGATAGTGTTGTCCTCAACCATTTAATTCAAAAGTAAAGGTCCAGGGAGGAGTTGATGCACAAGTGGTGTCACCATCAGGGCTTTGGCTTCTTAGGCTGTGGGATGTTGTTCAAAGAAGGATTTCTAAGAAGAGATGGGATCCACCTGATGAAGAGAGGGAACAGCATCTTTGCAGGCAGTCTCATTAACCTACTGAGGAAGGTTTTAAACTAGATTCACTGGGGGGATGGACACCAAAGCCCTGAGATAGGTGGGTAAGTGGGTGACCTCAAAAGAGCATAAGCAAGAGGGGGCAACAAGCAAGGCCTTCTTATTCTTCCTGAGAAAGTAAGGCAATTGGCTTACTACACGCGAAACATACCTCAGATGTCTCTACCATGCATGGAGCCTGGGAAACAAGCAGGAAGAATTGGAAGTCCTTGCACAGTCATGCAACTATGACATGGTTGGAATAATGTAGACTTGGTGGGACTGGGGCACCGTCTTGGATGGGTACAAACTGCTTAGAAAGGACAGACAGGGGAGGAGGACAGAGGAGGAGGAGGAGTTGCACTGTTTG
This sequence comes from Caiman crocodilus, assembly GCA_030014935.1. Taxonomy (NCBI): domain Eukaryota; kingdom Metazoa; phylum Chordata; order Crocodylia; family Alligatoridae; genus Caiman; species Caiman crocodilus. The sequence goes on along the minus strand of JAGPOW010003395.1, from coordinate 9,577,322 downwards.
TAAAAGAGCTATATGATTGCTCAGAGCTCCAGTCTGAAACTGGAGATAGACCTGACGATAGACTCTGGGTTAGGGTCAGAGGGGAAAGCAACAAGGGTGATATCATGTTGGGTGTCTGCTATAGACCACCAGACCAGGAGGATGAAGTAGATAAGGCTTTCTTCAGGCAGCTAGTCCAAGTTTTCTGATCACAAGCCACAGTTCTTATAAAGGGACTTAAATCACCCTGATATTTGCTGGGAGGGCAATGCAGCAGTATGGAGGCAAACCTGAGAGTTTTAGGAGAGTGTTGGGAACAACTTCCTGGTGGGGAATGTGGAAGCAGATGGGAACTTGGGCAGCAGTGACTACAAGATTAATGAGATCAGGATCCAGAGGAAAGGAAGGATGAAGAGCAGCAGAGTAAAGGCCCTGGACTTCAGAAAAGCAGACTTTGACTCATGCGAGGAGCTAACGGGCAGGATCCCTCTGGGAGACCAGTTTGAGTGGAAAAGGAATCCAGAGACCTGGTTGTATTTTAAAGAAACCTTACTTAAGGCACAGGAATGAAACATCCCAATGCACAGAAAGACTAGCAAGTATGGCAGAAGGGCAGCTTGTCTTAGTAAGGAGTTCTTTGGTGAGCTAAAACACAAAAAGGAAACGTACAAGTAGAAAATTGGACAAATGACTAGGGGGTTGTATTGCTTGGGCATGCAGGGGTGAAATCAGGAAGATCGAAGCACAATTGGAATTGCAAGGTAAGTGAAGGGTAAAAAGAAGGGTTTCCTACAAGTATGTCAGAAACAAGAGGAAAATTAGGGAAAGTGTGGACACTTACCGAATGGGGGAGACAACCTAGTGACAGATGATGTAGAAAAGGCTGAACTAATCAATGTTTTTTTTACCTTAGTCTTCACAGGCAAGGTCAGCTCCCAGACAACTGCATCTGGTAGCTCAGTTTGGGGAGGAGGTGAGCAGCAGACAACGGCAAAAGAGCAGGTTAGGGACTATTTGGAAAAACCAGATGTCTACAGTTCCATGAGGCTAGATGCAATGCAACTGAGGTCTACTGAGGGAATTGGCTAATGTGATTGTAGAGCCACTGGGTGATTTAAGTCTATGATTCTACAGTTTTCTTTAGTGGTTCTCTGCTAACATTTCCTTGCTCAGGCTCCTGATGTGGAGGCCCAGGTCTATATCCAATCCTACTGACTTTTTCTAGAACTCAGTAATTTCACTTTAGGGCTACCTCATTCATATTGCTCTAGAAGCTTCACTTTCTTAAAATGTTACCACTGCTCCCTACTTTGCATGCAAAGATTAAAAGCTGGATCTCCTACTTCATTTCACAACTTTTTTGCACACTGACAAGGAATGCACAAAAAGTTGAAACACATAAAGGAATAATTGGTAACATAAATGATTACCAAGAATTGGTAAACAGAAGGCACCATCTTCCAGAAAGTACAATAGAAAACCAAATACTCAATAAATTATGGGCCACTGGCCTCTTACTTCCCATATTGTGAACATGGGTAGCAATGGAAATACTTTTCAGATGCAAGCAGATGCAATATGAGAGGTTTCCAGGTGCACAGGTTAGCCAACAATAATCGAGATAGCTGAAGGAAATCACTTTGGGAGCCAGTGTCACCCACTAGTTATGACTAACTCCATGGCTTGATGAGGCCAACATGACACAGTTGGCCAGTCCATCAAGAAATGACATTTGCTGTTTGCTTCAGAAGTTGGTTGACTTTGGAAGAACATGCTATTCCATATAATCCCTTTGATATCAATGGGAGTTCTCATGGTATCAAATACTATGACAGGTACTTGCAGGATTAGTCACACGAAACATAAAGAAATCAATGTATTTATGATTTACAAGCAGGACTACAAAATGTGTTGCCTTTATTCAAATAATATTTGATGCTAGTGAGACTATAGCATTTAATAGAAAACTTACACAATTATGTAGGGGTTTTTAACTATCATCACACACTTAATAGAAAATGTTGTTCCTCTGATAAATGTTTAGATAATTTCAGCAATAGAAAAAAATAATGGGAGGATAATATGTAGGGGGAAATATTATATTAATTTTTATAATATTCTCTATTAACTCAAACCATTCTTTACAGCTGTAAGTCCTTTGACTTGAACATAGTAATGAAAGTGAAGAATTTGGCCTTCTATAAATACTTGGAGAAGCTTCTGTTGAACTATGACCAGATTATCACCATTCATTTAATCCCCGTTTCATTCTATAGGACAGGTAAATAACACAAAGACAGTTCTGCTTGAATACCAGTCAGAAAATGTGTTCCTATATTTTTCCTGTTAAACAATGCCTGGGTGAAACTTGGTCCTTCTTTCAACTGCAAGAGTCATCAATAATTAACTGAAGAGTTAAAGTTCTCTCATAAACTACATATGAAAAGTAAATGAGTTTATGCCACAATGTTCAGATAAAATAGCTTAACCTGATATCAGTGTAAATCAGGAATACTTCAACTTGAATTAGTAGAGTTGCACTTATGCAAAACTAGGAGAATGAGATCAGAATCAGGCCTGAAGTTGTTAGTCATTAACCTTCATTATTAGTAGCAACTGCTGCCAAGTAGTTTTCATTCTTCCCTACATGAAACTTTGTTTCAAAGCCAAGATTTAGACGGCCTTAATTGATTATACATATGTATGCTTCATAAGCCTGTGTGATAGGAAAAAATATGTTCTTTAGTTACAAAAGCCTTGGATGTGAAAACAACTTCCCGCCCTGTTTTCAAGAGAGTTTGATGGGGTGTTTTATAAATACCAGCAACCCCGTCTTAACACTGTTTCACTTAGTGTTATTTCACTATAACGCTCATTTTACATTGATACCCAATTCCACTTAATGCTCAGCAAGTTTTGTTATATCACTCATGGGCCTCCTACAACTGCCACTAAAACTGCCACCAATTCTGACAGCCCTGATTCCGGTGATTTTGGTGGCTTCAGAAAGTGAAAAGTGAAAGTGAAATTTGGTTTCACTTAACACATGGTTTTGCTTAATGCTCAGTTTTTCGGGAACCAATTAAGAATGCTAAGCAGGGCTGGCCTGTACTTAAATGAATACCTAACAATAAAAAAGGGAGCCCCATTTTATTATCATCTTCATTATATTCCCAAATTTATTAGGGATTTAGATATCCAAATATCACTATCACTTTTTTATTAGAAGTAATAGCATTGTTAGACACTAGTAGTCATAAAGGTTGTAACTTGCAGTGTCATTTGTTTGATTTGCTTTCACATCAATTGCCAAGATTTTAGAATCTGTGTAGTGATCATTTGAATGTAAAGTTCTACATATTGGGAATATTTTAATTATTCTAAATATATTACATTACAGGTGACCCTTGCCATTCGCAGGGTATACATTCCTGTGATCTCCACAAATGGCAACATTCACGAATAGGGCATTGTGTTCATGAGCGCCGTCTGCCTCCATGAATGCAGTGCCCCCAGTGGCTGGGGGGGCACACGGCTCTGGTGGTGATGGTGGGAGCCCAACAGCAGCACCAGGAGCCCAGCAGCAGCAAACGTGGAGCTCCCAAGGAGCTCTGGTAAGTGTTTAAAGTGTATTTGAAAAGTGGGTTCAGCATTCGCAAATATTTGAGACTGCGAATGCTGAACACATGAATACCAAAGGTTTCCCATACAGTAGTAATTAACAGGGACATAATAGGGTATAATTCTGCTTTTACTTACAGTGCCATAAATCAGAAGTAACCCTATTAATATCATTAAAGGGCTGTAAAGACACAAGGGAATCAGACCCTTTATCTTTTCTTTAGATTGGCTTCACCTCTCTTATTTATACACATGAATACGGCATGATGGGATCAGCATCCTAATTTGTTAAATTTGAAGTGGATTGTGACAATTCTAACTTTGTCAGAGGAACTTTGTTATTAGAATTAACCTGTCACAGGGCTTCATCAGGCATTATTTTCTGATTAATTAACTGTGATGGTCAAAGTATTTTCCTAGCAGTATACTGAGAGTGCAGTATTCTGGAGGATTACCAAAAATACTGTAAACTATTGCTGGATATTTTACAGAACCCAGAGCACTTTCTCTGAATTCCTGCAGACAGCATTGTTTTATGGAAGGTGTGCTTGAATCATGATTTTAGATTCATTAAAATTTTAGGGGTTTAGAATTCAATTCTAAATCCTGATCTGGAGCCATCTTAAATAACCAATTTCTAATTTTACTTTAAGCTGAGAGAGAGAGAGAAACTGTAGATTTCTTGTTTTGTGGAGTTATTGCTGATAAAAATGAAAACCCCATATGATTCATTATGCTTTTGGGAAATACAGTATAATTTGGATGCTGCTTTTGTTTCCATTGTAATCAGTTCCAATTGTTTTCTCAGCGAGTTTTTCAGGGCGTGAACATTTACAGCATTTAATTGAATTGATACTTACAGAGAGATAGTGTGTTACAGCAAGTAATATAAGTATATGTCTCTGTCATTTAAGACCACTTCTAAAAGTCAGTCAAGAAACTGTAAACCCTCTAAATTTAGGAATTGGAAAAACAGAAATCCAGAAGCAAAAAATGAACACATACATTAAATTCTGACTTGCTTTTTTGTCTCTCACAATCTTTTTTCAGCCTGCAAATTTACAAAAGCAACTATAGGAAATTCTAGAGCCAGCTCCTTGCCTATATTGTAATCCCTATGCATTTGAAATCTCTGTATGTTGAATATGTTGCTATTAACTTTCACATCTATAATTAGAGCTGATATAAAACAATTCAGGGCTTTTTTTGTTAATTTCAAAACTTATTTTTTCACAGGAAAAATAACAACATTCAAAGAACATGGCTGTGATTTCAAATTCATTTAAAAGACACATTTTGCTTCACTGTTAGGAAAATAATTAAAGAAATAAAAGTCTTTTCTTTTAAGATGTCGGAAATCTTAGTCAAGGAGCTTGTTTACTTCAGCATATGTGTGTGTTTAATTTTTAATCAAACACATACGTTGGGGGAGGTTGCACACATACACACGCTGTATATATATCTATAGCTATATCTAAAGTCAAGAAGCTTGTTTACTTCAGTATATGTGTGTGTGTTTTTTAATCAAATGCAGATGTTGGGGGGGGTTACACATACATACATGAATGCACATACACTATAGATATATATAACATTATATATTACAGATATATTATATCTGTATATATATATAATACAGACATGCGCGCATGTGTGTATGTGTAACCCCCCCAACATCTGCATTTGATTAAAAAATACACACACACACACAAACACACACACATATATAAAATCACATATCACCGGTGGGGTTTTTTAACCAAATATATATAAACAAGCTCGTTAACTAATCTTTCCATATATACTAATCTTTCCACATAAATATATATCTGACGTTAGTCAAGGAACTTGTCGATATATATTTGGTTAAAAAACCCCACAGGTGATATATGTATATATACACATACATAATCACATATCACCTTTCTCACTTCTTGACTGACTTCCACTGGAATTAGTAGAGTTGCACTTGGATAAAACTGGTGGGAATGAGATCAGAATCAGGTCTGAAGTTGTTAGTCATTAACCTGCATTACTGGTAACAACTGCTGCCAAGTAGTTTTCAGTCTTCCCTACATTAAACTTTGTTTCAAAGACAGCCGTAATTGATTTTACAAAATGTCTATTATGCTTTATAGGCCTGTGTGATAGGGAAAAATTATGTTCTTTAGTTATAAAAGCCTTGGATGTGAAAACAACTCCCGTTCCCTGTTTTCATATATATTTCAACACAGTGTAACACATTTTATCTAGGCCATTTATCAGAGCCAATACAACTACAGTCATTTTTCAAGTGTTAAGACAAATGATTATTTAAATATTGTTTGCAGTGTTAGTATTTCTTCCTTTTTCATTTTTATTTTTAGAGGTGCTGTAAAAACAAGATCTGTTTTTCTCTCCAAAACACATAGTTAAGAAATGAGAGTGACTTTTGATTTAACACTGTATATTTTACTCTGTTCTAGTTAAACTGTACATAATTTTGATTAGGAAAGTACTCCTAAACATGTTCTGATCAGAACTGGATTCAGGTCACTGGTAATCTATATAATTTAGAATGTAAATAAAACACTTTTATTGCCATTTGTAGGTAACATTATCTGCCTGGAGCTGCCCAAGTATTATAAGAAGGGAAACAAATGCAGACCCAAAACAAATCCCTGGAGAGCTTACTATATTTTTAAAAGTTTAAAATAAAAAGAGAGAGGTTCCATTTGCATACTCCCAAGAAAAAATGGTGCATGTTTATATGATTTCAGTGCACTTCTTAAAGTTCCAGCTAAGGCTTGCTGAGTACGCAAACCATGCCGTACTTCTAATTCTGCTGTTTAGAGTGTAAGTGACAATGTTATGTTGTATGTGCAATAACTATGGTTATGCTAAATGAAATTCCAAAAAATATAAGGATTATGTATGTATATGTGTAGTTATGCAATGTATGTAATTTTGACATGTATAGTCAAAATGCTAGATGATGATCATGATGAACTAAATGTAATTTATCTAAACATTGGCAGGCTATGGAGTAAATAGAAAAGCAAAAGTCAGAGGTGGTTACAAAGTAATATCCATCAAACATGGACATTCTTTTGATTACCTCAAATTTTGGAAACTTCCTTGAAAAAAGCTGTGTACAGTAGAGATTACATGTCAGGCTAAAAACTTATAATCAAGGTTAGCATGTGATCTACCTTCATGCTATCCATCTTGCCAAACTCCCAATGTCTGTGTTTGAGTTTTGTGAGAATACGCATGACTTCTATAACTATCCTGAAATTCAGACTAGTTTTGCCCTGACTCATAATCCTATGCCATACCAAGTTTCATGCAAACATGGAATAAGATTTGTATGAATCTGCTCTTTTGCTAGGAGTACTGAGAAAGACTGAACAATTAACCTCAAATCTAAGCAATACTTTGCATTTACAAGCGAGTTTTATGTGGTTTGGGGACTTAGTGAAACATAAATGAAAATACCTAACAAATTAAAATGGAAAAAAAGCAAAATATACAGTAGGCTGCATATATCCCAAATTATCAAATGAAACAAAAAAATATGAAAAGCTTTAAGACATTGCAATAGGTAATGTGAGTTTTTGTAGACAAATACTCCCAAGTTAGAACATATTTTCAGTATGATTCAATGTTAGCAACCCATAGGCCCAGTCCTTCTCCTACTGATCTAATTGAAAACAGGATTGGACTCTGTTTCATCCCTTCTGTGTCATTCAGGGTATACATATCCATAACATCCACATCATGCCAAAAAAGAAAAAAATAAACTACATTTCCAAAACCATTATAAGGACCAGAGTTTCAGAGTAACAGCAGTTTCTAAATTATTTTCCTTGGCATTTATTCCAATCAGATCATTTCCATTGTTGGGTCCCTCCATTGATGCATGATCTACTATATTACATTCAAATGCCTTGCCTTCCTTCTCCAAGGCCCTTAATATATCTACCTCTTTTGTTAACTTGTGTCTGACCACCTTCATGGTCATGAGCTACATAAAAATTATAAATTTGGCAACCTGTTTTCCTCCTGTCCCACAAATACTTCCTTTGAAGCCAACCCAATAATGGGCTATCATCTCTAACCTCAGTAACCAGGCTGACTTACACTTTACTTTTAATTTCTTCACCTGATTAATTCTTTTAGGTAATATTTCTTTGCTATTATCCCATCTATCCTTCAGTTTGGACCCCATCTGCCAAGCCAAATATATATATGTGATTTGTTTTGATGTATTTTAAATCAAAACTGAAGCTAAAAATGATTGTATGACATTAAAGATAATTGACCTTACACAGAAACTCATCATCTTTCAACATTCTCCATTCCCACAATTTGTCATCCATCACTGTGTAAAATTTCATTTAGATTGTAAGGTTTTAGGAGCAGAAATTGACCATTTTTATTTTGCAGATATGCCTGTGCTGTATACATGAGGACAACACCAATGATTAGAATAAGAGTAATAATACATTTGCATGGATATGACTACATGATTTATTAATCATATAAAGAAACCTACATTGTCAGTATCGAATACTTTTTTCTCTGTATAATTTATTGCTAATCCAGTAGGATTGTCAATCATAAGGTATAATATTAATAGAACACCAGAATGTCTATGCAATAAGTTATGAAATACCTCTCCTATTTTTTCCTGTCCACTTGGAATTTTTTTTTAGAAAAATTACAAAACGTCTATTCTCTGGGAGAAAATTATGAGATACAAGTGCTGTAATTTGCAATGAAGAGGAAGAACAATTGTAATACTTAGAGAGAGTGCCTCCTATCCATAAAAGTCATGAAAGTTCATGCAAAGTCATGGCAGATTATTAATCCTGTTGCCACTTAGTGGCAAGACAAAAGTAAAGCTCAGTGGACACGTCTACATGTACATTAAAGCACTTTAGTTAATGCAGATTATATCTAGTACATTCATTGTAAGGGCACTTGCACACGTGCTCCAGGGCTGGAGGGTGGGGGGAGGCAGTGCTTTAATTAGAGTGGCTCCAAAAGCTGCTCTAATTAAAGCACTGCTGCATCTCATGTATCAGCATCCCCGTGTTTAAAAATGGTGGCTGGGGTGCTTGAACTAAAGTGCATTTAATGAATGCCCCCACCATTTTTAAGTGTGGGGGTGATGATACACAAGATGTAAGAGGCTCCCAGAGCATGGTATTAATTAAATCTGCACTAGGGGCAGGGGAAGTGGGAAAGGAGGCTTTAATTAAACTGTCTTCAAGAGCTGCTCTAATTAAAGTACCTAGAGCAGGGGTGTCCAATCTTTTTGAATGTGGGGCTGGATCATGAACTTTTTACCACTCAGTGGGTCGGTGAGCCATATTCAAAGACCTCACAGGAAGTGATATCACATCACCCTCCCAAAATGAAAGTATAGTGTTTACTTTCATTTCCTGTTGCAGCACCTTGGGCCTCAGAAAACAGCTTGGAGGGCCGCGTGGCAGCCTGTGGACTGTATGTTGGAGAAGCCTGGGCTAGAGTGTTACATGTATCAGTGTCCCCATGCTGAAAAATGGTGATGAGGCACTTTAACTAAAGCTTTTCAAATAAGCTTTGGTTAAAGTGCCCTGCTGCTGTCATTTTTCAATGTGGGGATGCTGATGCATGTGATGCTGGCTTGTTGTAAACCCAGAAAATTCAAATAGCAAACACAAACACATTCTGACCCTTGTGGTCTTTGTGAGTTCTTTTCAACAGAAGAATTGTTCTATGATTTGTCTGTAGTAAAAAAACCAAGTGAAAACAAATGACATTTCCTTATGGGGTGCTTTGAACCTTAGGAAGGGTGTCTTGAGTCTAGAAAGGTTGAGGACCACTGATATAAGTGTATCGAGTATTCACAGTTTAAAAGTGTTCAGTGTTTGGAGAAGAAAACATTTTCAGTTCACGTAATGCAATTAAAAATATTTAATCAGACAACAGTTTTTTGAAGGAAGGATATTCAACATAAGGAGCTCTGGAAGGCAAAATATATGAGGCTTTTAACCACATTAACCTTATGATTGACTCCCTCTGTAAATCAGTTTGTGATGCCACATATAACAGGGCATTACATGGGTATTAGATTGGATTATGATAAGTAGATTGTGCCATTACAGTGCTGTTATGGATGTAAACATAATTAATTTAAATTAAAGTCAATAATGAATCTAGTGTTTTTGTATATTTATTGTTTATGAAGGTAGAGAAATTGATCTTGTTCCCATCAATGTCTGGCCTTGCTACCATTATTGAATACATAATGGTGAACATAACTGCAATAAAGTTTTAACAGAAAGCCTAAGACAGTCAATCAAAGCAATACTCAATCCAAAATTTTATACTGAATAAAGAAGTAGGGCTTATTGCATAACATGTACTGATGATCCATTCAGTAAATGGCATTATATTTATGGATAACCCCAAATGGTTTGACCTTTGACTGTTGCTTAGACTTGCAGGAATAATTACGAAATTAATTGTGGATATTTTCTTTGGGAAATATTCTAGCCATTGAAGTTTTTTCACAAATATATTTGAATTTTACAAAACTGACAACATTTGGCAAATAAATATATCTTCAAATGTGTCCCTTATTTACCACAGTAAATGAATTAATTGATTATGGAAAATACATTTTCATTATTAACCATGTTTTAGAAAAACAAATAGTTCTACATGATCCTTTTCTGCGATCTGAAAAAAGTTCCTTAATTCACTAAAGTTAGCTTTTATTAGTACTGGTACTAATATTAGTACTGGTAGCTAGAAAGCAGCACTTCTAGATGCCCACTTCCTTCAAGATGGGTTCATATGTTCTGGCAATCATTTAACGATACATGAACATTGTAGAATAAAATGTTGTTTTATTTTCCTCACTGAAACCTTTCCAAAAACAACAGACATCTCCATTGCTAGAGACAGAACACTCCAAAACTGGATAAATATTTCAGTTTACAATTAATAATTTGAAAAATTATGATTTATCAAATCCTTTCTACTTGTCAACATATTCAAATGTATGCCTTTATTCAGATCAGTTAATCCTTTGCCCTCTGTGAAAACTAGCAAACTAGTAAATATACTCTATGCTTTTGAAGTGGCACATACAGTGGAATCTGTTTAATTACTGGAGATGTGCTGCATAATTAACATTAAAACATATTAATTTTAGTTAAGAAATATGATGTTACAACTTGAACACTGAACTTCATTATTGTTATACTTTCTGGATGCCTTGCCTGACTTCTTAGATTCACAATGTTTCACAGGTACCAATATCATATGTTATTGTAATGCCATCTTTTAAACACTAAGCCTAAATATGTATGCATATTCTTGTAGAAAGGTAGCTGAACACCATCTTCTACCTAGTCATCATTTTATATTTTTCATTTGAAATGCTTAAATTCTAGCATAATACCAGGGGTAAAAATACCATAGTTTTGATATATATCACTGTTACACAAAAGAATGATGTAAAATGAAATACAATAAACTCAATCCTTTTTTTTTTTTCATAGGTTCTAAAACACTTGCACAAATCTGTACATCCCACTGATTTTTATGCTATATAAACAATCCACATCTCTCTTTTAAAATTTAACTGCTATTCCGTCATTAGAAAAGCATATTTGTTTCAATTATTAGGTCTGACCCTGCATATTGCATGTACTAAGCTCTGCTGGATGAAGTTTTGAGTTGATAGGGAAACTAGGATCAGGTCTAATTATATGGGTAATCTATAAATCATATTTTAAATTGTCATTTTTCTCCCTTGTTTTCCATCTTAAGTAGCAGCATTTAATTCACCTTCAGTAACTATTTATAGTAATTCATTGTGTTTGGAAATTATTTTCCTGAAATATAAGTGTTCCCTGATCCCTGGCTTCCATCCTCCTAACAGGTTTCTGCATGCTCTTCTTTGAATAGGACACTTTCAGTATCTTCTATGGAAGACTCCTATAGGCAGAAAACTTGTAGAAATAGAAGGTTAAATTCAATCCTAAGAGTATGAAAGTTTACTCCAAAAGCAGTATAAATTTGGGGAGAGGGGCAAAGAAGCCTTAATCAGCAAGTATAAACAATAATAAATTACTTTATTAAAAGGGAAATTTTTTGCCTCTATAAAAATGCAGTTTGTCAGTAACTTCATTCATTTTAATTCTTAAAGTGTGTATATTTGGGGGTTTTTTGTAATACAAACATACAGTTTATATTTATGGCATACAGTTTATTGGAATTGATAGGACAAAGAGTTTGTTAACGATCTTAATCTCGTTTACTTCATTATTTCAAAATATCCTGTATTTTTGCCTAGCTCAAATGCTGTGATTTCTAACATTTCAGTCATTGTCTATTTAGTTTCACGCTCTTATCTAAAGAAGTAAAGAGCAAACGGAAATTGCATTTTCCATTAAGTACCAAAATCTCAACTGATATAAGTTGCAGTATTTCCTTAACTATAACATGTAACAATATATGTTATATAGATAGATATAGGTACATAGGTAGATAGATAGACACACACACACACTTACATATATAAATGTAAAAGTGATTACTAATTCTAAATCCAAATCCTGCTCTCTTCATTAAAGTGTAAATTATATCAAAATATATTTCTATAAAGCCATCATTTTATAATAAATTTAGTAAAAAAGCATTACTCTATCCAAATGTATTCAATTTAGCCTAAGATCATTACAAGAAAGGACATTTTTCAGGGATGCATCACAGAAGCTATATTAGCTTTTCCTACACTTATTCCTTTATTTCTTCTAATTATCAAGCTTTCACTCTCTCATTCATTTCAAATTTTTCTTATTCCTCTTCAGTCTTGTGCTCAATCTTAAAAAAAAATAAAAATAAAAAAAAAACATGGTGGGGAAAAGGTCAGTTACTTTTCCTAAGGTAGACAAGGTTCTTTGGGTAAACGTGATCTCTTTTTTTAGACCAATTAAATAGTTGGAAAAATGGTTCTTTCCTTTTATTAACAAATGTAGTGGTATCTTTAACTGCCATTTCTCCAAGGTAACTTTTTTTTCCTGAATATTAGAGGCCAGAAAAATAGTTGTTTTTTTAATTTCATTTTTAAGCATACATACATTGCTATTCAAAATGTTACTGCTTCCCAAATACATTATTAACATGAATTGCAAACTTACATTTCACTTACTTTTACATACATGAACATACATAGAAAACTAGTAGTTATATTCAACGATTACTATAAACTTGAATCTTGAAAGCCCATACAAGTTGGCATCAGTTTTCTTCAAAGGCTAAATGCTAATAGCTATTCATTTCTGTATGTGTCCTGTTATGCCTTCCCTTTTGAAGCATGCATTTAATCAAAATCAAACTGTATCAGATGCAAACAATCAAGAATCCAAGGCCTTACCTTTACAACAAAGCTTGATTTCATAGATGTTATACTTCACTTCCAGAGCACACTCTGCCTTAATGTCTGTGATCAACACTACAGTCACAGCACTAGGCATGACCTCTCTCTATATATATACACACAAGCAGTAATAGCAACAAGTGAATACTTAGATTATTACTTCAGCCCCACATTTATCAAGTGATATTACTCATAGAAAGTGATCCTTCAAGCAAGCACTTAATCTGCACTGAATTGGGAGAGATCTTAATGATACACTTGAATAAAAAGGAACTTATTGTACAACAGAGCAGATGAAAATAACCAGAATTATTGCACGTACCACTCATTCTGTTAACCATGTAATATACATTGTCATTTTGACGTGTAGACCATTTCTCTTCCTCCATCACCTCCATGTCAATCCAATTCACTTATTTTTGCCAACAATGAAATAAAAAAAAAAGGAAACATGGAAAGATTGTTATCCTAAATCTGTATTTGCAGAACATTTTAACGCCAGTTGGATTAACCATAGGGAAGATGTTAGCCTTGATAAGAGAAGCCCCACTGGCTTTCTGTCTCCCCTAGACAATGAAATCACATAGTTGTGTCTGTGCCTCCCTGTTTTGGATTGTTCTGTTTTAACACATAACAGATTGAGGGCTGCCTACTATTTCTAATTAACTCAAGTTAAACTAATGAGAGAAGCGGAGGGGGAGAGGGGACAGCCAGAAAGAGATCGTGAGTTGGAAAAGATCAAATTACAACTTAAAGGGAATGGGGAAAGGAAAACAACAGCGAGATACAATTATACTGCAAAGTTGGTAGTGGGAGGATTGTGTGGTTTTTCTCCTCATGTTAAATAAAAGACAAAGATGGATCAAATAAATATTTTAAAAAATCCAGCATTGTGTGAACCTTGGATTCTTGATTCTTGTCAGGAAATATTTCAGCACTCAGAGAAGAACAGCTCAGATTCCAAAATCTGGACAGTGCTGTCTCACCAGGAGTTGCCTTTACCTTGTCCTTCACACCCTGTCCAAATGCTCACAGTATATTGACATGGGTCTTCTTGTCAACCACAATTCCATTTTTATTTGGTATTATATGGCTGCTGCAGATTCTTTGTGAACTCCTATAAAATGCCAGTAAAACAGGAAGCATGTATTGTTAACCAAATGTTAAATTCAGCTTTCCCGGAGATATCTAAAACAAATACACAACACAGCAAAAAAGTAGTACTAAAGGGTCTTGTTGCACTCCTAATGTGTTGCTTTTACAGATGGAATTAAGCACAATATGCTGATTACATTAGTGTACACAAGAGATATTTAAGCTAAATATTCATTAGTATCATCATACCTCTGTAGGAAGACAGTCACACATAGGATAAAAAAAAACAGGTACATTAGAGGGTATACTTTGTGTAAGACTTCAGATTTATTGATCTAAATTCAAACTTTGGATGATCCTAAATCATACAAACATAGTTATCCAGGTAAAGTCTATTACTTCATCTACTTCAATGCAGCTACTCTTGATTTATACTGGTATGAGATAAGTATTGGATCCACAGAGAATTGATGATGTCTTTTTGTGGTTAGCATTAAGAAAACATGTTCATTTCCCAGCCTCTACTTCAGTGGAGAAATCAAGTTAATGCATTCTCCAGCTAGGCCTTCGGGCATCTCCTTTCTCGCTATGTCCAGTGTCAGAAATCCAAACTCTGCACAGAGTAAAAGAAAAGGCAGTGAACTGTAACAGAGGAAATACTACTAACCAAGGAGGAGAGCTCTTATACATTCATTCACTGCAGGCAAACTGGTTACAAAAGGAACTAGACAGAGTGAGATGTTCACGTTGAGGAAAAGTATGAAATTTGAGCCAGAAAGGGGCTCAAGGTAGTTCAGCAAGAGAGGCAACAGAATTCAGGGAAACCATTCAGGCTATTAAAACGAATGAGGAAGATGTTTTCACAGGCTACAAATAAGGACAAGCAGAGGAAGAGTTGATCTATGGAAGAGAATAGGGTCAGACTGAGGGAGGGAAGAAGGGGAAGGAGGGTATATGAAGTAGAAGGTGAGGCAGCAGCAGCAGAGGAAAATACTGAAAATGCAGTACTCCGAAGAGACAGGAGTGGAATCAAGTCAGACAAATTAGAAAGGGAGACGGATGAGCAAGAGGAGGAGGAGGAGTTTCAGCAGGGGGTGGAGTGTGGAGGAGAGGAAGGGAAAGAAGGGAAGAGGGTAAGGACTGGTTCATTAGATGGAGAAAGAGGGTGAAGTTACGCTAAGGTCAGGTTTGGGGTTTCCTGAAGTTCTGAGCCACTAGCGATGTGAAACGAGGAGTTCCTCTCTGAGTTTTTCTGTACATGCGTGTGTGTTTCTGCCTTTCTGCTGTGGCTCTGATTGGGGTGATTAAAAACAATGGCTGGTTTAACAAAAGCCAAGGGGATGTGACAGGTAACTGAGAAGGAAATCACTGTCTGCTTTTGGCTCGTTGGAGTTATTTGTGTCTAACGAGGCCAGCTTGTCGCCAGCCTCTTTGCAGATGAAATGAAGCGATGGACTGAAGCAGGGCAAAGGAGGCGCCGTGTCCTGACAGGCTGAAGTGTGACCTGATGAATCCTAACCATCCCAGACAACTTCAGAAGAACAAGGGGAAAGAAGAAGGGGGTGGATGGGTGAAAAGACAGAGTCCGGAGTTAGGATAGTAGGGAAGTTAGTTATGGAGTAGAAAGAAAAAGACGTACGACATCCTATTTCAGACAGAGCACAAAGCACACAACCATAACCACTTTTACTGCAATATGGATCTTCCCAAGAAGGTATTTGACGTTGCTAAGGGCATTGTTATCTTTCTTCCTTCACTTACATATTTTTTTTAAATTTCTTTGGATGGCAGTCTTGCATCTGTAAACAAATTTATACCGTTCGTTGTATGTGTGTGTGCGCGCGCACATGTGTGTATACAGTATTGGGAAGCAAAGTTTTTTTCTAAATGCATTCCATAGACTTGCTGTTAAAGCCAGTGTCAGGAAAACACTTATGCACATGTAGCTGTTTATCTACTTTGCACATCCAGATGTGTGTGTGGATCACTGCAGCGCAAGTGCTAACTACACACACAATGATCTAAACAAATCTTTAGCCATGCATTAGCACTCATCGAGATTTAAGCATTTGCAGGAAGCCATCTGTGCCCTACTAATTTATTTCTATGCACTCGTGAAAGTAAATTGCTACAGTAATCTTTAGATTAGGGACTGCATAAGCACAGACAAATATTCTATTTGAGAATTACATGAATAATTGCTTGACATGGTAAAAAGAAAGAAAATTAGTTGAAAAAGCTGAAGACTTGGTGCAGATTATCTCCTATTGTTCTTCACTGGAAACAGTCTAAGTAACTGACATTAATAGTTCATAAAAGAGTAAAGGTTACACATAGGATTGGCAAACCAGTATTTTTTCATAAGTTATAAGAACATTATAGATCTCACGTTGCTGTTAAGAACATTTCTAATAAAATAAAGTGTCAAATTCTACAGTTGGGAGTCTTTACTGCCTTCTACCATATGTAGTCATTTTAGTGTCTCGAGTAGGAAGGTAAAAATATTAATATTTTGATTGAGCAGGGTTTAATACACATTTCACAGCCACTTTTCACGTATGTATGACATATTATAATACTGTGAAGAAACAAAGCCAAAGACTTTTCTATGGAAAGCTCTTATGAATACTCCTTCTATGGAAAATCCTGGTTACATACAAAAATTGTTTTGTGACAAACATAAAACTTTAGAGCCCAATCCAGTGAAGCTGATGGGGAATAATGGCCATTGATTAATTAATAATTAATTAATGGCAATTAAACTCTGTCATTACTCTCTTACCCAGATAGGCAAACACATTAACAATCCTTAGCACAAATAAGTATTCAAGATATACAGTGATTCTTTTAAAGCAAAGTAGTTAGATGCTGGCTGTAACTTTTGCCAGTATAAATAATGGAGACTTAACTGAAACCATTTTAAAGATGGGCACTTTTTCTACATTTTTCCTTAGGAAAAGATGTAAAAATAAAACTGACCAGGCCAGTTTTTACACAAAAGAAAGCCACACCTGACCCTTTTGGAGAATCTGCCCTTTAATATCTAAGACAACATAACCAGAAAAGGACTCTTAGAATATGAAAAATTTAGAATCATTTTACACTATTTTTACTGGTAGAAGTGTGTTTTAAAACTGACCTGAAATTAACCGTATGATCATTAACTGAGTTATTTCTCAGGTTACAGCTCAGTGAACAACAATCAATGTCTCCTATGTATGGTTAAATTTTTGTTTTTGAAAAAAATGTGGAAATGGAACCTTTTTCCAGTGAAATATTATCAGAATAAATGAGAAATAAAAGGGTAGTTTGTGTCCATTATTCCTGCAGATATGCTTGAGAGAGACTGAAGATACAAAACAAAATCTATGTTAACTGTTTGTCCAAATGCATGGTCTTCCTTTTTCTTATCAAACAAACATACCTTTATACTGCTTTGTATCTGCAGATAAATATTGTTTTTGTTGCATAAAATTCTCATACATTAAAAAAAGGACAACAAATCTATGGATAGTTCTATGCAACATTACTGGAAAGTTTTGACATGTTCCTAGGTTACATAAATATGTAGGATATATGCATGGATACATGTGTATATGTATATGCACATCACATCACACATACATACGTAACAGGCTCATACTGTGCCCTGAGTGATGGTGGTGTATGGTTCAGGAAGAGGGGCTGTATACTGTTTACTGCTATAAGGTGGGGGAGAAGGAGTGACATCTTTTTTTGCTACCAGCCATCTCAGTACCAGCCTTCTTGGCCATCTAAACATGATTATTTGGTGATAAAAAAGGAGGTGACATCTCTCCCCCACTTCCTGAGAGAAGTTAGCCTTTGGCTGTTCCTATACTGTTAGCCACCACCATTGCTCTGCCCTCCCTGTTGCTGAAGCCAGAACCACTTCAGGGTAGGTACAGGGTAGGAAAAGTTGGGGGCAATGGTGGGAGATGAGAGGGTGAGGCATGCTCCCAGTTCTGTTTCAGTGCAACCCCGCTTACCCATGTTGTGTGCACATACATACAGCATATTTTAGCACCGTAGCTTTGTAGCTTATACCTACCCCATAATCAGGTACATAAGTGTCTCATTTAAAACTGGGTCGTACCCCTCTCATTTGGCTAGGGTGGGGAAAAAAGACCTTTTCTGGCTTCCAGTATACCTTTCTTTGTTCTATCTAGAGCTTAGGTCTGGCTAGGGCACATCCTCTGCTCTTAACTGAGGCTTCTCAGCAAGAAACCTAGTGAAGAGAGAGTTTGAGATGGTAGACCTGATACACCTGGGTGGAAGAAAGTAAACATTTTATTTACACACAAGCACACTTGAAATTCTATATTTTCAAAACTTTTTTGTGTTTTCTATTTGTTTCTATTTTGTGTCAGATTTCTATTCATATACCTTATAAGATTTCTGCATACAGTGTCATTTCAATTGAAGTATTTTTTGTGCAAAGAACAGAAAAATTGTGATCAGTTATGTTCAGTATCTCTGGAGTCTGTATTTTACATACAATCCTAAAAGAGCCAATCTAGCCCTCATGAGAAAGTAAGAATGACTTGATTCTCCTTCCATGTCAAATGCCATAAATCAGGAGCAACCACATTCTGCTAACTAGAGAGAGATGGAACGAATGGATATACTCTCAGACCCCACTAACATTATACATATTCTGAAGAATAAGTTTCTTACTGTGCAGGCTCTACTTTACAGTACTGGATCACTCTAAAGGAAAAAAGAACCAAAACTTTAACCTCTCCTACATAGGAAATTAAAAGTAAATAGTATAATTAGTCACCTTTTTGAGGATAAGTGTACAATGGCAGCTTACTAATAATCTTCCCCCTATAATACTTATCATATACTGAAGTTAATGATTTTAAGAAATAAGTTCCATTTCCGACACCAAGCAGAAATAACATTACTACAAGCTTCTGGAGGAAGTCATTACCAAAAAGACTCATAAGATAAAAAAAGAACTTTCTTCTTATAAGCCACTAGTCTATGCCCAAAGTCTCATGTACTTTGTGACTCCTGATTTTCTGTTATAGAGATGTGTGATCTGAGAGGGGGGTACAGGAATGAATGGTGGTGTAATGAAATGAGAATTACTACAGATTATAAGAGTTGTTGCTAAGCAATTTGATCCCATACTTTCACAAATCCCCTGGGCCTATCTGTACCTTTTTTTTGTACAGCCTCGGGGAACACTGAGCTGTGAACACTTTTTAAAAAACCATCATTGACTGAGATCCGAAGCTGATGTCACTCCAGTTTTGCATCAGTATAATCAGGTTTTGATTTAGAGTTTTGCTGCATCAGAATCAGATGCAAAGAATAAACACAGGAAAAAAATGTTGGGTTCTGTGTTTTTGGTGCTCATTTTTAGAATTCATCAAAATTTCAACATGTTTTATATCCCTGTGATTTTTCAAATTCCGGAATCGGTGCTTGTGAAAAACAAATAGTTTAAGTTTACATTTACAAAATACAAAGCTTTATATCTGGATTGTAACGCATGTAGTAGGGAAGTGATTTGCTAACGCTTAGTCCACTGGTTATATTACATGTCACCTTTTCAGATCAGTAGAAGACAAGAGTATTTAGCATTTGTCCATCGATTTCCATTTTTAGCCAAAAGCTTATTAGCAGCAGCTAGATCAGACTAGTAAAACTACAAGAGTTGAGATAAGCCCATCCTGTAAATGATACATCAGGCATGACAGAACCCACTTTAATATAATTTCTGGTAGATTTGTTATGGTCACTTCCATGTCAGCAGGAATGAAGCAATGTCTTCAATTTACAGGGAAAAAGGTGAAATGGTATCTAGTACTGGACTGATGATAAAAGGAATTAATCCCACAAGGTAAATTAGGTTCTGAGTATTAGGTGCTTTTTCCATCCTAAAGAAAATGCCTGGAAATTAAGGTCCATTTGCTAAATGGTGTTACAAATACAGTCAGCATTAAATATCCCTTTTTAATGTAGAAATGTGTTTACTATGTGCTATTCTATAGGACAGTAACACATATGCCAGGTTGATTATACGGCAAATTTTCATTAACTCAGAGAAAATATGCATTGGAATTTCTTATGAATCCATTCCTTAGCTGAATTGAGAAAATGAGTAAAACACAACTTCTCAAGCATGATTCTAGTAAAGAATAAATGCTAAATGTGTTGCCAAGCAACAAACCTGACTCATAATCACATGATACTGAAACAAATTCGACAGAGGTGTCCCCCCAAACAAAGGGAAGCAATGAGTCATTGCCAGCTTCTTCAAAAATAACACGAGAAACAATCTTGCAGCAATTGTGTTATTCACAGCACTGTTTTTCTTCAGGCTCACATAAAAAACTAATTACAGAAAACCATCTGAAATTATCTGAAGCTTTTGAAATGCCAGATCTTGAAGGAATGACAGGTGAAACTGGTGGAATACAAAACTATTCAGACCGCCAAGTAACGGGGAGCGAACTGGCCAATTCCGAGATGGATTACAAATCAAGATCCCCGGAACCAGATGATGAGGACGATGAAGACAACGCTTGCGCATGTGCTTGCAATTGGAGGTGTTCTATTTAATTACATTATTTACAATTTCTTGTGTGTTTCATTAAAGGATCTTGTTTTTCTCATTTGTGGCTTTTTGTGATGAGCTTTGGTTGAAGTCGAGGTGCCTTGAACTGGCTGTGAAAGTTACCTGTCAAGTGAGGGCCTACTTTCTAGTTTTCCATATAATGAAGCTTGCTTCTGTCAAGTGCTTCGTTTTGGATACTGGCTTTCTTTGACATGAACATGATGACTGCATAAAGAGAAGCTGGCTGTAAGAAAGGCCTGATGCCTTGCTCTGTTGATCATAGCAGACGGGCTGAAGTTGAAGTAGCTGCTGAAGAATCAAGTGTCACTTAGCTTGCTGTTTATTGTATTGTTTTTCATACTGTAAGTAAGCATGAACTTCAACTATAGCAGTAGATTTCAGAGTGTTCATAAGAAAACTTCTTTATTGCAACAGACTTGCTGAATTGGGACTGCTTGAATCATCTACTCTTCATTGAAGCAACCTTTGTATTCAAAGCTGATTCCCCGCTCCAAGGTGTGCGAATGAACCGTATTTGTTTCTATTAATATTAACTAAGTGCTAGAATTCATCAGGACTATGTACTTGATTGGCGGAGCTTTCTGGCTTGCACTTTAGTATATACCATTTGTGCTTAACTATTATTGTAAATAATACTATAACTATGAATGATTATCAAAACCCAAACTGTGTATGTACCAATATCAGGTCTCAAATAGTCAACAACCAATGTTACTGAATTGTTGAAATGTATTATGCTATTACACTTTTTTAAATCTAAGAATTTAATTTATTTCTGTAATGTTATACACAGAATATTTCTTTTAATATTAGTATAAATATTACCCGATTCAGTGTTTCACTTCTAGCCATTGATTCTTCCATTGATTAAATACTGGTGGATTCAAGACTTAACTTGAATGGATATGTTCCATGAATCTGTTTCAGTTACTTGAAATATTGGGTTGGTTATTTTGGTTAAGTTGCTACCTAGTTATCTTTTGTCCAGTATATTGGCTTTTTGTTGCGGAAACTTTATCCGAAGAAGAGAGAATGCATTTCTTTGGGGCCTGATTTAGATATTATTTACATTTGAACTTAGCAAATCAGAAGTAGCACAACTAAAGTCAGTGGTATTCTATCAGTTCAGAAATGACATAAGATTAGAACGAAGCATTTATGCTACGAGACAGTGAAAGCTGGTTTTCCGAGAAGCATGAAGAAAACATTTCAATGTCTTCTTATAATGCCAATTAGCAACTTCTGAAGTCAGATTCCAAAGCTGAAATTTAGTTTATATTTTTGTTTTGATTTGGAAAACTCATATCCATGTTTTTCTTGATATCCCAGAGCTTGGCAAAGTCTTACTTACAGCTGTTAATTGCTACGGCTTAACAACAACGATGATTAGTAAGTGTAGCTTCTTTAATTGTGGGTTTGCTTCTATTTCTTCTGAAAATGCGTGATTTTGCTACTAAGGAAAATGTACAATGCAGATGTGATATTTTATCAAAATTCCTAATGTTCTAGAAGTGCGTATTTTGCAATTTTTTCAAAAAGTTTGGAATAAAATAAAATATGACCTTAATTATCTGTTGCTATTGAATGGAAGAAGATATCATGGAGATAATGAAGGAGAAAAAGATTACCTTTGATTCTTATTTTTGTCCTACGCAGGTGTAAGTCAAACACCACTACAGTGACTTATAATGGGTATAACTGAATAGAGAGTCAATACCATAATGGTGATTTTCAACCAAATGGTGCTAACAGTGGAGATTAATTTTACCTGCTGATGAAAAGGCCAATTTACCATCTTATTTTTGTGGTAGCCATCATTATTAGCCATGGAACAGCATCCACAGCCTGTATTGTCTGTCCCTCAGATGCTGGACTTCTGCCTGGATATTATAAACTATTTGGTTAGGATATTGCTTCAATTATTTGTATTTGTTATGTCTAACAGACATTGTGGTAAAAAGAGCTAATGGTTTTATTGCTGTTATTGACTTGCTAAATCAAAAAACCAATCATTTTCAGGAATGTTAATGTAAACCAAAAATAAAAACACAAGAAAAATACGCATTTATGTGGACAGTGTTCATATCCCGCAAGCAGAGTCTCTTGTTCCCTTTTCTACACATTAAAAGAATGGAAAGGTCAGTTTACAATGATATGGTGATTATAATAATTTAAGATAATTTTATATTCCTAATTTATTTTGTAAGAGTTGAGCTAATCATTCAATAGATTTCCTACCCTGTAGCTTCATATTAAATTAAGGAATTAATGTAGGATTAAGATTTAGCATCAGGATGGAAATTATATTTAGTAAATCGCTTTTAAGCAAGTTTTTACTACTGCTGCTTTAATTATCAGGAGACCGTTTTGGTAAGACATGTATTCTTTTATAAAACAAAACAAATGCCCCCCACCCCCGCTCTCTCTTTGGATTAAGACTAGGTTCAGTTCACGGAAAAACTATTTATTTGTAAATTGAAATAAATGCCATAACCTTTCCTTATTTATAAGCAGCAATCAATATGGAATTTGTGTTTTGGTGCCAGAATTGTATAATTTCCCCATTAAATAGCATGCAAATCTAATATTCTGTTTTCAACTCTGACTGCGTGTTATGAAGAATTTATTTATTTTAATAGTTCTATTATTGAAATGAACTAAACCCCAACATTTTCTAATGATATAATTTCCTAATTATATTTTAAATATTTTTTATACAATTTCTCTTTATATTATAATTCTAATTATTTATATTTATATAAATATATAAATATAAATATAAAATTTCTCTTTATATTATAATTCTAATTATAATTCAGGTTTTAATCAAACATGCATGCATGAATACACTCTAATACAGGTTTCTCTTTCATTGTGAATGCTGAAATGGATTAAATTAAGGTACCCCATAGGTATTTTTCTCTTTCAAATATTTAGCAATGTTCAAGAGACCTGTGACCTTTCTACTGAATTGTATTTTTTAATTTCTTGCCCCTTCTTTCTACAAACAATATTGCTAGTCAAAACTGAGATTTAAAGGCCAGGACAGTTAAAATAAGAATAGCTTTAATCAAACTGTAAAATCTTAAAAGAGGCTTGAGTCAAAACATTAATATGTTTTCAGCATTTGAACCGACTCATTTTGGACACTTTGAGTGCAACTACACATCACCCTATGTCACCATAGCGATGGACGACATCACTGTACAGCATGCTACTGGAAATGAGTGATCATGTGAATCTTCATGTGACCTGCAGCTACTTCACCATAGCAGCACACTCCCCCATTTTAGTGCGCTGCTACGGTGAAGCAGAAGCTAAAACTAACTGTGCCACATGCATGGTGCAGTATGGGCAGTTACTGTGCTGTGCTTTAGGTCTTCCAAAAGGAAGTACTAAAACATGGTGCAGAAACAATGTTGTTGTAGGGTGATGTAGACATGTCTTCTTACTTGATTTTTTTCTGATTTTTTTTTGGCATTTATTCATTCATTTATTTTTTTTTTGTTAAATTCTCATTCATATGCATGTAAGTTACTCAACTCAATTGAATAATTGCTGATTAAAATAATTTAATTTATTCCATTTTATTGATAAACACATCTGTTTCTTTTTTCTAGGATATAGGTGTTGTATTTTTATAGCTCTGCAAAATATACCTAGCCTTATTACAGACTTTAATTTCATGAGTTTTCTCTGAAATGTTATATACATTCCTGTGCTTTTGTTAAAACAGACTTCCATTCTTCGACTTCAATTGCTAGTCACTACATTAGGTTTAGCAAATGGTGTATCATATGAAATAAATTTTTAGGATATTCTGATGCAGGTTTTTTTACTTTTAATACTGATTTTCAATCATACCAGAGTTAAGTGGATGTGGCAATGATTTCTCCTTAGTGGTTTACTGTCTTGTGAAAAATACTGTAACAATCTTAGTTAATTGAACTTAGTTTAACTGAGCAATCTTAGTTAAAAATTAGGTTGCTAAAATGGATTTTTACAAAAAGACATATTTAGTAAATATGAAGCACCAAAACATTTACATTTTTTTGAATAAAAAAAATGTTGACCAGAACATCTCAAGACAGATTTTTTTAAAGAAAAAGTCTGATATATAACAAAGGACAACACTATACTGAATGTGAATTATATTCAGCATGACATTTTAACATCAGTGATATGTAGGAGGCAGTCACATTTCTAGCAAAAGTGTACCTCAATCTCATTTGTACATGGGTCCTGGAAGGTGTAATTAACTTGTAAATTATGAATCTCAGAACTTCTGAAGTGAAATCCATCAAACTAGCTTAAAGTCTAGTTATCCAGGCTGTGTACAAGAAGAAAGATGACATCCACACAACCAAGCTAGGTCCAGGATATGGAGTAGCTGCAGTCTGCCTCATATGTCCCATTTCCATCTATGCCTCTGTTACAATAGTCAATATAGCTCAGTAATATATTGAGTCCTCTCTGTCACTGATTCAGGGTAGTGGGATCACTGTAGGTATGAGGTATAATCTCCTTGAGCCTCTTTGACTGTCCATTGCTGCTGTATTTGCATGAGAATAACTTTGGTAGGAAATCTTGCATATTTATTTTACCATCTAAGCAATTTGAAGACTCGTACATTCCTAGATGGACTTAATCCTTGAAATGTGGCATACAATGTTCTTTGACTGGTGTGCAATATCTAGGGAAAGTTATAATCAGACACAGGAAAGAAACAGCAGAAGAGAACCAATTTTACACAATTTTCTATGTACTCTTTCAAAGGTTTTCAAAATATGAGGGTGAAGTTAGATTCCCAAGTTCATATTTTATGTATCTAACTCATTTTCAAACGTGCTGAGAATGCAACCCTGCTAAATGAGGACAGTCTGTAGGAGGGCATCAGACAGAAACATCTCCACAGATATGTGAGGGAAAACAGAGCACTGCCTTACCTGCAAATGTCCCTTATGATAACATTTTGGCAACTGGTTAATTGCCAAATTCAATATTCTTTTAATTCCTTGTTAATGAATTTCTCAGTAGCAGTTTGTGTGTGGAAGCCGAATAATTTTACTTGATCAAAAAATAGTCAATATTTTTCTCAACTCCCTTACCTGATGTTTACATTTTCAGATTTTTCTTCTAAATGAACTTTCAATAGTCTCCCACAAAATATTTCAACATTTTTCCTATGAAAGGGTTAAACATTTTCCACAAAATGCATTAATAGAAAATGAAAATTTAAAAAAAAACTATTTGCTTTCATCCTCTGCCACACTTTGTGCACTTTCTCTTTCCCCCTTTCTTCTCTCTTACATGCGTTACCCCTCAGAAAATATTAAAAAAACAAAATTTTGTTCTGGGAAAAAATCAGTCTAGAAAAAAGGTGATTTGAGATATTTTCATCAAAACAATAATTTTAAATGGAAAATTTCTGCCAGTTGCATTTCTTATTAAAAAAAAATCATCTCATTAAAACGTATTCATTAACATCTATAACATTTATTCTTTAACCAGAGGCCAATACAAGGTTAAAATTAAGTAATACTAACAATTTCAAAAACACAAATTTAGCATTGAAAGATAAGTTTAATATGACTGTTTGTACCTGCTCTACAAGAATATCTACACAATGTTCATCTAGTTGGCATGCACATTTTGGGGTAGACATACATGTGTTTAGTTCTATCTGTATTTTGGCTTACAGTCACCATTTATCTCAAAGGGATTAGTGCTACGTTATTGTTAGGGGAACAGTGATACTTTACTTGGAGAGAAGAGATCTATGAGGAAGTTGATCAAAAGTCATAGAATGACTATCAGTTGTGGGGAATGGGACAATCCAAATCCTCAGACCCACACTTGAGACCTAGGGGTATTTGTTTCAGCCTACTGAAATAAGTCTAGATGAAGACTGTTCATCAACATTTTAAAAACAGTCTTTTCAGTATCTATTGCATCACTTAACTATACATAATGTTACTGTAATAAAAAATAGGGGGTGAAACACTGTAGCAAGCATTACCAATATTATTTCTCTCTCTCTTGCTCTCCCTTTATTTTTAAAGAAATGATGATTAAATTAGTTGTCCTTTGATATGTCACTGAAAGGTTTTTCTTCACGTGCTCATAGTTATTTACTATAGGGTTTTTGTTATGTCTGCTTGGGAAAGTGCTAGAACCCTATACAGACAAGGCTGTAAAGAGAGATGACAGCAAAGCATGATAGTAAAGCCACCTATGTTTGTTGATATGTAGTTTAAACACTGACTATACTTAGTGTGCTATCTGGAAATCCTGCTTTTAGGAAGATTTGCACATAAAAAATAAGTGAAGTGATAGTTGACTGGTAGTGTGATAACTTTAACTGAAACTTAAATTCAGGTAGTAATATAAATAAAAATTAACTCGGTTCTTTATCTGCAAAGAATGAAATGTCTTTATCTGTGTGATGTCTGAGAGTTCTTAATCTTGCAATAAAGCAGTTTCATGTTCACGATCTGTTAATAATTTGCTTCTTTGTCTTAGAATTTCTTCTACATCTGCTTTGTGTTATAATATTAATGACTGTAAAGTTATTGCATTGATTTCGGCTCACAGCATGGGTCACTGTGGTATATTTCGTGTCTGTATTTTTCTTGCATGTTTACTGAAAGGAATTGATCTTTCTGATATTATTCAAGCTTATTCTTCAAATTCCATTAAAATACCATTTAAGAAAAATTAGTCCCAATTCATCGGAGTTATTTCTGTGTTTTGCCAATGTAGCAGTGGAATATAACATAAAACTGGAGAAACACAATCTGAAGCAAGCCATTAACAGACAGCTAGGGAACAAGGAGGCAAATAAAAAACCAAGATAATTATATAGATGGAAGTCAATAGAAACCAGGGACCCTAAAATGGGGGTCTTTAAAAGATTGGCTTAGATTGTTAAGTAACCTGTCTTTAAATGATAAAGTTAAATATTCACTACCTGCTTAAGCTGCAACCATTCAACCTTGGGCTCTGGTCTTTAGAGATCTCACAGACTGAGCAAGGTCAGGGATAATTATTCCCTTCCAGTCTGAATCAAGGCCTGATTGCATATAGCTGCTCCCAAAAGTGCGATGGGGGGAGGTACAAGAAAGATTTTCACCCTGGTATTCATGAGCTGGGTACAATCAAAAGCCACATGCCTCTGCAAGCACACTTCAAGGGCTGATGGCATGTCTAAACCTCAGTCAGCAGTTGGGATTGCAGCCCAGGTAGATGCACCTGGGTTACTGTTAATTCAGAAGGTCAGAGTGACAATAAAGAGACAGCAGTTCAGACCAAATATGTAAGGATCTTCACTAGGTTGGTAATATGCCGCTCCAGGTCACTGAGTTAGCTGGCCAACTACATTAAGGCTAATTTGAGTGTCTACTCGCAATGAAATCCTGCCTCCCAGCTGCCTTGTAGGCATGTCCGAAGATGCAGCAAAGGGAACTGGGGGAAGCAAAGAGGAAATGAGGTTGACTGAGTACACTCCACATTGGGGTAGCTATTGAAGTAGGCACAGCATACATTGCAGGGGCAGAACTCCCCCTCTGTGCACAGGCAGCTGAGCTCCACCCAACGCAGGGCAAAGTTTAAATGGAGATGACTGGAGATTTTCTGACAGCATTTTTTTCTTCTTTCATAAAAAATATATAAATTGCTAATTCACAAAAACATTTTCATTTTGACAAATTTCAGTTAAACACAAGGAATGTGTCAAGAGAATATGCTCGCTTGGCAGGCTCTGGGTGAGGCCATACTTCCAAGAGCTTTGGCTCTATGGCTTGCCTGTCATGAGAAGTCCAGCCCGTCCAAGCTCCCTTCTAGTCACTTGGGAAAATGGTAACCCTGGATGCAGCAACTGGGGCTTTTAGCATTTCTAGAGTCTACCTCCAGACAAGGGACCTCTATACTTTTGGCAGTTTATCAGACTGGCCTGAACTCCAAAGTAAAGGGTGAACTGGAAAGTGAGAGTCCCTCACAGCTGGTCAAAGCCTAGGAAGTCTCCGAGACAGCTGGCAGCCCCATTTCACTTTGGAAAAACAGAAATCAGGCAATTTTTTCAGATGAATGTTCCAGATTAATTAAAAAAAAATCCTTTCCACAAAGCCTTTTAAAATGTTTTATATTGTACTTAGTAAAAGAGTCCTGAAGTTTGTACACAGACACTGCAGAATTACTGTGGTTCTGCCTGTGCTTTGGGCATCCAGATATGCATCAGATATGCCCAATCCAGCCAATCTGAAGGTGCAACTGCCTTTGTTTTATGAATGTTTTTTTGGAAGATGAATCTCACACTTCCTTTTACAAATATAATATAATAATTAAATATAAATTATCTACTGCTTTAAATCAGATTTTTTTTCAAATTAGGGTGATGCATCCCTTTGAGAAAGTTAAAAAAAGTGCCTCAAAATATATGTCCCTTGGTAAATGAAGCAAATCATTACCCTAATTACAAGCTGGTCAATAATATTTGTTCCACATTTTTTAATTTGCTGCCACTCTTTGCTTTAAGTTGCAATTAAAAAAACAGCAATAACTTGCACTTCTGCATCACTGAATTCACTGCCCTATTCTGACTTACATTTTTTGTATACCGTAAATTTATGAATAGGGAAAAGTACAGCTAGATACTTTAAAAAAAAAAAAAGGAATAACATTTTTATGACAGCTTCATGGCAGACAGATTTTTGTTGTGATGACAAGGTGTTACTATCGAATAGTGGTTTGGCTGTTTTTAGCCATACCACAAAACTACCAGGGAAGCTGCTACTAAGGATGCATGTACACAGTCTCAGAACCATACTAGCGAGCACTTTAGCGAGGTACTACAGTGAGCTCATTGGTGCACGCACAGTGGCACATTAAGCATTACATTTCTACTGGTGGAACAATAGTTCCACAGACAGGAATTCAAAGTGTTCAAGCATTTAAATAATTTCTACTGGACCAAAAATGGTGGGTCTCGTTGAAACTTCTGCCGCCTCTGATGGGGAGCAGTGGCCTCTGGTAGAGGGTCTACAGGAGAAACAAATGCTTGTACACTTACCTCTCTGATAGAAACCTCCTCACTGCCTTCTGATATGCAAAAGTATTTTGTTCTGTGCCCTGTCCCTCCCACAGAAAGACAATCAGTGATTCAGCTGAACATTATTGCTCTGCCTGATCACAAAACAAAACCCTTCACCTGACAGTCTCAGGGTTGAGAAAGCCCAGTCCTTCTCAACGGGTGCAGGAAGATGACCCAGTACACCAGACCCTAATCCCAGTGATATAACTAGGGTGAGGCAAATAGAGCATTAGCTCAAGGCACCAATGATGAAGGGGTGGCTGAATCCTTGAATCCTCCTCTCCCCTGAAAGGGTGCCTGAATCCTCCTCCCATCTAGCCCTGGAAGTCTACATTACATTAGGGACCGCCCTGTGCTGCTGATGCATGGCCAAAAGAACAGCCCTGCATCCAACAGTGCATCTGGAGAACAGGAGCAAGTGGAATGGTGCTTTCCCCATGCAGGGAGTTTTCCTTACAGCGGACACAGCCCTACATCCAGCAGCATATCCGGGGAGTGGGGGAGTGAATGGGACAGTGGAGCGGAAAGCAGCATGCTATGTTTGCAATTGGTGGATAGCCCAAGTCTTGTATAATTCTTAACATAGGCAGGGGATATTCTGGCACTTTTCAGGAACAAAGAACTCCCTCCTAAATACAGACTTCTACTAACATATTTTTGTCTTCTAAACTAAGAAAAAAAGAAACAGAAGGGGTCCCGTTGGAATCTATTTTCAGTACATTGTTTGAAGTTTACTCATATTTGCATGCTTTATTTTTGACTCATATTTGACCGCTCTATCTGGCAGCAGAGACAGATAGTTTGATGAACTAAAAATCAAAGTAAATCTACAGACTAAATTAATCCATTTTCTTATTCTCTGTAAATTGACCTTTAACACTACCAATGAAAGGTAATTAAGTAAAGCTTTGCTTTGGTTACATTTTAAAGGCACTAAAAACTGCAACGTTTTAAAAAACAGAAACAATAAATATGCTTCTCTGGCTCAAGATTTTTTTATATTTATAAAATGGGTATTTTTTCCAAAGCAAATGGGTATTTTTTTCCAAACCATGGGAGATCGACATAGTAAAGTGATAACTGAAGAGAAAACTCAGTAGTAGAAGTAGCGTTATACCAGAGGTTGCAAAAAAAGGTCAGTGAAGCTGGTAGGTGTAGTTATCCCCCTTAGTTTAGGATAAACGTAGGAAAGAATCAAGCTCCTTTGTGGAAATAATTGAAACCACAGCAGCCACTGCCAAAAATATGTGACAAGGCTGAACAGAAGCTGAAACATGCAGTTCTGTAGTCAAAGGGTTTTCCTTGAGAACTGATGAAGATGGGGCAGAGACTGGTGAAGCTGTGTGTATCTGGACATGCACATGCAATTAATATGCAATTAATATGGTACAATAAACTTACTGCTTATTAAATCAGAGTATATTGCTCCTGGATACATATTTTGAATGTGTTCCTGGGACCAGAGCACATTGAGCTAGGGTGGAGCCAGCTGGCAAGGGCCCAGGTAGGCTGCTTGCCAGCCCAGAGCTCCTCTGACCCAGGTCACCATGCTGCAAAGGGTCTGGCTGGGGCACGAGGGCTAGCTAGCAGGCAGCCTCCTCCCTGAAGCACCACCATGCCCTAGCCAGCCACATCAGTGTCTACATGCACAGCGCTGTGGAGTAAATAACTTTACAGCAATGCACCTGTAGATACAAGCACAACCCTGCTGTGGAGTTGATTAGTTTACTCCAACCCAATAGCCCTGTACATATAGATACCAAGACACTTACTGTAGAGCTAATTAGTCAACTCAGCAGTAAGTGTCTCATGTAGATGCCCCTCTGTGTACGAAAGAGGAGAGAAACATAGAGAATGACAGAGAATGGGTGAAAAAGGCCAAGCCACAATGAAAAAATCCTTGCCAATATGACTTTTGGGAGAAGGAAGATTAAGGGCAAAGCGCTGGCTGAAAGAGGTCTGGAACTTGTGACCAAAGCATCTCTCTCTCATTCAAGTCCTATTGTGTTTAGGGAAATAGGATTTCATGTACTTTCTTGATAGATAGATAGAATTTCTTTAAAGAAATCTCTGTGTTCATCTATTTCTTCTTTTAATGTGGACAGCTTCCCACAAACCATAACCTTGCCATACCCTAAAACTGTTACCTCTTCAGGACAAAAGAAGTAACTATTTCAGAAGGAAATGGAAATTAATCAAAAGGATCTTAAATACAGGAGATTACTTTAAATCAGTAGAGGTCGGGGTGTCAAACAAACTAGATACAGCCCATGGAGCTATGTAATCTGGCCCCCTAGGCTGCTCTGTTGACCCACATGTTGCTCTGGATCAGCCCCATGCACAGTGCCTGGGATGTATGCTACGGGTGGCACTTGCTGGGCTAGGTCCCAGGCTGTTCCACCCACAGCATTAACTGGGGTTGGGTTCCAGCCTGGGGCTGTTCCTGGCCTGTGGTGCTTGCTCAGGTTGGAATCCTGGACCACCCTGGATGGGTGCTGCATGTGCTGGATCAGGCATATGGGCAGCAGTATGTGGGCCTGATCCAAAGCATTAAATTAGCCCCATGCTGCTCATCCAGCTTGTGGGGTCAGATGAGATTGACACCTTTGGTAAAGAGGAATCTAGAGAAGAAAGAGAAAATGCATTGCAATGATAGGAAATATAAAATAAATATGTAAGTAAAAGAATTTAATTAGTGACAAAGCTTTTAGGCCAGGCCCAGGTATAAGAAAATATAAAACGCCATTGATACACCGCCATCTGGTAAATGTACCTTCCATAATTTTCACGTCAGAAAATAAAGTTTCATTTTTAGCAGCCTCGCAATTGCAAGAAGCAGGCCTCACTGGAAGATTGATCAATATATGCTGCTCACCCAAAGGGTTTGCTAAAGCATTGGCCAGAGTAGGCCTCACCAGCAAACCTGGTTGATGCACAAACTCCTTACACAAACAAAACTTGGCAGGTTCACATGCCAAGAGATGGGAAGAAGAAATGATGGTATAAGGTAGGATAGTCCAGAACCAGGATTAAGAGGCTGGAATAGGGACACCAGGTCAGAATGTGAAACAAGCCCATGGTACAAAATGGTTTGTGACATTCAAGATATAGATGGAATGCAAGACATAATTTGTTTAGATTATTGTATAAAAGGACAATTGGGAAGCAGGGAAATTTTGGCTACTCGCTTGAGGGAGCTTGCATGCTTTGAACCCAAATTGTAATGGTGACTTCATTAAGGGCAAGACAAGAAGGAACTGGTTCCAGTATAATTAATTCAGATATTTACTGATGATATTTGGTAATAAGTTGGCAAGATAAAGCTAAAATTTATTTGAGTTCATCTAGCTATTTCCCCTTCCACATAGGATTGTTCTGCACTGGCCCTTTCTTTATATGGTTAGTGGATGTGTCTAAATGTGCATGCACCTAAACTTAATGTGCATTTGGCTAATGCATGTTAAGGTGATTTAGGCATGTGTCTACATGTGCACATGCTAAGGCACATTAATTCAGTGTACACACTGACTTGGGACTAACTTGAGTCCCAAGTCAGTTGACATACACAGCATTAATGTGCCTTAGCTTGCCTACATGTGCATTAAGGTGCTTTAGCTTTTTTGTGCCTAAATTTGATACCTGCTTAAATTTGATACCTGTTTATAATAACAAATTATGCTGGCACCTCTGAGCTATATTATCAATGCATTTTTTTTTGATACAAGGCAAAGGAGTTCTAGGTTTTCTCAGGTGTCTAGTATTCCTAGTCTCCCAGTTCAATGAATGGGGCATCATAAAGATTTGATTCATGCCAGGCCAGGTATCAAATTTAGGCATGAATAGACTAAAAGCACCATTTTTAAGGAGCATTAAGAGCATATATATGTTGACCCATGCCCTTAATGTGCCTCAGAAATGGCTAATGCACCTTAAATTGGCACATGTAGATACAGCCTATATGGTATAATTTTGTGTAGTCTCAGTTATAGGGCATTCATGCCTACTATAGAGTAGTTTTCACAGAGTAAGTAATCTTTCAGGGGGTTCTCACTACAGGAGATTTTTTTCACTTCCTTTTGCATAAGTAATTGTAAAGATGACTGTCTAGACTCTGAATACTACCTGCACGTGAGAAGGATTTAAAGATGGAACTAGAAGAAGAAAACATTTGGGTGAGTTTTCCCAAAGAAGGAGGAAACAGAAAAGTTGAGGACGCTTACTTCCATCTTCAAATAGAACACAAGGTATGATTGATAAACACTGCAGGGTGCATTACCATTTCAGTGACCTAGAAAGTAAATTTCCAGAAAAAAGGACAGTGTAGGTTAGCTGCTTGTTCATTGGAAAGATCAACTGCACCCCCTGGTGGCAAACAAAGAAAAACATCAAATTCTGATATGGAGGGACTCTTTCTAACCTGAGACACAATAGGTAACTCTACTGTAGCCATTTAAATACATTTCTCACAGTTTACTCAAGAAAAGTAGGTAGAGAATAGGTCTAGCCATAAAATGAAATGCCATCTACTGCCAGAATGAAAGAAAATCCATTTTGTTTTAGAAACGGTTAACTTTCTGTGGAAATGGTATTAAAGCAGATTATTGCATTACTGTGAAGTAGACATTAATTATTACTTGACTACCTCTAAAGTATATTTGTAGAGAATGGAAAAACTTGGCATGGAGCTAATACTGTTGTTTCAACCTCATCAATTAAAATTTGCCATTTCCATCTAGTACTTCATAGATGTATGCCCCAAAATGAGGCTGCAGCATCACAGCTGATATATTATCCTTGTCAGAGCCTCAGTAGCATAACTAGGATAGAATGAGGAGGGAAGTAGCCCCAAGTGCTACCGTGGCTGCATGATTAGGTTAGCAGCACAATAGCAGCTGGAAGTTGCCGCTGCCCAGAGGCATAACTGTGCAGTTGGGAGTCCTAGGCATCTGTGACACAGAACTAACTTCCTTTTGCCTCTGGTACAATTGCGTGGTTGTGGCAGTACATATTGTTTTTCTGCCAGCCACTCTTGCAAGTCAGTACCTGAGATGGCTGTCCTGGTTGCCCATTCTAGTTATGCTACTAATACTGCCCTGAGTGACCAGCTGCCTTGTTATGCCTCTGCATAGCCTGTCTATAACTACAAATTATGCTGGTATCTATGAACTATATAAGCAATGCATGTTTTTGATATAAGGCAGAAGATTTCTAGGTTTTCTCAGGAGTCTGGTATTCCTAGTCTCCCAGTTCAATGAATGGAGCATCATAAAGAGTGATTTTTTTTAAATGCACCTTCTTTGATTTTAGTTCCAGGGTACAAGTTATACCACCTATGCCCTAGTCTGGCCTCCTGGATCACAGAGATGCTTCAGGGAAGGTCAGGTAATCATAACACCCTCATTCTACAGTCTCAGGTGAGCAAGACTGGATGGGATGCACCCTAAGGTACGGAAGAAATTGGCTGATGTAGTATCAGGTCCACTAACTACCTTCTTTGAGAAGAATTTGTGGAGGTTGGGTAGAGTCCCAGATAATTGAAAAAGGGCAAAGATAGTGCCCATCTTTAAGAAAGGGAAGAGGAGGATTGGGAGAATTATAGACTAGCCTATGTTGAAGTTCATACATAGAATGACCATAGAGCAGGTCCTTAAGGAGTCTATTGTGAAGCACCTAGGCTAAGTACAGACAGTTAAAAAGCCTGAAGCTGAATTGATTCAAACTCTGCAGGTTAGTCTAAAATGCAGAGATTAAATTGAAACAGAAATGAATAGACATTTACCTTTGACTCAGGAAATGAAACTACATGCTTACAGTGGCTCAGGCCAGAAGCCGAGGGTGACGCTGAAGTGCAGCTTGCTGGCATGCAACCAGCAGGGGCTGTGTATTTGTTCCCTCTTTCTGCTTCCCCCAAGTTCTCTGGGATTTTCAGTGCAAAATCATAGCAGCAGGACTCTGCAGGGCTGCTTATTACTTCTTCTTCTTGCTTCCAGGTGCATCTAGGATTTGTAGTCTACAGTCACAGCCAGCTGTAAATTTGAACAGGGGAAGGGCTATTTGACCTCTATCCCTGGCTCCAGACCTCAGCTGTGGTTTGCCTAGGATAGGGCAGTCTCCCCTCTGCACACTGGTCTGCATCCCCAGCCAGGCTTGCCCTCCCATCCCCTTGTCAGCCAGCCCTCACTGCTCCAGCTAGGGAGCAGAGGAGCAGGGCCAGCCCTGATCTCTGGAGCAGACAACACAACACAACACAGCCCAACCCAGCCCAGCCCAGCCCAGCCTAGGGCTGGAAGACATGGTGAGATCAATGTTCTCTCTAAGAAGCAGCAGTCCATGAGCACGCCGCTTCGGTCCTCGAGTGCTCTGCTTCAGTCCTTGACTGTGATGCTTCGGTCCCATAGTTCCCCAGAGCTGGCAGAGCCTGTGGAGCAGTTCCTCCCATGCATGCAGCAGCAGGAGCCGCCCTCCCCCATCCCCATGCCCCGTGCAAAGGAGCTGCTTACGGTTCCATCCCACACCCCACACTGGCTGGGCAGCACTTGTTAGTGCCCCTTTGCTTCAGCACCCAGGGCAGTCATCCTGCTCCCCCCACCTTGCTAGAGCACTGTGCCTTCCCTCTCTTCTCCTCCCCCAACCCTCCAAGGCCTTTCTAAAGAAAAGTTTAAAAAACTGTGCATATGAGAGTCATACCTACAGAGAATAAACCAGGATATTCCTTGCGCTGCAGAGCCAAGAGAGACCATCTCTGCTGGAAGCAGAGCAAAACAAGACTTTCTTTATGATGTAGATCAGTAATGATCTGTTCTTAAGGGGAAACATGAAAATAAAAATACTGAGCTATGTCCCCAAATGAAAATGTTGACGCATGGGTTGGTTCTAGGGAGGTAATGTTACATCACTGGACAATCAGGACAGGGTTTGAAATTTCTAATTCTGGCTGCTTGGCACACAACAAACAGAAAACTCCATGACTCAGATAACGGGTAAGCTCCTCACTCCTCATGCGGGGCAGGCAGTGGCTCCTCCCTGAGGTGACGCAAGGCGGGACTGGGGGTGGGGGCTGACACGGGCTCTGCTGGCTCTGGGGAACTATTCCACTCCCCTCCCCTGACACCATGTGCCTCCTCACTCCCCGAGGCGATGCAGGGGTGTGGAGCAGATCCCCCGAGCTGGCGGAGCCCGCAGAGCAGTTCCGTGGAACTGGCAGAGCCTGTGCCAGCCCAACCCCATCCCTGTCCCCATCCCCAACCCTGCCTTGCCTCACCTCATGGAGGAGCCGCTGCCTGCCCTACTTGAGGAGTGAGGAGCTTTCCTTTGGTAAGTGTCCCACACCAGCCCCAGTGCCTCCTCTGTGCTCCATGCCCAGCTTCTCTGTGTTTCATACACTGGTTTGACCCAAATCAGTTAAGTCTGATGCAGGGGTTTAGGTTGTAGCCATGTTGGTCTAAGGACATAGGCAGACAAGGTTCCTTGGGTGAATTTTAAGGATAAAAGCTTTTAAATCTGATCAGATATTTAAAAAAAAACCCCAAAACAACAACCCAATAAACCTAACAGAGAATTTTATTTCCTGTGGTTTAGTAAAGCTCCACAGTGCTAAAGTTAGTCTCATCATATAGAATGCTTTTTTTACAGAAGTACAATTAAAAGAAGGAATAGCAGTATTAAACATTAAGGCAAACAGGAGTTCAGGAAAAATAAATACATAATACAGACCAAAAAAACTAAGTAAAATTGTACCACACTTACAAAAATAGATGCCTCAGCCTGTATTTAACTGCAATAAATGTCAGCTGCTACACCCCAGGATAATGAAGGAAAGATGGGAAGAACAGTGTTTTAAGGGGAAAAACTGATTACAGGAAAGGTTTTGAAGCCCCAAAAATGAACAGAGCCAAGATGGAGCCAGTATATCTTTAAAAAGCACATATATAGGGCTAATTCCAACCAGCTACTATCAGCAGGGCTCCCATTTGTGTTATTCTTTACATTAAATAGATATTCAAATTAATATTAATAGCGTATATATATGCTACTATCTGATGCTATCCGCAGATTACTATGATATCCCTGACATTTAGATCCCTTCCTTCCAAGCTGAATAATAGGCTCTGAAGCCTCACATTACATCCTTACACAGGGTTGCCAACTTTTTTTTATTTTTCAGTCATTTGTTATTTTTATTACCTTAGTTCCTTGCTACATGAGAATCAAAGCCCATTTTATTTTAAAAATGTTTATGATGTTTACAAAGCATAAAACTGGGAACCATTAAGATCAGCAGGGAAATATGAAAAACCCAGAACTTGTCATTTAAAAAAAAATTATTACTATTATTATTACTATTAAGAACATGCCATATTTTGGGAGGACTCTTGATTTGGATTTTTGAATGTTTGGAGATGACAATACTGATCTACACTGAGGTTGTAAAAAATGATGGAAGTGAGATTAGAGTCAGGGCCTGCATCATCAGTGAACACTTCTGGTTTTAGGTAGGATGCGTCAGGTAAATACTAAGCTCAGAATTGAGGCTGTTATTTTCTTCTTTGGGGATAGTGCGAGATCATGGTTAATATTATTTTAACTATGCAGGTTTCCAATATGTATGGTCATTTATGCTTAACAAAGACCTAGTTGGATAAAACTATTGGTTTACTGCTAGCTCTATTGTCTCAGAAGGGTACTTGGTGAAATAAGAACTTAGAGAAAGATGGGGAGATGTATGGAAATTTTCAGACCCATGTTTCATATCCCAAAGCTAAGTCCGCTGTTCTATTCCTGGCCAGGGTTAATATGTGTCTAAGTGATAGGCATAGATTAGTACAGAGTTTAATAGGAAGTTACTACATTTTGTTCAGCTTTACAACTTTGGGGCTCCTCAGGTTTTTCCTGGGCTAAGTGTCCATGTGCATGTCTAAAAATGGAGTTAATGTGACTGAATTTTCCATGCAGAAAATTCAGGCACAATAAACTGCCCAGAAACATGTCTGTATGTGCATCCACATTGGGAACAAATTTGGTCCCAAAGAGAGCAGTTAAGACCAGGGCTGTCCTAGCCTGCTCTGCCCCCCTGCAGCAGCCAAGGGAGCTCCAGGTTCCCCCAGGTGCAAGGCCTGAGTTGGCAGGGGGCACTGGGCTCAGCCCCAAGCTGGCAAAGACACAGGGGAGGTGGTGGGGAGCTGAGGCTAGCTGCTCGCCTGCTCCCCAGAGCAGCTCTGAGTCCTATGGAGCTGAGAGCTCCATGAGGTAGGCAGGAGCTGGGGAAAGCTACACATCCATGCCCTGGAGCGGCTATCTCCAGCTCTTCCCCTGCCACATGGAGCTCCCAGCTGCTCTGGGGAGTGGGTAGGCAGCTGTCTCCAGCTCTATGCCCAGCCTATGGAGTTAAAGGATAATCTGTGGCCCTCTGCTGCCTAGGCTGACCAGGAACAATTTGCTTCTGGTCAGCGTCTACATGTGCACTTTTGTGCATTAGTTTAACGCACCATTTTCTAGTATTTGTATGTACCGGTACTAGAAAATGGCACATTAGAGTAATTTAATACACAGTAATTACTGCACATGTGTAGACACTGAAGCTTTACTGCAAATTAGATTAGTCTAATGTGCAATAAAGCATCTCATGTAGACACACCCCATGATAACATTATCTGTTCAGGATTAGATCACAGTAATGAAACCGTGACAACCGCTGTCTTTAGTTGTATATTTTCAGATCAGCACAATCTTGGTGTTGTTTCTGGATGATATTTGGTGACTAAAGTGATGAAGATTACAATTAAATGTCTCCCTCAATTTGATGTTAAGGCCCCACTGTGCTAGTAAGCCAGAGATTAAGTTATTTTTTTAAGAAACCCAGTTTCAATCCAAAACATCTGCCATGAGGTGAAGTTCAAGCTAACAACTCCCAGATTTAAATATCACAGAATGGCACATCAGCATTATTATTAGAGAAACTTCAGCCTTACAATTTGTTTTGTGAAGGACTGAATAAAATTGTTTTGACCTTATGCAACTGGTTTCAGTATGTTAGAAGGCTTACCTAAAGCAAAAGATTGAGGTGGATAGGGTGGTGTTTTAGTGAAGCATATTCTTTTAAACAAAATATTTCTTCATTAATTGAATATCTGTGTTAAGAGCTGCTGGTGACTCAACATTGCTTCTAAATCAAGCACTAATAGATTATTTAAATAACTACATCTCTGTTCAAGTTTACACAAGTAATAAACACATGTCCAGTAACAATACATGTCCCGTAACAACTGCACAGTAACAGCATGTGTAGACATGATCACTGTTTTGTAGAACTGCATTAGAAATATTACTGATGCTTTGATTGCATTGTGTGAAAACAGAAAAAAATTGAGGCAAAAAAGCTATTCTAACAAATGTTCAGATTGTTTCCACCGTCAACGACATTTTTGGGGCAGGTACAAATTCACTTAGGAAAAAAAACCGTAGAAATTATTTATTCTCTGTCTAACTTTTTCAAACTTCTTTAGGTATTGGCTCATCAGTATTTTTTTCTCTTATGCATAATGTATTTGTAGAAAGCCCAACATATATGAGCTCTTGTACATGTTTACATTTTACAGTATCTTCTCCTTTGATAGTTATTTCCAGTATTTAATACAGTCCTTGTTTTTGCAATAGACATTGCTTCTAAAAAATAGAAAAAAAGAGGTGAAATGCAATGATTGTGTGATGCGTGTACACTTTGTAGGATTGGTACAAGATTCCAAACATATTCTTTAATTATCTACTACTGATTATATAATAATCTCCTAAATAGTAAGTTTTTTATTTATAAAGTAAGTCAAGACTGACTTTAAGTTACAAGTAATACTGAAAAATTATGTAAAAGATACAAATAAAAGCAGGCAAAGTTCTTTGGGTAGATGTGATATCTTTTATTAGACCAACTGGGTAGTTGGAAAAAAGTTCTTTGCAAGCTTTTGGATCCAAGTACCCTTCTTCATGCATTGGGAGACTCTGCTGTTGTTTATTGCAGATAAAGGCAGTCATAGAAAAGCTAAACCCTAAAAGAAAGAAAGGTCTCAGGTCCAGAAAAGGATCACTGAATAGAAAACTCTGGTTTTCAAGTACAATATATCCCTTGCAGCCTGGAAAGGGATATATATATTGCACTTGGTTCATTGACTAGCACTGGAGAGACATATGGATTTAGTTTATTCCCAGGCTCTCTCTCTCTCTCTTAATCCTGCTGACATTTTCTCTTCCTGATCCTTCACTGGTTAGGCACTTGAAAATACTCACTGCTATTATGAAGCCAGTGCAGTAGGAGCAAGGAGTAGAAAGAACGCAGAGAGATGGCTGGTTCTGGATCAGCAAATGATAATTCTAATATTATAAAAGCCATAGTCTGTCTCTCTGTCCATAATGCTTTATTTGCTCTCTGATTGGCTGATGTAGATAATTAATCAGTAATAATTAATAATCAGTAGTAGATAATTAAATAATATGTTTGGAATCTTGTACCAATCGCACACAATGTACACACATCACAAAATTATTGAACTTTACCTTCAATTTTTAGAGCAACGTCTTGATTGGCTCCAAGCATGGCAGAGCACCACCGTGACGGTGAAGCAGCACTGAGGACTGAACAGAGGACGGGGGAGCCTGGCCTCAGCTCCCCCAACCCGCTTCCTGCAAGTGGCACCAGCACCAGACCTCAACAAAAGTCAGCTGGGCAGGGGAGAGGATGCATGATGGGGAAAGTGGCCCAGTCCCAAAGTGGCCAGAGGGAGGTAGGAGGGAGTGGGCCCGGCCCTGAACTGGGGTGCTGGCGTCGCAGCACTGGCCTACTTCCCCCCTGCCAACAGATGCACAATGAAAAAAACCAACACAAGCTCTTTACAACTTCAGAGCCCAGACCTGGACTTTGGGAATGGAGTGAGAGGGTGAGGCCACCAGCATTGGACCCATCCCCCTGCCTTGGTGCCACATCCGAGGGCAGGCCATACCTCCCCTCCCACAAGAGCAGGGCCAGTAGATTTGAAATGTGAGCCCCTCTCTAATGGATCTCTGAAACTTCCAACCAGGGATTGACTGCTGGGCCAGGTGGGCAGGAATGGGGCCACCTGAGTTAAAACAGGAACCCCTGTACCTGTATTGCTGCCTCCTCAGTGCTCCAGTCCAGCAGATCTGTCTGCCCCTTTCTCACCCGGTTAAATAAATCAATTAATATTTCATATTACCTTGTGCTGGAACCAGCTGTGGTAGAGAAGCAACCCCTACAGGGTAGCTGCCACCACATCAAGCCATCAGTGCAGGCTGTCTTCTCCAACAGCCTCCATCTCAGCAGCTCCCTCCATGCCAAATCCATGCCAAATCCACACAAAATAATTCAGTTAAGCTTTTAAACTAATTAGTGCTGGGGCCCTTAAGAAAAAGCAATAGGTCCTCCACAGTAACTGCTGCCACCTCAAGCTCCAACAGACTCCAGTTCAGTGGCTCCTTCTGCACCACCACCATAGAAATCAATCAATTAAACTTTGC
This sequence comes from Caiman crocodilus, assembly GCA_030014935.1. NCBI lineage: Eukaryota > Metazoa > Chordata > Crocodylia > Alligatoridae > Caiman > Caiman crocodilus. The sequence continues at coordinate 9,534,986 of JAGPOW010003395.1, read as the reverse complement.
TATTAATAAGTGCTGGGGCCACCTCAGAAAAAAACCAACAGGCCCCTCCACAGTAACTGTCACCACCTCAAGCCATCAGTGAGGTGTGTCTGCTACAAAAACCTCTGGTGCAGTAGCTCCCTCCATGCCACCACCACACAAAATAAATTAATTAGGCTTTAAAATGAATTAGCGTTGAGGCCAGCTAAGAAAAAGCACCAACCCCTCTGTGCTACCTGCCTCCACCTCAAGCCGTTGGGCCACTGACTCCCCCCATCCCTTTTCTATACCTGATAAATAAATTAGTTGGGAATAGCAATTTATTAACAGTGGTACCATCTGAGGAAAAGCAGAAGCCAAGTCCCCAGCTACTATGAAAATGCTGTGATAGAACACTTAGATGCCCAACACCTTCCAAGAAGTTGCCACAAACTCTGCTTTACTATGGGATGCAAATGTCATGCTGAGTGAAAATGTTGTCAAAATGAAGAGCGTCAACAATGCTGGAGACAGAGCCACACTCTAGAACAATCTGCTGAACAACGACAATTAGATGCAAGTAGAAAAAGGTGTTCATGTGACAATGAATCTAAGGACCAAGCTACACGAAGAAGGCAATGGGACTTGCAACAACATTGAGAGAGCCAGGCAGATGACTCCTGACCACAGGCTATTGTGCAAAGACAAATAGTTGCACAATGCCATCAAGACTGCTGTGCTACCGCATCACAAGAGGAGGCTACTAAATGAAGACAATTGGATGCACAACACCATCAACACCACCAGGCTGCTGAATCGTAAGAGGAGGCTGCTGAATGAAGACAAGGAGATGCACAACACCAACAAAAATGCTGTGCTAATAAATCACAAGTGAAGGCAGCTGTGCACAGACCATTAGACGTGCAACACCACGAAAAAAGTTGTGCAAGTGAGTCTCATGAAAAAGGCTTTATGCAAAGACATTTAGATGCCACACAACATCTAGAAAGCCAGGCAACTGAGTCCCAAGAACATGCTGTGGTGAGAAGACAGTTGGACTCTGTTCACTCTGCAACAACATGACAAAGGTATTTCCTAATAAAAGACAGTCATTTTATGAGAGAATAAGAAATAAAGCAAGGCATTACTGCAGTAAAATGATTGCCTTTTGCCAATTTTGTCACTCTTTAAACTTCACAGCCAAGCAGCCATGAGATGGGAAGTTTAAAAATTGCCGTCGCAAAGGAAAAGTAAGGTTGCTTTACTACCATGAATTTCCTCCATTACTTAAAGAGATCGTGAGCAATCTACAGGATATGTTTTATGAGAACTTCCAGACCAACATTAGGACATTTAATAGTCCTTTAAGCTTTGCATCTTTGGGAATAAAAATTACACCTGTTCCTAGACAGGGACCATAATGCTTTCGTGTCCATGGACAATTCTATCACCCAACACCTTATTTACAGCCTAGAGAAGGAGATGCAAGATCCTATGGCCAGCTTTATATTCTGGATCCCAAAGAAGCAGTTGAAAAATGGTTCAATCATTCCCAAATTCAACAATGTGATCCTGCTCTAATGCAGGTCCTGTACACTTTAATGAGAAACATCAGTTCATTTTCAATCTCTTACAAAATGTTAGGTGAAGTTATAAGAGAAGAAGAGCAGAGAGTGGCTGAGGACAATTGTTCAATTGCCTATATTAGCATGGTTCTGTCATGACCGAGAATCTGACAGAAGATTTAATTTGCCAAACAATGATGAAATTGCCATGATTTTCTGAAATGATGATGGAGAAGCACCTTTCCATAAGGAAATAAGAATTTATTCAAGATCTCAAGGGTTTGATAATGTAAGTATTTTGAATGCTAACTCAGATCCAATGACATATGTTGTGTTTTATTCATATGGTGAACCAGGTTGGCATCCAGCTTTAAAACTTCCTGGATATTAGATTTCAACATCAAAAAAAGTTTCCACATTACAGTTCCAAGTTGTTCAAACAGAACTTCCCCAAAATGAATTTAATCCAATTTTACATGGAGGAAAATTGACTCATCACATTTACAAGTTGAGGTAAACAATTTAATTACTTTTGGTAACAGCAAGGAAAACTTAGAGCAGTACAACGAAGTGGTCTTATGGACTTCTTAACAGAAAATGCTGAAACCTCCAGTATGCAATTAGGAAAAACTGTCATTTTACCATCATCATTCCAAGAAGGACCAAGATATGGTCACCCAGATCTGTTTATTCCATTCACTGCAAATCCAAAGTGGCCTGCTATTCAAGAAAATTTGTTTCCTGGACAAAAAAACAGACCACACTCAGTAGCAAGTGTATTCTTAAAAATTAAACTGGCATCTTTACTGGATGATGTCATAAAACATAAAATATTTGGTCAGTTATTGCCCATTTATATACAATTGAGTTTAAAAAATGAGAACTCCCACATGCACACTTGCTATTTATATTGGAGAACAAGCTTGACACACAAGCAGCCATTGATCGTATAATTAGTGCCAAAATTCCTGCTCCAGATACAGACCCAATTTTATATGGCATAGTAAAAAAATACATAATACATGGACCATGTGGTACTTTCAACAGTAATTCACCATGCATGAGTGAGGGAAATTATACCAACAGATTTCCAAAGCCGTTTCAACAAGAAACAGTAGCTAATGTCAATGGGTACCTTTTATATAGAAGAAGCCAAACACATACCATCCAAGTAGGCAAACACACAGTAGACAGTTGTTATGTCATGCCATATGATAAATATCTTTTGTTAAAATACAACGCTTATATCAGTGCTGAAGTTTGCACATCAATTAAATTGTCAAATATATATTTAAATACGTTTACAAAGGATATGACTGTGCCGATATTAAAATAGTAAACAATCAATGACTACAACATGATGATTACCTCGATGCAAGGTATGTGACATCATCAGAGGCTATGTGGTGACTGCTGGAAAACTGAATGCATGATAGCTCACATGGACTCATTAGATTAGCAGTTCACTTGCCACTCCAACAGTCAGTATATTTTCAACCAGGGCACGAATGTGAGGCCATTGATCATGCAAACATTTAAAAAAACAACTTTAAATGCTTGGTTTTCACTAAATCACAATTGCCTTGTAGTGCAATAGTATTTATACTGAGAAATTCCATATCATTATAAATTTCGAAAAGGTGTTTTTGCTAAGAAGACAGAGTTGGAGACAGTATTCTCCCTAGGATGTATTCAGTAAATCCAAATGATATAGAAAGATTCTGTTTAAGAGCTCTACTACTGCACATCCATAGAGCAACCAGTTTTGAAGAATTACGTACTGTTAACAATGTCCTCTGCAATGTGTTTCAAGAAGCAGCAAAAAGACATAATTTGATGATGAAGAATGGTGCCAATGCCTGGAGGAAGCAGCTGGAAATCAAATGCCCAGACAGTTGACTGGCACAGTTCTGCAATCATCTGCATATTTTGTAAGTTATCTAATACATTTCAGCTATGGGAACAATTTCAGGATGCCATGGCAGAGGACCATAGGAGACATCACAATGATGACAATGCAGTACAAAAGGCATTGTTGGATATCCAAGAATTAATGGTCCATGGACTAAATTGCAGTTGTTTTGGTCTTCCTGATCCAGATATCATTGTTGAACAAAGCAATGACATCCTTTACAACATTGCCAAAGAATTCTCAGAGGCAGAACAATGAATTAGAAACCTCAATACACAACAGGAATATGTTTTCCATCAAATTCTTACTGCTATATGTGGAGACAGTGCAAATCACTGCTTTTATTTGGATGAGACCTGAAGGAGCTGGGCAAACTTAATAATATTTTAATGTTTTACATTAGAGAAATTTGACAAATTGTTCTCCCTATTGCAACAATGGGATTAACTGCTCTTCTTTTAAAAGGAGGAAGAACAATACACACCTTCAAATTACTTATCCCAATACTTGAAACATCTACTTCACATATGAGCTTAAAGTCACCTGAAGCAGTCACAATGAAAAAGGCCACATTAATTAAAACTGACAGGGCCACAATGATACACACTCATGCACTTAGATGCATTGATTTATTATGCAAAGAGATTATGCAAAATTAAATATTATATGAAGGAAAACTGCTTTTGTTCAAGCAGACAAACATTACCAGTCATAGTACAATCTACAAGAACAGAGACGATTGAGGCATGCATAAAAAGTAACTATCTGTGGTCAAATATCACCAAAATCAAAATATCACAAAACATGTACACTGAAGGACAACATAGGGAACCACATTGAAGTAGAAGACTTGGAATCTTTTGCAAAGAAAATTATTGTAACTCCCCAAAATAAGCATACCATGGAATTGAATACTAAAATTATAACTTTGCTTCTTGGTGAAATGAAAAAGTACTGCAGTGCAGATTCTATGATCATGGATGACTCTGAAAATCAAATAGCATTTCATTTTGCATAATCTCTTTGAGTAATAAATCAATGCATCTAAGTGTGCTTATCCTATTGAATTTTTAAATGTGCAAGCACTATGAGGACTTCCACTATATGAATTGCACGTGAAAATTGGTGCTATTGTTATTTTACTCAGAAACATGAATGCAAAAATGGGACTGTACACTGGAACTTAACTAATAAGAGGGTTACACCACAATTTCATACATGCTGAAATAATTACAAGTACTAATGTAGAAGAATGCATAATCATTTCTCAGGTTGACCCAGTTAATTGTCAGGATCTTAAAAGAAGAGATAATGCGTCCCTATTTCTTGACAATAGAAAACCTAGCAGTAAATCAGTGGAATTAGATATATCCCTAGGAATGGAAATGGGAGGTTTGGATAAAGGACTTGCTGAGAATGAGGGTTTGAGATATCGTTCCTCATGCAGCAAATCATCAGAAATAACTTACGATATTCCTTCACCCGATCCAGATCCCCTTCACCTAAATTTGTGAGGGAAAGAAGAGAATGTAACCTTCCCATTGGAATTCAAAGTGAATCTAATATATCGGGATCCAAAAAATCTGGGACAATTTGTAACTATAGATGGTTCCCAGAGTTTAACATTTGAAGACCTCAACCCTTCCTGAGAAACTGCGTAAGGGTAGGAGCAATCACTGACAGGAGTATAGGAATTTGGACCCACATGAACTGGGAGATAATAATGTACTTCAGCCCATAAAAAAGACATCTCAAATCAACAGCAAAGATATAGAAATGGACAAAGAACAAAAGACCAAGGATAGTTTAATTATTACACAGGTTAGTATGGAAAGTTATCTGATGAATGCTTCAGATGATAATTGATACAATAGTAGAATCCCATGCATTATAGATAATAAGGAGGAGTAAGAAAGTACTCCCCTTGGTAACTTCTATAGCAATAGTAAATAGCAAATGAGATGTTATAGATAGGCCAATTCTATTCGACTGCGATGGCGCTGTTTTTTGTGCCCCATCCTAGTTAGAAGCTAAGGATGCAAAATAATCCTGACTCTATAGAAATAGCCTTGAAAAAGTATCAACTATTTATTGGAATGTGGTGGAATTATTAAGTAAATTAGGTGATAGTGACTTTGAAGCTTTTTTAACCAGTCATGATGCCATAGCATTGCGAGAAACTTGGTGAAAGGCACCCTTTTTTCTAAAGGGCTATTTGTGTTTTAGTCTTCCTGGCAAAGAAGGCAAAAAGGGGAGATGGTTCAGACTAGGCCTTTTGACAATGACAGCAAACAATCCAAGATGAACTGGAAAAAAATTAGGTATTTGTCTTGACATTTCTTTATGAATTAGATTCACTATTTCCAGGACAGGCTTTTGGATTATTGCAAATGCTTACATGCCCCCACCATTGGGAAGAGAATGAGCTAAATGGGATTTGATCATTAAGCATTTCGAATCTATAAAATAAGAATATCCTATGGACAAATTGATATTAGTCAGAGATTTAAATGCTAGAATAAGAGGCCTGAAATGGGAAGATAAGGATTATCTATTCATTAATGAGATTTGGGGGATCAATGTTCCATCATTTAATGATAGAGGGTCTAATAATGCACATCTAAGATTACAGAAGTTATTATTAACCTTGAACTTAAGATCAATTAATGGATCATACCCTAGTATTACTTCAAAGAATTTAACTTATATCTGTGTTAGAGGGTCAAGCACTATCAATTATATGTTGATTGAACCCTTTATGTGGGGAGGATATATTTGATTTTGACATATCATTTCATTTAGAAAGTGATCATCTCCCATTACTCTTCAATTTTAAAAAAGAGCCTGATACCCTTCCAGTCCTTAATAGTGATAGAAGTAGACCTATATCTGTTAACAAAAACCTGAAGAGGGATACCCACCTAGCTGAAAAGGTGACTGATAAACACCATGCAGATGATTTAAATACCTTAAGAAATTTGGTAATAGTCACTCAAATACCAGAGGACATTTTAAAGCACTGCCAGGAAATTAAAGATCTTTTCCATCCACTTCTCTCAGTACCTCCAACCTCCTCTACAGAGATTTAAAGAATGAGGTGCTTCCTGATTTGATAGAGAATGTACAGAACAAGAAAGATCACTAAATAGGAAAGCCAGGGAATTAAGGAAAACTGGGTATAGTGGAACAACTTTGTGGAGTGAGATTCGAAAGTTATGGAAAACATATAAGATGCTTCTCCAGAATAAGAAAAAAAAGAATATTATAACCAGCAATGGGATAAACTGAGGTTGGCAATCATTGCTAAAGATAGTAAAACCTTCCGGCTACTTGTACCAAAGGGAACAGCTAAATTTAATTATAACATTGAAAATAATATTACTGCAGACAGCTGGGTAGAAATTTTTCCAAGCAGTTTACTTCTTCTATGGAACAAATAAATAGTAATTAGGCGGCAATAATCCCCTCATTGGTACAGTTAAGAATCAGGGAACAAAGGATCGAATAGCACATCTCTTCAAAGCACAGCGGAAGAACAAAGCCCCGGGCCCAGATAGAACAGTGGTGGAAGTTTACATTGATAACATCAAATGGTGGACTCCGACCTTGGAAAAATGGTCTAATTCTATAATTGAGGTAGGCCAAATCCCAGATTCCTGGAAAGACAGTATTATTGTTTTGATTTTCAAGGAAGATTTAAAAGCTAAGCCAGAATCTTATTGCCGTGTAAGTTTGATAGTTGTTTCAGCTAAAATTATTGGGTGCCATTTGTTCTATCATCTTATAGCATGGGTAAAAGGGGAAAACATACTACATGAATATCACACTGCATTTAGGGACAGTTATTCCACTATTGATAACATATTTATTCTTCTATTTTTGAGACACAAGTATACGCAAATGCACAAGTCAGCACTGTATATTGCATTTATAGACTTGTCAAGAGCTTTTGATAGTATAGATAGAAGTAAACTTTGGGAGAAACTGATAAATTATGGGACCGACTCTTCTTTTCTACATTTGTTGATAAAATATTATAAAGATACATAGGCCCAAGTTAGGTTGGGCTTGAAGGGTGAATTTACACAAAAAAGTCGCATACAAAAAGGGGTTAGACAAGGGTGTATTTTGGCCCCTTTGTTATTTAATCTTTACATGAATGATATTATTAGAAATATGCAGGATGTGCATTTTCATCCCCCAAAATTATTAGCAACCCTGATTCCTATTTTAATGTACACAGATAACACTGTTATACTGCCAAGAACTCCTACTAGATTACAGAGAACAATTAAAACTTTTGAGCATCTTTGTGGACAAAGTAACTTATGATGATTAATCCAAAATAATGTATTAGGGAAGTGATTTGATGAAATATCCATGGAATATGGGGGAAACCAAACTTGAAGTTGTTAAAACCTATAGATATTTGGGCATCTTATTCATGGCTTCTCCAGCATGGAAACAGCATATTCAGGCAGTTAAAACTAAGACTGCCCAATCAGCTGTGCCTATAAAGAAATCTTATGAAACCACAGCAGGATGATCAGTCCAAGCTCCTATATTAGCATACAAAGCCAAAGTTACCTCTGAGATCTTATTTGGCACTATGCTGCTAGTGATGATGTAGACATACCTCAGAACAAGTTTCTTAGGGCTCTTCTGGCTCTTCCTCCCTCAACTCCTGCATCTTTTTTGAGATTAGAGATGGGAATGGATTCTATTTTAACCAATATTATTATTCGAATGGTAGGATTTTGCTTAAATTATGCTACATAGAAGATATTCATAATCCCCCTCCTCTACAATCACTCTGATGAGCTTTTCTTTCCCACACTTTTGCACTTTCTGGGATGGGATACTAACTCAGAGATAATGAAAGATCTTTCTGCCCCATAGAAAAAGGTTCGGGTTTTCCAGAGGCTATAAGATATTACCAGGCAGAAAGATTTTGCAGTGGCTAGGGCTACTCACATTGCTCTTTTATATACTCTTGGGAAATTAGATTTAGTGGGGGGGAGAAAGGTATTTACAGTTGAATCTCAATAATAAAACAGTGATCCTCTTTGACTAGACTCAGTCACAGATGCCCACATCTGTTGTGGCTGGACATAGACTTTCCATTCCAAGGACTAAAAGATGTTGCCAGGTTTGTCTAGGAGTTGTGGAAGATACTGTCCACTATGTATTAAAATGTTCCTTATATAATGACATAAGGACAACCTTTTTATTACCATACTTGCAGAAACTGATACATTTCTCAAACAAAGAGAAATTAATCTGGCATTTACAGCAAACAGATCCAAATGTAGTAAACAGTCTCACAATTTCTGCTTACAAGGCTGAGGCGATTAGAATTAGATATCTTTTATTACTGATATGAGTGATACATTTTAACATTAGACTTGATTTTATTGTCTCAGCTGTGGATCTATGTCCAACAATGGTGGGCTCTATTTTTAGTGTAATATTTATAGTTCAGTTACCTTGTTCAGACTTATTTATATTATGGGTGTATGTGTGGTATGTCATCTTTGAGAGCATGGCACTTAGCCCAAATCCTTAATAATATATTGAAATTGAACTCCTCGGATTGATTTGGCTCCATCGGACAAACAACTGCCTTTCATTCTGAAAAGGAGATATTTTCCCATAATAACAGCATTTGCAATAACAATGAACAAGGACAAACATTTGACTTTGTTGGCCTGTACTTACTAGAACCAGTGTTTTCCCATGGACAACTGTACATAGCCCTAATGAGAATCAGGAATGAAAAAAACCATAAAAATATAAATTTCAACAGTGTCAGACAAGCAAGGAAATGTAAACAGTGATAAGACTAAAAAGTGAAAATATAGTCTAGATATTTGATGATACTTGATTCCTCACACAACATCTGGATACCTAATCAAACAGTAACCAACCCAAAGCAACATCCAGAAACCAACTCCAATGTCATATCAAATCACAGGAAAAGGAAGTAACTTGTATCTCTACATGTTAAACCTGCTTAATTTAAGTTTTCAACATATTGTCCTTAAGTCACAATACATATAAAACGTAAAAGCTACTTGTTTGTTCCTCTTATTTGTAAGTCATCTGTCATTCTGCTCCTTGGAGGACGGTGGAGGACAATGGGGACAGACTGGCATGGAGGAGTGCTGCCATGACTGCAGGGAATGGGGGGGACACAGTGGGAGCCGGGCAAAACCATCAGAGAATGGGAGGGAGGGGGAAGGCCACACACAGAGCCAAAAAAGGGGGAGGGGCAGAGGCAGAGCTGCAACAGCATGGCGCGTTAGGTGGCGGCACCGCATCCCAGCCTCTTCTCCCCCACCGGTCATTCTTGATAGGCAACTGGCTAGTGTTATAGAATAAAAGCACAGCCCATTAGATAGACAGGAGACAGTCAGCAAACATGTATCAGGATCCAAATTCTGCACTTGAAGTTTTTTTTATATCCTCCATTTTCAGATGGGTCACATTTTCATGTAGAAATCTTAGATTACCTTCTTTAAGCACAGACTGAAAATTTATGTGAAGCACTCAATACATAAAATTGTAAAGCTGAAACATCACATATAACAATATGGCCATGACATACATTTGCAACTTCTGATCATACTAATTGAACTTATGTGGTCATTTTTAGGGAAAAACACATCCCAGTGTATAAAACAAACATAACTCCCTAGAAAGTTTGTCAGGTGGGCTGTTAAGTATGAGTCTTTTGTTGTGTACAGATTTAATTAGGACGGCTTTTAGGACTTGTAGCTCCTTTATAAAATACACAAAGATGCCTTTACATTAGAGGCCTGTTACTCAAGAACATGTAGTCAAACTTCTTTGACGAGTTACCCCAAAAACTGCAATAACAATAATAACAGTAATAATAAAGTGGCAAATAAATGTTTCAATAGACTGAAAACATCACCAGAACTATTATAAGCTGCCTTTCCATAATTTACCACAATAGAGCAAGCCAAATTAAAGCGTCAACATTTTCCATAAGTGTACGATTAGTGATGTAAAGTATTTTACTACAATTACTTTTCTCGAGAAAAGATTTTTAAACTAAAGCAAAAAAATCCCATTTCCATTAAACAATTTAAGCCGTAATTAGCATTAATGGAGGTCATTTTAATGGGTCATTTAAATTCATGATATTTATTAAATATTAATAAGTTAAATAAGTTTTTAAACAATCAGTTAACATTTATTAATTCACAATCCATTGACTGTCCTACTAACTCAAAATTAAATGGATACTGGCAGACATAGAAAGCAGAAAGGTTAAAAAGGCCTGATCTTCTTATACTGACACCAATGGCAAAATTCTTGTTAATTTTTAGGAGAGTACAATTTTGCTTTTGAGAGATTTTTGTCTCAATTTCTAGCCCAGAGTGATTCACAGAGGTTTGAAGAGGTGCCTCATTCCTACTGTTCTGAAGTTTAACCTTAAACCACTCTACATCTGATTTTATCTGTTCTCCTCTCAAACTGGAATTCCCCCTGGGGGAAACCTTTCTATACAATAATCTCATCAGCAGTGTGTTTCATGTTTCAAATGCATGGATTACTTGAAAACTAAATTAGGAAAATCAACATAAGCATTGAAACATATTATTGAAATTATACATTTCCTTTTCTATAAACAGAGCTTTAGGTTAGTTGTGTGACTTATAATACAGGCAGTCTTCATCATCAAGACATGAAAACTTCTATTTATGATA
>JAGPOW010003395.1:9504351-9523715 GCA_030014935.1 Caiman crocodilus | reverse complement strand
AAAAACTGTCAGGACTTGAGGTAGAGAATATTTAATCTGCAGCCGAGGAGTCTGAATGCCATCCAAATGAAAGAGATGCCAACATTTTAATGGTTTAGAAGTCTGTTTGAATTACATATAGGAAAACATGGATGCCTGTCAGTGTTCAGCACTTCTTTCTTTTTAACAATACAGTCATTGAAAGGCCAGTTTTGAAAAGTGCTAAGGAACCTTGACTTCCATTGAAGCCAATGGGAATAGAAGATGCTCAGTTCTGTGCAGAAAGGGGTCTTTGTATACTTGCATGATGCTGAGGGCATTTATTAGTGGTTGGTTCACATTTGCCAACGAAGCTGTTTTCCCCCACTTTCTGAGTCAAACCCAACCCCAAGCATAATCCAAGAAGTTCGGTATTACTGAAGTTACAAATTGAGTCAGTGGGTTTTCACTTAAAACAGCGATTCTCAAAGTTTTTAGATTCAGGACATCCCGTGATTCAAGGCACCACTTGGAAAAGGTCAGCTTTTAGGTTTCGCTACGGAAAAATATTAGAGCAATTATTCTGTTGCAAAGCACTCGGAAAGACTCCAATAGTCTAGACTGTTTTGACACTATATACCTATGTGAAGTCTTTGGGTTTATTTGTGAATCATGTTTGCACACCTAAAAGTCCTAACTGGCATGGTATCATACAGCACTCCTGAAAGGTTCTCAAAGCACCCCAGAGTGCCAGACTTAAAAGAGTCACAGACTTAAAACTTCATTTTGACCAGATTTCATTTCGTATTCACACCCAGCACACGTCCAGCTGAGTAGTCACGTGTATTTCCCCTGGGACAACTAGCAGCAGCAAATATTTGTGCCACTGCTGCTTGCCACCTTGTGGAATGACCCTGCATGGTCTCTCTGGTATGGAGTAAATGACCTGAGGTGAGGTATCTTATAATACAGGCCCATCACCTGGGCTGGCCCCAGTAGCCTTATCTGGGGTCCTGAAAAACTGCTGGGGCTGCAGTGGTGGTGTTCTGGGTGCACAGAGCCTGACTGGCACCTGGAGCATGGCAGCTTTCCTACTCTGGAGCTAGTTTCTCAGCAGCTGTCAGAGCCACACTGACTGCTCTGGCTCAGGCCCTGGGTTTATATGGCTGGAAGTCACAACCCATTTTGCCCATGTGACTCCCTGAGCTGCCACATGTCTTTCCTGATTTTGCTTGCTGGTTCAACCCCAGGGTTACTTACTGTTGCTGGCCCCTGCTGTAATAATAGTTTGTCTCCCATGAAGACAATGAGCTAATGCAATGCACCTGGTTCAGCAGTAGATAAATCCCCAATTACTTGTTCCCTGGCAGTTCATAATAGGCTCCTGTGCCCTTTAAATAACAGGAACCTCCCATTCTCTGTTACAATGGTGCAGTGAGAAGGGGCCTCTGTTGGGAGAAAACTAGGCAGAATCGGATTGGCCTGTGCAGATATACAATATTGCTTGTTGTGAAGAGGGGATTACTATATATTTTATGAGTTGGATTGCATTTCTGAGCTGCAGCACATTCTATTTTGGTTACTGGTGGCAGAGACTTATACATTTTGGAGGGAGAGTAGGATGTGGGATGTAAGTTATAAATTACCTGCATACACATGACTAGCCCTACAGCTATGGGTTACTTTAGCTGAACAAAAAAATCCATTTTTTCTCCAAAGCCTAGAATTCTTTTAAATTTCCCTTATGTCTTAATCTTTTTGATAAACATTTTTAGTACAATTGTTGTTTTCTCTTTTTCACTGAAAAAATATTAAAAGAAATAATTTGACCAGCTTCATTCATCACACAATACTTCAACTTAACAAGCAACCCCCAATACTCTTACAGGCTTGGTGGCACCAAACTGACTAGCACCATGAATGAAAAGGATCTGGGGGTAATAACAGACCACAGTATGAATATAAGCCCACCATGCTGTAGCCAGTAGGGCAAATAATACTCTGGTGTGCATTAATCGATGCATCTCCAGCAAAACCAAGGAGATGATTCTTCCACTCTACTCAGCACGGGTGAGACTGCAGCTGGAGTACTTCATCCAGTTCTGGGCACCGCACTTTAACAAGGATGTGGACAGGCTTGAGAGAGTTCAAAGAAGAGCCATCCATATGATCAGAGTTGTAAAAGGCAAACCATACAAGGAAAGGCCGAGGGATCTGGGTCTCTTCAGCCTGAGGAAAAGAAGGCTAGGAGAGGGCCTTGTAGCAGCTTAATACTACACTAGGGGAGTACATCAAGGGTTTGGTGAGCAACAGTTCACAAGGGCACCCGAGGGGAAAACCAGGAGTAATGACCACAAACTCCTGGAAGATCTGTTCAGGCTCAACATTAGGAAAAATTTCATAGTCATGGTGTTCGGACTGTGGCATAAGCTCTCTCCAGAGGTGGTGCAATCACCTACCATGGAAATCTTCAAGAGAAGACTGGACAGTAACCTTGCTGGGATCACCTGAGCGCCAGTTATCTTTTCTGCTTGGTGCAGGGGGCTGGACCCAATGATCTTCCAAGGTCCCTTCCGGCCTTGCAATCTATGACTCTGTGAACCCTTTGAAACCCAGCCTTCTTAGTTATGCTATCAATTATGAACTATTAATCAATTAAATTGCACTAGCATGTAAAACATGTCTAGCCCTGTTATGCTAGCCATGGTGCAAACACAGAGAAAAATGATTTTTTTGCCCTAAAATTGAATATAGTCTAAAAGACACTTAAACATTAATATCCCTATATGATGGGTAAGCCCGTGAAGCAGGACAGCTCATTATTTTCATACATTTTATCTGGGGAAAAACTAGACAGACTTTCTTTTGAATTGTGTTGTATATTGCAGTGCTTTAAACCAGACATTTGAATTTAATCAGTTATATTAATTTTAATTAATCTTTTCTGAAAAATTCCCAGATGACAAACTGGAAAAGTAAATGTCTCTACAAACTAAATACACTTAAATGGTAGAAAGAAGTTTCTTCACAGAGTTGTAGTACTATTCTCCAGAAGTGTAACTAAGAATGAGAACCTACAAGGGTTGCATTTAGATCACTCTAAATACCCAGTTGTGCAGGGTGTCATCCCAAAAATGGCATCCCCTGTCTAAGTTATCTTAGAAGATGTATGAAATATGCCTGTACTGCAGTCAGAGGCTGGGAATAGCTGCATGCTGTTCCTGCTCCCTAACTCTAACCAAGCTATTCCTCCCCCAACAGTCCCTCTCCCCCCAACCAGGTAAATTCCTTCATGGGCCCCTCCACAGACTCACCAGCCTTCCCAGACCCACCAACACTACCCAACTGTTTAGCCCCTCTTGGAGGCCTGTTACCACCCCCCAACTTCCTGAACCCACCAGCCTGCCCCCACACTGAGTTACTTAGTTTGGGCTATCTACACGGTTTCCAGCAGCCACAAATGGCTGTACATGCCACTCTTGGATTAGGTTAACCTTAAAGTAAAGCCAACTTCAGGACTAAGCAGGTGTGGTAAATGTTTGTACACACCCAGTATTGGTGCCCATTGTGTGTGTGTGTGTGTGTGTACAGCACTTTCCTCCTTGTATAGGGGCCACATAGGCTGCCATTCTTGTGCCCCACTCAATCACAATTCTTCGCCCCCCCAGATTGATGACCCACTTTCCAATCCATAGTTATGCAACACTTTCCTCATGGATAGCCCAGTAAATGAAGGAGGGGAGTTAAATAATATTTTGTTTATTATTGGTGTAGACAAGTGATAGAAAGGCAAGTAACTGTTAGAAATTGAGGTTAATGCTGCTATCAGCAGAAAGCAAAAATGAATGTTGAGAAGGCAATTCTTTTTCCTTTCATGTTAGCACTGAAGCCTGCAAGGGATGAGTAGCTCCTGCTACATATGGTTCCTGCCCTCAACCCTTATTGACTTGAAACCATACTTTAAATCTCAGAGGAAAAAGCTTTTGATCCTTAGCCTCCATGAATAGACAGATACCAGTTCTGTGAAGTTTACTAGGAAAGAACTGCCCAGCTCATTTCACATAGACTAACTTACAATATCCAAAGAGATCAATTATTGCAAAAAAATGTGCATGAGTGTGTATCCAGCCTGAGATTTAATATGCAAACTTGTGTCATCACCTATGGGTATAGTTAAAACAGCAATCTTCCTTTTAGCATAAAATTGCTTCTAGTGGTGTAACTGATTTCACTTTGTCAAAAAGAGACAAATTACATCCATGGAAATGTATTATACCAATATAACTGCATGTATGATGTAAATATATTTGTATATAAAAAATAACTTTTAAAAATTAAAATTTTCATGTGTAAGCCAAGCCAAAGGGAAGCATTATGCATATTTAAATGTTCTAAGAGAAAAATAATAACTATGTAAACCAGGGGTTGGCAACCTCCAACATGTGTACCAGACCATGGCACACAAAGTCATTTTCGTCGGCATCCCAGGGCAGACAGTGGGGGAGCTACAGGGGGCCTGATTCTTGTAGCAGCATAGTCCCAGCCCCTTCCCTGATATCCATCTGGAGGTGCAATTAGCTGGGCTGGGGCACTGCAGACCTCAATGCAGTGACTTGAAGCCTCCTGGAGACCTGCAACAGCCAGCCTGGGCTCTGGGTAGGCCCCTGCTATCCACCACGGAGCCCTGGCTGCTTGCAGCAGTTGGTGGGGAGGCTGAAAGTGTTGTACCAAGGTTTGTGGAGCCTCAGCTTGGCTCATTGCTGGCAGCAGGTAAATGCATGCCTCCAGGCAGGCAGTGAGGAAGGGGCCGGTGTTGTGCTGCCACAACAAGGATCAGGTCCCTCATAGCTCCCATGCCGTCCACTCTGGTCATGCCAATATCTTACAAATCAAGGTTGGGGTGTTTTTGGCACTGGGCCCCAAAATTTTGCCAACCTCTAATGTAAATGTATTTTCAGTTGAAATATAATATTTATTTTTTAGGTTTTGATACAAAATTGAAATGGAACAGAGGTCTTTGAAAAGCCTCGAAACAAAATGAGGGTAGTCAAAATGTTTCAAAAGTTTTGAAATGTTTCAAGTTTTGAAGCTGAAGCTGGACTTGCCTGCAAGGAAACAGAACGTAAGGAGAGGGAGGGGGAAGAGGGAGGAAAGGACTGCTCTCGTATAGACTGTGTAGCTGGCCAGTGACTGTGATCCTTCCCTGAGCTCCCTTCCAATCCCAGTGCTCTGGAGGAGGGTTAGAAAAACAGCACATAAAGCAGCATTGTTTGAACTGCCCTGCTTTCCGCCTTGGGGTCACTTATTGAGCTGTCTGTTCCAGCAGCTCAGCGTCAGACGACTATGACTAGCCATGATCTTCTTCTAAAGGATTTCCTACTTGCTAGGTTAGCTTAGGCTAGGCTAGCTTAGCAAGAGGAATTTCAGTATACCTGGTTCTTCTAGATGCTTTTTAAATTATTATTATATTCATTGATTTTTTTCTTTTGAATTGTATAATTATATTGCTAGGATTACTATAGAATTTAATGTATATAGGAAGGCAAGTATTTTATTTCTATACATTTAAAGCTTTGTAGCATGCATCATACATTATAGAATTTATATAGGAAGAAAGATATATTTATATTTGTATACATTTCATCTTTGCACCACAACCTACATCATTGAATTTATATAAGGAGAAAGATAAATTTCTATTGGTTTTTGTACATTTCATCATTGTATCACACCTATGTTACTGAATTTATACAGGTAGAAAGATATATTTCTATTGTTTTTTATATATTTCTTCTTTGCACCACACACCTAAATTTTTAATTTATATTGGCATGTGAATACATTTATATATTTGTAGAAAAGGAAGACATGAAACACACCATGAAGAATGGTGGAAACGTAGGTGGTCAGCCTTCAGAGTGGGGCAGAAGAGGAGGTAGAGGGACAGATGTAAGTGCTCCCCCTCCTAAGTTGAGATGCAGCCTCTTTCCTCCAGCTAGAAGGGATGAAGCTTCTATAAGTAGCAAGGAGAGGGGAGCAGTGCCAGTGCCACTGCCTATGCCCAAGACTTCATCCCCTTCATGAGCACCAGCCATAACCCCCACCACCATGATGACAACAACAAGCAGCAGCCTACTCCAACCCCATTTCACTTCCCATGCTGAGCCTTCCAGTGCCAGAGGAAGAGCTGGCACTAGATCTCAGTACGTTAGCAAGTGAAATTCTGGGGAAGGAAGGGGAATCATCTGAGTTTTTGTTTGACACACCGCAAGTTTCCAATAGAGCCAGGTCTTCTTTCCCAGAAGGCACTTCAGAGGAGGTTGATATACAGGTGGAGGCAAGCAACGCAGCTGTGTCCGCACCTCCTCTTGCTGTGCCCCTGCCTGTTGAGGACGGGGAAAATGCAGCAGCATCCACACATTCACTCATACACCAGAAGTGACTGAATAGTGTGGTCTGGGATCATTTTTAGTTGCCACATGATCCCACATATGCTATCTGCCTGCACTGCTGAGCCAAAAACCAGCTGGGGCAAGGGAATTACATTAGCACCATGGGAATGCTGATGCATCTCAGCAGGCACCAGCCCTTTGCCCTTGCTCCTCCTCAGCCTGGCACCAGTGGGAGCATGCCCAAAGGGAAGTCCCCCTCTCAACCCAAAGCCCCCATCCCCGCAAAGCAGAGGCACCCTGTAACAGTGAGGGAAAGGCAGACAAAAAGCAGGGCATGTTGCAAGTGTGAGCGAGATCACCCAGAGCATTGGGGAGAACTTGCTGTTGATGGCCAGCCCTTCTCCTTAGTTGAATGGCCACAGTTCAGGAGGCTCATGGCCGCATCCTACCAAGTGCCTGCATGTACCACCTTCAGCAGGACGGTGGTGCCCTCCCTGTATGAGGCATGCAGGGAGTACTTGAGCGAGGAGCTGTGCAAGGCAGGTCTGCAGATGGTCTTACACTTCACCTCAGACATCTGGAGCAGCCAGGGTGGTGATCACACCTACCTCTCCCTCACAGGGCACTGGCATGACCAGTCAGGCCATCAGTGGGCTCTCCTTCAAGCCAAAGTGATGGACGAGTCCCACATGGCAACAGAGATCATGGGGGTCATGAACTGCTTGGCGGGGTGGTTCATTGGGCAGGGTGAGCTCACTTGCAGGTTCATGGTCATCGACAATGAGGCCAATATGGTCTCACTTCAGAGCCAAATGGAGAGCTTCCAGGGGATCAGTGTTCCTGGCTGGGGTAAGCCACTGTCACCAGACATCCAGACACTGGTAAGACAACTGAAGGAGGGCATCAGGAAATGGCTTGATCTCTTGCAGTCCAGTATGGTCCACATGCTGGCTGCCATGTGTGACCCGAGGTCAAAGGGCAGCGTATGCAGCAGCCAAACCTTGAATCATTGGATGGAGGTACTGGTGAAGAAAGTCAGGGAGGCAGAGTGGTGGAGATGGGGGGGATGTGGAAAAGGGGATCCACTGTCCCCTGTTGGCATGCCATCCACCAGCTAGTCTCCTCCTCCACCACAGATGCTGTCAATGTGGTCCAAAGACTTGGCTGCTATAGTGGTGTCCAGAGTCACTAGACCCCACCATCAAGCAGGTAGCACTCAGGCCTTAGTGGATCCCTATCTTGCCAAGGATGTGGAGGCACTGCTGTATGAACCTTTGGCCTACTGGGCAAGCTACAGCCAGATGTGGCTGGATCTGGCCACGGTTGCCCATGAGCACCTGTCCTGTCTACTAACCTGTGTTTCAAGCAAGAGGGTTTTCAGCATTGCTGGGGATATAGTGACACCCCACTGCACCTGCTTGGATCCAGGTTTGGTGGAGCAGCTGGTGTTCCTCAAAGTGAACCTCCTGCTGCTGAGGTTCCCCAAGCTGCAGGTGCAGATGGAGTAAATGCCACCCTCCTCACTCTGTCCACACCTATTTCCTTTTTTCATTTTTTAAAACCAGTTAATGCCCTGCTTTCAGAGCTGCTGGGGGCACTCACTGTGTCACCAGCCAGCAGGGGAAGAACATGTTCCTGATGAGCTCCCATGCCAGGATGAATTTGAAAGCATGGGCTGGAGCTATGGGAAAGGAGGAGGCCCCAGGTCCTGGGCATGACCACTAAAACTGCACTCTGCCAAGGTCAGGGAGGCCTGGTGGGATTGCTGATGGTGCAGCAGCCCCATAAATGACAGGACCAAGAATTCCCTGGAGAAAGGCAGGTAGGAGGCACCATAATCTTCAGCTAACACATGCACACATCGTCCTGGCTGGAGAAAGATCAGATCTGTTATGTCTTTGACAGGCCTGAGCCTTTCTGGTTGCAGTTGAGTTGTGAGACTCCAGGTAAGCTCAGCTTAGCTGCCTGGGATGCCAGTTTTTGGACTGAAAAAACGCTTTGTCAGGTGAAAAAGCACCTGTAGTTGGTATGTGTGCTGTTCCCAGATGGAAGGAATAATGAAGAAGCTGGCATGCAATGCAGGCAAGAAAGCCAGTCAGTGAAAATAGAAATGGAGGCGTCAGGTGGTGAGGGACAGGCTGGGGTGGGGTAGGGGGGTGGGAAGGGTAAAAGCACAGAGGTACCTGGGGAGTCAGATGTCTGGCAGGTTGTAGTGTATAAGAATCCCACAATCTATATGGAATCCATATGATCACTGCCATCCTCCAGCCCTGGGGCTTTCCCACAACCCCAGGGCTGGGGAATCGCTCTGTGGGGAGCCTTTGGCCATGGGAGTTTCCTGAACTTGTGAGCTCTAGGGATTGTGGCAGCCACAATCCCCAGGGTCTAGGGCTTTCAAGTACCCCCCCAGGCCCTGGGAATTGTGGTTGCCATTATCCCTAGGGTTTGGGGGTGCAGGAAACCTCTGGACCCTGGGAGTCATGACTGCCATGTTCCCTAAGGCTTGGGGGTTTTATGCAGGGCATGGTGCACCCCTGAAGCTGGGAGTACCTCAGCTGATAGGGCTCCCAGCCTCAAGAAGACCCAACTACATGTGCAAATTAAAGTTGATAGCAACCAATTATAAAATCAGTATATATTTTCAGTCTAACTTTATAGGTGGTTGGATCTTTTTATTATGTGATAGCTACTTTGCATATGTAGGAGGTTTCCAGGTAATTGTTCAATTAACCGGTTAATTGTGAGATACCTGTAATTTGTAGAGAGGGCCATTGTGTTACATAGTACCAAAAACATCTTGGAAGCCCATAGCAGGAGAGGAAATCTTTGATGTTGACACTGTCCTTGACATAGGATGAAATTGTTACTTTAAGCAAGATAGATAATAATTTGTCTTAACCAAAATACTAATTGTTAATATTTATAACAGAGTTATTCACCTTAATTTAATACCAATTTTTTAAAAAATAAATCTGTTTAACATGAAAATTGAAATTATGGCAACAATTTCAACCTTAAATTACTATAATATTTCAAAATCACTTAAGTAAATTATGGTACATTAGTGCCTCTGCACATTTCAATGAGCTTAAAATTTGCTGTATTTTTGCTTACATAAAGAATCATGGAGGAAAATATCTTTTTTTTTGGTGAAATTAAACTTTATAAATATGTTGCAAAGCCATAAACTGTGTTGCTAAAATATATTAATTTCAGTCTTTACAATAGATCAAATGCTAGTATTCACATTTTTCCACATGTCATTATTTTCAAATTCTGCTATGCAAAAATCTTTATTTATTTCTGGTTTCAGTTTAGCAAATAAGTACACAAAGGATATTTTCTTCTTTTAGCCTCATTTTCAATGAGAGTTGAAAAAAACAGAGAAGTTCATGTTCCTCATTTAATCTATACAATAAAATAATAAAATAATAAAAACAAGGTGGAAGAAAATCATATATACCGATTCAAAACACCTGACATGTACAGGACAAAATATTCAAAGATATGTAGGCATCAACAGCTGCACAAAGTTTCCTTGTTGGATTTTACTTCTCTATTTTTTTCAAGAGGCACCTTTGCATTTTTAGGTAGCTAAATATCTTTACAAATTTGATTCATGGAGACCAAAAGCAAACAGTAAGCTTACTCAATAAAATGAATATTTTCTTTCTTTAACATATTAATTAGTTTTAAGTGAAAGGCATATTTTGATAAGCTTAATT
Source organism: Caiman crocodilus (assembly GCA_030014935.1). Taxonomy (NCBI): domain Eukaryota; kingdom Metazoa; phylum Chordata; order Crocodylia; family Alligatoridae; genus Caiman; species Caiman crocodilus. The sequence continues at coordinate 9,513,640 of JAGPOW010003395.1, read as the reverse complement.
TTTCTTAGCAAATTTAAGATATTTGTATTTAAGTAAAAACAACTAATGCCTTTTTAAATTACTTTTTGTATTTTTTATTTATTTGCAGTTTCTGTCCTCAAGATCAGTTGACACAAGTCATGAGAAAAAAGCCTCAAGAAAAACAAATTTCCATTTTCTTTGGAATAAAAATTGTAAAATGTAAAACTCTAAATAAATGTATACTAAGCCTTATACTTACTTAAATATATGTGTATACAGTGTTAGCATAAAGAATCAAATGTAAAGACTAAGATTAATTACAAATGAATGCATGATGATGGTTTTACACACCTCTCAAAGAGTGAATGTTTCTTTAAGGAAACAGCTAAAAAGCAGAAATGTAAAACAAGTTTTGGAATAATTATTAAAATCAAGATATCTTGCTTGCTGAATTAAATCAATTGAATTAAAACCAACCTCTTGAGAGAAACTAAACAACCAGAACAGCTTCTGAGTGTGGACAGGAAGATGTGTGGCTCTCCTGGGAAAAGCAGAAATGGGTATGATTGAGGATGGTTAGCCTCAGCTGTACTTTGTAAGCAGGGGAAAAGTTTGTGCTGCAGTCAGTTTACCACGGAGTAAGAGAAAGTGTGAAGTACAAGTAGAGATGGAGAGCTCATTAGGAGCTAGAGTAGTTAATGATGGCAAATGAGTTCTTTATCAGTGCAGTTATTCATCTTAGTTTTCTGTAGGGCACCCCTCTAATATTGCTCCTCGCAACACCCCTGTATACTGGAGAAGTGCCGTTGCCCACACAGTCTGTGGTATGTGAAATCTTCTCTTAATTCCTAATTGAATACTGGACCATCTTTCCTCTTCAAACTGAATGACTGTGAAAATCCATGTGTGTGTGTAGTGGCTCAGTGGCTCCATAGGTGAGCTGAGCCAAACTGAATGAAGTCACTGGGAGCAGAACCGAGCTTGGCAGCAGGAGGCATCGCAGACGCCAGGCAGTCCAGGACTGCAGAATTGCTGTGTCCGGCAGGAGCAGGAGCAGCGAGCCACTCCTTTCCTTAGCTCCCAGTCCTTCCCTGCTCAAGCTTCTAGTGGCTAGTAACAGATGTGCAGGTGATGGGCAGTCAGGGCAGGTTTTTTGCCTTACTGTGACACTAAGCTTATTAACATTTGTGCAGATTTCAGCATGAGGTGTCACAAGTCCCTGGAGGTCTCATCAGACCCAAACTGAGGACAGGTGGGGATTATTTACTCTGATGAAGCATTTGCTACCATGAGTGGTTAGTCTTGGTAAGAAGTTAAAGAATAGCTACAGAATATCAAGCACAGCCAGTACTTTGAAGTTAGTGTCATGTATTCGCAAGCACCTGCTTCCTCCTACTGATGTACTCACTGCCTAATGGGATACGTAAGGGCTCAGACCAAGGAATGTTAGCTGTCATTGGTAAACTGTTTAGTGTTTGCTGTCTTATATCTATTTTTTTTAGTTATTATATGCCGGTCAAGACATTTTTGGTGGTGGGTATTTAGTAAACAAAATTATTACAGTAGCCATTGCTTGCCAGAAATGAAGTATGATTTATTCCTGCAAAGCATCAACAACTTATCTTTATAAACTAAGAAGATGCAATGCTATTTGGTATCCATTTGGCAGGTTCAGATGGATGGGGAAGAGGGGTAGATGGGAGCAGATCACTCTTCCCCATTTGAAAATGGAGCACTAGTGAAACACTTGATCTAAGGCTTAATACTAATAGGAAAATGACCATGTTTTTGCAATGAAACTTGCTCATGACTTTGTGTATTTTATTAGCTGTCTTACAGATGCACCACAAACCCTTGCTGACTTCTTATAGCAAGAGGTAGATTTGTTCCACATTTGAAGATGGTAAAGAAAATTAAGTGCTCTTGAACCTTTTCCATATGAAAACAAGTTCTGCTAAATAGTGCTTGGCTGTTCAGGATTGGCTTCTGAATAATCCCCTCTGGGGGCATTTACCCTTTGCACCATTTTTAAGACCTGTTATGAACATCTTGTTTTTTCCTCCTTTATTGGTGAGTGGGTGTGGCAAGAAATGTAAAAATGTTTCTGACTAAAGCTTAGAACTATGCATTAACTCTACTAATGACAAGAATTAAAATGGGCATCAATGAAAGGTGGAAACACAACAGCACTGTTTTTAATCATGCACTTCAGCATTTTTTTCTTCAGTATCATCACTTACAAAAGAATAGTTGACTAACAGAAAAATTGGTGTATGCATTTTATTCCTTTGCATTTCCTTTCTATGTGTCCATGAGCTAATGGTACAAACAAAAGTCCGGGGATGACATAATTGCAGACCTTTTCCAGTGTTATCTTCTTAGAAATTTGTTTAAATATACTTGTAAACATGTTCCCTCATACATGTTTCACCTTTACAGAATGTCCTTGCATCTGCGGTGGTTATTTAAAATCATAGGAGTGTTGTGGGATGAGGTATCAAACATTTCAATATGTATTGCATATACATGCAGTGTCAGAACAATCCAAGGTTAAATGTAGTCACCTAGATTGCTCCATGCAAGTGTTACATGGACCTGTAAAGAGTAAAGAATCTGCTTTTTACAGTATAGAATAAATAGCATAACATGAAGAATGAAGCTCTGGCATTCATTTTTAATAGACTTGCTTTAGGAGGTATTCCACATTATCATTCCCAAACTAAAAATGATGTGTCAGGTCCAAAAGAATCCTTGTTAAAATTTGTATTGATTTTTATTTTAATACAATACAAAAGTCAGAAATACATGCATCAATTGTAGATAGGACATTTTTTTTTTGTATGTCACAATCAAGAAGCAATAAAAGAAAAAAAGCAGGAGGGAAGAGGGAATGATAAAAGAAGTGGACATGAGCAACAATCTAGTTACCAAAATATCCAAGAATTCCTCCCAAATGGCACCATTTTTTAAAATCAGTTAAGCCTACTAAACATGTCTTTCTCTACAGATACCAGCTGTGCCATTTCATTAAACCATAAATATCCTACTTTTCCAAAGTAGCAATATAATTCTCTATGCTACTAATAAAATAGTCCACTGTCAGACTGCAACTTGGGAAGGATTTAGTCTGAATTCCTTTGGGATAAACCCAAGAACATTTTGCCAAAGGTATCAATACTGTGTTTAAAACTAGAGGTGCACTGATATATCAGTGCCATATTGTATCAGGCCAATAAAAGGAAAATTAGCATTATTGGCTTTTTTGGCCAGTGTAGCTGATAATGTCATCAATAAACATAATATGCCTTCTGGCCAGGGCCCCCAGACACCGTGCACATGCATGCATACATGTGGCCAAAAATACATCTGGGCAGTGAGGAAAGCAGCACCCTGCAGGTAATTCTTTAAAGGGGAAGGGGCATGGAGGGCAGATATATGCCCCCATGGTGAGGGAGGGAGGGAGGGAGTGGGGCAGGGACAGGAGCAGGTGCTGGTGCTGGAGGGGCTGCCTAGCCAGGGCAGTGAATGGGATGCAGGGCTGGGGCAGGATGGAGCCATGGTTGGCTCAACCAAGGGATGTGGGTGGAGTGAGTGGGGCTGGTTCTCCCATGTTGCACACAGCCTCAGAGGAAGCATAGTAGAGCATGTGTCCCCACAGATTTGTGTGCAGGGCAGATGTGAGCTTCCTGATGTGGGTTTGAGTATCTCTGCTCTGCTGTTTTTGCCCCAAGGGCTTCACATCAGCCATGTGTCCCGGCAGCAGTGGTGGTGGCAAGTTGTGCCTCCTGCTTCTGGGTGGGTAGGAAACATGCAGTTGATGCGGGGTCCCCGAGGCAAAGGCAGCAGAGAAGAGAGCCCGAAGCTCACAGTAAGCAGTCCACATCTGCCCTTGTCCTGCTCAGTTCTGCTCTGCTTAAAAGCATCCCTACACTTAATAGTGGAAGCAGCCCTTGAACTAAAGCTCATTTAGCCACCACCTGTGACTGTATCCCACTCTCCTAGGTCCTATTCATCACAGGTTGGTCAAAGTCCCCAGCCCCAGCCCCAGCCCCTGCCCTTGCCTTTGCCCCACTCCCTCTCTCACTGTGGGGGTCTTGATCTGCACCCCACCATACCCCTTCCCTTCCACAGACTTACCTGCAGGGTGCTTCTCGCCATGCTGCCCGGCTGAATTCCTTTAAATTCGTCATTGGATCAGTATGAGCTGATATGGTTGATTAATAATCGGTCACTGATATAGACCAAGACAACCTTTATCAGTGCACCCCTATTCAAAACTATATCTCTTCTTCCAGGAAAGAAATTATAGCTAAAGTTATAGGGCATGATCAAAATATGTGACCAACATCACATCTCCAAAGTGTATCTGCTTTCAGTATATTTATTAAGTTTAAAGGGAGCCCAGTGAAGTTGAAAAATGATCCTTTGCTTTATAAGATGCAGTCTGGGATCAACTGTAGATGTCTGGATATTCTGAACTACTGATTTCCATTGGGATTCTGTCATCAGACTACCTAGGTCTTCATTCCAGATGAGTCTTAAAGAGTCTGTATCAGGTCCATTATGTGACAGTATAGATTCACAGGATGATGCCACAGGATGGGGAAAAGGAGCAGATTTCAAAACAAAAAATAACATACCTTGAATATTTGCAGTACCTAAAGCTTAAAGTCTAAACTGATTTCCAGTATTTGATTTGACTGCATCAAGAGCCATTCAACTTTTTTCAGAAGGTCAAATTATTCATAACGTGAAAAAAGATGTACAGTAATATTATCTCCCACTAAAAGTTATTTGAGATGCACGCTACCCTTACCCATTTACTTTATCCACATAAGTTTGTGGGTCCCATACTTCCAAAAGGGATTGCCTGAAATAGATACCTTCTGATGTAATGAAGGATGAAACATCAGTAAATTTGCCAGATTTTAATTTTTATTTCTTCTCATTGTCCAATTTCTTGGCATTCACAGTTTTCAGTTTCATGATTATGGAGAAAACCATGAAGGTTTGAAAATAAAGATTCTAACAGAAGAAATACATTATTCTGCAAGAGGGTACACAAAGGAAAAAACACTGAATAATGGAAGTTAGAACACTGTTAAGATGGTTGGGTCCACATTACTTTAGAAGTACTGAAACTTATAGGTAAAGTATTGGTTTCTTGAAAGTTTAATCTTAACTTAGAAGTTCCTGATTTTCTAATGGTCATTGTGCTGCTATGACCTCTCCCCTTAACAAACCATTACATTAGTGGTCAATTTTGATCAATATGGGCGGGGAAGAGAGGAGGTGTTCTCTTCATTCATAGTTTAGAAATAGGCATACTTTTCCATGAATCATTTCTTATATTTGTTTTCCATTCTATGCTTGATAGCTTGCTATTTTGTATGGAAGGTTTGGCATTTTATGCACGTCAGTTGATTGTTTCTTCCCATACTTGACATTTACTATTCTCAGAGCAATTTTTACCCTTTTAACAAAATTGGTACAATTTTCATGTTTCTAACAGACTTGCTTTATTAGAAAAATGTTCTCTCAGTGAAAGAATGGTAGTAATGGAAGACTGAAAAGGAAATTGTGCAGCATATTCCTTAAATAGGACTCACATCATGAAAAAACCATGTAAGAGATGATACAGGTAATAGATACTTGGGTCTCAGAATATGGAACTACTTTCTTAAGTGGTGCATAGGTAGAGGAACTACATTACTTCCAGTGCCTTTGCACAGTAAGTAGGGGCACTGTGTATGAAAGCACCCTTTTTTCCTTACCTGGTATGAGAACCTAAGTGCGGGAGGGAATTTTTCTGGAGTACTGCAAAACAGAAGTGTCAAATTTTAAAAAAAGAGCTTATTTGTTAAAAACACAGAAAGAGGGGCACTTTGTGTTGTTTTCCTACATCCTTCTTAACACACATCAGTGTAGTGAACAGTCACCATTTTTATATTTGGAGAGTTAAAAACAAGTTTTTTTCTATAATGTGAAATGTGATGAAGCACTTCCAAAGTTCACAGAAGATTTTGTATAAACAAAAGTAAAAATTCTTTAGCACTGAAAAGTATGTGTTGGTATATGTTGATGCATGAGTGTACAGGCTTAGTTAAGAAATACAGTTTTTATCAAAATAGATGGTTATCCTGGTAGTGCTATTCAGCTGTTAGTAGAGTGCGTGTGTAGCAGGGTAGCCCTCTGGGGTTGGCTGTCTCTTGGCCTTGCTCTCTTTCTCTTGGACCCCTTTTCCTCAGACCTTCCTCCTCTGAGATGGCATAGCCTCAGCCATCTTCATCTTGTGTGGTATTTTCTCTGATGCCTTTCTTCTCTAGCTGTGGCCCCTCTCTGGTCCTTTGGCCTACCCCAGGCCCTGGCCCCACCTTAGGCCAGTGAGATGGCTGGTCTCTCTAGCATCGGCAGTCTCTGGCTGTGGTGTGGTCCCTCTTTGACCCCTCCTGGGCCAGTGAGATTGCATGGGTCAATCCCTCTGCTGCCACCCCCCATTTGTCCAAGAGTCGCCCTCTGCATGGCCAGCTATTCCAAGCCAATGCACCATTGTAGCAGCATGGTGCCCCAGGGTTGGCCATAAAGCCCTGGGAGACCAAAAAAACCTTTCCTTTACCCTGTTTTCCTACACCCTGGGTGGTCTGCCCTTCATTTTCCTGCCATGACTTGATCGTAATTGGTATAAAAATGTGGGAGGCTGTCCTGATCTTGTTGCAATGACTGCCAGGTTTGTGGTCAAGGCCTTGTGAGCCAAACTGCATAGCTCTGTTCCACACCTACACCACACCTGCAGCTGCACAGGTATCATTTTTATTGATATACTTTCTGCACGTACTGTGCCCTTAAATCCCTTGGTCTCTCACTTAGCCCCTCTCATTTCATTGATGCTGAGAAGCCCTTCTTGGGCTACGGGCTCCCAGCCCCAGTCCTTGCCCCTTCTCAATTATGAGGCCTCTCAGTCTTTGGCTGTCTCCTGGATTTTGATCCCTCTCTGGGCCTTGGCTCCACTCATAGGCCAGTCAAGACCATGAGGCTCCCAGGCACTGTTCAGTTTTCCTTCCTAGGCTAGCAACCTCTGGTCTTTCTAATCCTACTGGCACTCTGACCCTCTTGGATTCCTCAGGCTCCTTGGTTACTCACTCAGCACCTTCCTTGGGCTGTCAGACCTCTTGGTTCCCCTTTTCAAGTTCTTCTCAAGACCTCTGGACCCTCCTGATTCCACTCTGAACAACTCTCTTCTAAGCCTCTGGACTCTTCTGATCCTGCTGAGTCTCTGGGCTGGTATCCTCCCTGCAAGGTCCCCCGCTCTTGCTCCAAGTTCCTGTCTTTCCTGCTGCCCCTCCCCACCGCTCTCTCTGGGCCTCTTGCTGTAATAACAAATGCCCCGTATGCAGTTCAAGCTCTCTCAGACTTTCCTCAGGGCTCCAGGATCCTTACTGGACCCCCAGGCCTATGGGCTATCTGGTCTTACTGGTATTTGCCTCTTCTGTGGGTTCAAGGTATCTTAGCCACTACCTGGGCTTCAGGACCTTTACTGAAATACTAGACCTTTGGCCTCTGTGGCCCTGTGTGTAGTTGCCCCTGCTGTGGTTCCTTTATCTGGCCCACTAGGAGCCTCCTTCCCTTATTTCTATATCAGGGTGTGCTCCCCTTCCCCACACCAAAGAATGACCCACAAGGCAGCAGGGGCTGGGGTTTTGGGAACTTCATATTTGCCCTTTCCTAAGATCTGGCATCAGTGGCACTTTACAGGAGCTACCCTGCCACAGGCCACCACACCACTGGGACCCCAAACTCAATTATGTGCAGTTTTTTGTCTTACCCAGGACCCACTTCTAGGCTAGCTTGCTTTGACAGTTCTTGTCCCTTTGGGGCCCCTTGGTCCTGGCTCCTCCTCAGCCCCTGATCTTTCTGGGCTCACTTCAGTACACTGGTGATGCATAGGGGTGCACGCAGGTGCATGTACACCCCCTGAACATGGTGGTGCATACCCTGCCAAAAGACACCACCAACACTGCCGGCAATGCTTGCGAGCAGTTGATGCTTGCCACCAACACCGCCAGCAGCATCTGTGGATGGTCTGCAATTGCCACTGGCCACCACTAATGTTGCTGGTGGTATTTGCGGATGGTTGCTGACTGCTGATCCATGCTTGCTTACCACTCCCCTGCACTGCCAACAGCACTGTGGTTGCCTGTGGGAGCTCCCTGCTTGCCGCCACAATGTTCCCACCACCACCAGTTCTGCTGCCACTTGTGGGAGCTTGCCATGCCTTCCCCCAGCTTCCGGGGGCATGCAGCATTCATGCTTCAGTAGGCCCCCTTACTCTCAGCCCTATTCTCTGGGCTCACCAAGGCCCCTCATCAGGTCCCCAACTCTCGGCCTCTCTCCAACCCCTGGGTTCTGCATCAAGTCCCATAGTCTTAGCCCTTCTCTCTGGGCTTCAGACCCCACACTGGGTCTCCAGGAACCTCTTCTATCCCTCTAGTTCCTTCTCAAACCTCTAAGCAGCTTTCAGTGTTACCTTCCATGCTAACCTGGAGCTGCAGCCATCCTGCTAAGGTGGTAAGCTCTTAGCAGGCTCCAAGATCTTACTGACAGCTCTACTCTCAGGGTCCATACTTATATCTTGTCTAAGCCCAGACCTCATCCAGTCAAATGAGTCCATCACTCAGCCCTAGCATCGCCTGCAGGCTTCCTGTGTCAGCTGACTCTGCAATTAGCCCTGACCACACCTACAGGTTGGTCCACAAGCTGTTTTAGATCTTAAAGTGGCAGGTGCCACAAGGATCCTGCCACAGTGTGCTTCCATGTCAGATTAGTGCTACTTGTTGACTGTAGCAACACAACTGTTTCTTTAAGATAGTGTCTGGGTAGTCCCATCTGCTGGTTGCAGTTAAAACACAACTCCTTATATTTTAAGAGTGAACAAATAATAGAATACCCAATCTAAGAAGAAGTATCTAATTCTATTGTAAAAGTTTGAAATGATATATAGCGGAATGAATAGATAAAACTTAGAGTAAGAGTAATTTATGTTCAATCAACATATATTTAATTTTGCTAAAATCCAGATTTAACTCACCCTGGGATAAGCTTAATATTTTGACGAGAATGTTAATTTCAATAATTATACAAAGGTTTGCGGAAAAGTCATCGTTTTTATACTGTGGTAAAACTATTTCTCTGTACTCTGATTTGTTCTTTTCAATCTTTATTGCACAGGTGAAAGCTCTAGCCAACTGAGTCTTCAATACAAATTACTACTAATACCTTAAACCTCGGCACTGAAGTAACAACCTACAATCTGCTGCTCTGGGATAAGCAG
>JAGPOW010003395.1:9477288-9503950 GCA_030014935.1 Caiman crocodilus | reverse complement strand
GTTCCTGGTAGATTTATGAACTTCCTGAGAGCTCTGGAATGCCCAACTGAAGTAATTAGTATCATACAAATTAGGGATCTATACCATCTGGGGGACAGCTAGGGCCTATCACCCTTCTATGAAAGGGGATGTATACCTAGGGGATGGAAAGTAGAGAAGATCTTTGAACTCTTAAGATAGTATTAGCCCATATTCATTTAATCAGTTGTACATGTAGGGTGAGCAGCATTTCATACTTTGGTAAAAATTACCAAGTCTCCACTGAAGAGTCTGTCAGGTTATTGATAATTTCTTGCCTGTAGCTAGTCTTCTCCTACATAATTTATCTTTGCTTTTTCAGGGAATTAGTACCCTCCTGTTGACAGGGCTCATGTGTCTTCTTGAAGGCAGAATGTCTGCATTCACATGTTCAACTTACCAGTATATAGCAGCAGCTTGCTGACTGGTGACATGTGATTTGCCTCTTCTGTGCCTGAAGCACTGTAGTGTAACTATGGTTAGGTATCTGGGATATCATAGTATCACAGTATCATAGTACTTAGGGTCGGAAGGGACCTAAACAGATTATCAGGTCCAACCCTCTTCCCCAGGCAGGAACGGCTGCTGAGGTCATATCACCCCAGCCAAATATCTGTCCAGCCTCCTCTTGAAGACCCCCAAGGTAGGAGAGAGTACCACCTCACTTGGGAGCCCAGTCCAGATCCTGGCACCACTACCTGTAAAGTAATGTCTCCTAATGTTCAGCCTGAACCTTCTCTTTAATATTAGTCCCATGTATTGACTATGGGGGACAGGCTTGGAATGGAAGTAGGGGGAAGTACTCGGCATGGGCTTACCCAGTGGCCAGAAGTGTGGGCTATGCAGACTGGAGGCAGGAACCAATAGGAGTCCCCTTATCAGCCTTCCTTTACTTGCTCCAGTGCAGCCAACAGCTACTGCACTGCTTCTCAGGGCCACTGCCAAATGAAGACTTCTACAGTCATAATCACAGTGGTATAGCTCTTGCACTGGCAGCATCTTCTACTGGTATAGAAGCTGATGAGAGGACTCTTCCCTGTAGCCCCTGCTGTATCAGATTAGACTTTTCCTGCTCCTCCCACCCCCTACATATCCATTCTTCTCTGGTAAACACAGCCCCCATCCCCAAATCCAGTTCTGCTCAAGATGCTGAAATAGGTAGCTCAGGGCAGGCAATTATTTTGAGCGGAGGGCCACTTACTGAGTTTTGGCAAGTCATTGAGGGCCACATGAAAGGCAGCCAGGGGAAGATAAATATTAATCTTCTAAATTGTCTTAGGGGTCCCATATGCTGGATAGAATAGCCTGGTGGGCTGCATCTGGCCTGTGGGTTGCATTCTGCCCATCCCTGAGGTAGCTACACCTCTGCAGAAGTAGCATGGGCTCTTTTCATCCCAATCTATATATAGATTACACATACAAACATTATGATAACACTAACTTTATTGGGTATGGAGTCTACCATAAAATATGCAGTCTCCCCAAATAACCCATAGACTTAATAAAGTTACAAAACTTAAATAATGTTCTTTTCTGTTAGTTCTTGTAAGAGTCACAAACAAAAGATAAGAGACATGTATTTGATATTTAAAAAGACAGAGCAATGCATGCATGTTGATACTGGGTAGTTGTCCACCATTCTTGGTTTCATTCTCTAGTCATGCATCATTCAGTCAAATGTACAAAAAACAGCCCCAAAGCAAATATGAATATAAATGCAAGAACAAATAACAAATGCTAATAATAAATAAATAATTGTTATTTTTATGAGAGAGGAAATTATATGGTAACAAGTTGAAGCTGTTACTTTGTCAATAACAAAAAAGAACAACAAACCTAAATATTCTTGTTTTAGTGTTGGTTTGAAATTAGATTTTTTCTATTGGTTTTTTGATCACCGTGTCAGTGTGAAAGTATTCATCAGAACATTTGCATGAAGAGTGAATGCTTGTGGTTATTCATTCATTTGTTTGTTTGTTTTTATTTTAACCCTACTCCTGCTAATGCAAGTTGGACTGCTCTACATTTAAGGTCCTGATGCTGCCATGAGGCCTGTGTCCTTTGCCTACTCAGTGAACCATTAAATGTAATGCAGTTTCAGAGTGGGTCCAGCCAGAGGACCCTATTGCAGGTTTGGGTATCTGATTTTTATTTTATAATAACATGAAAATGTTTTTAAACTGTAGGTAAACATTTTTAAAGTGCCCATATACTTTAAGAACCCAAACCCAACTGACTTTCATTGGAACCTAAACTCCATGTTGTTTAGTCACTTAAGGAAAATATATCTAGTCTATTAACCAACTTTCACTCCTGAGCCATTTCAGGATATTCTTCTCTGCTCCATCCTTTGCATGCAGTGTCCCCATCTTTGTAATGGTAAGGGGCCTTTCCTCCAAGGTGGTGAATTCCTGGAGGTTCTTTTGTCTTAACATCCTAAAAATAATAATATTATTAAAATAATTCTCAAATAAAGTGTTGCATCCCATTCTTATTAATAAATTAAGCGAATGTGATATAGATTACTACACAGTCAGGTATGTGGAGAATTGGCTTATGGGGTGCACACAGAGGGTTGTGGTGGATGGGTCGTTTTCAACCTGGAAAAAAGTGGGCAGTGGAGTAATATTATTATTATTATTATTATCTTATAATATAAGATAATATAAGCAGCATCACTCTAGTAGAAATGCTGAGCTGGTCCATCATTAAGTAATTTATTCTTATTCTTCCTTTGATATTAGCAATGTGAATATTAAAGTAAGTGCCATGATACTTTATGGTAAAAGAATAAATTCAGAGGAAACCACCTATTTTGGCTGCATGAAGATTTCAGGCAATATGAACCAGTTTGGAAACTTTCAAGGGCAGATCCAGGATTTGTAAAAGGTGGTGTGGAAGTACCATCCTACATTACAGAGGTGGATGCACCTCCCACTCCTAGCGCCTCTCCCCAACCCCAGGTGGGCAGACCATGCTACAGGAGAAGCAGTCAAGATAGTTTTGTAAGTCTCTCCATCAGGTAACAATCTTGGGGGGGGGGGGGGGTGCGTGGGGAGGTAGGCAGGTTTCAGAGCTGCTAGCCAGGCAGATATGGAATCAGGCTTGTCTAGAGATAGCAGAGGTGGCTGTGGCAGGGGGTAGGTCCCCTTTCCTTATACATGCTCATGGGCTCGCTGGAACATCGGGGGCACTTGGCAAGGAGGAAGAACCCTCCTGCAGCTCCCCCTAGATGAACCACATATGGCCTGACTAGAGTAGGTAGGAGCAGCTCTGAAGCTTCCCTTTCCCCCGAGGCAGCTGGTGATGGGTGAGGGAAGGAGGAAGGGGATGGGAGGGAAGGTGCAGTGAGCATGGATGGGAAAGGAGAGGGGGATTCTTACTTACTTTAGGGTCTTAGAAAAAATCCCTTGCTGCTGATCCTGGAAACTCTCCTCACAGCCATACAAAGGTATGTGTTTATGATCAAACTATACTAGGACTGTGGGAGCCATGAGCATCTGTTTGCTAATGAAGTATGCAGTGAACTAGTATCTAACAAATAGAAGTTCTTCTTTAGCAAGCAGATGCTCAAACAGATGCTTACTGCTAAGAAATACTAGTTGGGGCTGTTGTTTCCTTTGCATCTTGTAACTTTCACAGAATAAACCCATTTCAATCAGGATTTTCTGAACTTAACTGTAAAATCAGAAATAGTACAAATGGCACCTCACATCTTGACAAGGAACAAAATCTTGCACTGAAATCCTAAGCCATGCAAGGGTATTAGCATGTCTATATTGCTTCTGCAATAGAGTACTACTTAAAAGCATGCTCTGTCAACTTGGTTCTTTTCTCTATAAGCCAAAAACAGAAACAAGGCAGACAAGCCCAGTCTAATACTGCTCATAAGCATGCTGGAGATAGTAGTCTCAAAAAAACATGGGCAGGGAGCAAAGTCAGGATGATATGTCTTCTTCATTTCTAGGTTTGACAGGTATGGAGGTGGACAGGGCAAGATTTTCAACAACACTGTTGTATAGAAGTGGAAATAGTATAGACATATGCCAGAAGTCTTACTAATGGCATGTGCCTAACACTTGGTATTAAATATTTAAAGGTCTAAATATCAGCAAAGATAAATATTTATAAGAGAACAATAGACAGTTCCATGGCATGACATCAGAAATATTCTGTTTACTCAATACTTACACAATGCTCAGTATTATGTTGGGGTTTCTACTGTTAATAAACTTAATGGCCTATCTTGAAATGGAAAAATAAATAATGTTGTTCACTAAACAATTCTTTTTGAGATTTGCCTTTCAGAGACAGGAACATACAAAGTCATTATATATAGACAAGGAAAATCTTTGGGTTCCAAGAGTAATTTGAGGACTTGATTTTTTAAAAAATTAATTTCTCCTATCCTTTTGCATAATGAATAATTTTTAACACATTACCTGTGATTTGTTTTCTGGTGCCAGCAGGACTTCATCTGGAAAATGGGTCTTATCATCTGTATGAATTTCTTTGTCAGAACCTGGTGAGGGATTTCAATACAAGAATATTTACTATTATTAGCAAATAAAAATTTGCCAATGATCAGTCAAGAGTTCTTCAGTCCTCCTCATTGGAGTTTCATGTGTTGGCATCAAAAGGAAGCTTTCATCTTAGTTTAATGTGACATTTTAAAAGTCTTTCTATAAACAACATGAAATATTAGCTCTTAGAGAGACATGGTTTTCTGTGTCTGCTTTCACATTCAGAGATTGGCTATCAAGCCACATAATAATTCTGAATTCTAATGACAAATTTAGGTTCCATATACCCTACAAACTTTATCATATATTTAGGGGTCTTGTTCAGCACTGTACTGTTTCAAATGTGTGTTAACTGCTGGATAACCTTGTTTCTAAATCAAACTTTTAACAACTGTAGGTTTTTATAGGATAATCCAGTTGCAAACCATAATCTTAGATATTTCATGTGCTTAGGACTTCGTAGCATGTTAGATTTTAAATGTCATGTTATAACTGGAAGAGTAGGGTAAAGTGAAGCAAAAGGCACTAAGTTTCCTGGTATATTTGCATTTAAATATTCCATAGACTGTCTAAAAAGAAGGAAATTCTGAATTATTAGGCTATTTTTATTTGACACAAAGTTCTTACCTAGCAGGGCAAAATGTAGGTTATTCTTGCCAATCCAGTCTGGAATTTCCCCAGTCAGGATACAATCTAACACAATTTTCTCTGCTTCAACATACTGTACATTGGACTTTACAATCACAAGATTTCTGAAAAGCCTCATAGGAAGTTGTTCCCTGTAATTGTTCAAAAAACCAAAACAAAACAAAAAAAGAGCAAAAACTCAAGAGTTCATTAGGAACTGTTTTCTTGTGGGGTTTTTTAGCATTTCAAGTGTTCAGCAGTGTCTATGTAGGAAAACATATTGTAAAAATATTTCTCCATCTATTAGGCGATTACAGTTTCCTTCCAGTTTATATTTTTATGAACGTGCAGCATGAATTGACTAAATACAATTACTTCAGCAATGTATTTTATAGAGCATAAAGTTTCAGAGAAAGTTATTCAAGTGATTTAGTAATCTGTGGGTGCATCTACACAAGATGCTCTAGCAGAGTAGACTAATTGTACTGCGCATTAGCATGGCAGCAAAACCCATGTTGATGCACTAATGCGCAGCAGAATGCACAACGTAAAATAAAAGCCTGTGATGACACTAATGTGCAGTAGTGCCAATTATGGTGCATTTAGTACCTGTAATTACAGGTACTTAAATAAATGTGTCATAATTATAGTGCATTAATGAACATGTAGACGCTCCCTGTAAAACCATATATTATATTGTACTTGTTCATCTCATAATGTCCCTGACGGATTTCTTCTACAAAAAGTGAAGTATCATATTTACTTGAAACCATTTAATGTTGAGTGGGGGGGGATCCTTTCATCTTGGATTCGAGTACAAGAAGTTTACGATAGTTGTTGTGGCTTTGATTCTGGTCCCAGCTTCAACTTAAGTTTTAATTATGAGGTTGGAGTTGCAGCTGTAGCTGCTACCTGCCCTCCCCACCACCTATGCTCCCCTCTGCCCCACCACCTCTGCCTCCCTTTGTCTCCTTTACCATCCTCTGCTACCACTTATGCTCCAGCTTCAGCCCTGGTCTAGTCAGGACCATGGAGCCCATGGTTGCTCTGCCCCTGCCTCCTGCCACCCAGTCATGTTAGCAATAGTGACAGTGGCAGCAAGTCAAGTCCTGACTCTATGCCTCTGGCCAGAGCAGCACTGGAGGGAAGCAGAGGTGCAGTGGGGGAGAAAGGGATGGCAGATGGCAGGGTGGGGAGAGAGAGTGGAGGGGTCTGGAGGATGGAGAGAAGTAGAGGGGCAGATGTCAGGGAGTGGAATCACTACAGGGGGACAGAAGTCAGGGAATGCAGGCACAGGGAGGGGATGGAACAGGCAACGGGGGGGCAAATGGTTGGGGGAGCAGGTGGCAAGGGGCACTTGACTCCCATGCTACCTGCCCCCCTTCAGTACTTGCCCCCCTACTGCTATTTGCTCTGCTGCAGCAGTGGGTGGAATGAATGTAAGATGACCCTACAATAATTAGATTTTATACATGGTAAATTATAAAAAATTATAGAATTTCCATCTATAGAATCTAATTCTTAGTGGGTTGTCTTAAATTCACAGCCATCTTGGATTTGGATAAATACAGTAATTTTTCCCAGATTAAACCAGACTTGAAACATTATTTTAATATGTGAAATCTGCAGTGCCAAAATAAAGGGTATAACATGTACATCTACTAAAGGGTGTGTTTTTCCTTGTTACCAGAAAGCAGAGAACATTAAAAAGTTCTGAGTATTGGCTTTCAACACGTTAAGTCATCCAGTTAAACCACTGGGACATATTGACATGGTTACAGGGTTTCCTAAACATGGAAATGGTTTCCAAATATTTGTACAGTAAACTGTAATCCATTCCTTCCCTGATATTATGCAAATATGATCAATGTATAATGAAATACTTAGTGCATTTGTAAGACACGATTTAAGGACTATATTTACCTGAATCCAAAGTGAGGTTTTTCCTCAATCAAAATGGCAGAAAAAAGCCTCCTATTAGATTTGAGTACTGGCCCAGAGTGGGAAGCTTCTCTGGTCCCCAACTCTAGGTCCAAGACTGAAGCTGGAGCTGAGCCCCAGGCTGCTCTGGACCAGGGTAGCTTGTACAGAATGGGAGGGGCATGTGGTGGGGGGGCTCAGGGAGATCATGCAGTGGAAATGGGGGAAGTGTACAGGATACTGCATAGTGAAGGGGTGTGTGGGGGGACCCCACAGTGTGAGGCTTAGGGGAGCATGTGGGGGAGAGTGTGCAGTCTGCTCCCCTGCCACCTTCCCCCAACCCCTACAATTGCCACCCTTGCCACTTACCTTTGGCTTAAGCCCTGGCCCTGACCTGGCTGGGCCTAGAGATGCTGCTGTTGCTTCTGGGCTGGGACCACAGCTGGAGTTGGGGTGGCCCCAGCCTGAAGCTGACTGCCCTGAAACTGGAGATAGAGTCAGAACCACTGCAAAAATAAGGTGGGTGGTGGGGAGCAGGCACCAGAGTAGACAGGTGATAGGAGGGCAGGTGCAGGCAGTGGTGGGGAAAGGGGCATAGAGGTAGATGGAAAGGGGCAGGTGATGATGAAAGAAAACAGGTAAGGCAAAGGCAGGGGAGGGATTAGCCTAATCCACCCCCTTCTCCCTCACACCACTGATATTCTTGACACAGTAGTGGAGTAGGGGGGAGAAATTTAGTACAACCCCTCCAATATTTATATATATTATAGGGGTGTACAAAGTGGGCCCTGTTCAATTCAGATTCAGCCTGGATCAGGGACAGTGATTTGATTCATTGATTCAGATCACCATCCCTGATTCAATTCAGCCAAATCCAAATCTGAAGATTTGATGCTGATTTGAAGAATCAGTGATTTGGACATGGACATAGCTTTAAATATTTTTTCTACATAACCTCGAGGTACTAGTGCGACTTGTGAATGCTGTGATGGTTGGGCAGATGGAACGTCCCACAGGAGTGTGGGGGAGACGGGGCTCCACATTCTTGGCAGTGAACCCAGAAGTGGACTGGAAGTACTTTTGGTCTACTTTTGGGTTTGCCGGGGAGCACGCTGGGGAGCCTTCCCATGCCCTCCTGGCTCAACCATCAGCCACAGGGGGACCCTGGGTGCTGCTCCAGACCCAGGAGGCACCAGTCACTGAGCTGGGTCATGGGGGGGACCCCCTGTGTGCTTCCTGGAGGACCCAGATGTGCTTCTCCATTGTGCACCCAGAAGTGAACAATCCATGTACCCCACCACTGCAGCATTCATGAGCCCCAGCTACCTAGAGGTATGTAGAAAAACTTCTAAAGTTGTGTCTATGTCTGAATCTCTGAATTTTTTGAATCTCTGCAAATTGATTCAGAGAGTTCCAATTTAATTTGGAGAGATTGAAGGGTCCTCTGATTCAATTTGGATTTGGAGATTTGACCACCAATTTGGGCTGAATCTTCACTGAATTGAATCAGGGACCAAAGCTTCGCACAGCCCTAATAGATTATTACAAAGTCTGCACATGGAAAAATTATAACAAAAGTATAAGTTTCCATCTATAGGATATAACTATTTCAGTGTTATCTTAACTTCGAAGTTATCTTGGATTTTGGAAATCACGTATTATACAGTAGGTAAAGAACTTATCCTTCAAAATGAATTCACTTTGTTTTTGACAGGTTTTAAATTTCTCACAATTAGACTTAGATTTCCTTTGTTGAAAGTGGCCTGTATTCATCTGTCTTACTTTACAAATCATCCCACATACCTTTTGTTATCCATAGGTTTGCATCCATAAAATACTTCATAGGCTAAGTTGTCAGCCTGAGCATTGTTAAAAGCTTCTTTCTTATCATCCCTTTCAGCATCATTCTTCCTGATAAGCTGACTGATGTATTGTTGTGCCTCAGGTACATCATTATATATTGCATGAACCTAGCATGGATCGAAAGTTGGATAGTTTTCGTATTTCCTTAAATCTGGATACTTGTTTGCAATTCATGTGGTTCAGATACATCTCTTTTGCCTATACATTATCTTTTCCATGCTGTTACACGCACATTCCATATTATTGCTATTAAACTAATAGAACAATATAAAAGCCTCACTGCTGCTGTCATCAGTGTATTTTTCACTGCATACTGAATTTCAGTGAGCCTTATGCACCCACTGAATAATTCCTTATGCCCCTTTGAAATTTCCAGCTGTAACTTTCAATAAAATTATGAATTTACAAATATGTGTAGTATGAACATACATTAAATATATATAAATTAATATTTGAATCTATACAGAATATACTTTTTTCTCATCTTTATCTTTAAAAATGTAAATAAAACTATAATACAGAATAACTTTCTACTATTTCTTCCACAACCATTTACCTCTTTCACAAGAGTTTTTAACATTGCTGCCATTGTGATTTGAGGCTTCATTGTTTTGTTGCATATGTTCTCTCTCTGTAGCAGCTCAGTGATCTCCCTCTCTCGTTTGAGTAAAGACTCTCTTATCACTTGCACTGTGGTATATATTTTTTGAAGGAGTTCCTTTTGCAGAATTTGTTCATGCTTCTCCAGTTCATCTAGTATCTGGAAGGCAACAAGGCATAAGTTGCATTCATATTCTGAGACCAGATATGACTGTGACTCCATAATATTAATGGAAGTGAAAGTGTAAACTTGGGAAAGAACTACAGGGTAGATTAGTTAGAAAGGAAATCTTGCTTTCCATCATTCAGAATCTGAAGTTTGTATTTGGAAGAGTGTATTTTAGGAGGTTTAACTCTGACTGCTGATATTATAAAAAGGGCAAAGTCAATAACTGTGGAGGAGAAATTCTTAGACTTTAGAAATTGTAAGACTCAAGGGGTATATATTTACAAAACCACAGTAATTTAACATACAATGCAATTTTGTTTAATCCCAAAATGAACAGCTTAAAATGTACCAGTTATTTCACTTGTAAAAATGACAGTATTGTAACTTATTTTCTTGTTCCTTTTTATTATTTATGGTATATTATTGATTATATAAATATTATTTATTATATATAATAACTGCTATTTTATTTCTCCTTTTATCTATATAGTTATATATACTAAATATATAATTTATATGTATAATTTATGTTTATGAATATGTTTATAATTTATATTTTGATTTTAATTTACATTTATATTTATAATTTATATTGACAAATAGATGTACAATAACTGTTACTGTATATATTATATAATATATATTATTTCCCATTTGGTTTTGAACAAAGCACAACTGAGCTTACAAACTCTTAGCATTTCATTAAAAATATATAAGTATCATAACTGACATGTAATCAGCATACATAACCTGAATGAAAGAGCAATGCAACTGAAAAATTAGATAAT
Organism: Caiman crocodilus; assembly: GCA_030014935.1. Classification (NCBI taxonomy): domain Eukaryota; kingdom Metazoa; phylum Chordata; order Crocodylia; family Alligatoridae; genus Caiman; species Caiman crocodilus. Next base: position 9,493,442 of record JAGPOW010003395.1, on the reverse strand, counting down.
GACATTGTAAATAAAATAAGAAAATAAAGTGATTTTGCACATTTACCATCGTGATAGGCATCTGGCATAAAAACAGTGTGCACATATTTGAATAATAGGAAAAACTGGTCTAAGAAACAGTTTAAACAAAACATTGTAAATGCTGTAATCTATTTAGAAAATAAATTACAATATTGAACCTTAATAACATCCAGTTATGATAATTTATCATTCTTGGACAAAATAATTACCAAAATAATTTTGGACAAAATATAGATTGAATAACCCCCACCAAAACAACAGTATTAAACTGCCCTGGTCTTTCACAAAAGTTCTTTCTATATTTATTGGTGTCTATTATGTACCATCCCACTCAACTTGAGAGAGCCTGACATGCTCTGAGGACACAGGCTTATGCCAAGCTGTTTGCACTGAAAGTCTACAAGCCAATGTGTGCATAGAGTGGCTAGATCTCATTTCTTCAGTTATTTGCCAGCCTTTCTCAAAATGAACCACAGACATACTCCTACCCTCTGCAAACTACTTTTCCACTCCAAAACGGTGTCCCCACAAAACTTAAAGCACTGCTTTATGTAATGCTTGTGCTATGCTAGCAGTCCATCCTTATTCACATCTGTCTCCCAAACCATTTTTACTACCATTTGAAAAAAAGTAAAAGGTAACTAATGTGGTTTATAACCTTGCATTTAATGAAAGCCATTCCATGTTACACTAAAGAAAAAAAGATAGCATGAATACAACACCAAAGTGGCCCAGTAAAACACTCAATACTTAGGAAACAAAAACTAAAGACTCTCATACAACCTTCATTTAGCTTAATTATACACATGTATTCCAGTATAGAATCATAGGACAGAATGGTACTTAAAAGCTTATCTAATCCAAACAATTCAGAGCAATTATCTACCCTGAAAACTCAAAAAGAAATTCCACAACTTCCTTGGGCAGTTTTTTCTTACAGTTATAAAGGTCTGTCGTTTTCACAAACTGCTGAGATTTAGAGTAAATCTATTTTGCTGCAGTTTAAACCCGTTGGTTTAACCCATTACTATCCAGCTTTCATGGCAAATCAAAGGAGTAATTCTTAGTTTTTATGACAGCTTTTCAATTATTTAAAAACTGCTATTGTGTCCCCCATCTTAATTTCCTTTTTTCCACACTAAACATACCTGGTTCCTTCAATTTCCCTACTTCTAGTTGGTATCCCTCCCCCTTCAGCATTTCTGTGATTTGCATTTGCCTTTGCCTAAAATGTGGTGGCCAAAAGGAGACACAGTATTACAGCTACCCTTGCACATTGTAGAGTGTTACTAATGCCTGTTGGGTCTTGTATACAATATTTCTGGTAACCTGTATTTGCTTCTTTGTGACACTGTCATGTGGTTGGATGGTGCTTTGTTTATCCCCCATAGTCCTACAGCTTTCTCTGCAATGCTTATATGTAGGCAATTATCCCTCCTTCTATACTTGTACATTTATTTTTACTTAGATGTAGAATCTCTCATTTTTCTTTATTTACATAAGTACACAACATTTTTCTCCACAGGACCTGCAACTGTACACTTATTTCTCCACTTTCCCCTCGGTACCAATTTCTGTTGCCTGCTGGCTCTTGATTTTAGTTTGCACCTTTGCAATGGCTTTGCAGTCCATTTTCATTTTTCCTCAAAACCCAGTCCCAGTTTCCTTACACATAGCTCATTATTTTTTCTACTAGCTCATGTCCCCACTTTCATGATCATCAGCTACACCATCCACTAACCAACTTTTTGTTTTGCTCTTCCTGTCCTCCAGTTCCAAACCTTATTCAACTACATTAGTATCAGACCGATTCTTCATGAACTGCCTTATAGAATAAGGGTGTGCAAAGCGGGCTATATTCTATTTAGATTGAGATTTGGCCCGATAGGGGGGACACTGATTTGATTGATTGATTTTGATCACTGTTCCAAGTTGATTCGGTCGAATCTGAATCTGAAGATTTGATTCTGATTCGAAGAATCAGAGATTTGGCCATAGACAGCTTTAAATGTTTTTTCTACATACCTTGAGGTACCAGGCGTGGCTCATGAACACTGAGATGGTGGGGCAGATGGAGCATTCCACAGGAGCGTGGCCCCCCTCCCCCTGCATGCTCGGCAGTAGACCTGAAAGTAGATTAGATGTACTTCCAGTCTGTGTTCGGGTCCACCACTGTCACAGAGCACCCTGGTGCCCTGTACCTGCAGAGGAAAGCAACTGCCAGAGGGGGAGCCCTAACAGCGTTTAGGCAGCACAGCTGCAGGTTACCAGGGCAACCCCTGAAGTCAGCTGACCCTAGGGGGCAGGGCCTAGCTCTTATAAAGTCCACAGCCAGGGCCAGGCTGGCAGTTCCCTGCCTGCTACCAGAGCGAGAGAGACAGAGAGAGGAAGCCTGAGGCAGGGGCTGCAGCCGTGAGGTGAAGGGCTTTCTAGCCAAAGGGCTTGGGTTCTGTTGTTATTGCAGCCAGATGGCTTATGTCTTCAGTTGTAGCCAAGAGGCTTGAATTTGTTTTGTTGTTGTTCTGACCGACTGGTGGTTTGGGCGAGGCTGTAGGGGTGGAAGAGGCCTCATAAAGGGACCCCAACAGTGTGGGGGATCCTGGCACCCAGGAGGGGGCGATTCAGCGCCAGCAAGGGTGTAACTCGCGGGGTGCCTAGACCCCGGCCCCGAGAGGGGGCAGCGTTGAGGAGCCTGGGAGCGGGCAGCGCTGGGAAAGCTCAAGTTGAGCACGGTAGGCCTCAGAAAAGGGGCCATGTTGTAGAGAGGCCCCAAATGAGGGCACAGGGACTCAGTAGACATCCGAGAGGTTTGGGCTGTGGTATTGGGGAGGAAGGAGCTGCAGATAGCGCCCCAGGCACTGGGGGGTGCGAGTGGGCAGCCTCCCGCTAATTAACATCAATCAATTAATTACCATCAAAGGCATGGCAGGTGAGACGAGGTGGGCAGTTGCCCAAGGACAGGGGCGTGGGCCAAATGGAGGACAGACCTGTCACAACCACTGAGTGCATGGGGGACCCCCCTCACACCCTCCAAGGCTCAGCGATCAGCTATGGGGGACCCTGTGTACCCCCCAGACCCAGGAGGCACCAGTTGACAAGCCTGGGGGCAGGGGAACACTCCTTGCTCTCTGTGGTGGACATGGAAGTGGACCGAAAGTGCTTCTAGTTCACTTCTGGGCCCACTTTCAAGCACACTGGGGACCCTCCCCCATTCTCCCATGGGACACTCCATCCAGCCCACCATCACAGCATTCATGAGCCACCTGGTACCTTGAGGTATGTAGAAGAAACATACAAAGCTGTGTCTATGTTTGAATTGTCAAATCTCTCAATCTCTGCAAATTGATTCAGAGTTCTGATTCAATTCAGAGAGATTAAAGAGTCTCCTGATTTGATTCAGAGATTCAGCCACCAAATTGGGCCAAATCTCCACCAAATCAAATCAGTGACCAAAGCTTTGCACAGCCCTACTATATACCAATAGTACTAGGATTAGGGGTGTTGTAGCTATGAAGAAGAGTACTTTGTGCCGCAAAATTTGTCTATCATCTCTCCTGACTATATAATTGGTCCAAGAAAGATATCATGAAAATTTTCCAACTGTATACCAATAGAGGGAGCAGTGAAATAGCACTATTCCTCCTGCTTTCTCATTTTTTTTGACGTCTGAGATCATATTAACTGTAGCAAAACCCCCAGTTTTTCTTTTTCTTTTGAAATGCATTCTCTCCCTTCCCCAACTATTTCTGACTTTTTCTCTCCCTCTCTATTCCCTCTAGATAAGTATGAGTAAGTTAAGACATAGGACAAGCTTTAGCATTTTTGTAGCTAAGTTTTTTTTTCTCTCTCCTTTGATCCACTAGTTTATACTGTACCCACTAGGGTCATAGAAGGTCTGCCCCTATGAAAAGGGGTAGTGAAGACAAACCCAGTGAGATACCCTCTTCATCTGGACCAGCACCATGCCACACCACCTATCCCCCAGAGGCCCTTCCGGTGACCCCCTCTGGACAACACCTTGCTGGAGAAAACCCTGACTAGCCATCAAGGATCAACTAACAGCCCAGGAGAGGTAGCTATCACTCACCTTCCTTCCTGAAGCAAAGGACCTGAACTGCACACCTTGACTTCAATCCCTCCACTAAGACTTTTTCTCTCCTGTTATATGTGTATGTGTATGTGTGTATACCAATAACTTCATGGGGTTGTTCAGTGTGTTGTCTGCTTAATAAACCTGTTATTTTAAACCACCCAAGTTGGGTTTTTGTCTTATTGACCTCCTGACCCTCCTCCTTGATTTCCCAGCTATCTCCCAGCTTTCTGCCTCTCTGTTTCCTGGATGTCTCTTCCTTGCCACCAGGCTTTTTTCCTTGCTTCCAACCTGGCACCAGGGACCTCAAGTAACCCAAGCTCCTCTCCAGTCTGCTGGTTCTAATCCTGGCCCTGTCAACTTTCACTCCTGGCACTTTCACTCATTCTTTTCTTTCTCATCTTAACCCCCATCCATCTTCCTCCTTCCTCTTCTTCTGGAAATCTTGGACTCTTGATTCCCCCTCCCATAGTCACCAAGAACTGTAGGTACCCCAAGCGCACACATTCACGCCACACCACCCACCCAAGTCAGGAACTCACCTGTTTGAATGTGTAGGTATGTCGTGTGTGTGTGTGTGAACTGGGAAAAAAATATATATATAAAATTGTGTGAGTGATATACAAATTAGTGATCTGTATATGTGTGTTGAGTGTGTGGGTATTGACAACTGATTTTTGTCTAATTTTCAGTGTGTATAGGTGTATGTGCTTGAATTGGCGATAGATATGCATGTGCTTATGCTGGTAATCTTGGATGTGTATGTGCTTGAGTTGGTAGTATGTGTGTATGTGCCTAATGTGTGTATGTGCTGTGTATGTGTATATGCCTAATTGATTTGTGTGTTTGTATATGTGCAATTATGTCACACCCTCCTGTCTAACAGCACAGTTTTGAGATCCTGAGAGCTGGCCTAGCCCCACAGGGCAAAAACAAATATTAGCTCTTGCTGGGAAAGTCCTGTTCAGTTGATGAACCTGGATTGGCATATCCTCTTTGAATACAACACGTGCTTGCATTGTGAGGGGCTGAAACATGCTCCAAATAGACAGCCTCCTGAATATTTAGTCAGATTTGAATAGGACTCTACTGAGCATATACAAGTGCCATTTTTCAGTGGTTTAGTTCTTGACCAAATTTGAACAATTTTTTATAGGGTTAGCAAAAGTTAACACTTATGCTTTGAAGCATGTGGCATTAAAGAAAGATTATTAAAAAAGTAAAAATGTCTTATCCCTTAATCTCACTCTCAAGAACAGCTGAACCATTTTTTCTTGAACTCTACAAAAAGATTTCAGCACAAAAGAAATTACAGGAATGAAAAATACCAACACAATCTCTTAGAGTATGGCCAAATTCAAAAGCAAATGAAAATGGGATCTTACAAAAGAAAGTCTCAGACAACATTAACTATAGGCAATATTACCATCTCCTACATCTGCTTTTAATAGATTTTAATGAGTCTGAGACTATTACACACAAAGTAGCAGGTCTTTGTGTTGCTACAAAAAGGAATTGAAAAATGAAGCAGCTGAAATTGCAGTTGGATACAAAACGAAATAATTGGAGAATAGCATCAGGCAGATGGCATATCCAAACAGATGGAGACAAGGCCAAGACCACAGGAACATCTTTCCTAACAGAGGGAAGTTACTAATGGGGTATATGGGCGTTATGGAGGACCAAAAAGATGCCAGCCTACAGAACGAAGGCAGAAACGGAGACAAATTATGAGCTTTAACAAGTCACAATGGACTGGCAGTGAAGACCATATGCCTATGGTAGACAATGTGCTAGTAGCCTTTGGCTCCATCAGTTGGACAAATGCTAGAAGAAAAAACTCTATGACTGCTGAAAAATAAGGTATATGCCTGGAACATGGAGGAATGAACAGCCTACAAGAAGGAAGAGATTGGAGGAGGTACCAAGAAATTCATCTCTATGTATATGCTTTGAATGCTGGATGTAGTTGAGTCCCTCTGTAAATAATCCTTTAATAAAGAGTCAGACTAATTTTTACAATATGGAGTCTTCTAATTTTATTACCCAGCACATGATACATGAAAAAATATCTTTTCTATGTAAGGGAAGAAAAGTCCATAAGAAGATAACTATTTTCAGCTAACATGAAAATTGAAGAAGTTGGCAGAAAAAAATTAAGAGTGTGAGCTTCTGCAGTAATAGCAGCGCTCCAAAAATATGGTCTGTATGTATTTCAGGGGGCATGGAGTCATGTTATTTGGGGAACTTTGTTTATATTTAATTAAATGGACCATTCCCAGAGTAGCATTCTTAAAACATGTACACGTGTGCATAACAACACAAGTGGTAATACAGTACAAGATGACTAGATTCATAGACTCATAGATGATTGGGTCAGAAGGAAACTCAACAGATCATCGAGTTCGACCCCCTGCCCAAGAAGGAAAGAGTGCTGGGGTCGGATGACCCCATCCAGATGCCAATCCAGTCTTTTCTTAAAAAACCCCAAGGTAGGGGAGAGCACCACCTCCCTTGGAGGCCCATTCCAAATTTTCACCACCCTTACCTTGAAGTTCTCTAGATATCTAGCCTAAATCTGCTCTCTGTCAACTTGTGGCCATTGTTCCTTGTTACTCCAAGAAGCGCCCTAGTCAACAAATCATCTTCAATCCCTTGCTGTGTCCCCCTAATGAATTTGTAGGTGGCTGCAAAACCATCTCTCAGCCTTCTATTGTGGAGGCTGAAGAGGTCCAGGTCCCTCAGTCTCTTCTCATAGGGCTTTCCTGTAAGCCCCTAACCATACAAGTGGCCCTCCTCTGGACCCTCTTGAGTCTATCAATATCCTTCTTGAAGTACAGCACCCAAAACTGGACACAGTACCACAACTGCAGTCTGACCAATGCTGCATAGAGGGGCAGTATCATCTCCTTGGTTCTATTTGTCATGCATCTTCTGATGCATGATAAAGTGCAGTAAGCTTTGCTGATGATTTTGTTACACTGACAACTTATGTTCATCTTGGAGTCCACTATGATTCTGAGATCCCTTTCCACTTTTGTGCTGCCGAGAGGGTCACTTCTTAGCCAGTAGGTGTGCTGGATACTTTTGTACCCTAGGTGCAGCACTGTGCACTTGTCCTTGTTGTACTGCACCCTAACGTGTACTGACCACTTGTTTAACCTGTCCAGGTCTGCCTGCAATCATTCCATACCCCCCAGAGTGTGCATTTCACCCCACAGTTTCGTATCAACCACACACTTGGACAGAGTACACTTCACACCCACATCCAAGTCACTGATGAAGATATTGAAGAGTACAGGTCCAAGGACCAAACCCTGCAGGACCCCACCACCCACATCCATCCAGGTCAATACCGACCCATCTACTACAACTCTCTGGGTGTGACTTCTAAGCCAATTTGCCACTCACAGGACTGTGTAAACATCTATATAACAGCCTCTTAATTTATTGATGAGATACCTTATTGAAGGCCTTGCTAAAGTCCAAGAAAACAAGATCTATATTTTGTTTTAATTATGAGTTTAACCAAACTAAAACAGATTAACCGGGTTTAAAAGAACTTGAATAGCTTTTATTTATTTTTAAAGTTATTCAAAGAGCAAATATATTTTTATTTTACTTACTTGTTCTCCTTTAATCTCTAAAACCACAGATGTATCTGTCTTTTCTGCTGTAATGGAGGCTTTTTGTTGAGGAAAGTCCACCTGGAAATTCATCAGCCCTTGTACTTCTTCCATATTCAGTGTAATCTTCTGAAGTTCCTGCAAAGCTGAATTGGGTGGGAAAAAAAATCACAAAAGAAAAACCATCTAAGAAGATTTAATACATTCCTCAAATAACATTATAAATGTTGATCAGGATTGTGAGCATGAGTTAAATTATGAACCATAGTCTAAAAAATCAAAAGTGTAACATGTAGCATGTTCACTTATTTTGAGTTAAATATTAAGTAATTTTTAAAGGGCCTATACAGTTCTATAACCATTTAACATTTTCATGCTTCTAGGAGTCCGGGGACATAGAAATAATTATTTCTAACTTCACCAATCATTTATCCAAAGCTCACTGATGTCCAATGAAAGTCCCTCAATTTATTTCAACTGACCTTGGATCAGAGCATAAGAAAGCTCATGGGAAGTGAATATAAATTAATCATGAAGAATAAACAGAGAAAATATATCTATCTCCTCTAACTAGTAATTTGTCTGAAAAATAAAACTTACTCAAAACATGTTCCGTGTATAAGTGGTCTAGTTTTTGAGAGAAATGTTCTAGGATCCAAGCCTGAAAAACATGATAGGAATATTACTCATACATGCTTGGTATATAAATGTTTGAGAGAAATGTTCTAGGATCCAAATCTGAAAAACACGATAGCTTCATAATTGGAAATAGGTATCAGCAGCTCTTCCAGAGGAGATATAAAGTAGAAAACAACAGTAATAATAAATCACAATTTACATTAAAGTACTCTAACAGGGCACAGTGATACATAATAATGATAGGTCATAGAAGAACGTCATTAAGATGTGGCTAGGAAAAAAAAATACAGGGACTAAGTACAGACAGTTAAAAAGCCTGAGGCTGAATTGAATAATTCTTAAAAGGTTAGTTTAAGCAATTGAACTAAATGAATAAGTGAACAAACATTTACTATTGATTCTGGAAATGCAGCCACATGCCTGCATTGGCTTAGGCCAGAAGCTGAGGGGGGCACTAGAGCATGCTGCCATGCCCTAGAGCCCACCCACACTGCCAAGGAGGCTTTGTGGCGAAGGTGCAAAGCATCCTGGGATGCTCAGAGGCTGTGAGTTAACTCTAATTTGGAAGGGATCTGGGACAGAATTTCAATAAACCAGTTTAATGTACATTAGTTAATTTTGTTACTACATCGATCCAAGTTTATCTTAAACCATTTCTGGCCATTCGGGAAGCACTTTATGTGAAATGAACTTTTATTGTGTAACATATTTGATTCAGTTTCCAATTGCTTATGTGTAATTGTTCATGTGTCATTTTTGTCCCTAGCCTGGAAGTACAGCTGAGATCAACCCAACTGAGTCCTCAAATACAATTCAAATGATTTCTCTGTCGCATCTCTCCTAATCACTAAAACCATATTAAAAGGTTTCTGTGTTTTATATAATTGTTTGGGGTCAGTGGAACCGAACCGTAGATTAGTCTTAATTTATTAATTTTGTATTTTAGTAATAGAGTCCTCAGTCAGCAGCTGAGTCTTTTTGTTTTAGAAATTAAAATAAACTACACTCTGATTTGCCCCAAAGAGTTGATGAACTAAAAACTTAGTCATGTAAGGAAGGATTATTCTCATGAGTAAAGGCTGCATGATCAGTCCCCAATATGTCACTCTCCCTTTATTTTGAATCACGGAAATGCACTTTTCCTTTGACATTACCTTTCCAGGATGTTTAAGGTAGGACTGATTCTGATTGTATGGTATAACTGAGGCATGATTGTAAATTATGCTATATATTTAGACATACATAATCTAATATGTTTGTTAATAGTCCTTTCCTTCAACTGCTGAAACTACCCATGATTGATATGAATACACACACATACATAAGCTTTAGACATATATTGATCTGAATACAAAAACCCCCACATTTACTCAGGACACATTGTTCTGGGCTACATATATTACAATTACTAATACATGTTCAAACAGAAGAAAATCCAGAAACTCTCTCAAAAGCAGAAATGCAATCAGAATCAAATTATACTCTAAGCATAAATACCATCAGTTATCTTCCATACCAAGACACCTTGGAAAAGAGATGAGCTTTTCAGTATTCCTAGTAGCTCCGTAAAGTAGGGCTACTTCCACGTTCAGAGGTCAGGAACATAAAAAATGACATATTAGATCAAATCATAGATCCTTCTATATCTTACAGTGACAAAGAAGGAATGCTAAAATAAAGAATATTTATCCAGACTGCCCCCTATTCCTTTATTCTCTCTGTTTTTCCTTATAACCTCCAGGATTTAGCAGCCTAAGAAGTTCTAACATGGAGGTTGTAGCCCTTAAGGCAAATATCCTACCCATTGCTTTCTTCTATTTTTATTAAGAAGGCTCCATGCCAGTGTCTCAGGGTAAGTGGATCGATCATTGAGAGACAGACACCCCAGAATGTCCTGTTTTAGAGAAGGTGCATGAACCTGTTCCTCTCACACCCTAGTGGAATATCCTAGAGGATATTCTGATGCGGATCTCTCTGGGTGGGTGGCTAGGTCTGTATTGGACAGGAAAGAGACAGAGCTCAAGTCACCATGGTTTATACTGTGATGCAGAATGAGAAGCCTGTTTTCCTCTGAGCTCTAGAAAATAGTGATATAACTTCCCTGGAAACCAGTATTTTTTGCCATAATATTATTAATTAAAATTGTGGGTTTTAAATATGAAGACTATAGTGTCTTATCTGATGATGTATCTGTTTCGTGTTCCTGAACATTTCATGAAGGCATTCAGAAACCCATTAGTACAATCAGATGGTTACAAATATTTACATGGCCTTTTGAAAAAAATCACATGTAAAAGTCTTTATGCACAACATAATCAAAAGGTGGCACTGTGGAATTACCTAATCACTATTTCTAGAAACTGTACTCCATGAAAGATTTTATAACATCTGATTGTGTGCCTAGTATTTTATAGAAGCAGAAAGTAGAATTTGATTACTATCCTTTCTTGATTGTTATGCAAACTGACAATATATGTACACCCTTGAAATTGTGAAATTGAGACTCATCTCCACAAGTAACACTGAGGTGTAGCAGAACTCCAGAAACAGCTGGGCATTTACCTGCGTAACAAATATATATAAAAAATCATAATATGCATTTAAAAAAGAAACAAAACAAAGATGAAATCCTGGCCTTGTTAAATAGAAAATTTGCCACTGATTTCAAAGCAACTAGCATTTTATCTCAACAATATTGGAGAAAGATATCAGACGTTAAATTAAAATTAGCAAGATACTTTTCCTGCATGATACTGCGTTGAACACAGTCTTCAAATTAGAACACAACAACGTAAGAACTAATTGCCATTCACTGGGTCAGGCCATAAGTTAGTTTTATCCTGGATCCTGTGTTACACAGGGGCAGAGAGTGGATGCTAAAAGGGAGAGTATTAAGGATACTCCCTTGCTCAATACGTGTGCCTACTGTTGCATCCTTCCTCCAAGAATTTGCCCAATTCTGCTTAAAATGTCAGCTTCCACAACATCTGAAGAGTGGTCAGCGGCCATATGTAGGGGGTATACAGGGGTGCACGTGCACCCTTGACTGGCCATGCTCACTGCTTAGGCAACGGGCATGGGGGGCAGGTGGGAGTGCTGGCTCCTGCAAGTGCCAGCCAGGGCATGGGAGCACTGTGGCCACATCCGGAAGTGGCTGCAGGGCCCACCCACCCCTGTTGGCGAGATTGGCCATGGGGGACCCTCCTGGTCACTGGGGGGGCCACATGCCCCCTCAACTAAGGTGGCACCAGTTGCCCATGAGGGTAGTTATACAGAACATGGTTATAAACTATTCTCCGTGGTGGCAGGGAACAGGACAAAGAGTACTATACTTATTCTCACACCACACAAACTTTCTCTGGAAGCTTGGGACACATATTTTAGGTGAAATTGATTTGGGACACATGTTTTAAGTGACACTGATATCAGTGCTGGAATGAAGGTAGGGGGGTGCTGGAATGGCAGCAGGGGGCTGTTCTCAGTCCCGGCTCACCCAGAGCATAGGTGGATTCCCATCACCAGCATCATTTCCTCTCCCCCTGCAGCAGGGCCAAATTTTGTGTTGCTGTGTAAATAGGGCAAGTGGAATTTTGCTACATTGATTTACCTACAGTCACAAGAAAATTAAGAATTTAGGCTGAAACTTCTGCTGATATAGCTCTTCTTACAAGGCATGCTCTTTGGCATGAAAACAAATCTCAACTTTCTTAATATAGAGAGGAACTTTGGTTGGCCGTTCATTAGGAGAATTGCTGGTACGGAAATGGCACTTGAAAAAGATCAAAATTAATGGGCACCCACATAAAAACAATTTCATTAGGGGTTTGATCATGTCCAACAAATAAAGTCATTGTGAGATAAATGAACTCATAAAAGAACAAAGATACTCAGCTATCATACAAAGTTATTTCTTTTAATCATTGAAGGGCTACGCCCTGGAATTTCCAGCCAGCAATGCCTTTTTAAGTGCTCTTATTGACCCAAAGTTGACATTTAGTACAAATCCCAGTGAGATACTATGCCACAGGGTGGAAGGAAGGGGGAATGGCAATGCTAAAACTGTTCTATTATTTCTTATGTTAGAGATAAGTTAATGAAGTTACTGGAAATAAAGTGTGTAGACCAGTGTAAATAAGGAGAACCATACCAGCAAACAAGACACATTTCCAACAGGATGATAAAAGAATCACATATAAAAATGCTTGCACACTTAAGACACAGAGTCCTGGTTGAAAATGTTCCACCTAGGAGGCCTCATTTTGTTTCATAATTGCAACATATGGCCTGTGAACTTGATCCAGTCCATGAATAAATCAGGAGTAACTCCTGATGCAGTTATAATAGTGTATAGCTGGCATAAGGGAGATAAGAATTAGGTGAAGTGTGTTACAACACATGCACAAGATAATGCCTCTTTAATACACACCAGTGTAGTGCACAACATCCTAAGGTGCTCATCATTCTCAACAATATCTGCCAAGGAAAGTGTGCAATGTAGTCATTGCAGTCTTGCAAAATAAGTTTGATGAAAGTCCTTTCACTTCTTGCAAAGACAAAAATCCTGTCATGGCTCAATGTCGAACAATGTTTAAGAAATAATGCAGGCAGAGGTGCACTTGGTGCAGTGGAGGAGGGAGAATAAAGATAGATTTATCCAACCACAATTTCAACGGCATCTTCTGCACTCCTGAGACTCTTTCTCAGGTTGGTGCAAACTTAAAGCTTCTTAAATTAGAACCAGATGCTCACATGTCTACCTGTGCTTTAGCAGTAGGAAATGACCCAAACCCAGAGGACCTAGGCCACCCCCACCTTTCCATAGCAACTTCTCCACCCAGCTGTAACGTGTTTTCGCTAAGCAGGTTTTCCAGATATCCAGATACTTCACACCTCTACAGCAGGTATAAATCAGATGTAACAGGGACAATGCTCCCAGTCTTACTGCTTAATTAAGCATTATTTTGTTCATTTAAAAAAAAAAAATAGACCATTGAATCTACTTTGGTTTCATGACTCTTCCAAAGAAAGTCAATGTGAAATGAGAAAGGGAAAGGGCAATATTGTTGTATTATAACCAAATAAAAAGAAGAATGATGTAGAATAAATAAAATACTGCTGGAAGTTATGTAAGTGGCTAAGGTCCAACACCCTCATAATCAACGTATGGAGCATTTAAACACATTTGAGGATTTCCTAAACGATATATTAGGAGCACAAGTCATACTGAATGTCACTGAAGTTTATAGTTCTAAGTCACTTTGGCTTCTTGGAACATATCATCAAGCAAATTAGATCAGATGCTTGCTTCAGAAAGAAAACCATTTCATCATTTTAGTTACCTTTTCTTCCTCCCATTTTTCATTCTCTTGTTTTATTTGACAGAGAAGACCTTTCTTTTCTTGGCTCAGTTGCCTGTTTTTCTCTCTCAGGTTCTGGATGCATTAGGGAAAAAAAGTAAAAAGGTAGAAAATTGGAAACTTTTAAAATGGATCTTGCTTTTGAAAAAGAGCTGTGTTGTTTTTCAGTCTATATAATTAATGAATTGGCCTTCGGAGTGGGTGTTGGCAACATATGGCCTGTGAACTTGATCCAGCCCCTGGAACCACTGGATTTGGCCCACAGAGCTGGAAGGCTTTGCTTCTAACTGCATAACTTCTAATGCTGGGGCTGGGCATGCAGAAGGTGCACCTACATTATTGCTGCTTCTTACCCCCCCAGCTTCGTACCTACAACATGGATATAACTTCCAGCTAGTGTGAACTGAGATGGGGCTGGGCAGCCTCTAGCTGCACCTGGACTGCAGCTGGGAAGGTGGGAGGAGGTATGGGGAGAAGTGGCACCAGTACAGAAGCAGCCTTCAGCCCTCCAGCCCTGGCCCAGCTCCCCACTGGCTGGAAGCTATGCCTGTGCAGCAGACGGGGATCAGAAGGCTAGAGAAAACCAGCAACAAAAGTGTCAATAAAGTTCCCAACTGCTCCGGCCCAGTACAGCTGGCTTCTGCCTGGAAGCTGCCTCTTGTACGCCAGCTGGGGAGCAGGGGCCTGGGAAAAGTGATGGTGGTAGCAGGGAAGCTCCCAGATGCCTGGTCTATTGGTCTCAGCATGGGTGCAGGCAAACCTCCCTGGCTGCTGATGTACCAGCAAAGCAACCCAGTCCACACTGGACTGGAGCTGGGTTGTTCTGGGCTACAGCTTGAGTCGTTTGCCAGTCCCTGATAAAGAACATGCTGCTAGTCACTGATATCTGCCCCAGACATACTTGGAAAGCATGCTATGAACACACAGAAAATGGACATGGGTTATTATGAACACACATCTTCCCTGAGATTGCAGATATATATCTGCACAAACTAGTTCTTTAATGGGAGACCGAGAGTCAGTAGATAAACCATTGCCAGCTATTCACTATGAACAGGCATTAAACATCCTATTTCATTGTATATATTTCAGTGCTAGCTTTGTTATTCTTTTATCATGCTAGTACTCATATAAAAGTGCACACCTGCTAGCAGGTGATGTGCTTTATAAAGTTTTCAACTGTGGCTAGTATCAGAGGACCCTGCTCAGGGAACTGTGATTTAAATGGAGATGAAGGTGAGCTGAGGTGAGAATCAAATGCTGGAAAACATATTAAAAACAATCCATCTCAGCAGAGGGATGAACCAAATGTCTATTACTGCATCTCTGCCTTCATGATTTGCAGTCAATTTTTCTTATCTTCAGCAAGAAAAGATAACCTGGCCTAGGAAGTAACTGCTTCTTGGCTCTCCTCCACCATCTGGGAAGCTGATCTCTGAGCAGCACTGTTGGTGAGCATGGACCTCACAGAGTGATGCAGATGGAAAACTTAGAAGGAGTAAATAAAATCCAAGGGCCAGCTGGTATTAATCAAATTTAATCAAAAGTCTGGTGATTTATAGCAGCTGAAGATCTAAACTTGAATATAGGGAATGAAATACATTTTCTGATTCAATTAAATGAAAGTTCAGGAATTGCTTGGAAAGTATTTTGAATGTGTCTATGGACATTCAAATTAAAGCTGGTTATAAACCAGCTAAAGAGTTTTTATACATTTTTAAGCACTAACTTAATAGCTGGTTGGCGCTTTTTATACCTAGATAGTAACTTTTATTACATGATAATTACTTTGCACGTGGCTGATCTACATTTATTGTGTGATTAATCAGTTAATCGTGTGATAATTATTTTACACTTATGGCCAGTCTAAATTTATTGTGCAATTCATAAGTCACTCGTGTAATATATGCAATGTAGGGTTACCATATTTCCAGTTCCCAAAAAGAGGACATCTGTCATATGGGGGAAGAGGGGTATAGGACTGGGAGTGATACATCAGTGCCCTGCCCCTGCCCATTCTGCTGCCCCTCACTCCCAAGCCACAGCCCCCTGCCCCACCCAGTGCCCCTCACTTAGAAGCCACAGCCCCTCCCGTCCGGTGCCTCTCACTCTTGAACCTCATCTCCTTGCTCCCCACAACCCTGCTGCTGTGAGCACAGGCACTGGCCCCAATGCCACTGGGCCAGCCACACAGTTCCCTACTGCTCCGCTCTCACCTCTTTCCCCCCACACCTTCCCCCACTAAAGAGACATACGTCCGGGGCATACTCCTGCCCTATCCTGCTGCAGCCCTGGACCCCCCCACATCCATATACACACAGGCGAACGCACATACACCCCCCCCTCCCGATTTACCCACATCCATCTGCCAGGCTACTCCCGTCCCCTTCCTGACTACATCCCAGGCATGTGTGTGTGTGT
>JAGPOW010003395.1:9456274-9477188 GCA_030014935.1 Caiman crocodilus | reverse complement strand
TGTGTGTGTGTGTCCTGCCTCCAACTGCCCTGTCCCAAGCCCCAGGAAGCTCCTTGCAAGCCAGGAGCAGAGCAAAATCCTGGACATTTGATTGTATTTATAAAAAAAACACCTAGACCTGGATCGGAGGATCTAAAAAGAGGACATATCCAGAAAAACCTGGGTGTATGCTAACCCTATGTAATGTGTACGAGGGGCCTAAGACACTGTATGCACTTCACAGAAACTCCCAGATGAGCAAGTCTGTAATTTTTATTCCCAGGTTAAATTCTTTAGTTCCGTTACCTTAATCATATCTTGCCATTCCCCGTTCCTCTTGTCTACAAGCTCTTGGTAGGCTTCCAACTGGGCTTTCAGGGTCTTAATTTTGCCATTGTAATGATTCTTCAGAACAATTACAGCCTGTTCCTATACAAAGAGTAACTGAAATCAGGAAAGCTAAGAGAGAAGAAACAGTTTCATATAAAAATCTTGGTACCTTATTCTCACCCCTCTTTGTCCCCAATACAATTTTCTTCATTCCTTTGTTTTTGTGGAGCAAACTTGTGTAGCAAACACTCTAGGTTAGATAGTTTCTGTTACTTTCTCTCTCTTCCCTGGCTCCTGTCTCTTTCTCTCTCTCTCTCTCCCACTTGCTGATCAGTTCAGAAGCATATTTGTTTTAAGAACGGATTGCTTCATTGTAAGAACAAGTTAAGATCAAGTTATCTTAAATACATAGAGTTTGATTAGGAAACTCAAAAGAGAAATTAAATCAAAGACAAGAGTTACAGGATATTACTATATCTCAGCCTGCACCCAGTTTCACATAAAAAGAATAACGAAATATTCAGATTAGAGTATGTACAAATAATAATTATATTGCTAAAGTCCCATGGCTTTACACTCTCTTGGCATGATTTGGATGATCATAGTAGTGTAAAGGAATAGAAATGACATTAAAATCAGTGCAAGTTTACTCCTCTGAAGCTGATGTAATGAGTGAAAGCAATAGGCTTTTTGTCTCTTTGTCACCGTGTTCAGGTCTGTCTGTCAAAGCCAATGAGGTATGGGGCTGTATTTGCATAGATATTGTAAAGTTTGTGCAGGTGTGCTAATTTGAGTATCAGGTTCTGTTCCCTACCCAGGAAAAAAGCCATTGTATACTACTGTACGCAATGAACCCTCACAAGTCTAGATTTGCAATCTTCAGATCTTTAATTCGTTTTCTTTTTACTGTTTACAAAGTCTTTTGAATATGTGTAGGTGCCAACATTTTTGTTTGCTGGGATAGAATAAAGTTTGTTTGAATGTGAACTGTGACTTCTACCTAGGAAGTGGTTAGCTTTCTCTCCCTGAGCTGGTGATAGCATACAAGGTGTTAAAGGCAGGTGAAGAAGCAGGAAACAAGAATAAGAGGTGAACAACTCCCCATGGTAAGGTGCCATTGTAAGAAAGCCTGGTGGATAAAGAGCTAAGGAGGGCTGGACACTTCTCAAGGGTACAGCATTGGAAACTCCAGAAGAAGCTATTCCAACATGATAGAAACATAAAAAGAACGGTAAAAGACCAATGTGGCTGCACAATAAACTTCTAGAAAGCCTCAAGAGGAAAACACACAGACAATGAAAGGATGGGCAAGTCACCAAGGAAATCGCAAGAAATTTCAGGAACAAAAACAAGGAGGTAAAGGTAAAAATTGAGCTATATCTGAAAGAGGAAGTTGAAGACAAGAAGGGATTCTTTAAATATGTTTTCCAGAAAGGAAAGAACAAGGAAGCTGTGAGTCCACTATTAAATAACCAAGGAGTGTTTGTAACAGAAAATGCGAAGAGGGTGAAGCATCTCAGCGACTACTTTTCTTCAGTCTTCACAAAAAGAACAAATACAATCAGACAGTTAATAAGGATTTTTAGGTAATAAACAGGACAGGTTGGGGGGTGAGATAATGAAAGAGACACTCTGAATTAGTTTGAATGAATTCAGGTCAGCAGAGTCTGATGAACATCATCCCACAGTAGTGAAGGAACTGGCAGTAGGGGATCTCAGAGCCCTTGGCAATAAGATTTAGCCAGTCATGGGAGATGGGTAAGCCATCAGAGGACTGGAAAAAGGCCAAAATAGTGATCCTCTTCAAAAAGGCAAAAAAATAAATAAAAAAAAGCATCTAAGGAAGTATAAAGTGGTAGGCCCAGCTTCATATTCAAGTACGTGATGGAACATATGATAAGGAAGTCCATTTGCAAGCATCTGTAGGAAGAAAGAGCACCACTTGTTATCAGTGGTGGCAGATGACAGAACAAGGAGCAATGGTTTCAAGTTACAGCAATGGAAGTCTAAGTTGGATATTAGGAAAAACATTCTCACTCAGAGGGTAGTGAAGTGCTGGAGCAGGTCACCTAGAGAGGTGATGGAATCTCTATCCTTGAAGGTTTTTAAGGCCTGACTTGACAAAGACCCGACTAGGATGTTTTAGCTGGAGATGGTCCTGCTTTGATCAGGGGTTTGGACCAGATGACCTGCTGATGTCTTTTCCAACCCTAATTTTTTGATTCTATGAAAGGTCATTCATGAGTAGTCAGTCTGGATCTGTCAAGAACAAATTATGCCAAACCAATTTGCTCTCCTTCAACAAAGTATCTCAGCTGATGGAGGAAATTCAATAGATATAGGGCATGTCTACATATTCATTAATGCTTCCTAATTACTGTACATTACGTTTAGTACTTAGTTAACCAAGTACTGATTCAATGCTCAGTAACTTGTGCTACTGCACAATAGCACCAATGCACAAGTTTTTTTATGCTTACTGTGCAGTACCCTAACAGCACTTTGCAGTACTGTATTAGTACAGTTTTTGACCGGCACGCTACTACACTGTGCTATCAGGCTACTGCACAGTAAGTGTCTCATGTAGTTGTCCCCATAATGTATCTGAACTTCATTAAGCTTTTAACAAAGTTCAGTGTGACCCTTTCATAACCCAATTGGAGAATTGTGAACTAGACAAAACTACTACATGATGGATAGACAACTGAATAAATAGCTACAAGTGAAGAGTAATTGCAAATAGATCCCTGTTTGAATGTCAGGAGGTTTTTAGAAGAGTCCCATAGGGGTCTGGTCTTGGGCCTAGTGCCGTTCATTGTTCTGTTCAAAATTATTAATGATTTGGATGTTAGAATAGAGAGCTTCCTCAGTGAATGTGCATATGGCATGAAATTAGGAAGGAGTGCAAACACTGAAGGACAGGAGCACCATTCAAATGGATCTTGATGAAGTTCAGTGCTGGCAAACGCAAGATACTAGAACACAGGAATAATAACTAAGAGCACAAATGCAGAATGGATGACAACTGGCATGTTGACTAGCAGTACTAAGGAGAGGGATCTAGAAGTCTCAGTGGATCACAGACTCAGTATGAATCTGCAGTACGATGCAGCTCCAAAAGTCCTAATGCAGATTTGAGCTGCGTCATTCAGTGCAAGATGCAAGAGGTGATGGTGCCTCTTTACCCATCTAGGTTAGGTCTCATCTAGAGTACTGTATATAGTTTTGGGCTCCACATTTTACAAAGAGTGTGAAAAAATTTAGAGTACAGGGGCAGGCTGCAAAATTTATAAAAGGCTTGGAAGGCAAGCCATATTAGGAAAGATAGAAAGAAATAGTCTCATTCAACTTTCAGAAAAGACAATTGGGAGATGACATGATAGCAGACTTTCTAGTGAGGTTGTAGGATCTCTTTCACTGAAGATTTTCAAGAAGTCTTTTGATAACTATTATTTAGAAATGATTTAGGAGCATCAATGACTGGATTCTGCAGCAAAGCTCAGGAGGCTCCCATTTAAAGATCTCTGGGAGATCATGCATGGGAGTTCTGCAGTCCAGAGCAGGTGGATATTGTAGAGGACAATGAATGAAGCAAAGCTCCATAAAAAGCTCAGTTACAAACCAGTAGTATAGGGGGTGGAATAAGTAAAAGCAAAAGGACAACAAAAAGCAGGTGTGCAGAGCTGTTTGCTGTCCGGGGACTGCAGAACTGAGTGGAGGGCCTTTAATATTTCATAGAATAATAGAATCATAGAAAATTAGGGTTGGAAGGGACCTCAGGAGGTAATTTAGTCTAACCTCCTACTCAGAGCAGGACCATCCCCAAAGAGATCATCCAAAGCAAAGATTTATCTAGCCAGGTCTTAAAAATATTCAAGGATGGAGAGTCTACCACTTCTCTGGCTAACCTGTTTCAGCATTTTACTACCCTCCTCATGAGAAAATTCTTCCTAATATCTAATATAAACTTCACTTGCTGCAACTTGAGCCAATTGCTCCTTATTCTGTCATCTGCCAAAAACTGAGCATAGTCTACCGCCATCCTCTTTCAAACTGTCCCAGGGGAGCTGGGGCGACCGGAGGACCCCAGGCCCAAAACAAAAGAAAGCCTCACTTACTTCCTGCAGGGGCCGAAAGGTGTGGGGAGAGGTGCACGGCAAAAACCGCCCGAGCCGTTTGTTAGCCGCACCTATATCCAGCTGGGGCAAGGTGATGTCAGCGGGAGACATTGCCCGGCAGAGATAAAAGACTGCCCCAAGGATGCAGCAGGGGCTGTTGAGAGAGGCTCGATGGGGAAGCCCACACCCCGAGAAGCGCAGCCACTGTGTTGGGCAGCCTGGGACAGCCACAGCCGGGGCGGAGCCTGCAGGGGGGCAGGCGGCAGCGTCAACAGCAGCGCCGGCAGGGAAGCCGGTGAAAGAACTGGTAGCCAAACCGACATGAGAGCCGGCAGCAAAGCCCGTGAGGAAGCCAACAGCAGGACTGGTGAGGGCTCGAGCATGCAAGCCAGTAGCGAAGCCAGCTAGGGCTCAAGCAGGCAAGCCAGCAGCAGAGCCGGTGAAGACCCCAGCTGGGAAACCGACAGCAGAGCCAGCAAAGACACCAGCAGAAAAGTTTCCTGGGAAGTCAACTGGCTAGCCCTCTGGCCACTTGATAGGGAGAGTAGCTGAAAAGCAGCTGTAGGAAGGAGCCCCAAGTGGGAAACTAGCCATTAGGGTCAGGGGAACGCCGAGCCCGCTGGGACCCACTCTACTATAACGATCACGGTGGTCAGAGTGCACAACAGTCACAGTGTGGGCAAAATAGGGGGTTGAGCAGGAATAGACAAGGCAAGGTCAAAGGGCCTCGAGGCCTGTGTATTTTGGGCTGAGACCCTGAAGGGAGCGCCTAACAGAACAGAGGCGGACACACAAACCTCCCTTCAGATCACTGAGGGCAGCTATTATGCCTCTCAGTCTTCTCTTCTCTAGACTAAATATGCCCAGTTCCATCAGCCTCTCCCCATACGTAAATCATGTGTCCCAGCCCTCGAACCATTGTTGTTGCTCTGTGATGGACTCTCTCCAATTTTTCTACATCCTGTCTGTAGTGGGTGGTCCAAAACTGAACACAGTGCTCCAGATGTGGCCTCACCAGTGCTGAATAGAGGGGAATAATCACTTCCCCGGACCTCCTGGCAACACAATGCAACGCAGTATGTCATTAGCCTTCTTGGCAACAAGGGCACCCTGCTGGCTCATGTTCAGCTTATTGTCCGCTGTAACACCCAGGTTGCAGAGCTGCTGCCCAACCAGTCAGCCCCCAGCTTGTACAGGTGCATGGGATTGTTACATCCTAAGTCCAGGACTTTGCTTTTGTCCTTGTTGAAACTCATGAGATTTATTTTGGCCGAATCCTCCAATATGTGTAGGTAATTCTGAATCTTAGCCAGTGCACCTGCTACTCCCTCCAGCTTGGTGTCACCTGAAAACTTACTGACAGTGCTGGCTCCAGAACCAACCCGCTTGATACCAGCTGCCAGCTAGACATCAAGCGATTGATTACTACCCTTTCAGAAAGTCTACGCGGCCATTTTTTTTCTATCCACCTTACAGTCTATTCATCCAACCCATACTTCCTTAAGTTGCTTGTGAGAATGTTATAGGAGACTATATTAAAAGCCTTGCTAAAGTCAAGATATGTCATTTCTCTCCCATCTACAGAGCCAGTAATCTCATGATAGAAGGCAATCTAGTCGGTCAGGCATGACTTGTCCTTGGTGAGTCCATGCTGACTGTTCCTAATCACCTTTTTCTCCTCCAAGTGCTTAGAAATGGATTCTTTGAGGATCTGCTCCATGATTTTTCCCAGTGACTGAGGTGAGGCTGAGTGGATCCTCCTTTTTCCCTTTCTTAAAGCTAAGCACTTTATTTGTACTTTTCCAGTAGTCCAGGACCTCTCCCGATAACCATGAGTTTTCAAAGATAATGGCCAGTGGTTCTGCAATCACATCAGCAAATTATCTCATGGCCCTTGAGTGCATCCTGTCTGGCCCAATGGACTTGTATATGTTCAGCTTTTCTAAATAGTCCCTAACCTGTTCTTTCACCACAGTTGGCTGCTTACCTTCTCTCATCTTCCTGTTGTTGATGACATACTTTTAGAAACCCTTCATGTCCCTTACAAGCTGCAACTCCAATTGCACTTTGGCCTTCCTGCCTTCATCCCTGCACGTCCAAGCAATACTTATATACTCCTCCCTAGTTGTTTGTTCAAGTTTCCACTTCTTAAAATCTTCCTTTTTGTGATTTAGCTTACTGAAGAGTTTCCTGTTAAGCCACGCTGGTTTTCTCCCATACTTGCTAGTCTTCCTTCACATCAAGATGGTCTGTTTCTGCACTCTCAGTAAGGCTTCTATAGAGTATAGGTCTCATGAATTCCTCTCCCCCATTGACTAGTACCCTCAGAGCCCAGTGCTCCAGGCAGCATTCTGTCCACCTTACAGTCCAGTCATCCAGCCCATGCTTCCTTAGCTTGTTTGTGAGAAAGTTGTGGGAGACCATATCAAAAGCCTGGCTAAAATCAAGGTATATAACATCCACTGGTCTCCTTGCATTCACAGATCACGGCAATCAAGTTGGTCATGCCTGACTTGCCTTTGGTGAATACATGCTGACTGTTCCTAATCACCTTCTTATCCTCCAAGTGCTTAGAAATAGATTCCTTCAGAACTTTTGGATGAGTTTTCTAGGGACTGCAATAAGGATAACAGGTCTGTAGTTCTCTTCTTGTCTTTTTTGAAGATCAGCACTGTTTTTTTCTCTTTTCCAGTCATCCAGGACCTCTCCCAATTGCCAGAATTTTTCAAAGGTAATGGCCTTTGCATCTGGCCCCATGAAAGCATCCAGCTTTTATAAATAGTCCGTAACCTGTTCTTTCACCACTGTTGCCTGTTCACCTCTTTCCCAAACTGTGCTTCCAGATGCAGTAGGCTGGGTTGTGTCCATGCCTGTGAAAACTGAGGTAAAAAAAGCACTGAGTACTGCAGCCTTTCCCACATTATCTGTCACCTCCCCATTCAATAAAGGAAGCACACTTTCCCTAACCTTCCTCTTGTTGCTGACATCCTTGCAGAAACCCTTCTTGTTACCCTTCACATCCCTTGTGCAACTCCAATTGCACTTTGACATTGATTTCATTTTTGAATGCCCAAGCAATACTCTTATTCTCTTCCCCAGTTGTTTGTCCAAGTTTCCATTTCTTGTAAGCTTTCTTGCTGTATTTTAGCTCACTGAAGAGTTCTCTTCTAAGCAGGGCTGCACTTCTGCCATACTTTCTAATCTTTCTGTGGACTGGGGTGCTTTATTCCTGCACCCTCAGTAAAGTTTCTTTAAAGTGCAACCAGCTGTCCTCTCTCCCTCAGACTGCCCTCCCAGGGGATCCTGCCCATTAGTTATTTGAGTGAGTCAGAGTCTGTTTTACTCAAGTCCAGGATCCTTACTTTGCTGCTCTCCATCCTTCCTTTCTTCAGGATCCTTAACTCAGTCACCTCATGGTCACTCTTGCCCAAGTTGCCATCTATTAGGACATTCCCCATTCGTGATTTTCTTCTCTTGCTTTGAGGCTACTTCTGATAACTTGCCTTTGCCTTTAGTATATGGCCCTTGTCCACTCTTTTTGGTGATTCTTTTCTTTTATATATGAACTTCAACAGAAACCATTATTATATCTGACATTTGACTTCAATTGTATCTCTTTCTTTCCAGACATGAGGAAGGGAACTTTGTACACACACAAAAAAATGCCTATCTATTCCAGACATAAAGTTTGTCCAACAGAAGGTATTACCAAACAAAACCCTTGTTGCTTGCATTTTATCCATGAAGTCAACCCACTAGAGGGAGCTGCCAGCTACAGGGAAAGTCTGAGGGCCTTGTTACAGAGTAATTTTGGTGGTGTCTAGTATTCTTAACACCTGGGTAGTCCACACATTAACAGCTAACTACACCCCACTCTCCAACCGATCCAGATTGCCCCCATACCCTTGCAGACTTTTTAGCACCTCAGATCCCTGCTCACTCCCCCCCACACCCATGGCCCTGCTCCCCCGCTTACTTGTGGCTGCCTGTGCAGTCTCTTGTGGGGGAGCAGGCAGGGAAGGGTTAACCTGCCTACCCAGGCTGTCACTGTTGCTGCTCTCTGGACAGGGTCAGCCCAGAGAAGAGCATCAGTCCAGCAGCAGTAGCAGTGGCTAGGCAGGCAGGTTAACTTTTCCTGCTCTACTGGGACAGGCAGTGTTGGCAGCCACAGCACAGGAGGAAGACCTGAGGGTGGGGACGGTGACTAGGGGAGCCCCAGGAGGCTGGAGAAAGAGTAGGGATCTTTATGTCAGTCCTCCCAGCCTCTGCTGCCCTGAATGTGTGACTGCTCCAAACTCCAGTGAGTGCTAACACTGACCAACATTTGTGTTCACAGTTTAACGTGTAACAAGGCCCTAAAGTAAGAAAATTACTAACTGCTAAGTTTAGAAATATGCTGAGTGCTCACTACACTTAATAGTCAAATAAGAACAAAGAAAGTAAAGATGGCAAATCAAGGAATGTAATCAGCCATGATAAGAACTAAGCACAGGCTTCAATGTACCAGGGAAGGTAGCTAGTTTGTATGTAAATGAGCCAGAATTGGCCCTTGGTGCACATAGATAGTAAACACAATTAACAGTATAACTGTATACTTATGCTAATCTTACATGAGAATTACCTGCTTTTCTTTTCTTATGCAGTCCAACTCATTGATTATATTCATGTGTCTGATTTTCATTTGCTGCATGTCTTTTACAATCTGTGAAAGAGGCAAAAGGAAATAATTAACTCAGTGCCCTATTAACTGGCTGCAAATCTAGATGCACTACCAAATGAGAGTAATGTGTATTCTCGTGCATACTAATTAAAAATTTGGTACAGGGCGAGTTTGATCTTACACAAATGTTTACAAACAAATAATCACACTCAAGCAAGTAGCAAGACCAATGTCCTTGGTTTTGAAAATGGATGTTTATAATATGTATTGAAATTATAAGATTGATTCACTTCGAAGCAGTAAATTTCTGTTCTAGGACCTGTACCTCTGGATCTTCCTTTCTACTGCAATGATATGAATCAACTCCTCCTTGGGTTCAAATGACATGACTCCAGGATTAAGTTTGTATTAATGCTAATTGGAATCATTGCTATAATTAACATAACAGTATTAAAATGTTTTGACAACAATATCCCTTATGCTTCTTTAGTCTTTTTACTTTTACAACTTTGTTTCCATTGCATTTGGGGTAAACACTATTTTTTTCCACATTATTTTTTTTCGTATGTGCAAATGTAGAACAAATCTAAGGCCACGGATAGGTGTTCAGTTTTAACACTAAGAATTTCTACCCAAATGAGCTCTAATAGGCAGAGGGTACTAGAGGGATGCCCTTGGGTCACCATTACCTGTTGATTGACAGCCTGCTCTCCTCATGCTGTGGGAGGAGGCAGGCTGTCAATAGGCAGTTGGCTGCTGGTTACAGACCTATGAGAATGGTTGCTTGTCCTGCCAGTCAGCTGATTGGTGGGATTGGTGGTGGGGGGAGGGGCATTCCCTGTGGTGGAAACCCTCCCAGTTCAAATTTGCTCCTGGTCAGTATCTACATGTGCATTACTGTGCAGTAACTAATCATGAGTAAAAATTGCTACAAATAGCAAATGGAAATAGAGTGAAGACAATATTTGTGAAGAAATTACCAGTAGCAAATCTACTCATAAGTACAGCAAATTACTGCGCAGTAACCATCTGCAAGTATAGGCATGCTCAAAGAGAAGGAAAGATTACTGTCATAGCAGTTACTTGGAATAAATGAGAAAAGTGGGTGGATAGTGGTAGATAATTTTTTGGGGCCCTGCTTAGTAGTCCATTTTATTGGACCTTGGTAAGTGCAGAAAATCACCCTAGCCCATTCTGAGAGATTGCATATTTTCTTTTATCTTAGGCCCATTGTAAACAAATATGAAATTCCTCAAAATAGATTTGGGCTCAAAGTTCACCTCAAGCATTTGTCAGGACTAATCAGTAGCAGATATATAGCCAAATATGAAGTGAGCTGTTTTTGCTGCAAAATAATGAGTGGTTTAAGCCTGGAATTGCATCAGAATCCTCAGTTGCTCATGCTTACTCACCACACAAACATTTTGTTACCATGTCAATAAGAACAGTCACAAAAGGAAATTTCCACTGATATTCTCCCATTTCAGTCCTTCTTGCCTAGTTTTTTTTCTTGGTTTTTTTTT
The DNA here is from genome assembly GCA_030014935.1 of Caiman crocodilus. NCBI lineage: Eukaryota > Metazoa > Chordata > Crocodylia > Alligatoridae > Caiman > Caiman crocodilus. The sequence goes on along the minus strand of JAGPOW010003395.1, from coordinate 9,466,578 downwards.
CTTTTGACTCCTGGTCTCTTAGGAATCATGTCAAATTTCATATCAAACTTGGCTTATGTGGAAATCTAGCAAGCAAACTGTTAATAATGAGCAGGTCTGACAGAATGCCTGAATGACAGAAATCCTCATGTTCTAAGGATTTGGAGCCTTCTTAAATATTGTCTTCACTCTATTTCTCCATTTAGTCTCACTAGAATGGAAATTCTAGAAAAATAGTGAGCTGTTTCAGAAAATGAAGGTCTGCTTCAGTCCCAGACAAACACTCAAATGAGAATGAAATGGTTCTGAGGATTACAATGATTTAGATGATTCTTAGTTTTACTTGTCTCTATGGCCCTGTGGCCAGAAATAAAGACTTCTAGACCAACCATTAAATACTATGGGAAATAGATATAACGGCAGTATTGAGAAAAGATCAATATTGAAGTGTTATTACCAGTCCAATAATGAATGACTGACAGATCACTAGTTATTCAGCATTTGAATTAAATCCTGATCTCTTTTGAGCTAATTCACATAGTAGTGTTATAATGTTGTTGTAGCTATGATAGTGCAGGGAATATGCAACTCTACATTTAGAGGCATGTCAGATAACTAGGGACCTATTCAAATGATGACTGCATGGATTTCATGGAAATCATGAGATTGGATAATCTCCATGAAATCTATGGGGAAAAAAACACCTTACTAAAAATGAAATGCAGTTAGAGCCAGCAGTTCTCCCAGACATACAGCTTTCCCAAGGGAAGGGTGAAAGGAGGCTGTTGGCATGAAGGTGAGCAGGCAAAATGGTTTCCCCCCATCCCCCTCACAACTAATTGGCTGAGACGGCTGCCACTCATGCGGCCCAACCCCTATCCACCAATCAGTGGTGAGGAGTGGGGACATATGGCAGATAGCCTGCTCCATCAATCAGCAGTGGGGACAGGGCCACCAGGGCCTCTTAGCCAATCAGAGGCATGAGAGATGACCATGATAAGCCCTCAAGAATGGCAGATAGCTGGCTCCATGATCTTCCCATGAAATTGTGCAGCTTCCTTCTGGAGTTGGGTAGACCCCTACAGATAATGTTTCAGGCACAAAAAGCCTTTCCTCAAGTCTAACAGTCTTTGTCAAAAGTTTATCCAACCATCAAAGCAGGACCATCCTAAACTAAGATCACCAGGGGATGGGTGGACAACCACCAGTGCAAGCCCAGGAAGTGAAAACCACAGAATCAGCAGGTCAGGTAACACAAGGGAACTTACTCCAACTCTAGCCCAAGGATGGGACTCCTGTAAGAGCACAGGGAATAAACAGGAGGAACTAGCCCTTCTGCTAAGTGAAAATAGATATGATCTCATGGGGATAATGGAGACCTGGTGGGGATCATGATTGATCACAAGATGAACAGGAGCCACCAGTATTATGCCATACTGGCAAAGCAAATAGAACTCTAGCTTGCATCTACCAATCCATCTCAAGCAAGACCCAACAAGTTATCCTCCCACTTTACTCGGCCTTGTTGAGGCACTGCAAATGGAATACTGCATCCAATTCTGGGCTCCACATTTTATAAAAGATGTGGAGAAGCTTGAGAGGGTCCAAGGGGAGCCATGCATGTGATTAGAAGTCAAGAGATCTTATGAGGAGAGGCTGAGAGACATGGGACTTTTCAGCCTGAAGAAGAGAAGGTTCAGTGGTGACTTGGTGGCAACCTATAAGTATATAAGGGCTATGCATCTGAAACTGGAAGAATATTTGTTCACAAGGGCAACCTAAAGGAAGACAAGGTCTAATGGTCACAAACTGCTGAAAGATCATTTTAGACTGGACAGAATGAAAAACTTCTTTACTGTATAAGTCTCTAGAGTTTGAAATAGATTCCCTGCAGAAGTGGTGCAAGCACCTACCCTGGATACATTCAAGAAACATTTGGATGCTTACCTTCCTGGGGTGATCTGACTCCAGATGATTTCCTGTCCTTTGGACAGGGGGCTGGACCCAACAGTCTCATGAGGTCCCTTACATCCCTAACATTTATTAAATCTATGAAAACTCCAACTAGATCATAGCAGCCAAGGCTTTATCTAGACAGGTCTTAAAAACCTCCAAGGCTAGAGATTCCACAATCTCTCTGGACACCCTGTTCCAGTGCTTTACTATCCTGGAACAAATTAGTTAGAGAGGTTGTGGAATATCACTGAAGATATCTTGTTTCTTGCATATTGCCTGGACCATCAGGACAGCAACAGCTTGGAATATTAATATTACATTTATTAACTCAATGGAAATCAGAATTTAGTTCAAATTCTGAACAACTGGAGGTCTAATTAGCCCTCAGTGTACATAGGTAGGCTTCCCTTGAGGATAAGAACTGTTAGACCTAAGAAAAGTTGTTTTGCACTTCAAAGCTCCTCTAAGATGCCTACCAACTGCAAAATCTGTCCAATAAAAGGTATTTAAAAAGCAGAGATGGCTTCTAAAGCCATGAAGAAAAGGAATGGGGCAGCTAACATTCATTTTCCAAACTAATGAGATCATGTGCTTTAGCCAACAGCATTGGCTGCTTAACACGATGAAAGCAAAAAGGAGAGGCAAACCAAGTAGGGGTTGTGCTCTTCATGACCTGCTGCTCACAAACAGGGAAGAACTGGTGGTGGATGTAGAAGTGGATGGCAACTTATGCAGCAGTGATCATGGGATGATTGAGTTAAGGATCCTGAGGGAAGGAAGAGAGAACAGTAGAGTATGGACCCTAGATTTCAGAAAAGCAGATTTTGACACCCCCAGGGAAATGATGGGCAGGATCCCCTGGGAAGCCAGTCTGAGGAGGAAAGGAGTCCAGGAGAGCTGGCTGGGTTTAGAAAAAAAACCCCAGCTTACTGAGAGCTCAGGGACAAACCAACCTGAAGTGCAGGAAGAATAACAAATATGGCAGGTGACCATCTTAGCTTAGGAAAGAACTCTTCAATTAGCTTAAAACTCCAAAATGAAGCTTAGAAGAAGTGGAAGTTTGGACAGATTACTAGGGAGGCGTATAAGAATATTGCTTGGGCATGCAGGAATTGAATCAGGAAAGTCTAAAAACAATTGGAGTTGCAGCTAGAAAAGGACAGAAAGAGTAACAAGAAGGGTTTCTACAAGTATGTTAGCAACAATAGGAAGGTCAGGGAAAGTGTGGGTCCCTTACTGAATGGGGGAGGCAATGTAGTGACAGATGATGTGGAAAAGGCTGAAGTATTCAATGCCTCTTTTACGTCTTAATGCCTTTTTTTTTTTATCTTGACAGGCAATGTCAGCTCCCAGGCTACTACACTAGGAAACGGTTTGGGGAGGAGGTGAGTAGACATCAGTGGTAAAAGAGCAGGATAGGGGCCATTTAGAAAATCTGGATGTGTACAAATCCATGGGGCTAGATGCAATGCATCTGAGTGTGCTGAGGGAGATTGCTGCTGTGATTGCAGAGCTGCTGGCTATTATCTCTGATGATAGCAAGAAGGGGAATGTAATAGCTATGCCGAAGGGTAGGGCTAGGATTCAGAATGACCTAGACAAATTGGAGGATTGGACCAAAACAAATCTCATGTGGTTCAATAAGAACAAGTGCAAAGCCTGTGCTTAATGGAACAATCCCATGCCCTGCTCTGGGCTTGGACCAACTGGCTATGCAGCGGCAGAAATGGACTTGGGGGTTACAGTAGACAATAAGTTGAATATGAGTCAACAGTGTACCCTTATTGCCGAGAAGGCTAATAACATATTGGGCTACATTAGTAGGAGTATTGTCAGCAGATCAAGGGGAGTGGAGTAATTATTCCCCTCTGCATTGGTGAGGCCACATCTGGAATACTGTGTCCAGCTTTGGGTGCCCCACTGTAGAAAGGATGTGGGCAAGTTGGAGACAGTCCATCAGAGAGCATGAAAATGGTCCAGAGCTGGGGCACATGACTTCCAAGGAGAGGCTGAGGGAACTAGGATTATTCAGTCTGCAGAAGACAAGACTGAGGTGGGATTTGATAGCAGTTTTTAATTACTTGAACAGTGGTTCCAAAGGCAATGGAGCTAAACTATTCTCAGTAGTGACAGATGACAGAACAAATTGCATGATGTCAAGTTGCAGCAAGGGAAGTTTAGGTTGAATATTAGGAAAATCTTCTCACTAGGAGGGTGGTGAAGCATTGGAAAAGAAAATCTTCTCACTAGAAAGGTGGTGGAAACTCCGTCCTTGGAAGTCTTTAAGGCCCAGCTCAACAAAATCCCAGCTGGAAAGATCTAGTTGAGAATAGTCCTGCTTTGAGAAGACGGTTGGACTAGATGACCTCCTGACGTCCCTTTCAACCCTCATTTTCTATGATTCTATCGCTCTAAGTTCATCCCATGCTGTTTTTCATTCATAGGACTCCTGTTCTGACTACATAGTATTTTCAGTAGAGAAAGGGGTTTTCTTCCTCTATTTCACTGTTCTATCCATGGAAAAGTTAGTTTTCAGTAGTTTGGATATGTAATTAGAGACAAGTCCAAAACTAAACTAAACTAAACTATATATTCAACCACCCCAAACCTCAGAGGGTATGAAGAATCCAACCTAGATTAGTATTTTTGGTTTTGTATCTTTAAAAGTTTTGTCATTCATCATTAGGCATACAAAGTTATCCAAAGAAAGATGGAATGTTGAAACTAATAAAAAGAAAATATTCACTACCACTGGACATTTTTTAACATAAGAACTGAGCAGTCCTGTACATGGCTAACAAAAAACATTGCAGTTATGAGTTAATGAATGGAAATTTTTTAAATAGGTATAGCCTACAAATCCCCTCTTTCTATTATGGATCAGAATTCATGGGTGGCAGTTGTCTTTACTGCCTTTCATTTTCTCCATCATCTAGTATTCACCACTGTTTCATAGTTGATAGGGTCAGAAAGGACCTAAGTAGATCATCAAGTCCGACCCCTGCCATGGGCAGGAAAGGATGCTGGGGTCAAATGACCCCAGCTAGGTGGCTCTCTAGCCTCCTTTTGAAGACCCCCAGGGTAGGGGCGAGCATCACTTCTCTTGGAAGTTGGTTCCAGCTCCTAGCTGCCCTGACAGTGAATTAATGCCTCCTGATATCTAGCCCAAATCTATTCTCAGTCAACGTATGGCTGTTGTTCCTTGTTGCCCCTGGTAGTGCTCGTGGGAACAGGGACTATCCCATGGCCTGCTGGTCCTCCTTGATCAGTTTGTAGATGGGCACCCGATCCCCTTTCAGCCTTTTCTTATGGAAGCTGAACAGGTTCAGGTCCCATAGTATCTCCACATAGGGCCTGCCCTGCTGCCCCCTGATCATGTGAGTGGCCCTCCTCTGGACCCTGTTGATGCTATCCACATCCCTCCTGAAGTGCAGTGCCCAGAAATGGATGCAGTACTCCAACTGAGGCCTGACCAATGTCTCACAACAAAGTATGGTTAGCCTTCCTGACTGCGTCCCCACATTGGTGGCTCATATTCATCTTGAAATCAATAGCAACTCCAAGATCCTTTTCTGCCTCTGTGCTGACAAGAAAGGAGTTCCCCAGCCTGTAGGTGTGCTGCTGGTTCTTCTTCTCCAGGTGAAACACGTTGCACTTGTCCTTGTTGAAACCCATCCTTTTCTCATCTGCCCACCTGTGTAACCTGTCCAGATCTAGTTGTAGCCTGTCCCTTCCCTCTAGTGTACTCACTTCTCTCCACATCTTAGTGTCATCTGCGAATTTGAACAAGGTACTTTTCACCCCCTCTTCCAAATCTCCAATGAAGATATTGAACAGTATGGGCCCTCGGACCGAACCCTGGGGAACCCCACAGCCCACATCTCTTCAGGTAAAAAATGACGCATCCACCACCACTCTCTGGGTGCAACCATCCAGTCAATTTGTGACCCATCTGACCCATGTAGGCATCGACACCACAGTCACCTAATTTTTTAATGAGGATGGGGTGAGAGACAGTGCCAAAGACCTTCCTAAAGTCCAAAAAGACTACGTCCACAACGACACCTGCATCCAGTGCTTTTGTGATCTGGTCATAGAAGGCAACCAGGTTAGTCTGACAGGACCTTCCTCTAATGAACCCATATTGATTGCCCCTAAGCATAATCTCCCCTGCTGGCCCCTTGCAGATGTGCTCCTGGATAATCTTCTCAAGGAGCTTCCCCAGGACTAAGGTAAAACTAATGAGCCTATAGTTTCCTGGGTCCTCGTTCCTCCCTTTTTTGAAAATGGGGACCACACTGACCCTTTTCCAGTCCTCTGGCACCACAAGTGCTCATAAATCTGTGGCAGGGGTCCTGCAATGACCTCAAACAATTTCCTAAGCACTCTGGGGTGGAGATCAGCAGGACCTGCTGATTTGAACATGTCTAGTCCCTCCAGAAGTTTCCTGTCTATGTCCTCCCTGACCATAGGTCTGGCTGTGCCTCTCCTGGGTCTGTTGGGAATCCCAGTGGGGGGGATGTCGCTGTCCCTGCTCAGAAAAATGGAAGCAAAGAATCTGTTAAAGAGATTAGGTTTGTCATCTGATGCTACCATCAGATTACCAAGCATGTCCTGCAGAGGCCACACATTGCTTGGTACCTTCTTTTTACCTGCTATGTATTTAAAAAAGGACTTCTTGTTATCTTTGATCTGAGACGCTAGTTCCAGTTCCATCTCTGCCTCAGCCTTCCTAACAGCCCCATTACAATCTTGAGCCAAGGAGGTATAATCCTTCTTGGTGATGGCCCCTTCCTTCCATTGGGTATACACCTCCTTTGTCCTTGAGACATTTGTGAATGCTTTTGGTAAGCCATGGGAGCTTTTGAGCACTCTTGCCTCCTTTGATCTGTGTGCGGATAGCCACCTTTTGGGCTTAAAGGATTGTCTCCTTAAGGAACAACCACTCTTATTGGACTCCCAACTCCTCTCCCCTCTGGGACCTCAGTGGCTCCTCAACTAGTCTCCTTACCTCATTGAAATCCACCCTTCTGAAGTCCAGGGCTGCTGCGTTGTTGCAGGCCTTTGACACCCTGCACTGTCACAGAGATGATATTGGACTTTGTGGACTGAGACAGTCCCCATATTATATTTTAAATATTAAGGATTGAAAAAATAAGTGCATTATTTGAGATCAATCCTAATAAGTTTTTTTGTTTGTTTGAATATAGGCAACAGACAAACTACAACTTCTCTATCATGATCGGTGAGTAGGAAGGGGTTAAATTTATTAGATTTTTTTGCTACTGTAAATTATTCATTCAATCCAATGAATATCTGACTTATTTAGATTTTTTTACCTTTGTAATATATAATTTAGCTAATTTATATGGAATATATGCCTGCTTGTCTTTTGTCATGCATCCGTCCAGTTCAGTCAGTCCATGGGCATCATGAGAATGAACTCCAGGAGCGTTTAGATGATCTATTGTATATCAAAATTGCCATTAACAACTTGAAACAACTTGAAATAGAGAAAAAATGTATAAACACTTCAAGATTAACTATAAACAGATTACATTTTACAATTTTCAATCTAGATAGCTGTAACATTTTAAAGTTCATGTTTATGTTCATGTTTGATAATAAGTCTACAAGCAGATGTAATTTTATCTTGGGATGAAGTGTAGTCATTCAGACATCCACATCTGTTGTCCTAAGAAATCTTAAAAACATTTATGAGATAAGAATTACTAACACTTTACCCCAGGATATCACAAAGTGGATCCGAGCAGGTATCCTGGAATTGTATCATTGAATCAAAGACAGAAAAGTGATAGTGCATTCAGCCATTTACTAATACTGATTAGAAGGAAGATGTGTGTAAATACCAATTCCAGGATATTTATGTTTTGGGGCAGACACAAGCATAACTTGTTCAGGCGGAAATGCCCTAAGAAACATTGAAACTTAGGTCCACACTTTGAGAAGAATGGCTTTGAAATGTGAGCATGCAGATATTCAGATGGACAATAATCTTACATGTAATTATTCAGATTGTTTCCTGTAGTCCATTTAGTGGGCAAAAAGTTTCTGAAAATTATGCAGGGAAAAGTTCACCAGGGGACCTGGATTATACTGTAATGAAAATAAAGCATCTGCACAAGATACTGACTGCAAAGCAGCTCATTACTACTGTGCAGCAGTGTCTCATGGCACAGACTGTGATGTGATGTAACTGCACAGTAGTAAAGAACTATTGCACAGTCAGCATTGCCTAAAATCTGTTCTGGGATGCTACTGCTCGGTAATACCACTTACTGCACAGTCATTTAGTACTTGTGTATGCGAGTACTAAATAACTAATCAGTAACAACTGGTTGGTGTCTCATGTAGACACAATCTAAAGCATTTTCCAAACTACCTTTCATAGATTTTTTTAAAGGCTTTATATTGTTTCCTCTCAATGCATTTTAGAAACTTCAAGTTTAACTTTTATGTTTTTTTCCTCCTCTCTCTTTCATTACATATGTATAATAATTATTATTTTTCTGCCCAACACATCTCTTTGATAGCATGGCCATTTTTTCACCAATATGTGTTTTATCCCTGATATTGCAGTTAATAGAGAAAATATTTTTAAGACTAGAAGAAGCCAATTTGATTATATAATCTGACCTGTACAGCACAGGAAATTCACCTTCAGCATCCAGTTTTAGAGGAACTAGGCAGGTCAAAATTGATAGAACTTCCAGAAAGATAGTTTATTTAATCTGTTTTAAAGGAATAAAGAGAGAATTTGCAAGAGAAAAATAATTCTGCCCCTCAGTGAGCATGTAGTAAGATGACTGCTCTGCAAGACAGATAGTATTTACCTCTACTTGTGTGAAAATACCTTTTTCTATGGCTGTGGTACTTTCTTTCCACCAAATCAGACATTTTAGAAAAGCCAGTTTGTTCTTATTGATTCCAAGCTTGTCCAGCCAAGATACGCTGTGGCTCACTGTTAACAAAATGCAAGCACTAATGTTCATTAAAAATAATCATAGTTCTCTATTTGTATGGCAGTATAGTATTGCATTTTTTCTTTTAAAAAAGGTCCCTACAGTTCAGATTTTTAAAAGAGTAAGGACAGTAGTAAAGGGGTGAGAGGTCAATGGGAATTCTGCACATGGGACAAGAGCATAGTACTCATCTTATAATCATATTTTTCAATATAAATCTGAGTAAAGAGCTTTACTGACACTATCTCGAACACTGGAATTTCTGGCTACCAATGGCCACACAGCGGTTTCTATATCAACTATGTCTAGCAAGTCTTTCTGAAACTAGAAACTTTAGCTATTTTAGTACTTTTTCCCATTGCAATCTCTTCTTTTCTTTATGTTCAAGAAGCTGATAAAGATCTTGGGTGAAAACCTTGCTTCATTGAAGTCATTGGCAAAACTTCAATTGATTTCATAATTTCATCTAATACATTTAAACTGAAAAGGGGAAAATATCTTGTTTGTTGTTTTTATCAGCAGGCATTCTTTATGATTCAGAGAGCTTTTGCTTTTTCTTCAGCTAAATCCAAAACAAAATGCTGGATCTGAACACTCTTGCCAAATATTTGGTTGCGAAGCTAAATTTGGATCCATATCTACATGACGCCAGCTGGCTGTTAAGCCTATAATGGGTCAAACCAACCCTCAGACACTGAGCAGTCTTTGAGACATTTTGGATCTAGATCTAACTTCTCCATTTAGTTCCATCTCCAGCACCATTATGTGAAATAAATACTAAACATCTAACAATCCTAAAACATCAGGATCCAGCTCTTCAGCTGGTATTCATTCCCATAGCTTCATTGACTTGCTATGCTCATGTATACAGTGGAAAGACACAGGCACAGACAGTCTGTTAGAATGGATAAAGCTGTCATCTGAATCTCGCATCAGAAACCAGGAGGTCTGCCCATGGACCAAACCAGCAGCTGGGATCCAGAGGTTGCAGTGAATAGGTCAAAAGCTGGTGAATTCAAAATACTGTCATACCACAAATGACCAAAATCGGTGGCTGCTACATAGATGACATAATATGACACACTTTTATGACAGACATCTGCTTACTTAAAGGCAGGAGAGCACAGGCAGCTCAGGGACTCAATCCCCTAGGTCCCGGTATTTCTCATTTCCCAGTAATGCCTGTTTGGGTTCTCCCATTCGAGATTTCTCTGGTGTGCTTGGACACACTTGTACAGACCAGGACTGAGACCACAAATCAGCTGATTAGCAGTCCCAACCCCAGGACCACACAGGAATGAGTTCAAGACTCTAGGCATGTATCATAGTATCTTCATAGTATCACAGTATCTAGGGTCAGAAGGGGCCTAGAGCAGGCCATCTAGT
>JAGPOW010003395.1:9433565-9448545 GCA_030014935.1 Caiman crocodilus | reverse complement strand
ATGGTAATCTTGTGGCTATGCCAGACAAGAAAGCTGATATTTTTAACAGTTTCTTTGCCTCTGTTTTCTTGAACAGGGACCAGGATATCCCACCTACCACAGGTAGGGACAATCTTGGGGATAGTTCTGTCAGGCCTTCAGTCAGTCCAGATGTAGTTAGGGATCTTCTAGAAGGGCTAGACATTTTTAAATCTGCAGGTCCAGATACCCTCCACCCAAGGGTATTGAGGGAGCTGGCAGGAGTCATCACAGAGCCCTTGACCCAGCTGTATGAGCAATTGTAGTCATCTGGCCAGGTGCTGGGGGATTGAAAACTGGCTAATGTGGTCCCAATTTTCAAGAAAGGGAGGAAGAAGGACCCAGTAACTATAGGCCCGTAAGCCTGGTGCTCAGGAAGATCACAGAATCATCAAGGAGCACATCTGTGGGGGACCTGCAGGGTAGATCATGTTCAGGGGCAATCAGCATGGGTTCATCAAAGGCAGGTCCTGCCTGACCAACCTGATTGCCTTTTATGACCAAGTAACTAAATCCTTGGATGATGGTGTTGCAGTGGATGTAGTCTTTCTAAACTTTAAGAAGGCCTTTGACATTGTCTCTCACTCCATCCTCATCAATACATTAAGTGATTGTGGCATTGATGTCTACACATCAAGGGTAAAAAATTGGCTGATGAGGATTACCCAGAGAGTAGTGGTGGATGGGTTATACTCCACCTGGTGAGATGTGGGCAGTGGGATACCCCAGGACTTGGTCCTTGGGCCCACACTGGCTAACATCTTCATCAGCGACTTGGACAAGGGGGTGGAAAGCACGCTGTCCAAGTTTGCTGATGACACTAAGATGTGGCGCGACGTGGACACGCTTGAAGGGAGAGAGAGGCCGCAAATACATTTAGATAGACTACAAAAGTGGGCAGACGAGAATAGGATGGGGTTCAATGTAAACAAATGAGCAGGGTGTTACACCTTGGGAGAAGGAATCCACAGTATACATATCAGGTGGGGAGTTCCCTTCTTGAAAACACAGAGGCAGAAAGGGATCTTGGAGTCATTATTGACTCCAAGATGAACATGAGCTGCCAATGCCAGACCGCAGCCAGCAAGGCCAGCCGTACCTTGTCATGCATCCAAAGGTGCATCTCAAGGCTGCACTTCAAAAGGGATGTGGCCAGCCTGGAGATGGTTCAGAGGAGGGCCACCTACTTGGTGAGAGGGCAGCAGGACAGGCCCTACGAGGAGAGATGGAGGGACCTGAACCTGTTCAGCCTCTGCAAGAGGAGGCTGAGGGGAGACCTGCTGGCTGCCTACAAACTCATCAGGGAAGATTAACAGCAAATAGGTAGAGACCTTTTCTCCCCTGGGGTGATGAGGAACAATGGTAATAAGCTGCTGGAGAATAGGTTTAGGTTAGAGATCAGAAGGCAATATTTTACAGTTAGGGTGGCCAAAATCTGAAACCAACTTCCCAGGGAAGTAGTCGTCGCCTGTACCTTGTGCAAATTCAAGAGGAGGTTGGATGATCACCTCTCTGGGGTCTTGTGAACCCAGCATTCATTCCTGCCTGTGGCAGGGGCTTAGACTAGATGATCTGTTCAGGTCCCTCCTGACCCTAGCTACTATGATCCTATGATACTATGATTGGTTAAATGTGTCATCCTATAAAGAGAATCTTGCAGAGTGAACCCATGGGCCAGGCACCCATGAAATGGGTCAGGCACCCATTTAATTACACATGCATGATATTGTTCATGTATGCCTTTTTTTTTTTTAAGTGAACAATCCCAATGTAATTTGTGGAAAATTCCAATAAAAGGAAAAAAAAGAACTTCCTCACTAGCTAGATTACTCCTCTTAGTGAGAGGTAAAGAATGGCATTTTTCACACTGTCAGAAGTCAAAACATTGGAAAGTATTGGTTAAAAAGGTTAATGGATTATCTATTCTTCATCACTCAAAAAATAATAAAATACAGTTACTCAAGACTGTATAAAGGTTCAAATGCTCAGCAAAAGAACTCTGAATAGCCATCAGCCACAAGACAAGCTGTAAAACTTTTCTTATGCCAAATGAACCATGAATATGAACTTTAGTGATGCCCACATCTCTACAAGAATCAAACATACACATTAATTTTTACTTGTTTTCCTTAAATGCAAGACAAGCATTTCAGTTGCAAATGATGAATAATGCATGAAGACAAGTGTTATTCTGATTAGTGCAATTCAGTGTTTTACCTCACATATCATAAGCATGTCCTTTTGTGAGACATGCGTGATGAAGATATGCACTCTGTTTATCTTGCACTCAGTGGGCATGTCCAGATGAGTGCACATATTCAGTGTTTATCTGCCCCACCACATATTTGTGCTGCTGCTTTGTGCCCGTGGGCATGCCCGTGCACGTGCACCTTTGTGTGCAAAAAATTGCCCAAGGGAGAGCAGGGAAGGTTGAGGTCAACACCTGTGCTTGCCCCAGCAGTCTTGCCTGGGGTCCTGGGGGCCTCCTAGGGCAGAAGCAGTGCTGATCCAGGCACATGGAGCCTGGCAGACAGCCAACGCATGGCTCTGGATGGCCAGGCTCTGTTTCTGGCAGTGCACACTGCTGCCATGTACACTGTGCCACTTTTTAGTGGCATTGTTTTTTGACCCTGGGATCTCCTAGTGTCATATTTTGCGGCTGTACTTAATGCAAATTAGCAGTGCTGATAATGGGTGCACCTATGTTTGTGGTGCCTCAGACAGCTTTGAGGCACTGCAAACTGCATGTGTGCACTTGTCTGGATGTGGCCAATGAAATCAACAGCAGTGGCCTAGTTTTCCTCTCACTAAAGGAAATGATAAAAGGTCCACTAACTTTAGTGAGACGTGGAGTTAGTTCTATCTCTGTCCTGGTACAGGATAATAGAGTTATTGATTTAGACTGTAGGCTACTGCTTGCAGATATGATCTGGCCTGGAAATGTACAGAAATAATATCTTTGGCTGCTGAGAAACATGGAAAACAGACTAAACCAAACAGCCCTTCACCGGAAGAAGGAGCATGTTAGTTCAACCCAGCTCTGCAGCATCTATATAGATCACATGCTTCAGCATGGCTTTTTTGGTGCTTTCATCTAACAGCCAATTGAATCAGCTGATTGAATCAGCTATCAGATAAAAGCAGCAACATCTGATCTATATAGCTTTTGGGTGACCTGGGCCCAACTAATGTGATGCCTCCTTTGGGCATGCACTGGGCTCAGGACATGCTGAGCTTAAAGTGAAGTGCTGGGTTTTTAAAATTATTTTTACACCTATAAGCAGTTTTTGTCTCTTCTCCAGAGAGGAAAGATTTCTAATAAAAATATTTTTGCACACATTTCCATTTTGCTTATTTTTGTAGGAGAGACTCCAAAATAATTTTACTGCATTCAGCTAATTTGAAAGAGATACAAATAATAATTATGGTGATTTTTTTCCATTGGCTCCAAGTGAAATATGTAAGTGAATTATTTTCACCTACCATAAAAGGATATTTGTAAAAAATCAAGAAAAAGTTCATTGTGAAAAACTATTTATTTCTCTGAGTTGCAAATGCTTGTTGAATTGTTGTTGAATATTCTCATTATGAAGACTTTCAGAAACTAAAATTATGGTCCATTACTTTTAAATTATTTCTAGTGATTCCTTTACTTAAACAAATAAAGAAACAAACTCTTTGGAAATATTTCTTTTAACTAACTGCTTTTGGTAACGTCAAGCAAGCAAGCAAGACAAATGTTCCCTTGAAAGTTTGGAATAAAAGAAAAGCCAAACTGATTCTTTATCAAATACTTGAAACTGAACACTTTGGCCATGTCCACACAAGCACGCCTGTGTTGCACATCCAGGCATTTCCTGCACTGCTACCTTGCAGCATGGTGTGGGGAGAGGGGGAGGGTTGTGATCCTGGGAGACCCTGGGGTCAAATAAACCCACATGGAAAAAAAGCCTGGTGACATACATGGCTGCAGCATGAGGCACCCAAAGCTGGATCCTGGCTCACCAGAGCTATTCTTTGTCTGCTGGCAGGCTCCCAGCTGCAGGAGTCTGTGGCTACAGCTTCCCCAGCCCCCAGGATCTCAGGTAAGGCTGCTGGGGTCAGCACAGTTGTTGGCCCAACTTCCCCTACACCACTTAGGGTAACCTGCCGCATGCCAGAAGGAGTGTGGCTTGGGCGTTCCCCAGGGACAAGGAGCAGCATCACAAGGAATGCTGGTGCTTCTTGTCTCCGGAGAACCAAACGTCTGCACCTGTCTGGACACGGCCTTTGAGTTCAGTTTGAGTCTTTGCTGCAATCCGATCGTAAAGACAGCTGTGCAAATGACCTTTTAAGATTCACCCACATTAAAGGCTGATTTCTCAGGTGCATTGAGGGCAAAGAGACGAGCCATATTTCGACTCTTGTACTAAAATGTTGACTTTGCTGGCATACAGTATATCGCAGATTCAAAGTAATATGGAATTGTTGTTTTCCGCATTTGAAAGTAACAAGGAGAAGAAATGATGCAAATATCAACTTCACTCTTTTATCAATGTGGTACACTATTTCAGCTATAGGAAGCCAAAGTTGCAAAATACTTGAGGCCAAAGAAATTTCCCTGTCACTCTCACTGAAAGTCATGGCAGCTTATGGTTTTTAAGACATACAAAATGCCCCCAACTTCCTGCAGTTAACCTGATCCCTGTTAGGGATCAATTTCTGCAACTTGAGATTACAGAAACATTAGCTCTCAGGTTAACTTCCAAAGTAGTTCAGGGATGTATGTATTCCAAACAAGATTATGATTCTAGGGCTACTGATTTGTTATTATTGATGTCTTGCAAGTATATTCATGTTCTGCCCCAAAACTACCAGCTAGTAGAGACCCACCTAGTTTGGCAGGTCACAGCAAGTACAGGTTTAAATTTAGGAATGCAGCTTTACTCACAGATTGAGAGGTCATTGTTTACATAGGACCAGAACCTTTTGTGTGACTGGCTTTTTTGACTAAAGGTTGCTCAGAGCCCTGCCACAAGGCACAGCCCAGCACAACAATGAACACAGCATGATTATGATTTAGGTGGATTTTGGCATAATCCCAAAAGGATACATTGATAGTAAAAAATAACATCACTAGCTGTAATAGTTTCCTAACCTTAGCAGCCTGCTACCCCAATACCAACAGTTTTAGGGGATTTTTACATGTGCTGCAGGACACAGTGCTGGCACTTTAATTAGCGAGCCGCACTAATTAAAAGCGCCCATGCAGCGTTGCCATGCATTCCTGTGCTGAAAAAAATGGTGGTGGGGTGCTTTGAACTAAAGCTCATTGAACATGTTGTATTTCTAAGTGCCCTGCTGCCATTTTTTTACGGCAGAGATGCATGGTGACACTGATAAACGTTAGGTAGAAGGCTGCTGGAGCATATCAATTTCCATGCTCCAGCAGACTCATTTAATCGTGTCTCCTTCGACATGCTGGATTTCCAGCCCGTCGGAGCAGGCTCCACACACATGTATAGGAGACCTTAGATACAGGCTGAATTTGAAACTGTCAGTAGATCATCTTGATGATGCCCTCTTTCTTTACCTTATGCCTTGTCTCCTACGCCAGCAGCAGAGAATTTGCCCACTTGCATCTGGAACACCATAGCAGCAGAAAATCCCACTTCCTCCAGACTGACTAGACTTGAGACCAGATTGTATCTTCAATGTCATGAAAAGTAAGTTTAAGTCAAGACATATTCTGGTTCTTCAACCGCTTATTGTTCAACAAAGGGAAAAGCGCATTTAACAAGCTTCTCAGTTTGTGGTGTTTTCCCCACCCAAGCATAACAGAGGTTTCCCTGCAGTGTCCATAATTAGAGAAAACAGCCATCACAGCTAAACTACTAACATTCAAAAGTTTTGACTGAACAGGACTGCAACATTAATTCCCTCCAAGTGTTATTCTTTTCTTGACTGTATTTTCATAAATGTTGCATTTGACACCACCTACACTGCAGAAAAGGCTTTCTATATAGTAAAAACCTTGCTAAAATGTTGGCTGCAAACATTCTTTCTGGCTTATTTTTCCATTTCATTGTCTGGGAATAAAGGAAATTAATATTACCTGTTTTGCTTTGGTTTTCACTGGCAGGAAAGACAGAATTTCTTTTCTTCTTCCCTACCCAGGATCGTGATGCTAAAGGAATATTTTCTTCAGATGCAAGATACAACACTGTGTGAAAAAAGTAACAGATTCGTATTTCATTTTATACTGCGTTTTTTTTATTAAATAAGATTAGGATGCTTCAGTATGTAAAGCAAAAGATTAGATAGAGATGTAGCATAGTATCTAAAAAATACCACCAGGGCAGTCCTATTTAATATTATTTGCAAGGGGCATCCTATGAAATTAAGGCACTAAATTCCAAGAGGCTCTTTTTTTTCTACACAAAGGACAATACTACTAATTTAGCTGCAATAGAGAATGTGCATGTGAGTGGTAGTTTGACCACAGAACAAGGAAAAAGGTTTGACTGAGGTGTAACCCAATATTAATACATTAGAATAACAGACAGAATAGTAAGGCATTTATGTCTCTAAAATGTCTGAGATAAAAAGCATTCCACAGTGATCATCAAGACAGTAATTACCAATAGTTGTCATGCAGTGGCCTGTGTTAGTATTCTTTCAGAAACCTAGTAATGTAACTCTTGGTCAATGCACCACTTTTAGCGATGGTGGCTCATTCAACCTGTTGTCTCCATTCATGTTATCTAGTTCTGCCGATGTGAAGTGTTTTGGAAGTTGTGGGATGAGAGGGAAGGAAACCTCTTTAAATGGATAGAGTAGCACCCGCAGTTCTTGTCTGTGGAGAAGAGAACCTAGTACAGCTGTGATGCATCTCTGTATTTCATACAGAAAATAAGCTAAGCAAGCATGATATGGAGCTGTTCAAAGTGACATTCAGTCATTCTCTGAGACCCAAGCGTGGTGAATTAAGGCAGAAGTCTGCTGTGCCTTGTGGTTTTGACAAGCCCTTGCAATCTGAGGTTGTATATTTGTTTAGCACCTCATTCTCTTTGTGAACAAAGGACTGTAAACTGCTATTCCTTTTTCTCTTTCAATTATATATTTAGGCTAGGGCTACAAATTGCATACAATCTGATACAAACGACCGAAACTAGGTCAGATCTATAACACAACAGAAGTTCAACGCATAACATTGACCAACTTCAAAATGGTGAAAACCAGTTTAAGAAAAACCTTGATGGATGTAGTAACAGACTTAACTGATTTAGGTTAAATAGATTTATTTAACTAATCCTAGATCCCCTGCAGATGCAAGTTAACTTACAGTCCCCCAGCTTCCCACGATGCTTTGCACCTCCCCCCCCCGCAAATCCCTTCTCACTGGGTGGGTGTGCTGGCCTTTGCCCAAGCTTTCTACTCCAGCTGATCAGGGTGATGTGTCCCACCCCTGCCTCCTCCTCCCACAGCTTCTGGCCTCAGCCACTGTAAGCAATGCGGCTGCATTTCTGGAATCAAAAGTTGATGTTTGTTCACTTACTTCTCAGTTCAATCTATGCAGTTTAGACTAATCTGTGAAAATTGAATCAATTCAGACTCCAGTTTTGATTATCATACTTAGCCTTGAAGTCATTAGACAACTTTTGGATACCCCTTTACATTTAATTTATTGCCTACATTATCATAAACTGATCTCCAGATGAAAGACACTTAATATATAACAGAAGTTTGCAGGCAAGCATCACCATTGTTTTTCATATATGCTTTTTCACACAGGTCAAACCACATTTCTTTCTCACTAGTCCCTGGGTTCCTGAGCCTTGGGCAACAGCCTTTCCCAATAGCATTGCCTAACAGAGTTTGCAACTAACAATGTCGTTAAACTTATTAGTCTTAACAATTCCCTCCTAACCCTTGAGCAGTTTTATGATAAAGCTACATGCTATTAGAATTGACTGACTTTTCCCTATAATAGTAATATTAATTTAGATTTAAAATAATCCTACTTTTATATATAAAGTTATAGAAAGTATACAAAAGATAGAAATATAGTTAGCCTATTTTTATACAAGTCAATAGTTAAGACTACAAATCATTATTTTTGCCAAATTGTATCAAAGACATATTATTTATCACTGCCCTTTGGCAATGTTATGCATTTAGTACTTTGCTCCAGGGAATAAAATTAAACCCATATATGTTCAGGCCATAAACTGCATAATTGTTGTATCAAGGAAAGGAAATGCATATCCACCTCTCACTTGAAATTACATTGCAAAGTTACTTGGGGAGAGAGAAGACCAGTTCCATTGTTATAATGTGAAATAAGATCAGTATAGTATTTTGCAGTTTTCAAATCACTCTACTAGAAGTTGATACTTAATCCTCATTACATCCTTGTTAGCAAACAGGGTAATTATTATCTAACTTAGCAATAATAAATAAGTAGTATTTACCAAATCCAGCTTCTTGTAACTATTTCTCTATGGTTCAGTTTCCTGAGTATACTAACGTAATATAATGCATTTGAGTGTTATTATTATGAGCACCAAACTCTGCAATATTTGGCATGTTTAGTAGCGCAGTGGCTTCTAAATAGGCTAGGTATGTGTCTACCTGTCATTTTAAAAGCTGCATTTTATTTATAGAACTGTGGAGCGTTATAGTGTATTTATTATTTAAACCATCTATTAGGATGTAGCTGGTTGTTTTCCATGGTTCATCAGACGAGCTCTGCAGGCTGGCACAGAGAGGAGAAGGGCCATGCTTCTACCTCCTCTCCCATCCCCACCTTTTCCAGTCATCTGCTCCCTAGGGAGGGGCAGGAGTGAATAGTCCTGCTATGATGTAGGCTCTGGTGTAGTTGCACATATGGAGACCTCATGCTTTCTCCCTGTGCTACACCCATGAGAGGATCTCTTGGAATTTGACCTTCTAATTTTATTTTAAAGCCCCTCCCTGGATGTTTGCATAAATAAGGTCCTCATTTTTTAAAGTTACTAGAGATTTTTGATGCATCAGTTTTGAGGCCTTACATGAAACACTTTAAAGGAACTGGATAGTCCAAGTGCTGGATCATCAGCCCCCTGAAAATGGGGCACTGAAACTGACTAGTCAGTTTTCTCTGACGATTATTCTTAAACCCAATAGAATTTCCCTCCTTTTGATGTTACTGTTACTGTTTTAGATTTTATATCAAAAGTTATTCTAAAGAAAGGGAAGTCTAGTAAAAGTATTATTATATTGTAAAAAAGCTAACATAACAAGGCTATGCTCCTACTTCCTCCTTTCCTTTTTCTGCAGTCAAAGTCCTGTGATAAGAAAATGATCTGCCTTGCCAAGGATTGGTGTCACAAGGAGTTCAAGTTTCTTGCAAGAAACAAGCAGTAGAAACAGAAAACCTAGAGAAGAAACAAATACTATATCTCCTAAAGAGGGAACATGCAAGGAATTCATAATACATAAAGCAGAGCTGTTTGTAAAAAGAGGTGCTTCTGAAGGGATATCAACACTTTGTGTACGCTCCCAAAATCGTCCCCCCTTCTTCGCTCCCCCCCCCCCATCTCTCACCTACTGACCAGTTCAATTTACATTTTAACTGACTGGCTTTCTTGTGTAGAAGGCTGTTTTGCCACTCCAGGAAGAGCAGGGACCACCTGCAAATAATTCCCCAGCTTATTGAAGGGTGTTTATGCCCAAAAGCTTGCTAAAAAGAATTTCTCCAACTATTTGAGTTGATCTAATAAAAAATATTGGATTTACCCAAATAACCTTGTTTACCTTAAGAAATAAGTATTTATCCTTATACTGTTGTAAAACAGAACTGCATCATCTGAGTCCTCTCTGGAGGGATGCAAATTGGGACAATTGCCCCAAGCCCCGTGCTTTGGGAGGCCCCGCAGAGCCAGGAGGAGAGGCTGTGGCTGCCATTTAGCCCACCTACCTGCCTGGCAGGTTGAATGGCTTTTTGCTTGGTCTGGCTGGAATTTCTGGCTGCCACCCATCCTGCTGCATCCCGTGTGCTGGGGCTTTCACTCCCTAGCATAAGTGTGCCGTGGGACAGGGAGGGGGGCCCCTGCACAGGCTGTCCCTGCACCCTACTGTGATCATTTTTGTGCATCAGCTTCATAACACCCCGGTTGCTCTGCAGCTACAGTAACAGAGTGCAGAATTACATCATGATGATAATAGTAGGTGGGCCTGATTCTTTCCTCATACATTTGTGAGAATCAGAAGTAGGCCAAAAGTGCACTCTTTTTCCTGAGGTTTGTCCATAGATGAGAGAATGGGGGAATTTAACTGTACAGAAATTCATAACACTCGTTAATCTCATGCTAATTTACTAACTGCTATGCACTAATTCCTCCAACAATTGGGGCTAGATATAATAACATTTAGGACTTAGCTACCTAAATCCGCTTCAGGAAGATGAATCCATAAGTCCCCTAAGGTACCTACTAGAGGTCAGATGTATAACTCACACCAGACACCTCAAAAATACTGTTGCAGCCACGTATAAAAGCTGCTGAAGGAGAAAGAGAAGGTGCCATCTAGATCACCTAATGGTTAGAGCACTCGTTCGGGGAGTGGTAAATTGAGGTTCCTTTCGCCTTCAGCCTGCAGATGGTTCTACATCAAATGTCCCATTCCCAGGAAAGTAACAAAGGTATCAGGAAGGTATTGCTCTCACAGAATAGCCTTTGGCCTGATGATTATAGCAGCTTCCTAGGAGATAGGTTTGAATCCATCAGAAACAAGGTCTGAGTACAGACATTTGGGCAGGTTAGTCATAGGTTAGATTATGTTAAATATGACCACTTGGTCTAATGTAAATTGGGATGGAGGGACTGGTTCAGGGTGCAAGCAGTCTTCATGGGTACCAGGGGTCTTCAAGAAAGGTTGGGGGGGGCAGGTAGGGACCGCAGGTAGGAGGTTGGTGGGATCAGGGAGGATTTAATAGAATCTGGGAGACTCACGGGCTCTGTGGAGGTAGGGAGCTTCAGGAGTGCAAGAAGTCACTCCCCCTTGGGACCAGGGCCTATTTTTATCCCACAGATCTCCCCCACCCAAGACAAACAATGCCCCCCCCATGAACTACCCCTTGATCCTTTCTGCCACTCCCCCACGCCAACTTCTTCACCTTCTGGCATCAGCAAATGCTGAGAAAAACAGCACCAGGTGTGGCTTGCAGGACAGGGGTTTGATGCACTGGATTGGGGGTAGGGGGTCTGGCTGGTCCATGAGAGGGTCTGTGTGGTGGTAGGGGGAAGGGACAGGGGGATTAAAAATAGCCCAGTACCAGGGTAGAAAAAGTGCAACCTTGGGGCCAGTAGCTGGGCTTTCCCAGCTCTGGGGCCGCTCTGGGAACTGTACGGTTCAGTCACGTCAGTTTTGCTAGACCTGAGCTAAGTTAGACTACATTGGTGGCACAGTTAACTTAGATTGGGTTGGCCATTTTTAGACCCATCTAACTGTCCTGAACATATCCATCTGATTAGTATATGGTCTACACCTGGGTTAACTAAAGTAGATGGGGTGGCCATTTTTAATCCAACCTTAACTCTTAACCTCTTCAAATGTCTGTACACAGCCAAAGTCTCCTAGTTCCTGATGCGAGATCTTAACACAGTGCTATTATGGAATAGTCATATATTATCATAACCTCCTATCCTAATAGAGAAGTATGAATCCTGCTCAGTTCTTTGAAAGAATTTACGGAGGTATCTGTCTGAGAGTAAATTTGGCCATGGATTAGAAGTGCATAGAAGTAAATTGTTGCCACTCATATTAGAAGTTTACAGATTTCTAAATCAAACAGTTTTTAACTGGACTTTTGCCTCTGTAAAGTGCAGGATGTTTACTCTTGTGCTGGCTTTTCTAAAAACTTTCACCAATGTTAGCATTTTATAATTTTTATCCCATGCTTTAATAGAGCTGGCTCATTTCTTTCTTAGATGCTGAGAAACAGAT
Organism: Caiman crocodilus; assembly: GCA_030014935.1. NCBI lineage: Eukaryota > Metazoa > Chordata > Crocodylia > Alligatoridae > Caiman > Caiman crocodilus. Next base: position 9,436,560 of record JAGPOW010003395.1, on the reverse strand, counting down.
TGCAGTATTTACTGAAGGGAGACGGTTCACAGTGCTTTCTATTTATAAAAGGTTATAAAATATTTGCAGATCAAGAAGGGGCTTTGTTCTGAGAAGTTTCAAGTAAGAGCAAGATTATTCCATGGTTTAAACTTTTCAGAAAACTACACACAACTATGCCTTTTCCAATAGTAAAGTTATGAGTTAGCAAGACATTTTCAAAAGGCCAAATCACTAATATTTTTAGTTTAGCAAGCCAGTTCTACAACACTATTAGGTGTGCCAGTCCTTTAACCCTTTATCAGCTCAAACATGATATAGTACAATTTTTTGCCACCTCAAAAATATAACTCTGTACATTATTTAAAACAGATAAGAAATCCATGTCCTACTTTTTTGGCATCTCTTTGTAGATACATTTTCCAAGAAGCTTACAGCATGAAATTACTCTTTTTAAGCTTCACACTTATAGTTCACATATTTGCTTCCCATCAAATATTTAAAATAATCCCATTTGTTTAACATGGCCCTTCTACTACTAATAAACTGTGCCCTATTATTTTCCTGAGCAAACATTTTACTGATTTTCACAACAAAATACACTAAAGCAAGTTTACCTTCATCCATAGTAAAAAATCTGCAGACCAGCAACAATGGTTCCACGCTGATAAAAGTTAAGCCTACTATGTCAGACTGTTGTACTTCTTGCTAGGCTACAGGATACTGTTTCCAGTGGAAAGTAAGAAGGGTTTTTGATGGAGATCAGGTTTCTTGTTCAGGCAGGGGTCAGGGCAACTCTAATTCAATGAACGGTATTTTTTCATAAATGTTTCCCTCTGTAGCTGAAGGACGGAAATGCCTGGGGTTTTTTAGGAGGCTTAGTTTTAATGATCAAGTGAAACTCAGTATGTAGCAGATTTGGCTAAAATTCAAAATTATTAGGGAGGCAAAGTTTTCTGACATTTTTTATTGGATCAAAATGGAGTTGGGATAAAGTTAAACAAACGTTTACATGAAAGACATTCTTCATCAGGTCTCTCATCACAGGAAGCCAGACAGAGCATAGTGAAACACAGCAGAGGGGAGGGGCCGAGAGAAATTCTCAGGAGTAGTAGATACAAAGTTTGAAGCAGAAATGAAGCTGGTTCCTGACCTATCAAAAGGAATGAAAGCCAGTCTCACCTTTGCTGTGTGAAAAGAATGTAACATTTAGGTAAAATATAACGTGTCATAAAACCAATATCAATGTTTAGTCCTTGGATCTTAAAGTTCAGCCAGCTTATGAATTTTGTTTCTAAATTTGCCTTTTAACAGGTGTTAGGTAGGACTGTGCAAAGTGGCTAGTCTTCACTTTGGATTCAGTTTTGGCCGATTCGGGGGACAATGATTTGATTCAGTGATTCAAATCACTGCCCTGAATCGATTTGGTGGAATCTGATTCAGAGATTCAAATGCTGCTGAATCAGCCAGGTCTTCCAATCACAGAGGCCCCATCCCCGACCCACTCTCCCAACCCTCCCTGGGACCAGCTCCCGGATCTTTGAAAAGAAAGCCCTCACTCACCGGCTACTGCCAGGCAGGGGAGTGAGCCCTGCTACCCCCTGCTGCCTCCGGCTGCATGGGGGGCTCTGTTGTGAGCACCCCCACCCCCGCCTGCTCTCCCATCCCTTGCCTCACGGCTTCCCCACCTGCCCCAGCTCCCGACTCGTTAAAAAAAAAAAGTCCTGATTCACCAGCTCCTGCCTGGTGGGGAGGGGTGATCCCCACTGCCTCGCACTGTCCCCCGCTGCCCCACGCTATGCACGGGGCTCTGTTACAAGCCCCCAGAAGCCCTGGTGGCCAATGCAGCAGCTGGCAAGTTTTCTGTTGTTTTCTAAAGGGCCAGGAGCTGGGGCCGGATAGGGCAGCCATTGGGTGGGGTGCTGAAAGAGTGGGTGGGACTTGGGGGCATTCAGGGGAGCTGGGGGAGCAGGCAGGGGATGGAGCCTGGCAATGGTGCCCCCATGGTCCCCTCCTGACTCCTCCAGCCCTTCTCCCTGGCCCCTTACTTACCAGCAACAAATCTGGGTCCAGCTCCTTGTTGCAGCCAGTGGGGACTGCCCAAATCTCTGAAGCTCTCTGAATCTTTTCTGAATCAATTCAGAGAGTTTCAATTTGATTCAGACCTTTTAATTGGTCCCCTGATTCAATTTGGATTCAAAGATTCGGCCTCTGAATCTGGCTGAATCTCCTCCAAATCGACTCAGCACCCAAAGCTTCACACAGGCCTAGTTTTAGGTAGATTTCTTTTGAGCACAAGGATAGGTCACATAGAGGGAGTGGTTGTTCTGTGGGAAATGTGATCCTGATCAGGTGCGCGTCTCTGTCCTTTATACACTTTTTACAAACTGTCTCTGTCCTTTACAATCTGTTCTGAGTACATTTGTACTTCTTCATTGCAGTTGGAAGAATGTGAAATAGGAAATTCTTGCCACATTTCCAGACCTGATGAAACCAGGAGATACTGAAAAAAAATTTTTCATGTGATTTCAGACTCAGATTTCGCACAGGCTTACCCAAAATGGGCTTTGCTATTGTTGATGCTTTAGTGTATCAAACTGGTATTATATTTAAATGACAGTGTTGCCTTGTATTACTACTATGCTTTGAAGGAAGAGCATACACAGAGGCTTTGTACCTTTTCTTTCTTACCCTATGTGCTACCGGCAATAGATTAGTGCATACTACAATTTTTTTCAATCCCAAAATCATTCACTGGGATCACAGCATAATGGATCTGATAACTGACTATGTTCTTATAGCACACTATCTTGGAATGGTTCAAACATGAATTCTCCCTTATAGTTACATCATTGTCCAGTACCAGGCACTGGAAAAGGCAAGTATCTGTCCTTCCTTAAACAACATTTATGGAGAACTGGCAAGTGTACTGTTCCCATGCATTTGCGTCCCCATGCAAGTCAAGAAGAATGACTCAGGATTCCTGTATAGTTGGTGTGGTACTGAGGTCAGTCCC
>JAGPOW010003395.1:9422374-9433137 GCA_030014935.1 Caiman crocodilus | reverse complement strand
TCTTAAAGACTGTATCCTGAAAGAGGAGTGCTTGGAATTAGTGGACCTATACAGCAGATTCATCACCATTTCTTTACAAACTGAAGCCTACTTACAAGTTAGTACACGACTAAAACTTACATGACTGATTGTGTTAGAACAATGGCTCATTTCAGGTACAGTCCCTTCCCATCTGAATGACAAAATAAAGACAGACACTAGAACTAATAAAAATATATTTAATTATTTTTTCATAAAAATAGGCTCTTGTTAAAAAATATGGAATGTGATGGATCTTTGGTTATGAAAGCAACAGTCGTGAGGATTTGTTTTTCCCTTTTTCTTTCCTTTGGAAAAGAAAGGGGTAGGGTAGAGGTTGGGGAAATGAAAGGAAGAAAAAGCCAAGCAAAGCACTCCCTTCCAAAAACCAGATAACTGAAGAATTTTGATTTTTTTTTAACCAAAAACTTGCAAACATTTCCTACATTAGGCATTTCAGGGGAAATGAAAAAGAAATATATTATGGTTCCTCCTCACCCCAGGTGCAGTTTACAATATTTTTTTGCATGGTGCATACCTTCAAATAACCCAGACACCTTGTTTTTGAAAAGCAGAATGTAGGAGAAAAAAGATTTTTCCAGTTATGGCCTAGAGCTGGCTTTTCACATGGAGAAGCTGTGTCGCAAAGTGGCCACCAGCTTCTCTCTCAGCCAGCAAGCAGAGAGCAGCTGTGAAAGGGTTACCACTGAGAGCCATTTTGCATCACAGCGTCGTTATGCTTCTGTTCTGGTAAAGAAAACCAGCTCGCCATGTAAGACACACACCTCACTTTGGGAGGGCTGATATTTGGGAGGAAAAAATGTATATGTGATCTGCAAGTAAATATGGTAATAAAATCGAAAGACATCAAAGCATAAATGTCATGTGATAGAAAAGCACCATGAACAGATGTAATGGAGCAAAATAAAAAAGTATTTGAACCAGTGTTTGTATTATTACTATTTCACTAACAATCAAGGGCCAAATTAGGAACCAAGATTCTGCTATGGTAACTACTATATAAACATACACTGGTGTATCCTAATACCCTAAAGCCACTTCCTCTGGCATAGTCTTATCCTACTCTTGCTAGTCCTTAACTTTTGAACAATACTTATCATTGCCACTTAAAATAATTTCATTAATAATCAGTTATAGGTATATCTTAAAAACGTAATGCCCTGAGATTGGATGTTGTTTTGTCCACTGGGGTGTATCCACTGGGGTGCAACTGTGAGGTATGTGGCGCTGCAAACACATCTGCAGCACCACATGCTGAACAGTCAGATGTTCTCTGCCTTGCAAAGGTGCACTGCCCATGCATGCACTACTCTGTTGGGTTTTTTTCCTGTAGGTTTTTTTGACCCGCAGGAAAAAAACCCCAAGAAACTTGAGCAGTGCATGCACGGTCAGTGTACACCACTGAAAAGTAGAGCCAGGCCACCTGAAGCCGTGCTGCAGCTGCCAGCCAGGCTCTGCCCAACAGGATCACTGCTGCTGCAGCCTGGGGAGGCCCCCAAGACCCCAGGTAATGCTGCTGGGGCCAGCACAGTGCTGGTCCAGGTCTCTCTTACTGCCCCCGGAGTAACTTGCCAGATACTGAAGTGCTTGCGGCATGAGGTTTCCTCAGGGACAAGTAGCTGTGGCCCAAAGCACGCTGCTGCTACTTGTCCCCAGGGATCCAAACATCTATGCTCATCAGGTGCAGCCCTGGTGTCTTTTGTCATTAACAACATACTTTGTTCTTAATCAGACAAATGTAAGCATCAGGCTTTAGAGCCTTGTTTTCCTCTTTGTATAGTCCTTGTCATAGTGACTATATTAAAAAGAAATACCCCTATCAGTTAATAACAGCTGCTATGTTAAGCAGTCTGAAAGGGTTGGTTTAGTATAAAGATGGGCCAGATATGAAATATCACATCCAAACTTCTTTCCTTTGCTGAAGTTCAGAGGCAAATCCAGATCTGAATCACATGCTTTGGTGAGACTTTATAACAGACAAATGGCAACAAATATGAAAATTCAAGGTATGTTTGTCTCTTCCAAATATAAATACGCTCTAGCCCTTTAAAATTTCTCATAAATAATTCAGGCTTGTGTTCTCTGTAATGCTTTCTTTCAAGTACTAATGTCCTTCAACTGTTTCAGGCTGGAATAAGACTTGGAATATGAAACACGAGATTTCTATTATTAGTTGGCAGCAAAATAAACAAATGCTATTCATCATACGAATCAAGATGCCTGGAAAACTAATCCCGATGCAAAATATGTTTCTGGGAGGCTGCAAAGATCTGATATTTCACATTTGAAATGAGGCGAAAACACTTAAACGTTAAGATGGAGGTGGGCTGAAAAATATAGTAGCTGTATTTATAGAAAGTGCCATCTACCTTTTAAAACTGTTTGCTGAACTTTCTTGCAGTTTGGGAATTGGTTTATTTCGGTTTATTTCTATTTGTGGTTATACAAATTAAAGGAGGATTAGTGTACCCACCCTCCTTTCCTAGAGGCTTCCTATGCAGTCCAAATTCTTACTATATAGATATATTTGATGTAGCAGTTGGGATGGAGCATGCGAGTCTACCTGGAAGGCAGCCTATAAAGCCAGGAAGCATTGTAAAATCTTTTCAGAATCTGAGATGAAATCCTGGTTCCATAGAAGTCAGACAAAACTTACAATAACTTAAATTGGGTCAGGATTTTACTTCTTGTTTCTTGCATGATGCTAAGGTGTTAATCACAGCATCATTCAACACAGAGCTAAAATCACCAGTGTCCATCACAACAGGAACGTGGTTATGGACTTGAGTACATGGCATTGCATTAGCATTGTGTGTGATGGTGAAAGGTTAAGCTGTCCCTTACCATAAGATTCAGAGAGTACTGCCCCAAGTGACTGCAGTGGCCATGCCCGGCTTGCATCCAATTTAGAACCTTCCATGCTTTTCATGGAAGGTCAAAACCAGGGAGCTTTATTATTGGGTCAGAAATTAAATGTTTATTCTGAGTGGTGGTTTCCTTCCCCACTTTCCTCCAAGCTGCTGCACTGTCATGTCCTACAAGGGCTTGTACATGTGTCCGCAAAGATTACCAGGAGACCAAGTAGTGAGCTGAGAGGTTCTTTAAATATCTATGGATGGGGAGGTCTGGGTTGTCATTCATGCGGATGACCTCTCTGTATTTAGCTTTGTCATGGCAAATGTCTGGAGCAGCAATATTAGCCAGCACCTATAACCATTGAATTGGTTTAGATTTCAGGGTTCTGGTGATAGCATGCATTGAAGAATTGAACTGGACATCCATGCATTTGGTATGAGGGCTAGTAGCCCAGACAGGTGCACACAACTTGGCCATTGAGGAGACCAGTGCCATAGCAGAGGTGCGAAGTACTCCTGCAGTGGCATCACAGCTCGTTCCAGTGAGATTTTGCACTATATTCACCTAACCCTTTATCTTGACAGCTATTTTTTGAAGATGATTACAAAAAGTTAAGGTCGAGTGTCACACCTAATAGGACAGAGTTGGAACATGTTGTAATTTTTCTTGGCAAAAAAGAGATGTTGAGATGAATGTGCTTTGTGGTTATTGAGGTGAAATTCTGAGATGATGGACTTAATTGGGTTTGGTGGAAGATGATCACTTCCTCATGGCCCACCCTGCTATGTAGAAATCCAAAACAGGAAAATCCACAACTAATGTCATCACAAGGGCAACTGAACACCCAACGGCCTCCTGGTTGATGGAGCAACAACCATAGCAATGAGTTTAAATTGTGGCAGAGCTGAATTAGATTATCTATCCAGAGAAAAAAAATAACAACCAAAAAAACCCCCTGCTTTACTATTAGAAGAGTTTCGCAGTAGAATAGATTACATACAAAAGTTGACCAATCTACTTGCAAAGCTTGGATATAAATGACTGCAGCCAAAGCCTTATCTTCAATGGGCTAGTCAGGAGAGGAGTTGTATTTTGTTGCTAAAGTCAACACCTAAATACTACCTCCTCTAGAACAAAGAGGAAGCAAGGAGGGGATTATATATTAGAAATACCTGTCAGAGATACACTGCCTGCCTGTCCTGCTAGTAAGCTGCTGAATGGAAGGAAGAACACGGATTTCACTGAGGAATTTGGAGAAGGCTGGAAGTCAAGCTTTGTATATATGACTTGAATGCTAGCTAAACTGTGGTTAATACAAACATTTCTTATGTATTTATTTGTGTGTGTGTGTGTGTGTGTGTGTATGTGTGTGTGTATTTCAGTATTCTTAATAAAGAATGATTTTATTTTGGAAACATGAGGCCCTGTCAGTTTTACACAGCACATTTCACATGAAACATGTACTGCCTCTTGCTCAAGGTTGTGTCTAAAGGCATGTTCTAGTACTAGTACTGTGTAACAGGGAATTGCCCTAATGTGAAGTTCTCCATTTTCTCCTCGATAATTATATGTGGTATTAAACTTATGTACTACTCTCATGTTGAGGTTCAAGCAATTAGAGGGGCTCGCTAAGGGTGACAGCCATATTCTGTCTGTTGCTGTTTTTGTTATTTTGTGTGAAAATCCATTTAATACTGTCCTATACTCTGTGTCCTTCATGGACGTGCTCAGATGAGTGTGCACATGCAGTTTGCAGGCCCCGCAAACTGCACATGGTGCATGTGCAACCAAGTACTGTGCTGGAAATTTGCAGCACAATGCCAAAATTTGATACCAGGAACTCCTGGTGTAAAAAAAAAAAATGACGGCAAAAAACTCCATCATGCTGCATGCTCCAGGACCATGCAGCATGATGCACTAGAACAACTAGAGGCTGGGTCGTCCAGGCATGTGCTTTTGTTTTCAGCCGGAGTGTCTTCTCTCCTCCAGATCTGCCCCACCTCCTCCAACATACTAGGAGAAGTGAGGAATGGACATTTTGCCTGAATCAGAGTATTTTGCCCCACATCCCAGTGCATGTGCAAGGATGTGTGCAACAGCAATAAGTAGTGGCACAAATTTGTGTCACTGCTCTTTGTGACACAGCAAGTGCATGTCCCTACATGTGGGAATGTAGCCTACTACTCAAAGCACGGAACTAATCTTATTTAAAGGTAGTCAAAACTTGTTTATAAACCCCTCCCATGACTATTTTTATTGTCTGTTAAGTAACATAGCTAATTAGATTCCATTTTTATTTTTAAAAACTGAAAAAAAATTGTGTATTTGGTGTGTTCCTAAGCTACATACTTTTGTATTATCCTGTTAAGGTGGGAAGACAATAGACTCAGAGACTCTGTGTACTCTGCTGACATTTTCTGATTAATGAAACAATGGAGGAGCTTTTACTATGGGACCGTAGAAATGGGAACTAGTGGACTGGGAGTATTTGGCAAGGCATGCCCAGGCATTTTACCAAGGCTCTTAGATTTCCTTTGCTCTTTTAACATTTTGAGTACTTTTCCAATTTTTACTCAGAGCAGTAGTGCTTTACTATATCTCTAGGTGCCTGCTGTTCCTGCTTGCAGAAAGTGCTGAAATAGAAGCAAAATGACAGAGACGTTTTGCTAGGTCTCTTTTTCTGTAGCTGTTGCCAATTACTATGTGTATGTGTGTGTAGTGTGTGCGTGGGCATGTGGGTGCAGCTATCTGAGTCATCCACTTCCTGAAACTAGCAGTGAGTCACCATCAGAGTATTTTGCTTTACATTACAGACAACTTGCAGTAATTTGTCTTGCCTTACGGCTTAATTGTTAGTTAATGGTTTCATTGTTCTTTTCCATGAGCACTTTATGAGGTACACAAAAATGAATATGAAAGGAATAATTATTCATAGTTAACCATATGCAAAATGAGCCATTACTGTCTTGCTACAAGTTAGAGAGAGAAAACAAAATCTCCATCTTGTAATTTTTACCTTTATCTAAGAAACAAATTGCATATATCAATCACTGATGGTACTGGTATTCAGACATAACATACAATTTAACATGCAGCAGATAAACTTGCACATGCTGCCTTTGAACTTGAAAAGGAATAGTAATACCAAGGGTTAAGTTTTGTTTTCATGTAAAAGATTGTTTGAGTGCTAGCGTCAGGGTAGGTACTCGAGTCTGGTACTAGAGTACTAGAATCAGGATAGGTAACTGGAATTTCCCTGAGTCATTCTGCCCAGACAGCACAGACGAAGGAAGGATGCCTTGGGAATTTTGGAGAAAGAGTGGATAAAAGTGTGTCCAGTACTAGACCTTGTTTCCGCTTCCAAAAGAGCACTGTGTGCTCTCGTTGGTGCTTGTTATTCCTGAAAATGGGAAGAGGCTCAATATCACATTAATAGTAATGGGAGCATATACACAACATGTGGTACTGTGCATTAGTGTAGTATACTGAACAGTAAGCAGGTGTGCCTACACGTGTTCACTTAATATGCAGTAAGAAAACCTTAACCCCACTTAATTTTGCTATTTGCAAATACGAGTAGCAAATTTAAGCAGGATTAGTTAATGTGTAGTAACATACATGTAAACATGATCTGGAAGCAAGTTTGCTCCCGGGTCTGCCCAGCAACTAGGGGACCGACTTGAAACCAGCCCTGTGGCTGCAGGCTAGGAGGCTCTCCTGGCTCAGGACTAGGCTGTCTCTATGGCAGCCCCTGTCTGGAGGCTATAAAAGCCTGCAGATATTTTGAGCACCGGGGCACACTCACCAGGGATCCTGAGCACCCTGCAGCCCCTGTGTGCCCCTCTGAGCAACCCATGGGCTACCTGTGTCTGCCTGCCAGCATCCCAGTGTTGCTGCTTGGCACTGCACTGCTGTATACAGGGGCAGGGTGCTGAAGGGTGCTACAAGCTGCTGCTGCTTCTGGCTAGGTCTGTCAGCCCCCAGGGCCACCTGTAGGCAACTTACAGGCAGCAGGGCCAGTGCCACCTGGGGCATTGCTTCTGCCATACAGCTGCAGGTCACTTGCCATGTCCACGTGCTGGGTGCTGCAGGCAGCTGCCCAGAACTGATGACACGGACACAGCCATGTGGGGGCCCAGAGAGCCAGTGCAGGACCCAGCATAGCATCCTCGATCTTGCCCAGGCCTGTGACCACACACATCTGAACAACTGCCTCTTCCACCTAGGACCCCAACTGCTGCGTGATCTCAGGGCACTATGGCGTGAGGCAGAAATGCTGTGTCAGTTTGAGTGGTGTGGGTGCTCCAACATTCACATTTATGAGGCTCTATCAGGCCAGATGCAAGAAAATAGGCACAACCAGTTAGAGCAGCAGTGCTGCAAAAAGGGCAAGGCCTCATGGACACAGTGGGTCACCACGATCGACCACAATTGTAGGTCTGGCCGTACCCAGAAGTCCATGCCCTTTATTCAGCAACTCATAGACACTTTTGAGCCTCAGAAGCCAGGTCTCAGCTGTGCTATCTTTAGCAGCATGGGTGGCCTGCCTGAGCCCCCACCCCAGCCTGGCACCTCCAGTAACACATCGTTGGAGGAGGGACTCTCAGGCATGCAGTGACCTGTCCCACCCAGCTCCCTGGTTGCAGTTCCCACCAGCAGCTCAGAGATCCCTGCCCAAGTGCTCATATCCTGCCTCACCAGCTACACAGGCCCAGGGCCAGACATGAGGCACAGCCAGCCATGACACCAGTGGCCACCAGCAGCACTAGCTTCTCCCCAAGGGGTCCCTAGCCAGGCACCTAAATAGCGTGCCCTGTGAGCTGAAGGCATCGGGTACAGCTGCATGCCATTGCCAACAGGGAGGATTGTGCCGAGCCACCAGCCTCACCAGCCATGAACACGTGCCCAGCTCCACAGTGAGGGTCTTCTCCACCCCACCCCAGCCCTGCCCCTGCCCCCTCTCCCTGCCTGGCCCACCCACACTCCCAAGGCCCCAGTTTCCCTCTCACAGCACAGAGAAATGGGAGACCAGTGCTAAACTTTACTGAGCAGCCCGTGCCCCTACAGCTAGGTGGGCATGCACCTCTCACAAACCAAGGAATGCATCAATGGCAGCGGCAATATCGTCCTCAGCAGTGGGGGGCAGCGACATGTCTTGAAGCCACTGGTAGCCCTCCAGGTGGCAGCAGGGGTTGCAGGGTAGCCCAGGCTTTCCCCCTGCATTGTTGTAGGTCATGGTCCCATACCAGGAGTGCAGGTGCACCCAAAGCATCATGAGGATCAGCAGCAGCATGGTGTACTGGGTCAGGTACCCTCAGCCCATACAAACAGCTCATTGTGCATCTCCCAGGGCAAATGCAGCAGGGGAATGCTTGGGATGCAGCAGCGGTGTGGCTTGGGGTTGCCTCTCCGGAGAAGTCTCCTGCAGGGAGTGTGGGGGTGTGACCGGCTTCTCATCCCAGTTGTCCAGGAGCCCCATGACCCACTAGTCCAGGCACTGTGGGCTGGGCAGCACTGAATCAGAGCAGTGGGCCTGAAGGGAAATAGGGGGCAACGTGGTCTGGAGCAATGGCAGCAGGTGCTGCAGCAGCCTGGCCTATCATGCCCTGGGAATAGGCTGGGGGAGCCAGGCAACCCGCAGCCAGAACTCAGCAGCCCACTGGACCCTGGGAGAATGAAGGTGTCAGGGTGGGGAGTGGCCAGCAGCTGCCTGGGCCTGCCCACCTAGCTTACCATGATCCCTGGACACACATGTGCATCTGAACCCTGATTTGTGGCCAGGCAGTGCATGGCCCCTAATATAGAACATCTTATCTCTGAAATCACAAAACGGTAGCTTATAAGAAGGGAACACTTGGAGGAATAACTAGGGAAGAATATAAGAGCATTGCTCAGGCATGCAGGGATGAAGGCAATAAGGCCAAAGTGCAATTGGAGTTGCAGATGGCAAAGAATGTGAAGAGTAAGAAGAAGGGTGTCTACAAGTATGTCGGTAGAAAGAGGAGGATCAGGGAAAGTGTGGATCCCGTATCGAATGGGGGAGGCAAACTTGTAAAAGAGGATGCAGAAAAGGCTGATGTGTTCAATGCCTTTTTTGTCTGTGTCTTCACAGGGAAGGGCAGCTCCCAGACTACTGCACTGGCTAGCACAGTTTGGAGAGGAGGTAAGCAGCCCTCAGTAGCGAAAGAACAGGTAAGGGACTACTTAGAAAAGCTGGAGACATACAAGCCCATGGGGCCAGATGGATGTACCCAAGGGTGCTAAGGGAGTTGGCTGAGGGAGTTGGCTATTGTGATTACAGAGCCACTGGCCATCATCTTTGAAAACTCATGGTGATCATGAGAAGTCCCGGATGACTGAAAAAGGGCAAACACAGTACCCATATTTAAGGAAAGGAAAAAAGAGGATCCAGGGAACTACAGACCAGTGAGCCTCACCTCAGTCCCTGGAAAAATCATGGAGCAGATCCTCAAGGAATCTATTTGTAAACATTCAGAGGAGAAAAGGGTGATTAGAAACAGTCTGTATGGATTCAGCATGGGCAAGTCGTGCCTGACCAACCTGATTGCCTTCTATGATAAGCTGACTGGCTCTGTGGATGTGGGGAGACTGATGGATGTGGCGTACATTGATTTTAGCAAGGCTTTTGATATGGAACAAGGAGTAACAGTCCCAAATTGCAGCAAGGGAAGTTTAAGTTAGATATTAAGAATTTTCTCATTAGGAGGGTAGTAAAACACTAGAACTGGTTATCCAGAGAAGTGGTGGAAGCTCCATCCTTGGGGATTTCAAAACCCATGTAAAAAGTTCTTTGACTGGGATGATCTATTTGAGGATAGTCCTCTTTTGAGCAGGGGGTTGGATTAGATGACCTCCAGAGGTCCTTGCCAACCCTAATTTTCTATGATTCTATGAAATGTTGCAAACTCTCACAAAAAAGCTTCTGTCTTATGGCTCTGCAGGTCCTGCAACTGGATGTGGGGGAGAGGATACACTTGGCAGTGGGGTTGCAGGCTGAGGGTCACTGCCATTCACTGCCAGGGCTCTGTGGATGTGCTGCCTCCACCAGAGACGCACAGTGGACTACACCCTCCTCCTCCAGTGGCTGGTGCTGGTCATAGAAGAGTATATAGAGAATGCACAGGCTTGGCAGTCAGAAGATGTTACCCATGAGGATGCATGGACTGATGGGAAGGGGTGCAGGACTGGTGTGAGGAGGCATGGGACCAGGTGTTCTGAGCCAAGCTCCTGTCCCTGAAGCATGAGTTGTTCCCAGTGCTGCAGGAGCAGACTGTCACCCTGGGCTGGGCAGGGCAGGGCAGACCATTAGGTGTTAGACACTGTTCTGGCCCTGGTGGTCACTTTCATACTGCCTGCTGCCCAGTCTCTGAGCCTAGCTCTGCATGTTCCCTGGCAGTCACCCGCTATCCTGCAGCAGGCTCCCACTTAGACCTGGGAGGAGTTCCTCCACTGCCTCCAGATGCCAGGAGCCCCTGGCTTGGGCTCTGCCTCAGGTGCCTTACTACCCAGCCCTCCTCCTGGATCCATCCCTGCCACCTGGCCTGGCTCCATGTGGGCATGGAGTCAGAGCTGCCTGCATCAGCTCCAGGAGCACACGCCGGCCCTGCTAGGCCTACCAGCCAGAGGGGGAGCTGGCTGTGCCAGAGGATCACTAGATGCCATTGCCCTTGGGTGAGCCACAGCATCCAAACCCACAGGGGATGGCCAGAGGCTGGGGTGTTGGCTGGCTGCCCCCAGGCTCTGCTCCCTAGGTGTCCTCACCCCACTCCAAGACACCACAAAAATCACTTTGTAAATAGTTTGCACAGGGAAGAGGGGTTTTTACTGTTGGTGGGTGTGGTGGTGAT
>JAGPOW010003395.1:9402507-9417778 GCA_030014935.1 Caiman crocodilus | reverse complement strand
TTTTTTTTTTTTTAACTGCTCCAACTATGATACAAGTTAGCTCCTTAAATACACTAGCAGAGAGCACTCATTGTCCTACACTCCAGCTTAAGTGAAAGCAAGAGATCACATATAAAGAAATGTCTAAGAAAAAAATATCTTTTTTTTTATATGTATGTACGTAGCTATATGAGTAAGAACAAGTCAGTGTGAGTAAGGGCTCTAGGACCTTTTTGGTCCACTCAGGTTTTCCTTTTCTGTTATTGTTGCTGCTAGGGGTGGGGCTGTTTCAATGGGATCTGTTCTCTTGTGTCCAGAGAACAGGTTTTTCAAGGTCTTAATGTAAAACAAATGCAGTGATTCTTGGGTATAGGAGAGGTTACAGGTTATAGGAGTATGCAGGCACTGTATCTGCTAACTTCTTGTAAGACCGGGTGACTGTATCCACACAATATCAAATGCACGATAGATGGAAATTGTCCTTCAGAAGAAAAATGGTATGAAAAGGTATAGCTTGCATTTGATCCCAGAGTGAAACGTGTATACCTTTGCTGAAGTAAAGTGGGAGTCACACCTGTAAAAATAAATTGAGACTAAGTGTCATTTTTTGGTTCCCCCAAAAGATAATAAGTAGTATCTAATTGTAATTTCCTATTCCTGTGAATACAGATGGCTGACATTTTTACAGCGACACACTTTTTCCAGGCAGACATGTTAATAGCAGCAAACATGTTTTCTGAAAAAAAATGAATCCCTTCGCTTGACTTTTCATTTTGCATTTCTTTCCATCTTATACTACAGACTCACAATAAAAGTATTTAGAAAATGGGAGAACCTATATCAGAACTAAAGACTTACTTTTTTTTTAGGAAAATTTGACAGAGTGTTTTGTTCCAGTTCAGAATTAAAACAGATTTTAAAATTGTAAGGTTTTCCACCAGAGGAGCTCCAGCTCCTAAGTTACCTCTTCTTAATGTGGACTATAAAGAAATTCAGGCCGACATAGTGGAATGAATTATGAACAAAATCCTGGTAAATTAGCCAGATCACTTTTTCAATACCCTGTCTAGTGAAATGGGAATAAATGTTACTGTCTCCCCCTAGCATAACTGCAGCTTGGCCACCTTTTCTCCCTTACTGGTAAGGCCATTTGTTATTACCTCCCAGCCAGAGCTGGGGACTAGAGGGACTATTTAGAGGAGGTGCTACACCCTTCTGATTCCTGAGACCCTGGGTTGCTTTATGACTCTCTCTGTAGTTCAAATCCTCTCACTGCTGTAGCCCTCTCACCCATCACCTCTGCTAACGTTAGCCTCTTGCTCTCAAGGACTTCACAAACCCTTGGGACCCAAGAAGGACCTTTAATCTTTAGGAAGTCCGTTATTGTCCTCATCATAACTTTAAAGACTTCACTATCAGTTATAGTAAACTGTCATTTTCCTATAATTAACACTTTGTTCTTTTTCACGCATTTTAAACTAAGTCTGTATGGTGAAATGCCTACCTTGCTGAGTTTATAGAATAGATGAAAACACAATCAGAATAAAGTCTCTGACCCTTCCCAAATGCAATTATCATCTTTGGTGTTTTAAAGTTAAAAATTCTATACTTTTACTAATGGATGGATTTAATTGTCCTTGTACTAAAAGAAAAATAATGAGGCAGGTCCCCTTCAGTCTCTTAAAGGAGAGCATGGATCATTAATGGGCAGGTACAGGCTACCTGAAATCCTAAATATTATTGGCCCAGCCTCAGGATAAATGAGAGCACCTTTGGAGCAAACAGCAATTTGATATAGTCCTTTAAGGACCTTCTGCCAACTGAGAATGTGTGAGAGTTTGCCTCCTTCCACCTGCTGCCTCTTTCCAGGACAGCATTTCCCAGTCTTTTCCATCCCATGGTGCATTTCAATTTTAAAAAATTGCAGCAGACGACCCGCTTCCTCTGCCCCCAGCAGATAACACTGCTACGACCCACTGGCCCATGCTGCCATGGCTCTGCAGAGCGGGGGTGGGGGAGGTGAGGAGTGGTACATGGCACTGGCTGAAGCCACTCCCCACCTGGAGCCACGCCCCCCAGAGCATTACAGACAGACAGGCAAGCAGACAGATGGACTAAGCCCGATATATATAGAGAGGCAATATTTCATTCATTCATTTGAGGACTAGGATGACTTGAAGATGTATATTTCAATCCTCTGTAGCTTTTATTATTAAATTATATATTTTTGGGGGTCTCACACAGTAAAATGGGTCATATGGATCACAGAATATGAACAGGAAAAAATTAAGTGTTCTGGCAGGAATGCAAAGACAGGATTTGACTTGTGTTTGAGAAATTACGTAAAGCTATAAGATACTGACAAAAGAGACGACATTCTCTTTTGCATGCATTCAAATGCATGGCTAACGCACTCCTTTCGTTCGCTTAGTTATAAAAATGCTTACCATACGTCACTTCAAGAATTGTCTCTAGAAATACAAGAGATAATGCAGTGTCTGCAAAATCAATTTGGGAGAAGGGAAGGAAGGGATGATTTTTTGCCCCCCACCATCTGATCAGTTCAACATTAATCTGTTTCTCTTTGAGCTGCTGTGTTGTCTAATGAAGTTACTGCCATTCTCAGCTGTGGGCTGGATTCCCTGACTGGATCGCTTTTCTCATTATATGCTTAAAATTGCTTACATGTCAAAATCCTACACTGCCCTTGCCCTCAAACTTAGCATTATACATAAGTACTGTAATGACACAAATGTGATCCGAGTGGTAAGGATTCTGGCAAAAGAGTAAAGAACCTAGAGCCTCCAGCACATTTGTTTTCCTAACATGAGTTTGGGAGATGCTTTGCTCAGACACTACTTACATAAGTTACATCAGGATATGGTCAGATCCTTTATTTGTTAGTAATATTTTGAGCTTAGAGGTTGGGATGTAGCAGCAACGTCCATCAACACCCATTTTTAATATAGCAGCGTTTCAAGTGCTGTCTTTGTGATGGCATCACACATTGCTCTTTGAACCTAAGCAAATCCTGAAATGGCCATTTGTCTCCATTTACCTTAAGAAGGACTGGATCAAGCCCTTCCAATGAATCCCCCACAGACACCTTAGTAAGTATGATAGGGTAAGCATGAAGCTTCAGTGCCTTGCTCTACATCTTGTCTTTTGGGGAAGGTGTGAAACAGCAACATTAATTTTGCTTTGTGTTTTCCCTGTGGCTTAAGATTTCTATAGCCTGCTTATTTGGAATCCTTTTAGTAAAGTTAAAATATTTATAGTGGAAAGTACTCTTTTCACTGAGGTATTTATGATGCCACGCAGTTAAAATGAGATAACGACAAGTATATTCACGCACAATATATTAGTGTAAAGCAGAATTTTTACATACTGCAGGCTGAACAACCATCATGAATGGACTGTATTATCACTGCCCATTCATTCTGGCTGAATAATGTTTTTCCATTGTGAAAAAGAACAGAACATATAATTTCTTTTTTCCTTTTTCTACCATGGAAAATATTTAGCAAAAACTGGAAGAAAAGGATGAGAAGGGGCATGATTAAAGTAGTAGATAAGGTAGTTTGGGTGCTTCTATTAACCCACCTTATAATACAAGATCAAGAAATAGTCAATAAAATTAAACAGCAAATTCAAACTGAAACAGAAGACAGTTTTTACACACACTGCACTCAAACTGAAAAGATGTTATTCATTCATGTGGATAAAATTAATATTCAGCATTAAAATAGTAACTGTTGAAAAAATACAAACTGCCTGAGGACCGATGTCCATCTCTTAAGTATAGTGTCTTGTATATTTGAAGGTTTTGTTACTATACATGCTTTAAAGATGTTACTGTATATGCTTAGAAGCAGGATCCTGAAATGGACATATCACTGCTTTGATTCAGCATGACAACATGTTGTTCCCAACCTTATGTATTTGCATGCAGTTTGTGTGTGAGCAATTGCTGAGTACAGTACCATTATTACATATTCTAACATTGTTCCTGCAGACTATAACCTTTGTGGCCTAAACCTGAAAATGTTACTTACAGAACTTCCAACTAAAAACAATAAGATGGTAACTACTTCAGGTGGTCCATTTGTGTGCAAAGTCCTTTGGGATTAAATGGGCACATCTACACATTCATTAATGTTCCCTAATTAGTGCACCTTTAGTTCAGTGCATAGTAAGCATCTTGTGTATCGACATTTATCTCTTTCTTTCCTGCAGAAACTTGGATCAAGATGTCTCTTGTATCAGAATTTCTGAGGCAGTCCTGGTTCATGGAAAATCAGGAGCAGGACTGCATTGTAAGTACTTTAACCCTTGAGAGCACAAAATTTATTTATAAGTGACTTTAGAAGTACAATTAATGCATTATCAGAAAGTAGAAGTAAGTAACACTGATCTATGAGGCTTTGTTTTATTTGTTCAAGGAGGGAGGTCAATAACAAAGTGCCCCTGAAAGCAGAATTTCATCCTAGATATTAAGCTAACAAATTCAGTAACAGATAATAACATTTTTATCCACTACCTATTTGGCAAGCCATTTCAGTTATTGTAACAAAATGTCACTCTCTTCATTAATGTTAGAAGAAGCTAAGCTAAAATGAGTCAGTCTGACACATAAGGAAATGTGGACATCTAAAACTAGAGGATACATGAACCTAGATCAGAGTGCTGTAAAACAGAGGATGAAAAGCCACAAATCTTAATTTGTAATGAGAAAGAAGAAAAGATGTAATCCATATATATGTTTCATTCTTAAACTACAAATGTTGTATCATCTGGACTAAAACTGTTTAAGGTGGAAAGATTCTCTGAATATCATATATAGACTATCAGAGTGGTGTACTGAAATCAATTTAATAGATTTATACAGATATATTTCTTTCTTTGAAGGAAAAAATATGCAGCAGACCCTCCAATGTTTCAATGGTGAACGTAACTACTAGTATCATTGAAGAAACAAACTTTAGTAGGGATGGAGATAGCATGGGATCCTCACTGCTGGCTGAACTATGGCTAGTCAAGGACCAGATAGGTGGGCTTATTTTTGCTGTTCTCCAGTTTTGTGTCCTCTCCAAGCAGCAGCATTTTGGCTACAATCCCTTTTCCATTAGTACAACACCTTCTTTCCACGACCAGCAGCCAGAATTATTTTCATGACCAGGTGCAACAGCTGAAAGAATTTTTCATGGCAGCTGGAGGCTGCATCTGAGCAACTGTGTAAGCAGGGGTGCGTGTGTGGGGTATCAGCCTCAGGCACCAGCTTAGAGAGGTGCCAGGATGGTGGTTCCCCAAGAAATCCAAGTCATGGTAGCAGCAGCAGCAGCCAGGATTTTTGAATCTTCACCTCTACCCACCCCCTTCCAGAGCTCACCACTCCTCCCCTTTTCTGACATATCTGTATAAGTTTAGAAACAGCACAAGACTGGTTTTGGGATGGTAAAAAGCCAACCAAACAATTTGCTTAGTTACATAAAAATATTTTCAGGTATATCAAGCAATTCATTTTGACTACATGAGATACCTGAGGTGTGTATACCCAGCACCTTGGCTTCTGTGGGCACTTTTACATATGCTCTATGAGTGTGTGTGTGTGTGGGGGGGGGCTCAGTTAGAGTGGTTCTGAGACCTAATTAAAGCACCACTGCATGTTGTGTATCAGCACTCCCATGCTTAAAATAGGGGCACTTGAATTAAAGCTCGTCAAATCAGCTGTAGTTCAAGCACCCCGCTGCCATTTTTAAGTGCAGGGATGCTGATAGATGAGACGCAGGAGGTTTGTTAGAGCGTGGTATTTGCCATGCTCCAGTGGACTTGATTAATCAAGCCTGGTCCAACAAGCTGGAATACCAGCTCATTGGAGCAGTCTCTGAGATTATGTGTTGGCTGTATGTTTAAAGTCATTCTCATCCACAGCTCATTAAAATATATATGCTAAAGATAGAGAAAAAGTAAAATAAGACAGAAGATACTGAAAACAGAAGACTGATTTTATAGGAATTTGCCTGCTAGTATTTTAACCAAATTAATGTTGTGCTATCGAAACTTTATAATATCTTAGAACTAAAGAGCTTACAGGATTTTAGAACCAAAGAGATTTATATCTAAATATATCACACATGGATTTCAAAGCATTTCACAACAATTAATTATTGAAACATAACAACACATCTGAGTTAAGTAACTCAAAACTTGGTGAAGAGAAGCACAACAGGATTAAGAACTGCTTTGGTTTGTCCTTTCACTAGTTTACCCAATAGTGATTTACATGGTGTTTCTTCTGATTTGTACTGGTGCTATGACATCAAAAACAGGCTCTGTTCACAAAGGGAATACTGCTTATCCTACCACTTTAGGCAACTAAATTCAAAATACAAAATCCTCAGAATCCTACCAAGCCCCCGATAGTTCTTCAAGAGTCTAAACTTCTGCCAATAATTTCTACTCTGGGGCATATACAGAGCACAGACTGCGGTACAACAGGCCTAACAACTTGTTATGCTCGCAACATGCCTAACATCAAATAAAATGGGGAAGGAAGAGAGGACCTGGAATAATGTCACACTTCCTCTCTCCTCAACTTTACCCAAAAACCCAGAGATTAGATCACTCACATGTGATATAGGAGACCTGGGCTGAGTTCTCTTTTCTGTCCCATATGGAGCAGAAATTTGAATCCAGAAAAGTGCCCTGGGATACATAGTATTCTCTGTTGTGGCATTCTCAGTTTCTCTTGTTGAAGGCGTTCCACTTTACATCAATAATTAAATAGTCACATGAGCAAGGAGTGGATTCTTATTGATAAGCAGAGTTTATTAGCTCATGCACAACACTGTACTAACCGTTCTACTCCTGGCTTCAAAGCTGGTATGTACAATGCTAGCATAGAGTTTGTTTCTGTAGACAAACTCTCAGCAACTTGGCCAAGATTACACATTTAGTCAGTGATATAACTTTTACTTATACAATGCACATGATCAGTACTTTGTCCCTCCCTTGATAATGACAGAACAAAGGGATTACATTTTGTTTCTTGATAATGGCATCAAGATCCACAGTTCTCTCAATTAGGAAATCTGCAAAAGATTCTTCTTTACACAAAAAGACCCTCTTGTAAATGACCAAATTTTGCTTCCTTTTAGAAACATTCAAAAGGTGGATCTGCAGTCCCTTCATACCCTAACTTCAATCCATCATCTGATGCTGCTGCACTGGACCAAGCTATGACTGTTAAGGGTAAGAGCAATAAATAAGCCATACAGTGTTAGTTTTTTCCCTTAGACAAGCTGAGTCTATACAACAGCAAACAAGATAGCACACCTCATAAAATATCTAAAAATCCAGGAGGTCATCAAAACTACTGTATTTTCTTTGTAGCTCATGACAAAGACCCTAAGTGGTTTGGATCCCTTGACTATATATTCAGTTTCAGATTTTTATGTTACATTTAGTTTTTGCGTTTATTATACCCGGGTTAAATATTTAATTTGTAGAGAATCAGAAGAGCATCTTATAATATGCCAAATTAATGCTTTGCATTTGGTTTCCACGAAATGCCCCTTAGAAGAAACGGTTATGCTGATACTATGCTAAATGTATTTATTTGACATATGCAGTTTCAACATATTGTTTCAGGAATATTGAGGTGATGTCATCACCAGTTTGAAGAGCTTGAGGGTCCCAGGTAGCATAATAAATGGACATGAGTCAACAATGTGGGGCATGGTTTGAACTTGTCCATGAGGACATTTGTTGTCACTGAGAACACCCCATTGGTATAGGTTTGAGGCACAGTGACCCTGTCCAGTTCAAAAATGGTTAACTAGCCAATAACTGCATGGCTAGTTAAATCCTGGATTTACTGACTGTAGGGTCAGAGATGCAGTGGTGATTTATTGGTGCTTGTGCTGATTTATTCTTCATGCCATTGAGTAAGTAAGCAAAAGTCAAAGGATTCTGAAAGGGTGGACCGTATAGGACATCTTGAGGGAAGCCAAGCTATTGGTAGGTGGAATATGTCCCAGTGCACTGGCAGCATAGGATTATCAGAGTTTGGCTAAGTTTACTTGAGCATTTGTATGGTGGAGATGAGGGAGAGCAATTGTACTCATGCCTGGTAGCCATGTGTGGAGGACCACCAGTGGGGTGATCACCACTTAGGGAAGGTGTGAGCTCTGGGGGAGCTTGTTGGCTGAGCCGCAGGGAACCCCCCCCCCAGGAACCATTTTAAGGGGGAAGGTGTGTGTCAGAGCACCCATTCCCACTTTAAGAATGGGACCAGGCAGCAGGCAGGTGCAGCCCAGTTTTGACGAGTGACCATCTTAAGACTCAAGCCAGCAGGACTGGAGGTAGCAGTTGCTGCCTGGTGCTGAGGAAGGAACATCTCCCAGCAGAGCTGCTGCTCTGGAGATAGCACAGAGATAAGGGCAGGAGCTAAGGGGTGGCTTGGAGGCTCCTGGTCCTAGGCATGACCTAAAACTGCACCCTGCTGGGATAAGAAGGCCTGGTGTTCCTGCCTGTGGTGGGGCAGGGACACTGAAATGCCAGGTTCAAGGACCATCCCGGTAAAAGGCAGGTCAGGGTGCCTAAACCCCTGCTTCCACCACCCCCGGTGGGTTATATGATAACAATGGAGGGAGTAGTGGGGCCAGGGACATCCATATGGGACACCTGAGCCCATTGGGGTGCAAGACCCTGAAGGGGAATAGTGAAGCCCGGGTAAGCTTTGAGAAGCGCCTGAGTCTGAAAGAGTGGAAGACCCTGGAGATGAGGTCAGCTTAACTTCAAGAAGTGCCAGAGCCTGAAGGGGTGGAAAACCCCATGACTGGAGCAGTTGAGGCCCTGAGAGAGGGGGTGAGCAGTCGAGGTGCTGGGGAGAGGGCGTGAGGCAGGGGCATGAGGCATTTGAGCAGCACCTGAGTCTGCAGGGGTGTTTGACCCTGGACCCCAGAGTATGGGATGCAGTAGGGAGTGGTAGTGGTGCAGCCCAGTGAGTGAGTGACATGAATTGGGGCTCTGAAGGCAGGGATTGGAGTGGAGGCTCTGCTAGCATGGGGACCTGAGTTAGATCCAAGCAAGCCTTTGGGTACCTGAGGCCACAGGTGGGCCAGAGACTGATTGGAGGGCAGCAGAGGAGGAGCCATGAGGAGAACGGGGGAAGCCATCAGCCCCTTGATGGAGAGTAGCTGGAGGAGTTATGCAGCCATGAGAACATGCAGGGGCAGAGTCAGCACAGCATTCTGAGGACTGCCCAGTGCTCACTCAGATGAGGGTAGCAGGAGATGCCCAAAAGGCTGCACGCTTGCTGGCCAGGGAGTAAAGAGTAGCAAGCCTGAGGACCTTCCGGGTGAGGTCAGGGTGAATGTGGTCCCTGGGAGAGAGGGTGCGATATGTGTGAGGCCCAGGAAGGGCAGGATGAAAGAGACCGGGGAGAGCTGGTGCAGAGTGAGAGGCCTTTGTGAGAGGGAGGTGGTATAAGTGTAGCCCCAGTAGGGCAGAGTGGAAGAGACTCAATGCTGTGAGGAGTTGGGCCCAGCCTCAGGTCGGATTTTAGTACAGCTGTGAGCAACTTCTGCAAGGCTTGGGATGCAGTACAAGGGCGGTAGGACATGCATACATAGGCCAAGGAGAACAGGGCATTCAATGGGCAGCCTCCTGCTTGATTAAGATTGTAAATTACTTAATAGCAAGGAATGGCAGGAAAGAAAGGCAGGAGGTGTGCCCAGAGACTGTGGGAGACCAGCACCATGTCTGGCTGGGGACTTCCACCTTTGCACACCTTGGGTGTAGAGTTGGGCACAATGTGCTGGACTAGACACATCGTAGCATGCAGTTGGGTGTCCATTGTGCTAAATATTCAATTACTGTTCTGGCTTTACTGAAGTTCACATTGGATACTTTGTGACTAATATCAAAGTTTTCAAATTAAATTTAGTGAAGTTAAACATGGGTGTGGTATCTAACATATTGTTAATATTTGATTAATTATACTTTAGAGTAGTTTTTGTTACTCAGAACATTTCAATGACTTTGTATATGCCACTGCAGCAGATGTAGATTGCAGTGGCTTACTGGGACCTATTTACTTGCCTCCTTGACTAATCATAACTATGACAAATCATAATGATTTTTTTTATTTTATATTTCATGTAAATGTGTCCAACAGAACATTGCAGGGAATAAAGTATATCAGGATTTGATTAAATAACTAAATGGACACAGTATCTGTCTCAGACGGCTAGAGCTGACTTGAGGAAGATTGCTGATTTAATTGGTCGTCACGCGGGCTGGTGGATGGAGAGGCCGGACACAGTGTATTGCTTGCAAAAATTAACTTTTACTTTAACTTTACTTATGCCGCCGGTGGCCACGACACAGGTGATAAGGTTGCTTACGTAGTTACAGGTAATGGGCAACAAAATGAGCCAGCGAGTTCTTAAATGGAAACGAGCATACAGGATGAGGGATACATCGGGAACAGACGGGGAGATGTCGGAGGATGGCCAGTCTGCCAGCTTTTCTCTGCCGCATGGCAAAGTTTTCTGTACTCTACCTTGTGCTCAGAGTTCTCCGACTTGATGGACCTTTATACTTTTAGAGTAGCCAATAACAGACTGCCAGGTGGGAATAGCTAATGAGGTGGAACATACCAAATTTTTTAACATAACTGCAGTTGCTTAGGGCAGTTCTGTTGTGACAGGGGCACTCAACTCATTTGGTTATGACAGTATCAAGGAAATGGGGATGAATTACAGATGTGATTTGCAATATGTATTTTTCACTATTTGCAGGTGTGGATGAAGCAACCATCATTGAAATTTTGACTAAAAGAACCAATTCGCAACGCCAGCAGATCAAAGCTGTCTACCAGCAGACTAAAGGAAAGGTACAGCAAGCTCCTATTTATACAAAACTTGAATTTCAGGTTTTTCTTTTAGACACTGGGGCCTATGTAGTTTAGCTTCCTGCAATAAAATATTACAGTGAATCTTCCCTATTTAGTGGCTGAAGTTTGTGCCTGGGCCTGATAAAGCTGTACTGCAAATATGCTGAACTCTTAGATTTGTAATGTAATGGTCTTTTGGCTATCTGGTAATTGTTTTGTGGCAAAATCTAAGACCCTGATTGCAGGATCTTACTTTGTCCCACTAAATGCCACTGGACTGCTTTTGCATCACTGGGAATTCAGAGCTCTTGCTAACACTTCTGCAGGCAATCTGTTCCTTATGGAATCATTCTCCAAGATACCTGTCAGCATAAGAAAAGGAGAGGAATGAATTAGTTCATTTCTGGGGTGTTCATACAGCTGTCAGTCTAATGATAAATAGACAATAAAACATTAGGGACTGGACTGTGACTGGCTCAAGCAAAGGTTTGGCTGTGGGGAGATGCATCGTGCATAAGGGTAAATTTGATATCTGTGATTGGTAAGGTTTTGGAGGTGAGTCTCTCCATGTGCATCCATGGATGCTATTGGTATCAGTTCAAAAGAGTGATAAAAGATGCTGGTGAGTAGCCCTACCTCACTCCCACATCTGCCCACTGAGAAGCATGCTAGTCCATCTTAGTGAGCGGTATAGACAGCACAATTACTTTATGCTAGAATGGAGAATTGTTGTATCATCTGTATAAAAGGTTAATAGCTATTCACTTTCCCTACAATAATCCCTAGTTCATAGACTGAAATACTAATTTTCATGTGTTGATTCTTTAAACAACAAGTCTTTGTCCCTAGGATAATTACAGAGCCCAACAATCAAGTTATTCCCCCTGAAGTGACTTTTAGGGATTCCCTAATAAACCCAGTCTAATAAAGTGCCTCTGTTTGATCTGTTTCCTCTCTTTCTTTTCAAAATACCTTACTGTGGTTTTTACAGCTAAACTTCCTACAAAGGAAGCCTCAATTTTGCAATTATGCTATTTTATTAAGACCTAAACTAAAACAGAATTTTAAGAGCTTAAAGAGCTTAGTGCTTTACATTGTTGAGTATGCAAGGACTGGTACAGAATCAGACACAATCATAAAAACATCGATTACTTGAAAATGGGATTATCTAATATTTAGATTATTTATGGAACCAAGCAGGAAAAAAGTCATCACAATTTCTGTCTCACTAGACATGACAAACTCTCATTACAATTAGCATGGCCATGTGTTTGGAAACACTTTGCCTACACTGAAATACCATTAGATGAATTCATTGCTGCTAGATACAGTGAAAATATGGGCTTACTTCTGGGTGAAAATTAGGTAAGTAGTCATGAAGAAGTATGTTAAAATTCAATGCTAACCCTCAACCAGTCATATTTCACATTGCCAGGTTACGTATGATTGTAAAACTTCCTTTATAATATGCTACCCCCTCTAGGTGTAACTGAACAAATCCAAGACCACCTGCAAAACTGCTTAAGCAAGCAAGTCACAATCACATCTTACATTATTTTCTGTCTTTAGAGCAGTATATAGGAAAAGAGAGCACATTTGACCTCTTTTTTTTAATATCACTCAAAATGTAATAAGTTAAAAGATGATAAGGCTTGCAAAGCTTAGAATATCCTCCTCCTCTCCCCACCACCACCAGTAAGGAAGGGTGAAAGTTTTCTTTACCAGTAGGTATTGCTTATAAGCCATGCATCATACTCATTTACTTATGCTTCAGAATTATAATTTTTAATATTTCCCATCTTACACAATTGTCTCTCTCACTTTTTAGTCTCTTGAAGAAGCTATGAAAAAATGTCTGAAAGGCCAACTTGAAGATGTTGTTGTGGCTCTCTTGAAAACTCCAGCTGAATTTGATGCTGAAGAACTCAGGGCTTCCATGAAGGTATGGCAGGAATATGGCAGCAGAACTCTCAATTTACAATCGCTTTTTAATGCTACCCTTGCTTTAGTTTCAGTATATGTATATTCTTATAGTGTCTGTGATGGCAAATAGCAAATGTGAAATGTAGTGATTCCTATTTCTACTTTCAAAATATTGACAAAACTTGAAATACATAAAACAGAGAGTGATCTTATTCAAGATGGATGTCATTGCTAAACAGTTCCAATATAGCACAAACCATTTTGATTCACCTCTTCAGACACAGATTTCTGTTTTCCATGTTTTCTCATATACCACACATACCTTTTGCCAAAAATTACCCTTCCAAAATTGGGATGCATGTCTTAAGTGAGGACGATAACTTTTTTCTGCACAAAAATAGAAGCTTAAAGATGCAGCAAGATGTAGCTGTTGCTTCTTTTCCTTCTCTTCCATCCAGAAGCCATGGGGAAAGGAAGGGTGGAGTTCAGCAAGGAGAGATCCAGGGGGAGCATGCAGTGGTATGGTCTTATACCACCATCGTTCTTTCTTCCTCCCCAAATTTCAAACCTAGTGACCAGCAGCAACAGTGGCATTTCTATTCATGTAGTGCTGAGGGGAAGAAATCAATTAATTTTATGACTTATTATAATATCTACCTGATTACTGTTAATGGATCTTCACTCCAGAGGTGTTAATGACCCGCTCTCCTTTTTAATGCTCTTGATGTTTTACTAGTCAAGCTGTCTTTTCTTCAGAAATGTTGCTGTCTGTAAGGTACTCATGGTCTCTGTCTCCATGCTTCATAGCCCTACATTCCTTTGCAAAATCCTAGTTCCTCCAATGGAGTCTAGTCTTCAGCAACAGCTGCAGTTTCAGCATTTGGCTGAACACTGGTGACAGTTCAGCTGTGCAGGGGTTAAAACTGTAGTTGTTGCCTGAGCAGGAGAGGAGGGGTGAGTGAACTGAAGAATAGGCTCTGTCTCTTCTCTGTGCAGTCATAATTTTGTTAAAGTCATCCTCATTCTACTTCCTCAAGAAAAGGATGTGTGTCTTATTTGGAGGGGTGTACTATTCAGGAAAATGGTAGCACTGGTTCTAGTAAAATATTCATACTAAAGCATTACCTTTTGTTTTGCTAAGTGCTAGTACATGTTTCATAAAGAATGAAAATACTGATTTTACTTGCATCATCCAAGACTCATCAGGTAGATAAGCCAAGACTCATCTGAAGATTTAGCCTTTGAACTGGTAGTCATTTGGTAGCCTGAACAAGAAAGATTTCAAGTAGTATATGGAAAAAAAAAAGATCTTAATTGCCTAGGGGGGGAAAAAAAGAATCAAATGATCTTTCTTTTATCTTATCTCAAACTCAATAAGCAGGTAAGGCTCATTCTGCAAAGTTAGGTTAGAGTCAGGCACGTACAAATTTTGATGAAATAAAGCTCATTTTAACACCAGGCATTTTGTGGAGATGTACCCAAAGGCAAAGCTCATTTGGTAAATGCAGCCTTTGACAAAGATTGAACAAATGATGCACATTTTTTTTTCTTCAGTCAGTTCCCCATAGTGTTCATTAAATTACTAATTAAAAAAAAAAAAGAAAGAAAGAAAGAAAATGTAGTTTCCTCTACCATAGTCCTGCAGTATGAGTCTTGCCCATAGGCTGTTCAGTCCTTTTAACATCTCTCTCAGGAGCTACTGGATTAAATATGATAAAGAGGAGTTATGGTAAGTCTAAATGATAGGATGGGAAGAAATACTTATAATTTCTGATTTACTGGGAGGTTTGAATTGCTGCATATGGCTCCCAGCTGTACTATACTTTCTCAGATTTATTCCTCTGTAATCAAGGGCATTGATATTACAGCTATCACGTGTGTTTCTGTGCCTCTTGATATTGTGTTTCCCTTGTTAAATAATGTCAAATAAAATTCACTCAACACTTTTCTAATAGGGGCTTGGAACTGATGAAGATACCTTAATTGAAATTCTGGCTTCCAGGAACAACCACGAAATCAGAGATGCCACCAGGGCCTACAAGGAAGGTAATTTATAACTGAAAAAAATTATGAACAGGACATGTCATTAGAGCATATAAAAATTCGATTCAGTAGGACAGGAGAGACCGTCTTCCCAGCCTTGCTTCCTGACCACCTCCAGAGTAGACACAGTAAGCTTTATACCTTGATTCTTACATGGGAAGAATGGTGGTGATGGTGCTATACATGGCTAAAAAAGCTGCTAATAAAGTAAGCAGAGGAGCTGGCCTTGCTTCTGGATCCAGTAAAACCCTACAGTGGAAGGAAGAAGCTCATTAAATGTGTCAGTTCTGGCAGAGTACCAACAAGTACTGAAAAAGAGGCTTTAGATGCTTTCTGGAATGCAAAAGGCACAATCTTATTGCCTGTTTGTTTTTTTCCTCCCTCCCTTAGACATTCACTTTTTGATTCCAGAAATGTAGCCACATG
>JAGPOW010003395.1:9344272-9377015 GCA_030014935.1 Caiman crocodilus | reverse complement strand
GTCAGGCTAAGGAAGTTTCTGCAGTTGGTGCGTGTTCTTCCTCTTCCACCTAGGAAGAGCACACACCAACTACAGAAACCTCCTTAGCTGGACAAAGGGTTTTTGAACCTGAAACCTTGCTTAATAATTGTGTTCTAACTATTTAAGTTGGTCTAATAAAAGATATCAGATTCACCCAAAGAGCCTTGTTAGCATATATGTAGATGCACCTGGAATGAGGGAAGGGTGAGAAAGGGAAGAATACCTGGTTAAAAGCAATTATCTTTTCTTGAAAGTATGGCTGGTACAATCACTACTGTGAGCACTTAATTGAGACTTGGTCATGGACTCTGATTAGAAAGCATCCTTGGAGAATCATAGCATCCTTGGAGAAGGCTGGATGGCTGATTAAAATTCCAGGACATCCAAAAGCAAAGAGAAGCCTCTAGAAACTATTTGTATAAAAAATGAAAACGAAAATTAAGAAACAATCTTGAGAGAATATGGAACAACAAAAGTGATGATGACATCGGAAACAGGGCAAAAAGAAACAAAAGGAGCTAAATCTAAATGTATTAATTAGTGTAAATTTCTAGTCTAGAAAAGGAAGATAAAAAAGGACAGTCACAGTTTCAGAGCAACTGTATGAAATGGATACTCTTGGGTATTAGTCTTCAGTGATAAGAGGGAAAAGAACTATGTTAAGGAATAGTATTTTTTTTAACGAAGGGAGAGTAAAGAAGTTCATTATTGGAGATTTTTTGGGTTTTTTAATAGCACCAGTTCATTCACTGTTATTTAAAGAGGAAAAGAAATATATGTTCATGTTTTGTTTTCTAGGCAGGTATTTCATAGACACTGTGGGCCTGATTCTACTTCCCTGAATGGTAGTGTTCACTCTGTGCTGATAGAAATATTTAAAGAAAGTGAAGATTAGCATCATTGTTTTTCTAATAGCAGTTTCCCATTTTTTGTACTAGACTGCCATCTACTGAGCTTGCTTTCCAACAATCACAACCAAACAGAAGGCTATATTACAAAAGAAATGTAGATAGGAGTGTCTGAACTCAGGAGGACTAGCAGACTCTGATATTTGAAGAAGATACTGTATACCATACAGTCTGTACGATATAATATATAACAAAGATCCAAATGCTTGGGGCTAATAATTATTATGAAGATACAGATAATAGTCATCTGCCCAAATTTGTCATTATGCTTTTCTGTCGATTTAGTAGTCACTTTCAGCAGGGCTGGAATTGGCTCTATAGTTAAAAGAGAGAATCTCATCCACATTAAAGCCACAGCAGAGACACAGGGACAGGGGAGGTTTTGGAAGCAGACATTTTGGGACAATGTTTTATTATTGTGGAGAATTTTGAGGTAGGTTGTGTACAAGCAAATGATCAGAATTTAGCAGGTTATGAGACTAAAAGAAAGCAGAGCTAACTTAACGATGAGCACAAAAGGTGAATACCAAGATTTTAAACAAAATACAACTAAAATGTGCGTTTGTTTACATGTGCACTGTTTGTACAAATTCAGATCTTCCCCTTTCTTAACATTTAAATCATCCTTTTTTCCTTGTTCAGAAAGAAAGTTGTGAGGCATCCTTTGATTTCTTCTATACGATATTGTAAGAAGCAAAATAGGTGACTGATCATGAAATACTGACTTAGCAAATGATGCAGGAAAAAGAGTAGAATAAAGACTCTTGTTCTTTATGTTTCAATACATAGGAAAATTGGTAGGCAATATCCAAGAGGAAGGAAGTCTAAAGGAGAAATAATTCATAGGAGTAACTACTATGGTTTGTGCCTCAGGCCAGCGTTTCCCAGACTCGGTGGGTATTATTAAACACCCTACCGAAGCTGCCTTTATTCCTCGTTGCCATTGCCGGCAGCAATATACAGCATGGAATTTGGCGGTGAGAGAAGTGCTGGCTGAAGTACAGGGGCACAAGAGGGTCCCTATACTTGACTGTTGCTGTTTCTGCAGCCCAACAGACTCCCCATGGGATCTTCACCCTGGGCCACCTGTAAGTGACTGATCAGGACCTACCCCTCTTAGTTAGACTACTGAAAGAAGTCTAGTCTACTGAAGATTTAAGAATAGTTGGCAATTTTCATGGGCAACTGGTGCCACCTTACTCAGAGGGGGCGTGTGCCACCTCAGCAACCAATCAGTGACCAGGGGTGGGGCGAGGGGGGGTCCTCCCCCCAGCTGATCTCACTCACCAGCTTCCAGAATTGGCTACGGTACTTCCAGAAGTGGCTGTGGTGCTCCCACTCCCTGGCTGGCACTGGTGGGGGGGAGGGAGGGCACTTCTGCTCCTGCCGGTGCCCCCCCGTTAGAGGCTATCTGGGACCATGGTAGAATTCACTGGCCGTGTCCACATGAGACATTATATTTATACAAGTACTAAATGACTGCTCAGTCACCCTAGTTACTGCTCAGTAGAGCCGATGAACATCTTCATGATGCTACTGTGCAGTAGTAGCAGGGTATCAGTGCACAGTCAGCATCTCATGTAGATGTGGCTACTGAGTCCAAAAACTTTACTTTACAAGACAGTAGCTACAGCTACAGTTTCAATTAATCTGATAGAATAAACTCAGGTGCAGTTTGTATGGGAGACCGCAGTTTCCAGGTACAGCATCTACGTGTGCATTCAGGACAGGAACAGTTTGAGCTGAGGCAGAGCAGCCCCAGGATGGCAGCAGGCTTTGGGGATCAGCGGTGGGCTCCAGGTGGTGGCATCTGGTGGCAGAGGGGCTGGCTGGGGCCTGACAGTGCCGAAACTGCCGGCTGCTGCTGCACCTTGGCTCAAACTGCTGTGGTCCTGGTCATTGTCCACATGTGCATTTCTCTGTAGTAAATGACTGTGCCATCAGATGGCATTGTTCCTGACAGTACTATCTTACAGAGGAGTTAAATAATTTACTGAACCCTAATACTGGACCATGTGGAGATGGTGATGCTTTAGTGAGGAGCTAATTAGTAAAATGCATGTGTAGATATACTCATTGAACAGAAACTCAGAAAGTAAATTCCATTTGATACAAGTCTTCATGGAGCAACCTCTCAGAGCTGTGACCCCAGGATAGGAGGCACATTAAAGGATTTCTTGATCCAAAGCATATTAGCTGTAACATCGAGTAAAAGTTAAGTTTAACCTCTTTTTATTTTCTCTTTGAGAAAGATCTTTTTTTATTGAAAAGCGCAGCTTGAGACTGTTTTATACTCTGCATATTTTGCAGGCTATTTTTCTTCTCATCTTCTAAATGCGTGTCACAAGCAGGACAATCATGCCTGGGACACACATGTAAGGAGACAACAAAGAAGGGAAAATCAACAAGAAGGGACAGTCAAACACAAAATCCTGAACTCACTGTAGTCAAGTGGAATTCTGCTATTGAGTTTAGTGCAGCCTGTTATTTCATATTATTATACTACTACTATTAATTTCCTACTAATACAGAGGGCTAGACTAGATGATGCTTGAGGTCGCTTCCAATCCCATTGCAGCCCACACCTTGGAGGTCAGTGCCGCAGTGTGCAGCCCATTCAGCATGCAGCCCGCAAGCTGCATGCAGGTGCCAGGTGCGGCTCCTGCCCATTCCAAAGTTGCACAGTCCTGCTTCTGCTCTGTTATGAACAAATCCTAACAAAACCTGTATTTAACTGGGTGCCATATGAAGTGATTATACTGCCCTGCTTTTTGTATTAAAGTTGAGTATTTAAAGTTTAAAGTATCCTAAAGTTTAACTCTATTCCTATTTGATAACAAATTGTATGAGGGAAACAATACCCACGAGTATCACTTGACCCAATTTTCTAATATGAAAAAAACAAACCAGTCAGTCATTTCCTGTATGAAGAAATGAACAAAGCAAGTTCCATGGAAGGGCAGAAGGGTTTCAGGTGACTTAAAGTCTTACTGAACAATGTTCATTCGTATCCTAGATCCTCTTTTAACGACGTCACTCCTTTGCTTAAAGGCAAAGGATTATTGAAATTCCAACCTAAAACTCAGATCTAAAAAGAACAACTTTATAGCTGTCTTTCCTTTGTAGATTTTTAGTACTAAAAAATATGCTGGATGATCTTACCTTTGATGCTAAACTCTACAGGAATGTCAGCATTTAAGGACCCAATGGTTAACTGATATGTAAGAGACTCACAGCTGTGTACTGACTTGTTTATACAGAGGAAAATTCAATAGCCTTTGAGTTGATAAAATGAGTGACGATGGCAAGATATAATAAGGTCTTTGTAAAAGAGCATTTCTATCAATGTGATCTAGGCATAGTCAACAGGTATCTGGGAATATAGCTCTATACCCATAGGTACATGAGAATATAAATATCACCATATCAGATCAAGCCAGTGATTCATTTAAATTAGGGGTGGCGAAATTCCTAACCCTTGTAGCCACAAAACAAAATCCTGACACATCCATGTAGCCTCTATACAATAAACTACTGAGATGCTCTTGGCTCAATGCCAATGATCTCCATGCAGAGCCCACACTCAGGCATTAAATGACTTCTTAGAATAAATAATAGTCAAGAAAGGAAGAAAATAAAATAGAAAATAATACGTGGCTCAATAGAGAGAAAAAAGAATGTTTTTATTTAACTGCTTCACTTTTTTTAGGAGCTGCATTTAAACTGCCCTGAAGCCTCTTGTGGCTCACGAATTGTAGTTCAGCCAGCTTTGATCTAAACCAATGACTTGTCTGACAGCAGTGATAACAGATGCTTCAGATGAAGATGCAAGTAATCATCTTCTTGCAATGAAAAGTACTGGAATATTGTTGTATGATCAAATGTCCAATCCAATCCTTGACAACTAATTGTCACTGTTACACCTACACCTACCCAAAAATGCTCTATCCCACTTGTTCTAGCTGTGAATTCTCATATTAAACATGTAGATATCTAA
This sequence comes from Caiman crocodilus, assembly GCA_030014935.1. Classification (NCBI taxonomy): domain Eukaryota; kingdom Metazoa; phylum Chordata; order Crocodylia; family Alligatoridae; genus Caiman; species Caiman crocodilus. The sequence goes on along the minus strand of JAGPOW010003395.1, from coordinate 9,372,089 downwards.
CTTTTTTTTTTAATCCTACATGTTTATTCTTAAGAATTTATCTAGTAGTATCTAATGTCAGTGAGTTTCAGAGATTATTTAGACTCACACATAAAAATCAATTTCATTTTATGAGTTTTAAAAATATTGCCTTTTACAGTTTCACTGAATGTCCCTATCTTGTTTAATGAAGAAGGGTAAACAAAGAAAAAATGTTTCCTATCATTTGCCCATCTTATATACCTCCCCTTTCATCTAAGCCAGTCATAGGGAAGACCTCCCCTCACTGTAATTATTTTCATTGCTCATCTGCAAACCCTCTTCAGTTTCTGCTGCACTAGCTTTTGATAGAAGAGTGATATTTCAGCAATACAGATGCTGCTTTGGCACTTGTGAGATGCAGGCACAATTCCCTCTGCTACCACATATTTCCTGTATAACTCAGGACCAGTCATTTACTTTTCCTGTTCCAAAATTCCCAGCCATAAAATGGAAATATCAGTAGTTCCTTAACTCACAGGGTACTTCACAACTGTGAAATGGTAAGATACTACATGGGTGCGTTTATGTGAAATATGCACTGTGCAGTTAACTTATTAACTGTGCAGTAAACATGTTAGTGACTACACGGGTGGCTCAATTAGGGTGTATAAAACTAACAAACTACTCAGCAGGTAGTACTTATATTTACAAGTTGTATGTACACGTTGTGGAGGTTTTTCATGCATGGCAGAGCATATGTAGACTCTGACCCAGCTGGCTGAAGCATAACTGTTCTTCCATGCTGGGGCTGCCTGCCAGCAAGTCCCTACACTGAAGCGCCATCATGCCCCAGTCAGGCCTTCTGCAACACATTGAGCTGGGTTGGAGCAGCTTCAGACTGGCAGACTGACCCTCCAGGCTCCCAGCCAGCCGGAGTTGCTGCAACCCAACTCAGTGGGCTGCAGTCTGTGTAAATTGCACACCCAGGAGCTTCAGGGGCACAATAAATTGTGGAGCAATAAGCTTCACTGTTTGTTTCTGTGCACTAATAGCACATGCAGACCTGCCCCCGTGTGTATAATCTTAGAATGGTAAGGTGACAAGCATAGACTATAATGTATACCAGGTGGATCATTCTTTTAAATCGTGGCATATTTAAACATTATTTTCCATGTCCTTCTCACAGTCTTCTATTCGGGTCCTAATCCCACAGGAACTGATATTGTTTTCAAGGATACCACTTTGGTTCCTAGTTTTCATCATACTTTTGTTTCAGAGTTTGGGAGTTATCTGAAATGATGGTAAATGCTTCTAGAAGATGATTTAGTTGAATTATATTAATAACTGGATTGAAGGCATCTTTCTTGTCTCCTAGATGTCACATGTGCTATAACAATTTATGTTTTCAAAGCTGGATTACTGAAACTATATTTTATTTGCGTCTGTTCTTGATAAAAATGTGAAAAGGGCATATGAAAATATTCTTTCTAGACTGTTTTATGAACCCCCCTCAGAAATGAGTGCCATAGACTACAGCAATATAATGACTAACCCAAAACCAAACTTTATACTAGCTGCCTAAGATGCAGTGAATGTGCTTTATTATTAATATTTAAAATCATAAATAACACAGGACCTGAATATGAGAGGAACTGCTTATTGGAACAGTTCCTCTCATATGTAGGGCAATATAAGGTGCTGCCTTACACAGAGGCATAGGCAAACAGCTTCACACCCGTAGCAACCATGCAAGACCCTGTGCAGCACCAGAACTCACAGAGGTGATCACACCAGTTTGATCAGCTCCCACTGCAGTTGCACCTATTTTTGTGCCTCCCCACAGAGGCACTGTCTAGGAGCTGTTGCCCTAGTTGTTCCCCCTTAGTTATGCTACTGGCTCTACAACATAATGAGTTCCACCATGACAACCAAGATCAGTAGTGTTAAACTCATTCCACTTTTCAGTCTTCAGCAAATGAGAGGCAGAGATTGTTCCACTGATGGCTTTTATTTGTGGAAGTCCCTGTGAAAAAGTGTAGTGATTGCATGTGATATGGCTAGATTAAATAGCTTTGGGTTCCTTTCTGATGTGGGGGTTGAAGCTGTTCCCATTACTTCCTGTACAAAGAGAGATCCTCTATGTTTGTGTTTTATTTATTTTCTGGTCTTCATCTTAGACTTGGTTTTGACTTTCTGGGATATAATTAGGTAGGTTTCCCAATTATTCTCAACTACATTTAGTGCGTGTCCACACATGCAAGCACAGGCTTACAGCAGCTCAAACAGAAGTGGTGCAAATTAGAGCCAGGGCTTTTTGCCTCAGCGCACATACTTGGACATGAACTTTGCTGTGGAGCAATTTGTGTCACTTGGCCCCTGAACATCCAGGGATCTAATTTGGCCCCCATGCTGCAATCTTGCAGCGTGGGAAACATTTTCGTAAGAACCCCCTTACTTGCTTTCATGTTACACCTCCAGGTTAAGATATATCCTCCTTTAAATCCTATCTCTTTAAATCATTAAAAGCTACCTTTGATGTGTTGCTTATAAATCATGGACATGCAACTCCATTGAAGCAGGTAGTGGGGTTGAGATACATCTGTTAAGCCCTGTTTATTTTGTTATTTGATTCTCCAAGCTTTCCCCATTTTGGTTTGTCTTCTAATACAGTGCAGTACATTTCAAGACACTGCAGGCCACCTCGGTAAGTTTACAATCTTGATGCAAGATACTTATTTTCAAGACAATTATGAATCTATACCTCAACAAAAAATGATAGAACTTAGAAACCTAAATCAGCTTTTAAAATATGCCCTTATTCAACATGTCATAGCCAAGTGACAATGAAATAAACTACCAAACTTTACACATGAAAACAAAAGAAGCCTAAAATGCACAAATATGGGAACTGTGAGAGGCAAAGATTTCTTAGGGTGATATCATTTATTGGACTAATTGCATAAAATGTAGATCAGATATCCTTGCCTCTTGCATAATTTCTCAACTGTATCTGCTATAACATTACTCTTACACTACCACAATAATGGGAAATTCAGTTAGAGCTGTATCCTATAATCACCAATTTTTGGAATTTACATTTTAAAATTTGAAATTTAACAAGCTAATTTTAATTCACATGATATATTTTTAGAGTGTTAATGAGAAAAATACACAGGGACAAGCAGACACAATTCAAAAAACGAAAGGCCTGAATCAAAAGAGTACTTGAGCAGGGATTTAAATTTAAAGGAGATGAGTAGTTTTACTGAGGGACCAAAGCTTTTCATTTGATAGCTTTTCAACATGAGGGAGTATTTCTAGCTGTCCTCTTAATGTGGAGTAAAGAGTACTTTCCTAGGCAAAGATTTGTTAAACCATCTGGCTAGAAGGGAAACTATTTGCATGGTCTTTCACCACTAGATGTAGCTGTTGTTACTTGTAGGATTTCTTTATGGTATCAGAAAATACTTTTTTTTTTCCCCTTTAGATCTTCAGGGACCCTGCAAGGGGCACCATAATATTTATAAGTAAACCATCCAACTTGCCTTTACCAGTGCTCCCCTCCCAATAAACATGATGTCAAAAGGTAAAGTTCAGAACTTAAGTATGACATGAGTTCTTATGAATTAATTATGAAGTCCAATGCAATAGTGTTTCAAAATAAATCAGGGTATATGTTTCCAGCTATCAGCCTGACATTGTAACTACAGCAGTGCTGTGCAGGTTTCTGTTGCAGCATCAATGCATTTTACATGGCTAGGATATAGCAGTAATCCGATCATTTGCAATTGCCACAATACCAGACGGAGATCCCTAAAAATAGAAGCCCTATGGTAATCTGCCTAGATTACTGAATTTAATGACTTCTTGGCAATAAATCAGGGGATGTTTGCAGAACTGGATTTAAATACATCACAAAGTTGTGCTTGTATTACAGAGATCTACTAATGCTCCCATGTTCTAGTCCTATCAAGGGAAGCATTTCTACAAAAGAATTGATTTTGTCATATTAATTTAAGATTCCCCCCCCATATAATTACATTTTAACATTTTTTTAAAGCCTTAATAGTAGTTATGTTGTTTTTTGCAATTGTTGAATTTTCAGAAAATAAGAGTTTTACATTTTTTAAAAACAAAAATATGGTGAAGTACAGAAAATATTGCTTATATTTTCTCCTATTTACCTACCTTATAACTTCTTACATAAGAACATGTATATTTGTGTGCATACATATCTAGACTCATATGCTACTGTGATGAGTAGTAGCAATCAACACGGGGAAAACAAGCTCCTCATCTTACAATTGCATATAGGGGAAACCACATTAAATACACTGTCACCATTTATTACTGCCACGTGCTCAGTAAGGGACACCAACTATGAAGTTGATTAAAATGCAGGTAACACTGAGAATCACTATAAAACACAGGGCACATAAGAGGAAAACATACTTATGGAAAAATGTTTTTTATTTTTAACCCATTTTAAAAAAGAACTGGGGCAGGTGTTCCCTCCACAGGGAACTAGTACCAGGCCTGTAGATACTGTAGTACCAGAGCCAGCCCTGAAATCCTCCTTTGGTACCAGAAATGCTTGATCTTAGACAAAAAATGCCAGTGGGACCTTGTCTCCGTGGGTAAAGTAGTGTAACCCATCTGAATAAGATACATGGTAATGCCTATTTGCACTTAGTCCCTGTCAGCAATGACTCTTTAAAGTCATGGTAAGCCACTATATTTAGAAGATTTTTACTTCCTCTTCACTTCCACAGCTGAGCTGTGTCTTTTGCTCCCATTTCCAGTGATTCTCATTTCTTTACTAGCCAAATGTCTCACAAGTATCACCAAATGGGGCCCCAGATAGTTCACCCAGAATCCCTCTGTTACCCCCTCTCAGTCTGGTGCCTATGGTTAGTGTGGCTCCACTCTACATGAGGTGGAGCCAAGCCCTGGTGCCCTGAATATTATCAGGTTTCTCTTATTTTATGTGGGTCCTGTATGTTAGAATTTGTTCTTATGCAATGACCCCTTTTATACCAAAATGTCATTATACATGAGGTAAATTCACTCTTATGCAATTGCTGTGGCAGAAGCCTGCAGTCAGCTGCTTTGTGTGGTGCATTGTGTGTGTGATGTGCACCAAAATATTGTCTGCTGTGTGGATCTGTGCGCCTTGTGCATTGTCTGTGACATGTGTTTCTGTATTTGCCACGTCCATTATGAGAGTGCCCTGTGCTTGTGTGTACTGTCTGATGTTGGTGAGTACCAAAATTGTCTTGTAAAAATGGTAGAAAGTGGCTGAGGGTCAGTATAGTCAAGGTGTTGGAACATATCCCTATTGATTACATTGTGAAGTGGGTTCCTTTTATGCAAATTTGAGTTATGCATCATTTTCGAGGAATGCATGTACAGCATAAAGCAAGGGAAACCTGTATACATTTTTGGAGGATCCCAGGACCTGTGACAAGAACACCCAGTTCCAGTCATGATTGGGGGACTAATTAGCACATGAATCCTTTGGGAGGGGACAGGGAGTACCTGGAGTATACACCTGGAGTACACCTGGAGTACAGCTGGGTACATCTACATAAGCTGATTAATTAGCTCTACAGTAAAGCATCACACTCTAAATGTATGATGCTATTAGGCTGGAGTAAACTAATTAACTCTGCTGTAGGATAGTACTGCCCAACAAGTACTATCCTACAGCGGAGTTATTTATTCTGCTGCAGTATAGGTGTAGATGCTGACTGGGACTGCTTGGGGCACAAAGGTGCTACAGTGTGCATCTGCTTGACAATTAGCTCTGCAGTATAGTGTCCCCATGTCCCAGCTAGCTCCTTTGTAGCATGTTGAGCCAGGTCAGAGCAGCCCCAGGCTGGCAGGATGACCCCAGGGCTTCCTGCTAGTTGGGGATGCTCAACTTCAGCTCAACATGCTGCATTCCCAGGCACATGTGTAAATGCTACACCCAGGAGCAATAAAATCTGGCACAAACTGCACTGGAGTTTATTGTGACAAATTAATTTTATGTGTAGGCGTGCCCACGCTTATTGATCAATGTTGAACTATGGGATCATCATGGCTTGAAATGCTCTTGACTCTGCTGGGCCCAGTCGAACAAATTACAGTAACAGCTTTGTTATCTGGCATGAGTGGGGTAAGGCAGGTACCGGTTATCTAAACATTTTCGTTACCTGGGCTTGCACATGGTAGTGGTGGTGGAGGTGGTGGCAACAGCGTGGGGGTGGCGGATGGTGGGGCTGGTTGCTGGTGCCCCCCACCCAGCCCTCCTCAAGGAATACTTGATGTGCATCATGCCAGAAATTCTGGTTAATAGAGTATTCCAGTTCGTAAAATGTTGGTTAATACAGCTTTTATTGTATATGGTATATCTTGAGCCTTTGGCTTTTGAATAATATTTTCATAGTTTGTAATCTATATGGGAAGGTACAAAAGTGCTTCTTAAAAGTGTGTTCATGGAGTACCTGTGAAAAAAAAACTTGGAGCAATTTCTAAAAAGTTGAAGTGCATCAATTCTGAGTGAACCAAGTCTATGGAAATCTGTAATCCTTTGCCAATATGCAAATTGCTTCCAACATATTTATCTCAAAGTCAGTATTTTCAAATTCCCCTTCACTTCCAAGTGCTCAGGGAGGGCAGGGTCTGAAAGTAAGGAGAGGAGAAAGGAGCTTCAGGGGAAAGAGTTTTTGGGCCAAGGGAACTACCTTATTTCCCCATATTTATTTTCCTTGCTGCAGTAGTGAGAGGGGGAAAATTCAGGAGATACCTCCAATAATTAGATTATATACCTGGAAAATTATAACAAATGAATACATTTTCCATATATATACAATCTAATTACTGGGAGCTTATCTTAGAGTCAGGGTTGTCTTATATTTGAGTAAATACAGTAAAATGAACTCTTAAATAAAATATGTTGAGAAAAAACTTAGGATGAATGAATCTGATGATAGACAAAAATTTTGTCCCAGTTAGGGAAGATCAGAAGTTGCCTGACCAAGGTTGTCAGTTGCATATTTTAATTTCTAAGAAACAAAAACTTTTCCAAAGGTAATGGCTAACATGTTTTACATACATGCATTAACATTGGAACAGTTGCAAGCATATGCCTATTGCCTAATCTATCACTGTTTATTGAGAAAGGTCTAAACCATTTGGGCCTGAGGGTCACATAGGGAGTTTTGATGAGCTGTCACAGACTGGGTTAGCACCACCCCCATCCCCAACAACTCACCAAAACTCCCTATGGGTCTTTGGGCAGGCACGGAGCAGTGTTCTGGAGTGGGATGGGCACAATTAACTGCCTGGATGCCCTGCACTGTTGTGGGGAGTGGAAGTATGTGTATAGAGGTGTGTTGGGGGAGGCATTGTGCTGTGTAGTTTTTGGAGGGACTGTTTCTGGTGCAGCTGCAGCAGCATGCATGCTGCTTTGCTTCCCTGCCTCCAGTAGGAATTGCCTGGCTGAAGTTTTCCACTCACCCATCTTGAGCAACACAGCAGGGGCAGAAATGCAAGAAGGAGCCAGCACCCGGTTAGCTGCAGCTGCATTGGGAACACCCCTGCTGGAAACCACATGTGCTGGCTGGGGCCTGGGCCAGTAGGGCTATTCTGTTCTTACCTCCAGCTGTGGCGCCTGCTCCTGTCCTTGCTTTGCCATTCTGGGCAGGAGTGTGTGGGGCTTGGCCCCATGCAGAGCACTGTGGGGACAGCTGTGGACAGGATCCAGTCAGTTAGTGGGCTGGATCTGGCCTTTGGGCTGTATTTTGTCCACTGCTGGTCTAAACACTGGCAGTTTTAGGGTATGCTGGTCAGAGAAACCTTCTTTGATGTTTTATTAGTAAGGGGTTTTGTAACATATAAGAGTGCTACTAGGAGTATGAAATGTATTTCCTGCCTTCAGTCATCTGACTGATGGCAGGGCTACAAAGATGCATAGCCCCTCACGTGTACTCATCTTATTTATTGTACACATCGTTTGAGCCTTACTCTATTCTCAGTTACACTTGTGCAACTTTACAGACATGGGTGGAAGTGCAGCGGTGTAAATTAGAATAAAATTTGGTTCCCTGATTTTTGCTAAGTTGAATTCCAGAGCTCAAAGGAAAAATCATTAAGAAGTTTACACAAAATTTACACAAGTGCATCTGCCCATTTTCTCCTCCCATTCAGAAATCCAGCTGCCTAGAACCAAACCTTTGAGATTCACTACATTTTTCAAGTACTGCTTTGTATTCTTTAAAACAGGAACTTTCTAACACTACAACCTACTCCATCTTAACTCCATACAACATCCTCTGTGATTGTTGGCTTTTGTCAGCTCTTGCTCTCAACAACATGTATACATAATGGAAATTCAACCAAGCACAAACAAGTAAATTTTGCTTCATTTCTAGTTTCCAGCTCATACTTGCCTGTTTCAAACAATAACTAAACTGATGGCAGATGGGAATTATTTATCATTAGTGATGAACACACATCAACTAGTCATTAATGCCTTGTACTTATATTTTTAATCCTTAACTCGCTGTAATTTGCTTGTTTGGATTTTTTGCCTACTTTTTTCCCATGCAGGAACAAGATAAAAAATCCAGAATACACATAACCAAAGTAGTCAAAACAAGATGCAGTATACTATATCAGTGTTTTTACATTTATTTTTCAAGGCCCCTTTTTTGTACTGATACACTGAGGGAATATTTTCAAGAGCCATGGTGTCCATTAAATTCTCACTTGGCTTTAGGCTATATCAGTGATTCTCAACTAGGGTGGCACAGTACCTTCTGGTGCCTTGAGATGTTTTTGAGGGTGTCATGAGGTGCCATGCAATGTTAGCACTGTTAGGGGTACAAACATGAATCATAAGACAAACTTAGAGGGTGTATCCAGACAAGCATGCACATGGTTCTTGCAGCATCTCAAACCCCTTTGAGACACTGGAAGAGGCATATGCAGGGAAAAAAAATGTTCTCCACACTGCAGATTTTAGCACAGGGGCAAAATTAGACCTCTGGATATCAAGGGGTCAAAAAATACTCTGGGGAAAAAAAGCGGGGCAACCAGAGGCTCGGTAGCCAGCCAGAGCGTTGCCATGGTCGTCCCTTGCCCCAGTGCTGAAGCACGCTGCCTGTCCGTGCTGCTGGGACCTGGACCTGGCTTTGTAGCAGGTAAGTAGCGAGTTGGTGGGGCTGGAGAAGGTGGGGAGGGGACCATGGGGAGTTGGGGGATACCTGGCCCCAGCCCCCTGTTCGTTTCCCGAACTCCCTGTTCATTACCCTAGTCTAGTGGTCTTTTGTTTCACTTGCGAAAGAACATGGATTTGGGGGTATTTTAAAGAGTACTTTGGGATTTTTTATCAGGGATTTTGCAGTTTTTAAATAACACCACCAGAATTCCTGCTAGTGAGGCAAGTGATAGGACCCAGGCAGAGAGCTGAGAGCTGGCACCCAGGACCCAGCTGGAGGTAACTGATCTCCTGGCCATTTGGGCCAGGAGGACATGCTTTGAGAGTTCAAAGAGAAGAATGAGATGAAAAACTGTGGGGAGGTATATACAAGACTTTAAGCTACAATGTGCAGGGAACTCCAGATTGGGTGCTTTCATACGTTCTATCCTCCTTACTACCCATTTTGGTTCTTTGGCTTACCTAATCAGCTTCTCAGTGGGTATACTACATGTGCGCTTTAATGCACAGTAGTCTATTTTACTGTGCATTAAAGTGTCATTTAAAAAAAAACCATGCAATTACGCTAATGTGCAATAAAATAGGCATTAAACATTAAGTGTCACCTTAAAATGTGCATTTTTGGTACAGCAGAGCAGCCTAATGCACTTTTGGCACTAGGGAAGCCTAATGCACATTTATTTAGTATCTCACACTGGAGTTAGGAAAAGCACTTTAATGCATGTGTAGACATGGCCAGTGGCTCTTTTTATATTGAGTAACTGGGTGCAGCTACATGAGAAGTTTACTGGAGTAGTCTAATTAGGTGTTCAGTAAATGTCTCCGTACTTACACATGTGCCTCTGTTAGTCCAGAGTAAACTAATTTACTCTGCAGCAGCACACCTGGGCTAGGGACAGACATTCAAAAAGCTAGAGCATGAACTGATTCAAGCTTTTCAGGTTAGTCTAACCTAGCTAGGCTGAACTGATTTGTAACAGGACAAACATGCTCTCTGCACTGAGGCAATGTGGGCACATGCTTGCTAGGGCTATGCAAAATTTCAACGCTTCATTTCAAAGCTGATGCTTCATTTCAAAGCTGTTTTGATGCATTTCAGGCTCAAAACAAAAGGCTTCAAAACAGCTTAGAAATGAAATGAAGGCACTCAAAATGTTTCGGAAGTTTCAAAACGTTTCAGGTGTTGAAGCAGCCCGGTGGCGGGAGGCATGGGAAAGCCAGGGCTGCTCTCTGAGTGGCTCTGTCAGCCCCAGGGAGTTCAGTCCAGTGCTGGGAGGTAGCATGACAGCCAGTGGCAGAGCCACTCCAAGTGTTAGACCTGGCTCCGAGCACAGCCCTAGATAGCACAGCAGTTGGAGTCTCCGCAGCCCCATGGAGCTGAGCCTGGTTGTGGGAGGCAAAGGAGAGTCATTGGTGGAGCTGCTCAGATCACAGCTCTGCCGCCAAGCACAGCCCTGGCCAGTGGCTCTTCCCCGCAGATCTGGGAGCCCGCACACCCGGGAAGGGTCTGGCACAGCCCCACAGCCTTCCTGGAGGCATGGGCCCCCAGATCTGCATGCAGGATGCCAGGAGGTAATGACAGCAGCATGTCAAGGCTTCTCAGAGTGTGAGCCGTGTCCCATTAGGAGCTGCGCTATGGGGTCTTGCAGGGCTCTGGCCTGTTTGGGACCTGGGCACTGCTGCGTGCAGCTGGTTCCAGCTCTGTTGGTCTCACACAGCAGCCCCTCACTGGGAAGATGCTCGTGCTCCCCCAACGTATGCCAGGGGCTGCTGCCCCCAATAAGGGCCCTTCCACCTCCCACTGCAGTGGCAGGGAGGAGGTATGGCCAGACAGGGACAGGGTTATTCCTCTTCCCTCTGGCCTCCAGTGCAGGGGACAGCTGAGGGCCTATTCTGGGCAGGGAGTGAGGGGGGAGTGTCAGGCAGACCCGGCTCCGGTCTCTGCTGGTGTCACAGGGAGGGGGGAATTAAACCCCTCTCTGGCCAAATGTCCTCCCCTGCCTGCCTTTGCTTGGGCTGAAGGGCTGGGGAGCTGGGGGCCAGGGGCAACTTGGCTGGGCTGGAGTAGAGAGCCCTGCCCAGCTCAGAGAGCATGCAGGGATGCTGGGGGTCTATGATTTAACTCAAATCAGCAGAGGGTCTGGGGTGGGATAAACCGGTTTGAGCCAAATCAGTTAAGTCTGATATACTACACTCAACCAGGTTTATCTCAGACCAGTTTCAGCCATTTTAAACTGGTTTATGTGAACTGAACATCTGTTCTGTCACAGGTTTAAACCAGGTTCTGATCACTTAAACCTGTTTGTGTGCAATGTCTGTCCCTGGCCCTACAGACACTGCTCTGGCTGGCTGAGGCACAAGGGTGCTTCAGCGTGGGGCTAGCTGGCAGGCAACCCGCACACTGAAGCACCATCATGCCCCAGCCAGCCCCCCCTGCAGCACGAGAGCAGCCCCAACCTGGCAGGCTGACCCACAAACATGGCTGCTCCAACGTGGCACAACATGCTACAATCCTAGGTGTATGTACAAATACGTGCCTGGGAGCAATAAACTCTGGAGCAATAAGCTCTGGAGCCTATTCCTGTGCATTAGTATGCATATGTAGGCACACCTACCGAGAACTTGAGGAAGGATGTGCCAGTGCAGCTTGGCAAGGGTTTTTATTTTTCATTTTTTTTCCTCACGTCAACTTTTATTGGATCGACTGCTATTGGACCAGTGCAAGAGCTGAGCTAGACAGCGAAAAGACACAGAATCGTCTCATGGTTTTAAGACTGACTTTTAAGGATTTTTTCAGAACCTTAACAGAAAGGATTTACTAGGGTCTGGAGGGACACGTTGGGGAAGGCTTATATTCCTAGTACCAGGGAGTTTCACAGCCTATATGGCAGCCTGCTGTAATTTAGACTCTTAAAATTATCTTAACTGTCATTAAAATCAACTTAACAATGCCCCGGCTCAATATTTAAAAAGAACTAGCATGCTTTAAAGCCATTGTAGAATCCACTTCCCAGAAGTTTTGATATCTGTGCAGTACCTCTTGAAGTGTTGATATATTTACTGTATAGTTGGTTAATAAGCAGGCATATGATATGCTTACAACTCTGCTGTATAATCAATAGAAAGTCTTAAAGTCTTAGATGCCTGATTTGCACATTTTCATCAGATACTTGCAAATGCAATCACAACAAAGCACTACAATTTAAAGTTCTACCAATGACTCCATCACTTGATTTCAAAACAAAGTCATCCTTTTTATACTACATGAATTTTAATTTAAACTATGCTGATTCAAATCTCCAGTTTTATTGGTAAAGAAAGCATTGTGATATCTTGAAGGCACTGCCTGATATTAGGAAAGCAATTCTGAAATTAAATCAGTTGCTGCAGCAACACTGTACTCACTTTAAAAGTGAATATGACCATATTGCATCAACAATGTTTTTCATTTGTTTTAAACTTTTTCTGTTCTTCCCATGAATATAAAAGGGTTTCCCATCTCTCCGCAGCAAACACATTATCTGTTTCTGATCCAGTTCAATACATGCATTTTTCTCTCTCTTTTTTTTTTTATCCCATCCTTTTAATTAGGAATGAAATTAATTTCATTCACACAAAACCTGGGGTAATTTTTCTTTATGCATATAAAATGACAGTTAAAAAGCAGGAAACATAGCTAAACATAAAGCCATTTTCTTCATCAAAGCAATTACTTCAGCCCATTGACTACATGTGTGGCCACATCCCCTTTATGCTACTTGAAAGCTATAGTAGGGCTACTATGTGCATAGAAATTAAAGTCAACGCTTTGCATCACAGCTGAAAGACAAAAAGGAAGCGTGGTAAAACTGAAGAATAAGTGAAATATACTCACTGTTGTTATCACTTCTTATTAGATGTACAGTTGTATACAGCACTGTTTAGCTTCTTTGCAAACATAATACAGTGCCTTGTGACAATTATTTCAAAATTTACAAAGGTATGGGACACTGCGGTGAGGTCCAAATCATAACGAAAGACTAGCACATGCCTTGTCAAATGTAGATCATTATAGATGTAATGATCACAATGCCAGCTTGGGTTCAAATGAAGTCCTAGATTGGATTACCCTTTAGCAAGATGATAGGAATTCAATCTGATATACTCCTGATTCTTCTCCTGTACACCATCACAACATCTATTTTGCTGGACTGACTAAACTTCATATAGCTTGATTACCTCCTAGGCCTTGGAAAAGATAGAGTTTATCGTGTAGGTATGAACATAAAACAATCTTAATAGTTTGGCCTGGGATTCAGCTGCATATTCACATTTAGTACAAGTAGTTTCCCACTACAACACAACTCTGACAGAGCATAGTAAAATAAAGAATAATTGTATCTTTCAATTGTAATGTGTTTTGTCATGCTTGAATCATCCATAAATGAAGACTAGTATCCATTAGCCGAAAACACTGCACATTACTTTGCCCAATGTAGATGCTAGCAGTATACCGATGGTGTAATGATTCATTTGATTAAATCTTTCTGGATGCCATAGCTGAGGAGATGGACATGTCCTAGGCTTCCCTGTCCCCAGGCATTTCCCAACTGCTGCAATGGCACTATGGAGCCATTGGTAGTTAAATTAGTTCATGCTAGCTTATGTGCAAAGTCACTTTATCATCTTTTGCCAAAGCTGAGGACTGGGGATAATTTTATGAGAGAGACTTGGTATTACTAATATAACTATGACTACAACTACGACTACTGTTATTATTTTTATTGTTTGGCAAACGTAGCTGAAAAATGCAAGCAATCACACTCTATGGATAAAGATATTGACAACCCATCTCAGGAGACTCCTACACCTTCTTTGTTACAATAAGTATAAGTTGCAATCAAGACATGTATTCCTGGCAATGCTCATTTAACACAAGGAGGATCTATGTTCAGGGGAAGACATGTTAAAGACTGCCTACTTTTTGTTAGACTCAGTCCCTTTAGACCATTTCAAGTAAATCTGTTCAAGCAATGAATTCTCCTAATAAATATTTTAAAGAATGAACATGTTCTGGTAAAGTAGCAGTTCAGCTTGTAGTCTGCTTTGTGCCATCAAGATTTAGATGAAATCATTTATTTTGATGGAGGCATATCAATAAAATACTGACAGCAAAGCCAAGCCCAAAGGATTGGCAGGACCACCAGTGTGTGCTCTCATCTAACATGCTTAGGGCTACAGTGAGTCTTGCTGGCATAGTTCAGTAGTGAAAGGGATACCTAGATTAGATGCAATTGCTCTGGAGGAACACACATTTTACCATATGCATTCCTTCCCCCTCTCAATTACAGGTCCAGTTCTGCTCACCAATTTGAGGATTTGCTCCTTGTTTTGCCTCCCATTTCATAAACAAAGATAAAGGGAAAGGTTTCTTGTACCTTGTTGTCTTATGTACTTGATGCATACTGGATCTTTACCTTGGAAGGTGTTATTTTTATGAGACTCTTTTATGAGACATGAGAATTACTTATGATATAGGGAATTAATTCAGCTCTATAGTAGGGCTGTGAGAAGCTTTGGGTGCTGATTTGATTTGGAGGGGATTCAGCCCAATTCGGCAGCTGAACTGATTCAGAAAAGATCTGGAGAGCTTCGGAGATTCTGGCAGTCCCCACTTGTCACTGCAGGGAGCTTGGCCCAGACTCAGTGCAGGTAACTAGGGCGCGGGGGGGAGGGAGGAGGGCCTGGAGAAGGGGAGAGGACCACAGGGGGACCCCCACTAGGCCCCATCCTCTGCCTGCTCCCCCAGCCCCCCTGAGCACCCCTCCAACCCCTGCCCATTCTCCCAGCCCCATCAAGGGCTGCCCCACCAGGTTGACTCTTAAAAAAAAAAAAGCCTCGCACTCACTGCCAGGCAGAAACTGCCCCCCGCAAGTCACCTAATTGAATTACTATCCCCCAAATCAACCGAATCTGAAGCAAATGCTAGCCACTTCACACAGGCTTACTCTACAGACACTTCCAGAGTGAAACAGTTATCTTAACATTTTGGGGCTGGAGCTATATATTTTGCTACTAAAGATATGTGACTATTCCTTTAACTCATTTAACAGGTGCTAATGAATGGGGAACATGTTTTAAATTAATTTTCATTTAATTCTGTCCCTTTAGATAAGAACCTTAGCACTATGGTCTTTTTTGAATAGAAAAAACAAATAAACAGAAACATAGTATTGAGCGTTATTACTTATGAAATACATATGGCAAGGCTTGATTTCTCTTCTCAGAAAAATAAATGGCCTTATGGAGATGAGTACTGCCAAACGGGATATCCTTCTTCTTTGCATTTCTCCATATACCTTTGAAGACAGGTTTTAAGACAAATGGCTACCAATAAAGCCCATAGGAAAATACATCTAGGGAAGTAACTGATCAGAAAGGTATTCTGGTTTATTGTCTCTTCTTCCAACGTGCAATAATCCCTATACAGAAGACAGTGATGTAATATGATCATTTAAAAACAGCACATCCCAGAAAGATACTAGGCAGCAAACCCTTGAGTTTCAAATCATCAATATCAAATCAAAGAACTGGTGACAATGCTTTACTCATACTGTGCCCACATTCCCAAATTCCATTCACTCTCCCAGAACAGCAGACTATCTTTATTAAAAAATCAGATGTGGCACAGGGGACCATAGTAACATTTAAATTGCAGCCAGTAGGCCTCAGAGGAAATCCCTTGTTGTGATGAATGTGAAAGGCTGGGACAATGACTTTTGTTTTAAGGCCAAAGTTCCCAGTTCTTTTACTTATGCTGATGAAAGCCAGAACTCATCTCACTGAAATCAAGAGAACAGCAGCAGTGAAAACCTGTTGTAACTGAAAAAAAAAAATTATAACAGTCATTTTGATGATGTTTTTATAGATCTGCTAAGACAATACTGCTTTGATTCATATTTGGAATCAAGTTGCCAGGTATTTTATGTGTGATGGTGTGGTGTAAAATCTTTGCCTGTCTTTTTTAAATAGTGGCTGTCCCTTCTCAGCTTGCAATTGTAATGGCATAAAAAAGAGCAAAGTACTAAACAATAAACACCCACAACCATGTCTAAACACTCCGAGCATCTTTGATCTGTATTCTTGACATGTTGGCAAAATGCTGGGAGTCTGCATAAAAAACAACAAGAACCACAAAATCCCCCAAAACAATGAATTATTTTGTTATTCTTTTGTGTCAAATCAGGTGCCCGGCTAGAGCAAGAGATGGTCTAATCAGTGGGAAAAATGGTCCAAGGTCTGCTTCGGTGAATGACAAGCTGGCAGCAGAGACATTTAACATCTTTCCACCATTTCATACCGTTGATTGTAATGACTGTTGATTGTAATGATAGTTTGAGCCATTTTATATTATGAGAAATGTCAAAATCTGTATTGTCCAAGGACTCAGAGTTTTACAAAAACACTGGTTAGGAACTGTAGCTAATGAAATCTATAGCCTTCCTAAATGTTAAATGGAAACAGCATTTCACAAACTGTTCCTATTTTCTGTGTCCCTCTATCATGAACTATAAAGTTACAGTCATTATTTGCTTTATATTTTATTTTGTGGACAGGTTTTTTTTCCTCATAGCGTTGTCCCAGAAAAGAATAATGTTTGTCACAACTCCAAAGCCATGTTTTCTAATGTTATGCAAGTCCCAAGTGCTCTAGACCTATTATTTAACTGCCTCTCTTCCATTTTTTCCTCCTTCTCTTAATACCCTTCCCTATTTTTCTCTTCTTTTGTTCTAAACTTGCTATCTCTTTCATTAGCTATTACTCTAGATACCCTACTCCTATCTCCAAAGGGGAAGGTGCTGTTCTAGATCCACTGTCTTTTCAACCCAGCCAACTTTTATTTGAGTAACTCAGTAGCTCCGCAAGGAGGAATCAAGTGGGACCAGAGTTGCACATTTGCTTTGTGTGGAGATAAATGCATGGCTCCTCTGGAGTATACTGAAGTAACAATCTCTGAAGCGATATCCAGACCTTGTGTGGAGCACACAAGATGGAAAGAACCTGCTTCATTCTCCCTGATAAAAGGGTCTAGTCAGTGATTAACCCCAGTTTTCTCAACTGGTTTTGATAGGTTGTTTTTTTCAATAAAATAAATTGCAGCTGGTTCATATTTAGGTGACTTGCTATAGGAATTCCTGGCCAGTCCATTTGATACTGGAAGTAGATTTTTCCTAGTGACATGTGGCCAGAGCCTGGGGAGAGACCTGAACAAACATCAGCTGAACAGGATAGGGATGACCCCAGGCAGAGTCTCCTGTGAGGGATGAGGTGCTCCTATGGGAACTGATAGGGCCAAGGGCATCCTGGCTGGCTTTAGGGCACAGATCCCAGGCCCCCTTCTCACCCAGGTGTCCAGGACACACACCCACACACACCAAGCCCCTAGAAACTAGATTAAACAAATTGGATTAAGTTGTTAACATTTTTTTTAAAAGAACAAAATATCCTGGTAAGAATTAGATATATCTTATTCATTTAAAGCCCCCCCAAAACCCCATGACAAAAACCTGGTGGACCATGGATGAGTCTGGAGAACTGGGCTGTGGAACATAAGATAAGAAAACTAATCAAGATTGAAATAGTTATGTTCCATAGACCAGTTTTCCAGGCTCATTTGATGCCATTTGAGCAATTCATTGCCATTATGTCAAAAAACCCTAAAAAATACCCAACTATGTGCTAAGGGTAGTGGTTTTCCTACCATCTCCCTTATAAAGATTTTAATTTTTTAAGAGCTCTAAAGAAATCAATGGTTTGCAGTAAGAAGGCATGACAATCTAAGAGTGGAAGGCAGGGTAGGTTTGCATCTTATAGACTAGCTAAATCAGACATGTATAGCTAAAGCTTTTGTAAGCCCAGGCCCAATTAAATAGGATGTTGTGAAAGGACATGCACAGGGCAGGCTAGAAAGAGATGACAGACTAAATTCCATTAACTACATTACTACTACTAGCATTAATGTGCTAAAAACAGCACATTTCATGGAGAAAAAGTGTTGAAATTTCAATTCTGCTTTAATTTTGCAAGGTTCAAATGGAGCAATGTTTCATGAAATTATTTTATTATCTTAGTCACACATCTTAAAGCTTCTTTAAACTAATACAACAAGTGGAAGATGGCAAAATTTGTTTAATGTTCTTTTTGCTGCTCTCGTTATCTGAAAATGTTTATTACTGAGAGAATTTTTAAAAAGGTGAAAGTAAAATAAATAACAAACAGAAAGGAAAACAATAAAGAAACCACTTTCCCAGACATCCTTTATTACTTGCATTCTTTGCCCAAAAAGGGAAGTAAGAAGGAAAATAGGGTAAAAAAATTAAAATCTGATCATTTGAAATTGTAATAACTTCCATATTTCAAAAACAAAAAGGAATTATTCAAGGCAAACTAAATACATTGAAAATGTCATATAAAGATGTTCAAAATGTGTCAGTGAAATACAAAATTTTCTCATGCAGAAATTGGTTGTGCTAAAATCCCATTAGTAACTTTTTCTCCCACCAGAAACATTTCAACTAACTCTGATATGAAGGGGCTTATTACAGTCCTCCTCATGTAATATTTTGCTATCTTACTTTTAAGAAATGTAAATATTCTCAATGTTTTTCCAGTGGCTTTCTAGCAATATATTTACTGCTGCCTTCCTTTCCAAGTTAATCAGAAAATGCCAGTCCCTTAAATGGCACTTAAGTTTTATGCATGTGGTAACAAAACCAATGAAACAAAATAGTGTTATGAGAGAAAGGATCTCTCAGCAGCATGAGTTCCTTGCCTATGTTGTTGCTATTTTAATGTGGCAGAGTCCATTGTACTGAGACTTGTCAAAGAGGAGGATGAATCAAGAACAAGTTCTACATAACAGGAAATGAAGCAGTCTGAAAGCATTGTATAATGCAGGGCAGATAGGGATGATGAGTGTAACTGTACTTATTCTCATTTTTTTCACTGTTGTGATTATGGTTTTTCTTTTCCTGGTGTGCAAACGGTTCGCTTTCTCATGTTTTGCCTTTTGTTGTCCTCTTACTTCTGCTGCTTCTTCCGTCTCTCTTTTGGAGGATGCTCCTCCTTCTGCTGCCCAGCCCTACTGAGATGACTGAGGGCAGGGGGTCTAGCCTCAGTTTATTATTTTTATCCCTACATTCTATTTCCCTGGGGAATTAACAACTGTTAAGAAGAAAAGATCATTGTCTACTTTGTCATCCAATTGCCCTGCTTTTGCAATTTTGCATTTTGTTGCTATGTATTTTTGAGTGTCCTGCTACTTTTGTAGTTTCAGTGTTAAATACTGAACTTTTTTTTCTCTCAAAGCCTCTCCCTTAGGATGAGAATTAACAATTGCAATTTCCATTTACAGCTACAATAATTGAAGGCTAAACTCCAAAAAGCAAAGTTCTCCTTTGTTCGAGCAAGCACAATGTGAAGGAAGGAAGCAAAGCAAAGCAAACAAGCAAAACAAAAAACAAATACAAAAAGGACAGACAAATACAAATAAACAAATACAAATACAAAAAAGAAATACATAAGAAAAAAAAATCAAGGTAATCCTTTAAAATGTTTACTCTTCTATAACCTCCCCCCCAAAAAAACACAAAACAAAACAAAACAAACAAAACTCCCTTCCATTAAAAATATAAAAAAGACTCAAGTGAAAGGAAAGAACCTCAAATATTTTTCCCTGGTACACAAAAGAAGGATGTTCTTTAATTTTTTCCTATAGGGGGATGTATTTTGATCTGCTCTGACATTGGTAAGGGACAAAAATGAAAGCAAAAGACCTTTGATTCTAGGGCTACACCCAAATTCAGAGACTAGGCAGGACAATGATTCAAAATGACTACGAGAAAAATCACAGAAAGAGAAAATTGACCACAGCCAACATATAAAACCCACACAGACTACAGTAATATAAAACATATCTGAAACACAATGTAATCCCACTTCTCTTGTTATTGTTGCTCTTGCTTCCAAATCCAGTGTTCTGGGAAAACTGCTTACCAAAAGCACAGCTCTCCTGGACCTGAGCATAAGTACTGACTGTCTGATTCAGAAATACACGGATAGATCCTAATGCTGTTCTACCACCATTTTCCTGAGGACTCTGCGAGGGATAAGTCTGAGACAAAATAAAATGTAGCAAATGAATGTATTTAGTGCTTGATTGCGGCTCCAAGGCCCGGCCCTACATCAGGACACTCGGGAAGTAAAATATTCCATTGGGAGATGTTATGAAATCAATGTCGCTGCCAGTGTTGGAGAGTAGTACTTAGCACAAGACTGGCAGAATCCAAATCTAAAATATTTCTCACGGGTCATATCACCTGCAATCATCATATTCCAGGCAAAAAACTTCCCTTAGGTGAGGTACAGACATAACACTTCTACCAATCAGTGATTGGAAACTGATCTATACCCATATTAGAAGTTCAGCACACCAAACCCATCTATACCCATAACACAACAGAAGTTTGGCACACATTAACTCATTTAAAAATGATGTTACCTAGTCAAAGATTTGCCCTACCTAACGAAGGGTGAATGTGCATTGTGTTCAGTACCAATTAAAACTACACCACTTAGAAAATGACGATGTAACTCAGATCCATTCCACGTTGGGCTTTTTGAATGTTTGTACCTAGCCTTAGGCTGTGATAGGGGACAGACCAGGAGATGCACCTCACTGTTGCCTTACTGTACCTCGCAGGCAAGGGCACAGGTGGCTTTACACATCTCATCCTAGAAACAGTGAGGATTGGTTCTTAGACCTGGCTGAAAGGAAGTGACTTGCTCTTTAAAACCACCCCATCTTCCATTTGCCTTTATTTCCCTTCATATTTGGTGATAAAAATTGATTGGGTGATAAAAATTGAGTGTGTGGCTGTTGCTTCATTCCTGTTTCAACATTATCAGTACCATGACCATCTACAAACCTCCTCCTGCACAAAAATTTCCCTTGACATGCATTTGCAAACCTGCACGTCCTTTTGTTAACATAAGCAATATGCAACAGTATATATAGAACCTAAGTGACCCAGAATATTTTAAAATGCTACAAGTAGGCAAAAGTAAATACGACCATTTGATGCTATAACCTTAATTATATTGTAGGTCTTGAAACCTCATTTGTTTCATCAGCTTTTAAAATGTACAGATACAAATTCGCTTAGTTGTCACCTCTTTGTAAAGGATACTCCAGAAAGGCTAGAATTAAACAATACAAGCTATTTTAAGCATTTTCTCAGTTAAGGATAGTCTTTCAGTAATCAGATCAGAGTCATGTTGCTGTTTATTGTTGATTAGAGAGGAAAATACAGGTCCTTTTTTGCAGTACAGTTAATAGGCTTATAAACAGAGAGTTCAGTAATGATTCTGAAAGCGTACTCTGAAACACATTCTTTTTTAATGCTACAGCAAGTGATACCACAGTATCACCTGAACGTCCTTCTTGTACTAGTAATGTACTTGAAACTAAACCGATGGTATGTAATAGGAATCTTTTCAACTAAAATGATTCAGGCATATTCAGTTCATATTTCCCTTCCCTACCTTTTTGCCACAAAATAGTTCTGATCAGATGAGATGAGCCCAGATACAGTCCATCATTTGCATTTCATTAGTATGTCAACCTTCTGTTCTCAAAACTGGTCTGAGAACTTCAACAGCCACACTGTATCTACAGTGAGGTAACAAAATATTTAACCTTGTGTTTTTAATCTTTAAAAGGCATCCTACCTACAAGTGTATCGCTTTTTTTATCCCCTGTGTACTTTAATATTTGCCCTTTTCTCTGAAAAAAGAGACATGTTTCTTCTTAAAGTCATAATATGCACATGCAGGAGATTAAATAATCTTACAGACTGTAAGAATAACTGTTGTCCAGTTTCACACGCATGATAATGTTTATTTGAAACCCTCTGCATTCAGCTTAACTTCCCCTCCACCTGAGATAGAGTTTCCTATTCATTTGTTAAGTTGCTTAAGTTTCATGCTGCTAAAAGCGAATTTGGATGCAGATCCAGCACAATTTGATATACTTAACCAAGACAACAGATGACCAGCCCCTTCCCCCACAGAGCTCTTCCACCAAGATGGAATAATTTAAATCTTGAATATCTATTCTCTGAGAGGACTGCTGTGTGCCTGCTTACCACGTGAATTTGCCTTCTATTTTTCACAGTAGTTCTAGCCTTGGCATTAAGAAATATAGTTGTAGGAAGAGAGATAGCCAGCACAAAAACACATCTTTGCTTTTATAAAGGAACCATTTCCTGAGTCTTTGGAAGAGAAGAAAGATACTTTGGGGGTCCGTTTTGCCATTAACCAGTGTTTGGTTAACTTGTTACAAGAACGGTGCAAAACAGCTATCAATGGCAATTTCCCATAGCAGATAAGACAAGCAGCTTCACTAGTAATTTTCATTTTCTATTTGTAGTAGGACTAAAAGATTACTAGTGCCATCGACTAGGATTTGAGGGTTCAGTTTAAGAAATGTTTTTGTTGCTGCTGTTAGTAAAAATGAGTTCCCTTGCAAATAAATATTGGGAGTTAAATTTATTTCAACTAGACACACTCTTTAGCAAGGTAAATCAATGTTATGCAAGTCTTTTTGTGTGGAATCACTAAGGCAGATTAAAGAAAGTTACCTGTGCTGCACTGCAGCAAAAATTACCAACACACCATCAAGAAGATTTCTTCATGCTGTACTGAAAGTTGCAACAGAGCTCCTGTTTTAAGTAGCTTTAGCTGTAGCTATAGCCATTTCATTTTGAGCAAGTGAGAGAGCACAACGCTTAGTAAGAATTTACTATGACCCTAACTATTGCCTGCCACAGGAAAATGCACAGGAGAGAAACAGTTTGTGTATCTTCAGCAGTTTAACTGCAACAGATCCAGGAAATAGTCATGGGATAGATTTGAGTGGAACACTTATCCCATGGACCTGCAGCTTTTGCAAAATGGATACCTTAAATGCCCTGGATTTCTTACTCAATGCACATTTGTGTCCTGGATCATTCTGTTAGGGTTTTTGTCCTTCTGATTTCTCCCTCAGGGTTTCAGAGTTCCTGAAGTTTTCTTCTCTCTGCTTTCCCTCCGATACAAATGGCTTTCTGTTGGCAACAAGGTGTGACTATGAGTTTCCCAGGCAACTCAGTCTCAGAATAGTCTTTTCATCTACTGCATTGCATTTGCTGGTATAGGGCTGGTGATGACACATTGAAATCTGTACCCAGCTGGGCAGAATTGTCAAGTAATGCTCCATTGTTAGCATGCCTAGTAGCTTCCTTTCCATCTGAACCTTAAACGGAGCTGGCTAGTTTCCCAATTTATCATGCTCCAGACAAAGGTGCCTGGGCCTTCAACCCTAAGTAAGTGTTTGTTCTTTGAATATCTGGTAGTGCTCATTTTCAGAGCTGCTTTCTTGTCAAATAGCTGCTTTCGGGCCCAGTAATCCTGAACCAGGCTAACTTGTTCTCAGAGATAGTTGTATGCTCAAAAATTGACAGGCAAATTTCTGGGGGCTTGTTTTGGTTCACAGAAACGGTCTGTGATATCCTGATAATTGAGTGGTTCAGCTGGGTTTATATAGCTCTGCTGCAGCTGCCCTGGGAACTGTCACAGAGATTATTAGATTTTGTATTTAATTTGCAACTGTTGTTTCATTATTCTATTTGGGATTTCTTCCATTTTTCCCTTAATGTGGTTTGTTTGATCTTACTATCACCCCAGGTATAGGAAAGTGAACGTACTTTTGTGACTGTGGAAAGTTTGGTAACAAGCACACCCTCCACCTCAAAAACCTTCAATCTTTTCATTTTAAAATGGGTTGTTCCTTTGGACTCCCCGGTCTGTCATTAAAATGATCCCAGGGGGACCCAGTTCCCAGTTCATTGTGTTAGTTTCTGTCATTTTCCAGGATTCAAAACAAAACATTTTTTTTTCATTAAATACATTTTTAGTAGTTTATGTTGATTTTTTCCCCCCAATTCTTTCCTTTTGTTTTGTCCCTTTAGCTGCTAATGGAGTGAATTACATACAAATTCATTTTACTTCTTCTCTTCCATTTTTTTTTCTTTTTTAACTTTCCTTTTGCTTCTCTGTAATTTTGCTTAAGTTGCAGAAGTTTCAGAAAATTGCAGAGCAACAAACTGAATTGGTAACTTTGGTGCTATTTAACTTTTCAAAAGTTCTTCATTAAAATATATATACTATACAGCAGTAAAATTACTCATTTTTCATTTTTTCATTTAGTTAGACTTCAGCTTTTCCTAAGTCAAGAATGTTTCTAAACTCAAAACACTTATAACCTGCACTGTAATAAAAATGTAACTTAAAAATATCTCTGCTATGTAATATGTAACTAGAAAGGTTACTCTCCTTTAAAAAAAAATCAAAGTATTCATGTATAGTTGTATCTAAAAAAATTAAATAAAGAGAGAAGGTATGTTACTCTTTTCAATGTGCTCCTAGGCAAGCTTTGGCTTTGCCATATTTTGACCTTCTTAGTTGTGTTGAATAATTAGAGGATATCTTATATCATAGTTCATTTATAGTGAATACCCTTAAAATTATTTTTAAAAGGCTCAAAGTTTGGGGATATTTTAAGTGAGAGGATAAGATAAACCTAGCCTGCTCATTTTGCCTGAGGAAGTTGGCTATTAATATCCATCTCCTGCCCTCTATTACAAACATTGAAATCCATTGAAGTCAACATCCCAGAAATCAATGGGAACTGCTTGTATATACATATATCAGCACTGATTTTTGCCCCACAACATTATTTGTACTTAGGAAACCAAGATTTGGAGGTGATACCAAAATAAAATCCATATTTCGGTAAGAAGGTAACTGCAAGTTTAATTATTTAGACTGATCTGTAAATCCATCTCAACTTGCTTTGTGCATCTGACTAGCTGAGCATTCATGACTCAAGAATTATATATATATAATATATGCATATATGCATGTGTGTACACACAAACACACACTTACAAATACACACATATGACAGGAGAGAATTATGGTTTTTAACTATACAGTTTATTTACATCAGAAAAGCTTTCTGCCATGATTGCTCTCCACATTTTTAATCTGCACTATAGTTATAAAGAAACATTTTGGACCTCATTTTTAAATTGTCAAACTTAAAGGAGTTTTCTGCTTATTAAGTGACTGCAGGATTAGACTTGGTAGCTATAAAACATCTGGAAAAGGAGTCTTGGAGGCAGCTGTAAACAAAAAAATATTAAAATGGTAGGTAGTTAAAAATGGATCTGCCTTTTGTACATCAGTCTTTGCCACTGAGATTAATGGAGAAGTACTCAATTGCAAATATACTTTTGGCAGGTCAGAAACAAGGAACTGAACCAACTGAGCTGGTGCCAAAAGAGGTAGGTTAGTACAGGACCGACAATAAAGAGTAATTAAATAGGTATGATTTCTAATCTTCCTACACAATGAGTGCATCTACATGAGATATGGTACTGCACATTAGCTCAGTTTACTAATCAGTATGGGCAAGTGTCTACATATGTGCACCCTTAATACACAGTAAATCCCCTTAATCATGCTTAGATTTGCTACCTGCAAATATAGGTGGAAAATTTAAGTGTGATTAGTTAATGCATAGTAGCACATGTGTAGACACGACCCAGCACTAAGTTTGCTGCTGGGTCTGCTCAGCCACTAAGGGGCTGGCCTAGGGCAGGGCCAGCCTCAAGGCTAGTGCCTGGGAGCTTCTCCTGCTCCAAGGTTCGGCTGCCTCATTGAGGGATATAAAAACAGCAACTGTTTTCTGACTTGGGGCACACAATCCTGGAGCGTGAGGGCACTGCAGGCTCTGTGTGATCTACTGGGAAGGCCATGGCCCTGTTGTGCTTGCCCCCCATGACATCAGCAATGTTGCTTAGCCTGTGGCTGCTTCCTGGTGAGTGTTTGGCTACTGGCAGGGGGTGCTTTTGACTGCTGAGCCTGTGGCTGCATCTTGCTGCAGTTTCTGGGCAGGCCTGCCATCCCTAAGGGCCACCTGCATCCAGCTCAGTGTAGCCTTGTGGCAGTCTGGGCTGATGTAGACATGCAGAGGCAGTTCAAGTAGGGTGGGTGCTTAAATTCCCACATTCATGAGGCCCTGTCAGGTGGGATGTGGGAGTTCAGACACTCCCATTCAGTGCAGCAGTGCCATGGCTGGGTCAAGGCCTTGAGGGCACAGTAGGTAGCCATGACTGACCACAATTGTTGGTCCAGTCATGCCCACAAGACCATGCCCTTTATGTAGCAGCTGGCCCATATTTTGGTGCCCGGTGACCAAGACTTCAGCTGTGCAATTTACACCAGCACAGGTGGCCTGCCTGAGCCCCGCCCCACATTTACCTCTCTGGAGACATGTCAGCAGAGGAGGGGCCCTTGGGCATTCAGTGTCCCACTCCACCCAGCTCCCCAGCTGCTCAATCTATTAGCAGCTTGGGGAACCCTGTCTAGCACAGTCCCTCTGGGCATTGGTAGGGAGGGCTGGGCACACGCCAGTGTCCTAGTATTTCCGGTGGGGCCAGACCTGGTGAAGCAGGCCTACAATGGTGGCCTGGGTCATCCAAAAAGTGTGCACCCACTGCTCATCATCCCAAGTGTCCTGCAGCAAGTGCTGCCACCAGTGATCACTGGCACAGCAGGCCCAGAGGCAGTGAGGCTGGATGGCCAGGTGGATGACAGTGGTCCCAGTGGTGGCCTAGTACAGCCCTTTGTTAACATCTCTAGCAGTAGCAGCTGTGCAGAAGCAGAGGCCCTGGGAGGGCACACTGTGAGTGGGAAGGTGGTTCCTGCACGTAGGGGAGCCAGTCCAGGTAACAATGACTGTGGTGGGCCAGCAAGGTGACCAGCAAGCACGATCAGGGGACTCTGTTCTTTGGTGCCAGAGCTAGAGGCTATGGCAGTCATAGCACAGAGAGGGGGCACAAACACAGCTGTCACATGCTCCCTCTGTATGTGCCATGTTGCTCCTTTGTTCATAGGAACTGGCTGCTGAGAGAGGAGAGAGCAGGGTTAGGTTTTAAAGATGGTTTTACAGATTGCTGCCAAGTGCCGGCAGCTGAGGCTGGCTTCAAACATGGCTGCCAGGTGCTGGCAGCTTGGGCCGGAGGCTGGAGCTCCCCTTGCTGGCCACGGGGGAACCTGTTAGGGCTAGATGGACCTGGCAGCAAATATGCTGCCAGGTCACTGTATGTATAAACACCTAGCCAAAATTGCTTACTACACAGTAGCTTACTAAAGGCACATGTAGATGTGCCCAGAAAGGTTACTCCTAACACAAACAACTTCTTTTTCAGAAGTGAGGCCATCTTTTTATGAAGTCACCGGGTATAACCTGGGATCCATCAGTTGAGCGGATGAGGCAGCAATCTGAAAAGCAGGTTGTGTGTTATGGAAGGTCAAGTGTACTGCTACAGTTAGGGAGACCATTTTCTCTAGCTCAAGATGATGATCAAGAGAGGGAATAGACAGACTAGCTTCTGTAGAAGAAACAGGCTTGGTTTAACACTGTGGTTTTCAGCCTTCTTGGATTCAGGGCACCCCTTGCTAACTTTATTTATATCTGGTAGCACCCCAGTTGAAAACTACCGTTGT
>JAGPOW010003395.1:9298631-9327975 GCA_030014935.1 Caiman crocodilus | reverse complement strand
TGGGAGCTGACCTTGCCTATGGTGACTGAAGTGAAAAAGATGTTGAGTACTTAGCCATTTCTGCATCCTCTGTCACTAGGTTGCCTTCTCCATTTAGTAAAGGAATCACACTTTCTCTGATCCTCCTCTTGTTACTGAAATACTTATAGAAATTCTTCTTGTTACCCTTCACATTCCTTGTTAGCTGAAAGTGCAACTGTGCTTTGGACTTCCTGATTTCATCCCTGTATACCCGAGAAATGTTCTTATACTTCTCCCTAGTACTTTGTCCAAATTTACTCCTCTTATAAGCTTCCTTTTTGAGTTTTAGATCAGTGAAGAGTTCCTTGTAAAGTCAAGCTAGTTGCCTTCCATACTTGCTAGTCTCCCTGCTGCCCAAGTTGCTGTTCACTATATTACATGCCAACCAATTATTCTCTGTTTGTGAGTAGGAGAGCAAAAAGAACATGGCTCCTAGTTGGCCTCTCCAGCACTTGCATCAAGAAGTTGTACCCAACACTCCCCAAAAACTTCCTGGATTGTCTGTGCACTGCTGTATTGCCCTTGCAGCAGATATCAGGGCGATTGAAGTCCCCAATGAAAACCAGGACCAGTTATCAGGAAACTTCTGCTAGCTGTTTGAAGAAAGCCTCATCCACTTCATCCTCCTTATCTGGTGGTTTATAGGAGACACTCACCACAACATCACTCTTGTTGCTCTCCCCTCTGACCTAACCTAGCAAATTTCAGTTGATCTATCTGCAGCTTCATATTGGACCTCCGAGCAATCATACGGCTCTTTTACATAAAACATAACTCTTCTTCTCTTCTGCCTGTTTTTCTAAACAGTGTATACTCATCCATGATAGTGCTCTAGTCATGAAAGCTGTCTCACCAAGTTTGTATTATTCCAATCATGTCATAGATCCATGACTGTACAAGGACTTCCAATTCTTCCTACTTGTTTCCCAGGCTCTGTGCATTTATGTCAAGGTACCTAGGGTAATTAGCCAATTGCCCTATTTTCTTAGGAAGAATGAGAATGCCTCCTCCCGTTGCTCCCTCCTGCTTGTCCTTCCTCCAGGTCAGCCACATCCCCACTTACCGCAGGGCTTTCATCTCCAGCTGTCAGTGAACCTAATTTAAAGCCCTCCTCATTTGGTTTTTAAACCTGTCTGCGAAGATGCATTCCGTTTCTTTGTCAAGTGAATCCCATCTCTTCCTAGCAGTCCTTCTTGGAATGACATCTCATGGTCCAAGAAGTCAAATCCCTACTGCTGACAGAATCTGTGCAGCCATGCATTGATCTGCAGGATGTGTCCAGGATGCATGCAGTCCTGCCCTGGCCCCCTGACTGGAAGGATTAAGAAGAACATTGGTTACTTATATATGTAATTTCTGTCCCTAGCCCACTCAAACAACCTATCACCATTTTGGATATAGTTACTGTTTCAATCACAACACCTCATCACCTTGCCCTTGGGCAAAAGGCCTGGGTGTCCTCTGGATGACCTTATATTTCAATGCAGGACACATATTAGACATTTGTGGAAGACAAATAAAAATAAAATTCAGTTCAGTTTCTCACTGAAATTTGTTAAACTGCAGTGTTCCCATTCTGATGGCTCACAACTGCAGTGGTAAAACATAAAACAAGAGTATAAGAAATGTTTAACCGTAGGGATGGCAGCAGCTTGCCATAGACCTTATTCACCTTTTAGTGTTATTTTTCATTGTCTGAGTTATTGTTTCTAATCCACTACCCAATCTAACCAAGCATTGTACTTAGTCTTGAAAGCACAGATGAGAACATCAGATTTAGCCTACAAGTTCTCTAGACACAAGCATATTGATTAGAAATCCCCTGTGTAAATGTGGTCTTACTTTATTTTAATTAGAGCCTTTTTCTTATTTGTTTTGCCTTCCACAATCAAGGTTTAACGCACTGAATGGCTGAAAATGTAGATGCCTTTAACAGACAACTTGGTGTCTTCAGCTGTCCTCTAGGTGGTGAATGAATTGGTTTCTTATTTTGATTTTGATCTAAGTACATATCTAAGATTCATTTTTCTTTCATTGACCAAGGAAGGACAAGGGCAGTCAATCTACATATGAGTGCAAGGAAGTGGTTAAAGTTTTTACTCCCTAAACTCCATTATTTGTGTCTTTAAATAAACGCACGTTATTTTGAAAATTAATTGTAAGGGAAGCATTTGGGAGTTTGAAGGAAAACCTTGATTTTTATCTCTAATTACAGCTTGAGACCACCGTTCCAAGGGCAGGTTAAGATGAAAGGGAAATAATGGGTCAGTGAAGATGCAGTATAGGCATGTTGCCAATTAATACTATGTTTTCTTTTATACATGCTGCTGAATATAACATACATCTTGTCTGTGAAAGGTGGAATAAACAAAAAATGTTTTTCCCAGCCTTATGTTTGCAGAGAGCAGGAATGGTGCCTAATCTTCAGATGGCTCACCCTCCATTTTTTGTTTAACAAAAACCCTTGCTGCTGTTCAAGACTGATTCACCCATGGAAACCAATGTTTTTTAAAAGAGCTGAAGAACTATGAAATAGCCAAAGAGACTAGGACGATCAGATAGCAAAATTGCCATTAATAGGTTAGCTTGATTAGTGGAAAGTAAAAAGCCCTAAAAAGGAGAGAGAATTATTAACACCTGTGGAGTGAAGATCAATGAGCCATTAAAACAGCTTCTTTAACCTTATCTTATCTTCATCATTAGAATGACACAGACACCTTTGGTGACTTTTAAGTCTTTGTAGTAAATTACATACCAATACACTTTTTTGATACCATTTATAACAACTTGCCTTTGCTTTTCTATATTCTAAATATTACACATTTCATATATCACCATTATTTATTACCCTTTCGAAGAAATGTTTTTCATTTCCAATAATACCAAAAAAAAAAAAAATGGAGGATTTGGGTTATTTCATATCTTACTAGTACAAATTGTCCCTTTCTTTTTGGTCTTTCATTTTTTAACCTGTGTGTGCATTCATTCTCTCATGGTTTCAATATTAATCTCACATGATGGATTTTAGTCAGATTAATTCTGAGCTGTAGTGCAGGAATAAGGGTAAGTGAATATGGATCAAATAAAAATACTTGATTTCTGCTCAGTTTTCTTCTTCCTCACCAGATTTTCCTACCAGATTACATAACACTTTTTTCATCCTTCCCATGACCAATGTCTGTCCTGAACAAATGGCTTTGCTTCTTGCCCAGGCAGTCCAGACTCACAGGCTGTGTGAATCAACTGTCCAAGGCATTGTTCTCTACTCTTTCAATTTTGACTCACAGATAAATTAGTGGCCCTCCAAAGGAATGAGTCTGCTAGCATGAATTCATGGAGTTGCATTCCTCTATTCTTAATAATTTATTCTATTGTATCAAAATCTAAAAAAATACATTTTAGTCACAATATGGGGCAGCACTGGAAAGATTACTTACCTACAGTCCAATGTTTTGGGTCAGATGGTTATTAATAGTCTTTAAACTGAGTTAGTGGTGTCCCTAAAGCTCCTAGTACATAGGGACTAAATCCACTGCTTACACCTGTTCCCTCATTTTAACCTCCTCAAATAAACAAGGACTGAATTAGCATGGAACCAAAGTACTCTTTTTACCATTAGAGGTTGTCCTTTTTCGTATGGTCTAAGGTATGTTGGCAGGCAGCTTGGAGAAGCAGCCTATATCCCTGCTATCCATGTTGTACCTGTGGATAATTAGATGAATTCAGTCACTAGTGCCGTCAATCTGCTACCTTTCATGATCACTAAATTCACATTAAAAAACATTCCTCTTGCTGACAAACCTGGCACAGGCAGTCTTTGTTGAGTAATTAACTCAGGTACGGAACACCAATCCAAAATGTTGTGCATAATTAACTGATCAGGTTACCTGTCAGAGCCAGGTAATTTTCCATTACCTTTGGGATTCAGTCATAGGAGAGCATTTAAAAACTTGCACATCTCTAAACATAATACAGTACAACAGCTGTGATCTAAGTGGAGGAGAGCCATTGTGTTGCTCTGCGAGTGGAATGTCTATTAGATAGGTCTGCAAAAGCAATTCCGGAACAGGAAAATAAATTGTGCACATCTATAATAAAAGGCAAAGTTTTTTTTCTTGAAAATGAAACAATGTTAGCACTTGTCCATGAAAAACTAATAGCATACCCTAAGGAATCACATGCTAAACATAGGGTGACTCTACGTCCCAGTTTGGCCAGGATAGTCCCAGATTTTAGAGGCCAGATCTGACTATCCAGTGAAAATTAAAATGAGTATTCTGGACATGGGGCAGGGAGAAGCATCAGATGTGAAATAGGAAGCCCTAGCAGACAGCAAAATTGCTCTAAAAGCGGTTAGCTTGATTAGTGGAATGATCATTAAAAAGCAGAGATGGTTGTTAAGACTTGTGGAGTAAAGAACAATGGATCATGAATGAGCCCTTGACTTCCTTAGCTGCCTGAATAGTAATACTAGAGCTGCTCCACACTACCTCACCCCTGCCTCTGCCTTGAGAGGTGGGACAGGAGGCAGGGGGAGGCAATGTCTCAAATATTATATTGTTCTGGGTTTTACATTGTCCTGCACGGTCACTCTAGATAAACACAGATTACAAAGACAAATAAAATGCATTTTCTTGAAAACAACTGCTTTATTAGGAAAAAGCAGAAACAACAACAAGCATTAAAAAAATGTCTCTAAATGATCACCTATGTGCCAGGTGATTTAAGTAAGGACCATTCAAGCTTGATGTGTGAGTGTCATAATGACAAAGATCTTCGTGTTTGGTAAAAGAAAAATATTTTGTCTTTATCATCTGAAAGATGAATGGGGTATGAAGGAGAGAAGTCGCTAACAGTTGGTTAAGAGAAATGAAAATGTCAGTTCTGTCTTATACAGAATTAAAGATTTCTTTCCAAACAATTCACACACATTCCAAAAAACTTTCAAACATAATACGCAGTGGGATCATCAGTTTACCTTAAGAAGCAGTTTGGGTCCCAGGTCAAAAAACTAAGCAAAATTTAAAAGGGCTTGATCGGACTTTGCATCTTCAGTCCTGTGAAAGTTGTAGCACAAACAGTCTGCTGCAAAATCAGTCCAAAGAAAGGAGGCTTTACTTGTTCATCCCATACTGCTGGGGGCATTAAGTTACTAAAGTTCTTAAAAGTTCAGTATTTGCCAAATTAGGCCCTAAATTGAAGCATTTGCCAAAGTAATAGAGAAAACCATGGGGAACTGTACATTTAAGGTAGTGGATCTTAACATTTTTACCCCACAGAAAATG
The DNA here is from genome assembly GCA_030014935.1 of Caiman crocodilus. Classification (NCBI taxonomy): domain Eukaryota; kingdom Metazoa; phylum Chordata; order Crocodylia; family Alligatoridae; genus Caiman; species Caiman crocodilus. The sequence goes on along the minus strand of JAGPOW010003395.1, from coordinate 9,322,669 downwards.
CCAGCTCTTAGTTTTCACTTGGTTTTTGACTACAGAAAAACAATAAAGCAATTCAGTTGCCAATGAACTCTGTAAGATCTGAACAGGTGAGAATGTTTTTAACACTTTAGGCTATGTGTAGACAAAACAAGAGGCATGTGTACACAGTACTTTAAAATGGACTAAATGCTTTTTTGCCACTTTAATTGTTCTGGTGTTTGCACGCCTTAGTTGTGTATTGCACCTTAATTCCAGCCTCTATAGGAAATTCAGTGGTGCAATGTGCCTTAAATAACTTGGGGTGCAGCAAACCAGAACTCCTTGAAGGAGTTTAATTTTCTGCCCCTACACCCAGAGAGCGAAGCACCGGGCTCCGCGCAGCTCCATGGCTCTGCAGGAATCTCTGTAGCAGCTTGAGAAAGCAGGCTCTGTCCAAGAAAAGTGGTGAGCCTGATCTTTCTCTCTCTCTCTCCCACCTCCTGGATTCTGCCTGAGCTGCGTGGGGACACGGTGCTTCCCTCCATGGCTGCAATGCCCCCTGGGACTGCCTGAGCTGGGTGCCTGGGGGTGGGTGCCACCTGAAGGGGGCTGCCACTGCCATGAAGGGAAGCACCAGTCCCCCCCACCTCGCAGCCCAGGGACCACTCTGCCCACTGCCAGCTTGCCCTCCCCTCCCCACTGGAGAGGCAGGTAAGTCAGCGGGGTGTGTGCATGACACAGGGGTTTAATCAGCCCTAATTTGAAGTGGTATTTTTCAAAAACCCATCACTTCAATTTATGGCTCCCATTTCATTCTACACGCATCCACAGATTCTTATTTGAAATTTCTGGGTTTATTTTATAAATTATGTTTGCACAGCTAATGGTGTCAAAGTGTGGTTCCCTGTGGCACCTTTGAAAGGCTCTCAAGACACCCAAGGTGGCCTCCCCAAGGCCATGGCACCCTGGTTGAGAATCACTGGTTTAAGGGGTTCATAGATACAAGTTAGAGGCTGTTTGAATCGACAAATTAACTGCAGTAAATAATTCTCTAGCATTGTGGGGTTACCATACATCTGGGTTTTCCTGGATATGTCCTCTTTTTTGGCCCCTGTTCTCATGTCTGGGCAGGTTTTTAAAATGCAAGCAAATGTCTGGGTTTTTGCTTTGGCTCTGCTTTTCCTTGGCAGCTTGGATGCTTGGGCCTGGTAGCAGTGGGCAAGGTGATTGGTTGTCAGTGATCACATGCTCTCTCTGTGGGCCCTGGCAAGTGTGTGTGTGTGTGTGTGTGTGTGTGTGTGTGTGTGTGTATGAGTGCATGTTCACACGGGAGCTATGTGGGCAGCAGGTCTGGGGTGATGGGGCTCTGGGTCAGGCAGGGTGCCGTGAGTTTGGAGTGAGGGATACTGGCAGGTCTGGGGGGTAGGAGCTTAGGAGTGAGAGGCAGAGGCATATCACTGCCCCCCCCTCATATACCCCTTACCTTCCCCCCCTGGTAGATCCCTTCCCCCCCCACAGGTGTCCTCTTTGTTGATCCTAGTAATATGGTAACCCTATAGCATCTGAATGCCCCATGTTATGAGAACTCAAAATACATGTTAGGAAATATACTAGCTGGAAAAAAATGGTGGATTTAAAGGCTTCACTGAAGCTGAAACTCTGAAAAATGTGAAGGCAACGGAAGGATTTTCAAGTAGCACTTCACCGTAACTCCCCCATTCAGACGCATTTTGAATACTGCCTGATAAAGACATTGGTATGTTTAACAGATTCCAGATAACTCAGGCAAAAAGAGATCAAAATTATGAGATTTTAAGATATCACCTGAAAAATCCTACAAATGTTACACTCACATAAAAATGATGTGCATGTACGATTCTTTTTAAATTCATTGGGTACAAAAGTCAAAATCACAAAATAGTTGTGGCTGATCTGAAACTAAAAAAAAAGTCACTTTTGAAATTCTGGGGACCTAAGTCCTTGAAAAAAGATTAAGTTTTGATAGAAACATGGTACCAAAAAATAATATCTCTTCAGTATTAACTACAGATAAAGCATTGGGCAAGTATTGGAAATCACCCACTCCAGAAGGAGGCATACTCTGATGCTGTGGATGGGACAGAAACAAAATACTGCAGGGTTGCAACAAGCAGGGTAACAAAAAATACCGAAATATGCAGGGTTGGCACCCTCGGCCAACAGGCCACACGCACACCTTGACTGCTGCAGCTATAACTGCTTTCACTGCAGCATAGTCCACCTGCACCAGCTGCTTCTCCGATAGCAGCAGCGTGGTGCCTGTGCGTTTGGCTGCTTCTATAAAAGCAACACGGTAGCGCTGCTTTTGCTTCGAGGGGGTGGTCTGCACAAGGTTGGGGGCAATTCTGGCACCCCTCCTAAGCTGGAGCCTGAGGCTAGTCCCCTGCTCTCCCACCCCTAATTACACTACTGCCTACAGGGAAAAATTAGTATGCCAGAAACGCAGAGACAGAACTCTGAGAGCTGGATATTGGTGTACAAACCAACATGTCACCAGAAACACTGTTAGTAATTCTGAAATAAAATCCACAGCGTAGCAGATAAACAAATAAATAGAGAAAGAAAAAATATTTGTCATGGTGCCTTATAAAGAGCACTCATTATTAGGTTAAAAGTGAATTATCCTTAAAAAGGGGCAGAGGGACAAAAATAGCTGAAGAACTTGAGGATACATTTTATGAGATAGGAAACTCTCATGCTCCTCAGAAATTTCCCATTGCATAAGGCACAATATAAAAGGGAAACTTGATAGACTCATTGCTCTGGGAAATAAAGTGAGTAGAACCAATAGAAAGTTACTGTAATATATTGATTGGTCATTGTAAAGAAGATGGAATGATAAGCTTGTATATTAATCTAAAAGCAGGCTGTTTGTGTTTTCTTTAGCACCGACAGCATTTTCCCACAACATGCAAGATATTCTTGATGGTACAGAGCAACAGAGGTCACTATTATGATCCTAAATGATGTTCAGATATGGAGAGAAAGTAGGAGAAGATCATGACCAGAGGCTCTGAATGTCATTAGTTAATCAGCTTTGGATATTTCCAAAGTTAAACAAAATAATGTAAAATATATTGTAAAAAGGATAACATTCTTGGGAGAGAATGTAACAAAGAAGTATGCAGCAGTAATGTTGAGGCCATTCCCAACAAAGAAGGAAAAGGTAGTAGGATACCACAGAACCCTGAACCATTTGAAGAATACTGTCTAATGCAGATGTCTGAATCAGATACTTGAGAGCATTACTTTGGAAATATGTCCAATAGAAATGACATACACATCTTGATTTAAAAAAGAGCTTGAGAAAGAGTCTCAAAAAGTTCCTAGGTCTGAGGTATTATGACATGTTGTAAGCATGTTGCTCAAGAATGCTTTCAAAGAAAATGTTGGTAAAATAAGTTGACTTACAGAAATGTAGTCAGAATTGGGAAATGGTAGTTTATGCATCATGGATGATAACAAAAACTAAATATCAATACACTCAGAGAAGGCAGTTTTAATCTTAGCGTGTGTGTGTAAAGACAAAAATGTTGATTGCTTATATTTAATTTTAATTTAGGCCGGGAAGGAAAGGCATGGGTGACTATTTTTAGGAGCTTCATATATTAAGTGTGGTAAGTTTTGTAACCCAGGCAAGATGAAGGTGAGACACTTGGATGGAGCAGATCTAATGTCTACTACCTTATTTCAGAATAATTTCTGAACATAACTAGAACCAAAGCTCCACTCATTCACTTAGAGCAGAGGCCCCCCAAATTTTTCTTATTCAGTACCCCCCTCCAGATTTATCATCTGCCCACATACCCCAACCAGCATACATTTTATATTGTAACCCCTAAAATGCCAATTATTATTACAATGAAAATTAAATCAGCCATTACACAATTTCTCCTGCATACCCCCTCGGGATGTCTTTTATACTCCACGGGGTACATGTTTCACAGTTTAGGAACCCCTGCCTTAGAATATAGAGGGCCATATGCAGCTGCACAAAAGGTGAATGCAGCTTTGGGATGCATCAATAGAAACATTAGGTGCAAAATGAAGGAGGTCATAGAACCTCTTTGCTTGGTACAGATTAGGCCTCCTCTAGAGTATTGTGTGCAGCTCTAGGCTCCACATTTTAAAAGGAGAGGGTCCAGAGGCAGGCAACAAAGGTAATAAAGAGCTTGGAAAGCAAGTCATGCAAGGAGAAGCTGAAGGAGCTAGGAACCTTACAGAAAAGGTGTTTAACAGGGAACAGGATAGCAGTCTTCAAATACCTGAAGGGCTGCCATAAAGAAGATGGAAAGCCCCTGTCAGCCATGTCCCGATTTACAGGGCTGTGCACTTTTAGTGGCCCAAATACTAGTGGTGCAAATTTGTACCTCTGCTTTGTGCCACAGCGCATGCCGTGCACATGAGTCTTGGTGAGGGACAAATTGTCCCGCTTCTGGCAAACTGCCCTTTCCCCACTCCTCCCAGCTTCCAAAATGCTGGAGTAGCCAGGCCACAAATTAAATAGTAGAGCCATCCTGGCCAGCAGCCAGAACATCTCCCTGGAGGACCAAGCCTCTGATTGTTCCAGCACATGCTATTGTAGCGTGTACTGCGCTACTTTTTTCTTAATACTTCTTTTTTTTTGCTACAAGGAAGTCCCTGTAGCAAATTTTGCTCCTTTTCTGCAAATGTGCAGCACAGGGCATATTTTAACATTCTGAGCATGAAGCGTGTGGTGCCACAAAGAAGGTGTCAGTGCCACAAACTGCACATGTCTGCAAGTCTGGATGAGAGCTTTCTTGCTGCATGGAGCAGGGCATGGATCAATGGCTTGAAATTGTGGCAAAGTAAGTTTAAATTGGGTATCAGGAAAAAAACAAACAACTTTTTTACTGTTAGAACAGTGAGGCGATAAAATACACTGCCCTGGGAAGCTGTGGACTCTCCATCACTGGATGTGTTCAAGAAGGCTGGATAGCTACTGGGTAGGGATGATATAGTGTAGCTATGTCTATGTCCTACTATGGTAATTTCCCAGGATTCTGTGCTTTTCTAGTTGCCTCCTCACCCTCTTTCTGCTTACATGTGTCAGGGCAGTGGGTGTTGGTTACAGTCAAGATTGGGGATTTTGACTGGGGTGTGCCAGTGTTTCTGCCAGGACTTAAAGCCAGAGCTTCCTGGCTAGAGTGTCTTACCCCATGACTCAAGGTCAGACTGATTGCCATATTTGGGGTCAGGAAGGAATTTTATCTGATGGTCAAATTGGTATGGTCTGTGGGGTTTTTTTTTTCCCTCTGTAGGTGTATGTGTGTGTGTGTCTGTGGTGGGGGAGGTATGGCTCTACCTGGGATGTCTTGGGTGTATATTAACCAACTTTTATAGAAGCAAGAAGTTGGCTGCTATGGTTCCCCTACTTTACCTGTGGCAGGGTGGTGTGTTATGTCTTCTGTTGTGTCCAGGATTGATGATAGCTTTACAAAGAATTTAGATTATGGATTTTATAGGATGGCTTGGATAGGCATGATCCTTCCTCAGGCAGGGGTTGGACTAGATGAGCTCTGGAAGTCCCTTCCAGCCCTACTTTATGGGGGGGGTTGTGAAGTGTAGATCCTGCACTCTGTACTAGAACTGGATCAAAGACCTGGGTAAGTCAAGCCATTTCCTTTTCTCCCAGAAAGAAGAGAGTACTGTATAGACCTTAATCATTAGTTTTAACCAGATAATTAATGAATTTAGCCAACCATGATCAGATCGTTCCCTTTCTTCTTATTTTTTCTTAGACTTTAACAACATTTCAAATTTTTAACTGAAAAGTTTGACCGTCAAGAGGAAAAAAAATTCAAATTATAGTCCATTTGTCAGATTCTGCAACAATTTTTACCTCTTTTTATTCTGGGAACTTATGTTCCTTATATGTTTCTTAAATATTTGGAAGTGAAATAGAGAAGGTTACTCTTCTACAAGTTTCAGTTTAATGAAATAATCTAAATAAAAAAAGAATAGAATAATAGGGTTTAAAATAAAATGCCTCATCATCAATCTCTGAGACAAAAATGGCTTTTAATTTAGCTAATCTAAACTTGTACTGTACATACATCTTGCTAGTCAGTGACTTACACACTATTCTTGAATGGTGCTTGATTTCTGCTTGTAAGGTTCTGTCCTCCCTCTTTCATTTGCTATCTCTTTCCAATTTCCTCTTACCAGTCACAAATATATAAGTATTGAAAGTAACTACATGCTACTGCTTCTGCTGACAGGGCAAAAATTAATTGGCCCATTATAAATGACAGTGCAAATATATAGTTTGTCTCGCCAGATGGAGAAGGATCTGAGGATTTTGCCAAGTGAGTACCATAGATCAGTGTCCATATTCATTATTACATCTGAGAGCAAACCCATCTCATTTTTCTGCATCTCCAGTAAATTGCAGGCATACCTAGAGACAGGGTTTATCCTGTCATGTAAGAATGAGTGGTACAAAGGTCATTTTTCTATAACTTCTGCAGAGAAGAACTGAAGTATTTCCAATAAAGTAAAGGGAAAATAAGAAAATTCACGTATTGTACTCAGTATTAGTAAGCTCAAACCCCTAAGGATTAAAAAAATATATATTTAAGAAGAAGGGTTATGTGGGGGATGAAGGGGTAGTAGTGTTCCTTGCTACCTAAATTACTGTTAAAGACACAGGATTCATATAAGACAACCTTGGCTACTTTGAATCCCTGCTTACGGAACCTTTTCTTTTTACTGGTTTATACTTCCAGATCACTGCCTGCTCATAGGCCGAAATGTGTGTGCGCACTGAAGGCTCAGGAATGTCCTAGGAATGCGTGATATGCTACTTATTTGGCCTTTAAAGGGATAGTCATTACCAGTTTGTCATTTCTGCTTAAGGTCCAGGACAATGCTTGAATTCACTATAGGGCTATATAATGGAAAATTCAGGACAACTCTATCTTCTTATATTCCACAGAGAGTGCCACCATGGTGCGACCTTATATTGAAATCTGTTTTGAAAAGACTGAGGCCTTTGGCTGCACAAATTTCTCTTTATAAAACTTCCATGAGACAAGACTGCTGCAGGGAAAGCAGTCAAACTGGCCCTGCTAAGGAAGCCCCCATCAGAAGTGCAGATGTTGAAACCTAGAGAGACCCTGCCCAAAAGAGAAGACTCAGGCGTGCCCTTCGAGTGGAGGCCCACAAGTTAACATTAGGATGTATGCACTCACAAGAGGCTGCAAAACGTACAGGGTACAATTCACATCAAAACAGGCTCCAAAACAAAAATGTTCTTACTACACAGAACTTTAATGAAAGCATTTATGGAAGTTAGGAAAAGACAAATATGCAAGTGAAGAAGTGAAACCTCACTCATTCATTAAGTTAATGTATTTTGGGAACAGATACAGTATTCTAACATGCTTTAATATAACAATCTTTGCTATTTACACAGATCATAGATATAGCCTATATCTATTTTTCTTTCTTTAGTATCTAGGCTTCCTTAGTCTGGAAGGTGAGATGAAAGCCTTCAAAGAAGTTTCCTCACCTGTTGCAAGCCCATCTCAGGCTTCCACAACTATTAAATATTTCAACATGGTTCACTTAATGGCTTTGCTCTGTGAATATGAAACAACATAACAAATATGCATTAGCTCCCATAATGCAAGTAAAAGAATTTAGTGGATCATTTGAAGAAACCACATCATGAATGTAACATGGTAGCTTTTTAAGTATGCAACATCACATGACAATTTAGGATTAATATGTGGAGAATGCAATTTTGTCTGCAATGGGAATTCACTGTTCAAGTTACCAATCTTAAATATATAAGATAATTAAAACCTCAAAACAATAATAACATTCAAAGGATTCGGTCATGAAAGAGTTTCAGAGTTTCGAATATCATAAATACACAATAATGCTCACTGGTTATGTTGCATCTCTTTGAGAGTATTTCCCAGGGGTCCCAGTTAAGTATATGCATATATATCTAAGTTAACTTTAATCATATTCATAGTCTAATTAAAGCCTGTGAATAATCCTACTGAAAATGAAAAGTTTGAGCATGTTGGTCATTCAGGATTTCAGGTAATAACACATATTCTGAGGATTTGTCAGTTCACACAAAACTCATTTTCTTCCCATACTCTTCATGTCCAAAGAGTAGAACATTTCTATTATTCTCCAGTATGTACTATTCTCCAGAAAAAAAAATCTATGAATCTATAAATCTCTAGTTTTCCTATTTTTTTGGACTTTGGAATTTAAATTCCATTCAGCGAAATGAGTTTACCAACTCTGTTAATGTCTCATACTTTTTGAGTTTACAGTGATTACTCTGGTAAAGTGTTTAACAAAGTTTCAGTCTCCTACACCATAGCATACCCAATTTTTGCTCACAAATCATTTTGTATAAATTTCATTATTATAAGGGAAAAAGGAATTTAACTATCAACACAGACTGAACAATAGGAGTAGAATAAAGTGTTACTGTGGCAGGTAAAGACCTTCTAGACAAATCCTTACTCTAGTAGTGGGTAGACCTACTGGTTTTTGGTTTATTTCAAAGGCCTTAGAGGGGTTCTTATTACAGTACAGAACTGTCTGTTTATGCACCTATGAGTCATTGCCAGTGCAAATGAATAGTGGTAGTTCCAAATATTGCTATTTATTGTTCGATTCCTTCCCATGTGTTTACATTTTTTTTTCCAGTGTACCAATTTTTACTCTTAAAAAATGTTGATAGAATGCAGTTATTAATGTCACTCTCTACTGGACTCTTTCCAATTTGCCCACATCTCTGTTAACATGTGGGGCCCAGACCTAGAAACAGTCCTCCAGGTGAGGCCTCACCAATACCACATCTTTCTATGACCCTATGATCAGTGGGCAGTGGTTTGAATTGTTCCGTATTCTACAAGTTTCAGAGTCACGTAAGTTCTAATTCCTAATGAAGTCTTTCATATGATTTGACTTTTACGCAAACTATTTTATCTTTTACTACTCACTTATAAAAAACACCATTCATAAATTAAGAAAAATATAAACAGAATTGAAGCAGTCTCATGGTTGCAGAACAGTTGATAAAAGGACTGTTTTTGGAAAAACAAACTGAGATTTATCCTCTGGCTTTTCCTGAAAACTGCTGTCTTTGATTTTTTTTCATGGTGTAGGTGTTTTATACCATAGGCTTCTTAAAATTAGTAATAAAATCTATGGTTTTGACAAATGGAAATTTGGTTCTGAAAGTTTTGCATAAATGTACTACTTTTCTAATTGTCATATTTTGATGAATAGTGAAAATACACAGTCATATAAAAGTGTAATGCTATATAGATGTAATGGGGAACAGCAGCATTAAGTAAAAACATATCATTAGTGCCCTTTAACATTTTTAGTGTTGTGGAAAAAGTATGATAAATAAAATGATAATATGAGCTGTAATAAATACAACTCACAGTTTTACAGTATAATAAAATAAGCTGTAAATGTTAGCTTTCTGCTGGAGAACTGATAAATCTTCAGGCTGAAGTTATCTGCCACTACCATTTTATAAAATCTCTGGAAGGTGATATGAAAGCCTTCAAAGGGGAAATGCCTTGCTGGACCTGGTCCAGGCCACAGGTGATAACCTGGTGAGGGGACTGCAGGTTCTTGACCACCTGGGTGATAACAATCATTGCCTACTGCAATTCACTATCCAGCACAGGGTGTCAAAGGCCTACAGCAAGGCAGCAGTCCTTGATTTCAGAAGGGCTGATGTCAATGAACTAAGGAGATTTGTCTGGGAGGCATTGAGGTCTTGGAGGGTAGGAGATTGGGAGTCCAAGACGAGAGGTCTTTCCTTAAGGAGATGATTCTCCAAGCCCAAAGGGTGACAGTCCCAACGTGAATCAAAGCAGGCAAGAGTGCTCAAACCCCACCATGGCTCACCAAAGGCATTCAGGAACATCTGAAAGTTAAAAAGGAGGAATACCGTTGATGGAAGGGAGGGGCCATCACCAAGGAAGATTATACCTGCATTGCTTGAGACTGTAGGGGGGCTGTTAGGAAGGCTAAAGTGGAGACAGAACTAGGATTAGCAACCAGGATCAAAGATAACAAGAAATCCTTTTTTAAATACATAGGGAGTAGAAAAAAGCACCGGGTAATGTGGGGCCCCTGTAGGACATGCTTGCAAGTTGGTGGTTGAACCAGATGATAAAGCTGACCTTTTTAACAAATTCTTTGGCTCCATTTTTCTGAGCAGGGTCCGGGAAATCCCCTCCACTGGGATTACGGATGGACTCAGGAGAGAAACATCCAGGCTTAGGGTCAGAGAGGACCTAGTTAGGGAACTTCTGGTGGGGCTGGGTAGGTTCAAATCAGCAGGTCCAGATGATCTCCACCCCAGGTGCTGAGGAAATTGACAGAGGTCATTATGGGACCCCTGGCATGGCTTTATGAGCACTCATGGTGCTTTGGCCAGGTGCCAGACAACTGAAAAAGGGCCAATGTGATCCCCCTTTTCAAAAAGAGAAGGAAGGAGGATCTGGGAAACTATAGGTCCATTAGTCTCACCTCAGTTCTGGGGTAGCTCTTTAAGAAAATTATCCAGTAGCACATGTGTGAGGGACCAGCAGGAGAGATTATGCTTAGGGGCAACCAACATGGGTTCATTATAGGGGCAGGTCCTGTCAGACCAACCTGGTTGCCTTCTATGACCAGGTCACAAAATCCTTAGATGCTGGTGTCATGGCAGATGTAGTCTTTCTGGACTTTAGAAAGGCCTTTGAGATGGTCTCTCACAACATTCTCATTAAAAAATTAGGCAGCTGTGGCATCAATGCTGACACAGTCAGATGGGTTGCAAATTGGCTGGAGGGCCACACCCAGAGACTGGTGGTGGATGGGTCATTTTTGACCTGGAGGAATGTGGGCAGTGGAGTCCCCCAGGGCTCAGTCCTTGGGCCTGCACTGTTTAACATCTTCATCGGCAACTTGGATGAGGGGGTGAAAAGCACCTTGTTCAAATTTGTGGATGACACTAAGATGTGGGGAGAGGTGGGCACACTAGAAGGGAGGGACAGGCTACAACTTGATCTTGATAAGTTATAGGGGTAGGCGGATGAGAATAGAATGGGATTCAATACTGACAAGTGCAGGGTACTGCACCTAGGGAGAAAGAACCAGCAGCATACTTACAGGCTGGGGAACTCCTGTCTTGTCATCACAGAAGCACAAAAGGAACTTGGAATCAGTAATGATTCCAAGATGAACATGGGCCACTAAGGTGAGGACTTGGTCAGTAAGGCTAACTGCACCTTGTCATGCATCCACAGATGCATCACAAGCAGGTCCAAGGAGGTGATCCTCCCTCTCTATGCAACGCTGGTTAGGCCACAGTTGGGGTACTGCATCCAGTTCTGGGTACCGCATTTCAGGAGGGATGTGGACAACATTGAGAGGGTCCAGAGGAGGGCCACTCACATGGTCAAGGGGAAGTAGGGCAGACCCTACAAGGAGAGGCTATGGGACCTGAACCTGTTCAGCCTTCACAAGAGAAGGCTGACAGGTGATCTGGTGGCCATCTATAAACTTACCAGAGGGGACCAGTGGGGAATGGGAAAGTCCCTGTTCCCCCGAGCACTACTAGTAGAAACTAGGAATAACAACCGCAAGTTGACTGAGATTAGGTTCAGGCTGGACATCAGGAAGCACTACTTCACAGTCAGGGTGGCTAGGGTCTGGAACCAACTTCCAAGGAAAGTAGTGCTCACTACTACCCTGGAGGTCTTCAAAAGGAAGATAGATAATCACCTAACTGGGGTCATTTCACCCCATTATTCTTTCCTGCCCATGGCAAGGGTTTGGACTTGATAATTTGCTCAGGTCCCTTCTGACCCTACCAGCTATGAAACTATGAAACTTTAGCACAGGCAGCAACAGCTAAAACTTCCATGCAATATCCCATAAATCCATACATATTACTGTTACTACTACTAATAATAATCATAATAATAATTAGATTATTATGTCCAATATCATGTTCTGCTCAGGGTGACTCAGGGTGTCTTAAACTTATGATATCATGTCTTGATTTTATTCTAGAGTGACTGCCAAGTCCTACAACATGCAGAAAATCCTCTAAAGGTGATGAGAATTCTGTAGGACTTAATTGCCAGTTGAAATGCCAAAAATGAGGGTGCCAATTAATGCCCTTCTTTTTTTTTAATTTCTGAACTATTTAACTACTAGCATCTAGAACATTTTCCCCATAGATCATCAGAAACTTCTCTAAGGATAAATTATGTCCAGTCAGTACCACCAGGACTACACCCAAATATAATACTGGTAGTTCAAGCAAAAACTGAAATATTCTGTTTATCAAAACACATGCAGTACTTGAAGTAGTTGTAAAAACTACTCTCTCTATCCTATCTAAAGGTCTAGTGACCTAGATGTGACATAAACTTTGCACCTGTTACAAGAAAATTGTTTATTATAGCCAATCAAGACTACTTAAAATATCCCTCAACTGAGATTGAAAAATAAAAATGTTTCTCTTTCAAGATTTTTGGCCTTTTCAAGTTATAAAACCTAACCCATGAAATTCAGGCTCATATCAGATTTGGAAGAGTGAGATAAGACTACAGGCTGAGTCTAAATCTTCACCAGTTATGACTTATAATATTAGTAGCAGTAAGTAGTAGCAGCAATAAATATCCATCAAAACTGTTCTCAATTTTTTTAATTCAAGATTATTTTCCTAAAATGATCTTATTTCTGTCATTTTGAAATAAGCAGTCTCATTAAAGAAAGTCACATATACTCATTTTAGTATTTAACATTTTCTGACTGAATTATTATGTTTGTTAATCCTGTTGTCACCGTTAGGAGTTATTGCTAGACAGATTTTTCAGTATGTTTCATCAAAGATTATATTAAATAATATTTTTTACTTCCATACCTAACTGTGCCTTTTTTGACCTTCATACCTAACATACTAGAGACCATATGTTATAGACACATCAGCCTTGGATTCTTATGGGAATACCAATGATGAAGGCAGCAGATTAGCCATTATCACTATAAATTTCCAAATTCCAGGTTTCCTGAGTGGGAGCTCAGCAGATGGCTATCCACACGTATTTTAGAATAAGCTGACTTGTATAAAAATAATGATTTTAAGATTTTTTTTCCACTTATAAAAGTAATAGCCTTTTTTGGGGAAAAAGAAATTAAACATTTTGGGTAAAGTGCAGGATTGCCATTGGTTTACGTTTAGCTTGTCATAAACTGATATTTAATTACATCCTGCCACTTTCTGCAGCCTATCAGTCTTTAAGGCAGAATAGATGGTAAGGCAGGATGGCACTTTAGGCTAAGTACAGGCATTCAAAAGGCCCCTGTCAGAAGTGCTCTAACTTACTGCACTTCCCTTAAAGTGAGATAACTTAGAGTAAGAGCCCACCAAACAGGCATTCATTGTTCAGTGGGTGTGCTCAGAGTCTGCCTGCCCTTACCACTGGGGGCGCTGTGTGAAATTTAACCTGCTGTTTCATTTTGACACTGTTTCAGCTCATTTCAAGGTCAAAACAGCAAAACTGAAATGAAAGAAAGAGCCTTGGAACAACCTCAAAACAAAACAAGGCTAGTCAAAATGTTTTGACCATAGCGCCAGGGATGAACGTCAGTCCAGCTGGGTTGACTCCCCATCCCCCGCCCAATTCAGCGATGAGGATGGGAAATGAGCCCAGCTGGGCTGACTTCCTGTCCTCTGCCCAATCTAGTGCTAGGGATGGGTGGGCTGATTTCCTATCCCTGGCTGATCTAATGAAATGTCAAAACGAAGTTGAAACAGCCTCACTGTTTCAATAAAGCAAAATGGAACAGCTGTTTAGAATTGAAATGAAATTTGATATGAAATGCTGTTCTGTCGAAACCTTGAAACTCAAGGCGAAATGGAATGATGCCATTTTGCACAACCCTAATGCTTAAAGCACAGTAAGTACAGTGTACCTAGCTTTGGAGACTGGTTCAGAGAGCTGTCATAGGCAACAAGTTACTTCACCATTTGAGCAGGGTGAGTTACTCCCATGTTAATGAAACACATGCATGTCTAAGCTTCTACAGACATAATAAAATTAATGACATTATGCTGGGGCAGTAAAACAGTCATTCTACATCTCAGAATTGATTTTGTGTTTGAAGTAGATATGGAACCAAATATAAGTCTCATATCAAATGTTATGAAGTTTGTTTCCAGATTCAGATTTTGAATGAATTCTGAAAAACTTAACCATTTCAGCCTTGAAATTAGACAATGCTTAGCAAGTTCCTCAGCTATATGAAATATTTGCATTAAAATATATCTTAATTATTATTGATATTCTAAAATGATGCAGACAAACAATGAACTTTGAATCTCTGAATAAAAAAGAACTGACAGCTACAAGTTATTAAATACAATAGAAGAACCATTGAAGCTGCCAGATGTGATGACTGAGATGTCAAGGGAGAATTGCTTCAAGATAGTTGGCCTCATTTTAACAATAACTGAATTTAAAATATAAAGCTTTATACAAGATACTTGTATTTTTCCTTGAATCCTTGAATAAAAAAAATGTGCTTCTTCCTTTTATACCTACAATAAATAACACACCTCTTTAAACCTCTTCTTATATTATGTTTGAAAACATGAGTAGACCATGTTTCAGAGTGCTATGGATTTATACATCATTTTGATTTTTAGACTTTTTTTAATGAAATAAAATGTTACCAACAATAAGCCAGATGAACAAAGTAGAATTACTATTATTATTTAAGATTCCAAGTACTGTTTCTTACATACTTAACCTTAATATAACACTATATTTATAGTCGGGAAGAGAGAATGTTGATAAAATTGATTTAATTTGTAATTCAATCCTTTTTGTTTTCTTGTAGGTAAGACTTTTACTTGAACTTTCCATTTTTCCTATGCATTATAAAGTATTGTCTCATGAGACATGACTAAATCGTCTTTCATTCAAAAGCTTGTCTAACTCTATCCCAACTTCATAGGTGAATCAATAGAAAGAAAGCCTTGCCTCTTGCATAATTCCTGGACTAGCACAGCTACATCTTCACCTTACACTTCCATGTCTTCATGATTTGGCATTGTTTGCTCACCTGGATACTAGAGAGTTATATTGGGGCTTACACTGAAATCTAGTGGGATTTGATAATAGTTACAATTTAAAGATTAGAACATGAAAGGATTACACTGAAATATTTCACAATAAATGTCACACATTTTGGTGCAGGAAGAAATATAATTATTTACCCGTCACAAAGATATGCTTCTGCCTATTTTTATCCTTCCCTTCTATTATATTTCTTATGTGTGCTCTCTCAACACAGGCTAAGGACCTGCTTTACACAAAGAAACTCACAATAATACTGTTTTTGTGAAACCTGCATTAGGAAAAGGAACATAGAAAGAAAAAATAATTTTCCATGGGAGGAACTTCAGTCATTAAAGATTCCTTGTCACATAACATTTCTGTTTGTAGGAGTAACACGGGAAGACATGCTTAAATAAAATCTTATACATTTTGTGGGCAGAGGGGCTCAACCTGGGTTCGTCACTTGGATCACATACCCCAATTTTTTGCCCTCAAATTTTCCTGCCTGTCACAACACGTCCTGCAGGGAGGTCTGTGATCTCCCTGCGGTCCCTCTTATCATGTCAAGGCTGGCCCAAGGACACCCTCTTATTGTCTCCCGCCGCGACGTTGATGTTCGGTATATATATTGGGAGGCTGCCTTACACCTCCTTGGGCACGGCTAATCAGGACCTCTGTCCCCGCGATCTCCCGGACTTTCTGGGATCTTCCTGTATAATGGGTGCTCCCCAGGCACCCTAGCCTTATGGGGCTATGTGTGGCTCCTACCAACCCCTAATACCACACCCCAAGCCTCGCAGATGTGAAAGACGTTGTCCGGTCACAAATATACGCCCTCTCTCCTGAGCCTCCTCTGTCATCTAGCCAGCTCTCAGGCCTTCTCCATACTTCTCTATACTAGTGCCCCTCCTGGGCTCTCTCCATGCCCTCTCTGGGCTCTCTCTAATGCACTGCCTCTCCTTTGGGGCTCTCAGTGCCCACTCTGGGCCTTCTTTAAAATGTCATCCCTCCCTGGGTCCCTTGCCCATTTTGGGACTTCCTATTGAGCTACCGGTCTTTTAGGCCCAGCATGCTGCTTCCCCCTTTGCTGGATGCTGTGCTGTTATCCCCTTTCTGGGGGAACCACCGCAGCACCCTGTCCTTCTCCTGGGATGCTGTACTGCTAACCCCTTTCTTGGGGTCCACCGCAGTACCCTGCCCATGTCTTGGGGTTTTTCCTGCAGTGCTAGCCTCTAACCAGGCTCGTCATGCCCCTCTTGGGCTTCTCAACTATTGCTCCTCTTGGGCTTCTTCAATATAGCCCCTCTTGGGCTTCCTCAATATTGCTCCTCTTGGGTTTCCTTAACAAAACACAACACAAGCCTCCTGGCTTGTATTGTAACTGAAACATAAGGCACCTGGCCATAACAGCATAAACCTCCTGGCTACTCCTCAACATCACTGCTCCAGCCTCTGAGCCACCATCCTTCCCTCAGTCTGCTCAAGTGATTTTGGCATTCTAGCTCCATGAGCTCCTGCTCCTCTGGCTGCTGGCAGGGAACTGCCAGACTTGCCTTGGCTCTGGGCTTTATAAGAGCCAAGCCCTGCCCCTGCGGGTCAGCTGACTCACATTAGTTGCCCTGGCAACTTGCAGCTGTGCTCCTTATCAAACTGCTAGGGCTTTTCCTGCAGCACTTTTCCTCTCTCTAGGAGCGGGGCAGCGAGGTGCTCCGTGACACTGCCATGCCTTGATTTTATAAGAAAAAGGGAGAGTTCTTGATTAAACAGGTTTGCCCCTAGAAGTGTTCTATGCTGGGGCTGCTCAGGGATTCCCGTCTCCTTAACACCCCATCCACATGCCAAACAGGTCTTATTTTGGTCCATGACTATCCATTCTAAACCTGGAGGGGCTGCCAGGATGTGATATCCTGTGCATCCAATTTTAGTCCACTGCAAATCAACCCTAAGGGGACAAGTAAGCAGGTTGCGGGGTAGGGGTATGTGAAGCTTCAGTCACTGATTCGATTTGGAGAAGATTCAGCCTGATTCAGCAGCCAAATCTTTGAATCCAAATCAAATTGGGAGACTCATTAAAATCTCTGAACTGATTTGAAGCATCCAAACCAATTCAGAAAAGATTCAGAAAAGATTTGGTGATTTGGCAAATTGGAAGGTGGTCTTGTGGGGAAACAAAAACTGAGAAGTTGGGGGAGGAGAAGGGAAATACTGCAAGACTGATATTGACATCTGTAGCTGGCTAGTGACTGTAATCTTTCCCCGAGTCCCCTTCCAATCACAGTGCTCTGGGGAAGGGATGTAGAAACAGTATATAAGGCTCTGTGTGAAGCCTTTATCTGCCTTTTATGAGCTGTCTCTGTCTGGAAGCAATAGCGTGTGAAAGGTACTGGCTGCAGTGGCTGGCTTCTTAGTCAGTCTATTGCTAGTCTCTCTTCTTGGAAAGGATTTGATACACCTTACTAATTATCCTTGCCCAGAATCCCTTTACTTATCCTTATCCAATCCATTCCTTTCAACTTATTCTTCCCCTGAAATCTTCTTATTTGTTCTTGTTGTTTTTCCCCCTCCCAAACTGTTTAAAAAGAAAGCTGTGTTTTCCTTGGCAGTATCTCATCCATCACTGTGCAGGAAAGCATATATATTATACACACACACACACACACACACACACACACACACACACACACACACACACACACACATACATATATATATTACAGATAGATAGATTACACACACACACATACTAAGCATATACAAGATATATTACACATACACACACATTTTCCAGCACAGCAAACATTATGAAGCATGCTAGAAAGGCAGGTGCCACATATTCTGGCAGGGGAGGGAGAGGGGCTAGAAGGGGTAGGGGAAGAGCTGCAAGTCCCCCCCTCCCCAAATAATATAGATGCACACTCTTTCCTGGCAGTGATGAGTCTTCTGCTGCCAGTGAAAGCAAGGAGGTGGGAGCAGTACCTGACAACTATTTAATACCCTGCTCTCACAGCTGGAAGTGGCAGTTTTTCACCATCGAGCAGGGGAACAACATCTCCCTGCTGAACTCCTATGCCAGGACAAACTCAGAGCTGGGTTACAGGGAAGGAGGAGAGCTCATGTCCTGGGCATGGCCTAAAACTGAACCCTGCCAGTGTAGGGAGGCCTGGTGGGACTGCCAGTGCTGTGGCAGCTCCAGGAAATGCCAGGACTGATAACCTCTCTGGTGAAAGGTGAGTAGGGATGCCTGATAACCTCTAGCCACCACACACATGCACAGTCTTGGCTGGGGAAAGTCATCTGTGAGGCATGGGCCGCAGTGTAGGGAAGGTACAGAGCTGAAGAATGGTGTCACCCCTAAACATCGAGGGCCTAAATGGGCAGTCTCCCACCTGGGTAACATCTAAATCACTTTTCCATCAAGAACAAGAGGCTTGGGATTCTGACTGGCCTAAAGATGGGACCAAGGCCTAAGGGGGTGCCGAGATCCTAGAGAGGGAACCACAGCTGGAGGGGGTGAAGGTTGTAATCTGCAAGGCATGGGCTGCAGTGTAGGGGAGGTAGAGAACTGCAGAATGGATGTCATCCCTAGACATCAAGGGTCTAAATGGGAAGCCTTCCACCTGGGTAACATCTAAATCAGTTTTCCATCAAGGCATGGCAGACAGAAGAGGGTGGGTGGTTGATCCAGAAACAGGTGGGTAGGCTGAGACCCAGAAATAGGTGGGCAGCACCAGGAAGGCCCCCTGTTACAGGTTACCATCCCTGCTGCATTCGTCCCATTCTGCCTTAACACATAAAAAGCAGACAAGTTTCTTTGGGTCAATCTCATATTTTTTTATTAGACCAACTAAATATTTGGAGAAATTTATCTTATCAAGCTTTCAGGTTTAAAAACCCTTTCATCAGGCTGAGAAAGCATCTGCTGTTGGTGCATGTTATCTTCTTGGATGGTATGATTAGTAAAGAATCCAGAGGCTGAGCTGATATGCAAGAAAACCAATTATTGAAAATTTAAATTGAGGCATCAGGGGGTGAGAGGCAGACTGGGAGGGGGAGTGAGATGTAGCAGCCAGGTAAAAGTAGAGAGGTGCCTGGGGAGTAAGGAGTCAGTTTCCTTGAAACTAGGCAGGCTTCATGCCCTCATAAGGGGCTACCATCCCTGCTGTTTTCATCCAAATCTGGGGAAAAAATGACAAAGTTATAGATATTTTAGTGATTCCCCATTATAGTCTATGGCCAAATCACCGAATCACACTGAATCAATGCCGAATCTTTCAAATCCGATTCATCCAAACCAATTCAGGACAGTGATCTGAATCACTGAATGGAATTGCTGCCCCCCTGAATCAGATGAACCTGAACTGAAATTGAATACTGGCTGCTTCACACAGGCCTACCACGGGGCTTTCCTGTATTGTGTCAGGTCATAAGACTTGCAGCATGTATGTCAGTCCTCAATCTGGTGCAACTCAAAATCCAAACTAACAATAGTCCTAAAGGGTTCCCTTTTAACATAAAGTAACAGTCTCTGACCCCTGTAATTGCCACTATTTAATGCTGTCCATCTGGGGTCCTCCAACTGGTGGGCTGCCCAGCCTAGCCCAGCCCAGCCCACATAAATAAAGAATATTCAACTCAAGGGGAAAAAAAATGAAAACTCTCCCTGTAACTAACCCTGGAGTGTTAGTTCCCCAGGTACCTTGCTCTCACCATCTTCACTCCAGTGAATGCTGCAATGCTCTGTGCTTGACCCATAGCCACAGCATCTTCTGAGCCTTCTCCAAGGGGGAAGCTCCTCCTGTACCCTCACAGAGTTAAAGGCTTGAAGGCTGGAAGCTCCTCCAAACATCTAGTCTCATGAGTGGGTCTCTCACCACTCACTTTGCCTCTGCCATGGCGATGCTATGGGCAGACTTTGTCCCCTGTTGCCTTGCATCTCCTGGGCTCCTCCCCCCAGCCACTGCAGGACATACACTTATGATGTCATCAGGGACACACTGACCAATCCATAACCAACAAATTGGGTATGCCATTGTGTCTGAGGCTCCACCCTCTGTGCCAGTCCTGGCCCTGCTGGTCATGAGTGTCTTTGCTGGGCTTGTGCTCCATTCTTGCCTATCACCAAGGCTGTCTCCCAGGGCTCCCACACTCCTACTACATCTCCTGAGACACTCCCTGCTACAACATATATATTAATATTTTGTGATTATATGAACAACTGCACATGAACTTTGTTATTCAACAGTTGAATATGAATGCCCCTTTGGACAATACTGGCACATGTAAAGTTTCTAGACACTGTGCTGAATGGAAGCTGTAGATGCATTACTGGATGCCTTAAGCAACAAATGTTGATCGTGCCAATCTACTTGTTGGAATCTCCCCACCAGACATCAGGAGAGCAGTAGCAAAGAAAAAAGCAAAGCAAAATATAATGCACCTGGCAGAGCAAAGAAAAGAGATACCCAGCTACATGGCCAAATTGCAGTTCCCAGTAGATTAAAATCTAGGAAGTTTCCTCTGTACAATGCAGCACTGGATGAAACACGAATAGCCACACAAATAAAAATGGGCAATGATGACTAGAGGTGACCCAGAAGTGAGTTAAAATGAACATCAAAACTGCTGAACATCTCCCTTCAAGGCGAAGAGCTTAATTGGCTTAATTGGGGGGACACTCCAATGATGCAAACACCATGTGGAAATGTGGAGGAAATTTCCATGCTACAGAATACCTGGTAGCCTCCCACATATAGGGGAACCATACACTGACAAAGACTTCACTAAGGCTAGATCAAGCAACAATATGTGTCCATTTCTGGACCCAAGTATGAACATGGTAACAGGGCGAAAGAAGTCACAAGTTTATGTGGTGTTCACATTTCAGTTAGCTAATGTGCAATTCTGAGCCACTACTGTTGAATTCCACAGTGAAGTGTAGATGTTGGAATAAATGGGCTATACTCAAGATTTAGTATGTAAATCAAGTGGAGAGATTTCAGTAATTCCAGTAGGATTGAAATATATAGATTCCCTGGTTTAAAAAATGCACAAAAAAACCCCAGAATTTTTTATTATAAGAAAATCCTAACTTACTGTATTTGCAGGAAGAACTTCTGTTGCTCACTATTTACTCTTATCTCAACAGCTCATATATAATAAATTCCTCGACAGCAGAAGTACAACTACATAGAATGTAAGGGAAGCTGGGTGGGAGATGAACTGAAATTCCCTCTATTGTTCTGCTAGTTACACCTTGCTGATTCTGTACTGCTGGTAAAATCCAAAGCAGCTTTCCTTTCCCAGAATTAAAAGATTCCCAGTTTGCCATGTGCTTGCTTGTTTTACAAAAAGAGCACAACAGCAAAAAACAAAAACAAAAAACAACCCCCCACCTGAAAGGTAAAAGATGGGTGACACTGACACACTGTAAGACTGAACTTTCATTCCACACCCATTTCACCAAGATGAAACTATCTATGGTTGTAGCAACAGCAAATCAAGATCACTGCATAAGGTCCTAACGCTGGAAAGACAAGACTGCAACAACTTTTACTTGTGTTTTACATTTTTTGTAATATTTTGTCAAAATGAACACCTTCTGGAATTTGGCATTCAACTTTCCTCACAGTATAAAGCATATAGTATAGAGTTCTTTATAGAGTAGTTACTGAATTAGCCTTACAGTACTTCACCATAACAATACTGTAGAATCCACTTAATTGGCCCCATGATAAATCTCATGCCTTCTTAATAGGGAATACTGTCAGGAAACAGATTCAGTACAATATCTTTCAGTGTCTCTAAACAATGATTAAATGTCTCAGCTAATCTGTTTAAATAGCACACCTGTTGTTATTTAGAAGTCCTTTATAGTACTTTACAAGTATGAAATAGTATTTTATGAAATACATTTCTCACTGGGTGGCCCTTTGCTCACTTTGCACTTTCTCCTTGCTCTATCATAGCTACTAAGTGGAATCTTACAAGCTTTTCCATTACAAGCTTTTTTCTTAAAGCACAACAAAGGAAAAACAGCAATAGAAGACAGTTTCAATTCTTAGTTTATTTCACATGTTTGAGTTAAGTATTGCTATGAGCTTCTGATCATCAACATGATCATTTAATGGACACATTTGTTTCTAGCAGGTTGTACCAATTAAAAAGATTTAAGAAAAGATAATTGAGAGTTTATAGATCCAGAATTATCTCAGAGAGCTGACAAGAACTCTTTTTATTATTATTACTTTTGTCTTATAGACAAGTTGAAAACCTTGCTTGTGTCTTATGCTTTCATAGGATAATGTAAGTACTCTCTTAGGTTAAAATTTGTATACGGCTTGCTTTAGCTTGCATCACGTAATCATTTCTCAGAAATAATTCTTAAACCTTTTGCCATTTCCCCACATTGTAAATAATCCAGAAATAAAGCCAAATAAAATATTGAGCATAAAGAAAAATATGTTTTTGTTTAATGTAATATAATTTCTAATCAAAGGTTAGCTATTTTCAGTAATGGCTAGCCCTATTAACATTCATGTTCTATTTTTATAAAAATGGAAATTTACCTAGCTTTGAAATGAGAATCTTTTAACTATTAACATACATATACATATACATACATATACATATATACATATACATATATATATATATATAAAATTGTGAGATTATTTTAATCAGTGCCCTTGTATACATCAAAAATAAGATCAACATGAAGTTGAATGCATCTTTCCCTACCTTCCTTTGCCAAAAAGAAAGAGGTTCCATAAGTATTCCTGAGCCATACACAGAGCTGCATATTTCTAGATCAACCTTAGAAGACTTGAAAGCCTATTTACCTATTCACTTAAATAGGTAAGGGTCTAATCTAATGAGGTTTCCCAAATACCTCCCTTACACTACCATATCCCAATACTGAAAACACTTTTCTGGTAATAGGGTTATTGGTTGTAGCCATGATTCATAGATTGATAGATTCAGATGACCCCAGCCAGGTACTTGTCCAGTCTTTTCTTAAAAACCCCAAGGTAAGGGAGAGCACTACCTCCCTTGGAAGCCCATTCCAAAGTCTGGGAATCCTTACCATAAAGAAGGTCTTCCTGATGTCTAACCAGAATCTGGTCTCTGTCAGTTTGTAACATTATTTCTAGTTACTCCAAGGAGTTCCCTGTAAACAGAGCATCTCCTATCCCTTGCTGTCCCCCCTGATGAATTTGTAGATGGTCACAAAACCACTTCTCAGCCTTCTCTTGTGGAGGCTGAAGAGATTCAGGTTCCTCAGTCTCTCCTTGTAGGGCCTTACCTGCAGGTCCCAAACCATATAAGTGGTCCTCCTTTGGACTCTCTCAAGGTTATCCACATCCCTCTTGAAGTATGGTGCCCAAAATTGAATGCACTACTCCAACTGTGGCCTCACCAATGCCACATAGAGTGGAAGTATCACCTCTCTGGACATGTTTGTGCTGCACCTGCTAATGCATTATAAGGTGTGGTTAGCTTTACTAATCACCTCATAACATTGACAACTCATGTTCATCTTGGAATCAACTATGACTCTGAGATCCATTCCTGCTACAGTGCTTCTAAGAGGGTTGTCCCCCAGCCTGTAAGTGTGCTGGTGATCCTTTTCTCTAGGAGCAGCACTTTGCATTTCTCCTTGTTTAATTGTCTCCTATTCTGTTCTGTCCACTTCTCCAATCCAGAGATTGTCCAGAGACTATGATCTGCTATGCTTTCTAACTGACTCCTTGAAAATGTGATCTAAGTAGGTATACTCTTCCTTGGTAGCTACCCACTGCTTCCATAGCCTACATGCCTCTTTTTTTGCCCCTAGGCTCTCCTGGATTTCCATGTTCAGCCAGGAGAGTTTCTAAGGGTTTCTGTGTTGGTCTAAGGACATAGGCA
>JAGPOW010003395.1:9268026-9298531 GCA_030014935.1 Caiman crocodilus | reverse complement strand
GGTAGATGTGATATTGTTGTGGGTAGGTCTTGCTTGACCAATCTTATGTCCTTTTATGACCAGGTGACCTACACCTGGACAAGGGAGAGGAGATTGATGTTGTATATCTTGATTTCAAAAAAAGCCTTTTATCTGGTATCCCATGATCCCTTCTTAGCAAAACTGGCAAACTGCAGCCTCGGGTCCACCATGATCCACTGGCTGGGGAATTGGCTACGTGGTCAGACCCAGAGGGTGGTGGTTGATGGAAGTCAATCATCATGGTGCCCTGTAACCAGTGGGGTCCCTCAAAGGTCTGTCCTTGGGCCTATATTGTTCAACATCTTCACCAATGATACCAAACTTTGGGGTAAAGCATCCACACCTGAGGACAGGAGGGCGATCCAGGCTGACCCCTTGACAGGCTCAGGATGGGCGGACAAGAATCTGATGGTGTTTAACACTGAAAAATGCAAGGTTCTCCACCTTGGGAGGAAAAACATGTAGCATTCTTATAAGCTTGACAGTACTATGCTGACTAGCAGTATGGATGAAAGAGATTTGAGGGTCATGATTGACCACAAGATGAACATGAGCCTTCAGTGTGATACTGCAGCTAGTAAAGTGGGCAAAACACAGGCTTGCATCCATAGATGCTGTTCAAGAAAATCCCAGGATGTCATTCACCCATTGTACTTGGCCTTGGTGAGTACTGCATCCAGTTTTGGGCTCCACAATTCAAAAAAGGATGTGGAGAAGCTTGAGAGAGTCCAGAGAAGAGCTGCACACATGATCAGAGGTCAGGAAAACTTTACAACAACAGGCTGAGAGCTATGGAAATCTTCAGCCTGGAAAAATGCAGGTTCAAAGGTGATATACTTCCTCCCCCCATATAATAACTTAATTCTAAAAAAACAAGGGTTTTTCTATCCCACCTTGTAACAGAGAGCCTGGGGCTCTCTAATAGGAAAAAGGATTTGCTAATAGGAAAAAGGATTTGCATAGGGTGGTTTGGATAGTGATTCTTCTACTGCAGGCAGGGAATTGGACTAAGTGAATTCTGGAGGTCACTCCTACCCTTAATTTTTTATGATTCTGTATTTCTTGCTTCATCTTTTTTTTTACTTCTTGTTTCCTTGGTCAATTCCATCCTTATTCCCTTTGCTCCCTTCTCACAGTCTTGTATTCATTTCTTTTCTTTCTCTGTTCTGGTTTGGTACAATTCTTATTCCCTATACTCTGTCCTATCTTCTTACATGGATTTTTTTAACTACTGATCTTGTAAAATTTTTATTTTTCTAAATTGCAGATTCTAAAGTGTGGGCGAAATTCACTGATTTGCCAATCATTTGTGTGCAGGGCAGAGTGTCTTATATCTGTGCTTCTCAAACTATCTGATGTGGCAGACTGGCAATTTTTTTTCCAGTTGCCCAGGGACTGGTGCCCAGTGCAGCCGGTGGCAGCAACTGTATGTAACAGCGCTACAGAAATGCGCAACCAGCTGTTTCTTTCTCTGTCCTCACCTCGCACGACGTGACATCACCTGGAGGGTTGGAATGTACGAACTGTAGCGCTATGACATATCAATGTTATGCTTCTTAAAATATAGTTCTTTCTTTCCTGGCAACTCGCTGCGAACCGGTGACTGGTGGCTCACGGACTGGCACCGGTCCATGGACCACCACTTTGAGAAGCACCGTCGTAAACCAGCCATAATTCCAATGAGAGAATTCCCCTATTGAAGAGGAATTTTTCATTGGCAAAGAGCTGGAGGAGCACCTATTTCTTATACCATCTGTTCCTGCAAGGCCAGCATACAGGGGAGGGAGTTGTGGAGTCAGACTGTGTGGTGACAGGAGAAGTTCGACAAGGCTCCTTGCTCCTATGATTGGACATTGAAGGATAAAGAAGTCAGAGCCATTTCATGTAGCTATTGACATAGCAGAGGATTGGGATCCATGAGTGAATATATGTATGTATAAACTAAAAATGTATTTACGTGTTGGTTTTGTTACAATTGTGCATTTTTAATAGAACTAAGATAGTGTATGTAAGGAAGTGACCCTGCTTTATAGCCACTGAGAAAATCCCAGTAGGCAGATATATGCTTTTAATCTCACTTTTAGAAGATGAAAGAGTTGTCTTCCTTTTTCTTTAAAAGAGCTTACATTATGGTGCAGTTTCCATCCCATTAATTGTTCAAGAAAGGAAATCTTTTATGACCAGAAAACCAATCAATGATTTTGCACCCAGTTGACAGAACACAGTAATCTTATGGAACTGTAAACAATGAAGCGAAATGAAGGGAAGAAGGAAGATGTGTTGGTGAGAAAAAGAAAGGTCAAGGTAAAAATCCCTGCAGGGTTATTGCTTCATATGCGTTAATGTGAGCATAGTAGTCATGTTTATATGTGTGCAACCCAAATAGATAGTTGAATGGAGGAGAGGCCTTAATGTGAGTAAAGTGGTAATGCACAGATAGCTGTCTATAGCAAACTAAAGACTCATTTAGTGGGTAGGAGAAAGGTCTCTGTCTAATGCATCCAGAAGCCATTGGTTTCACAGCTCCTTGTGTACTTCTGAAAGCATACGGGAGTAAAAACCCACCCAAATTACAAGCAATATGGCAACATGAGGCTGTTCGTAGAGTTTCAGTTTTCTGGCTTTATATCAGTTGTGTAGATTCAGGATGAGCTGCTCAAGAGTTGTTATAGTTATTGTTAGTCATTCTAGCTGATTCCAGAGAGCCTTTCAATCAGGAGGTGGGGGGAAACGGAAAAGTCGTTTTGTGCTTACCTTTAAACACAATACATGCAAACAGCTACATTTCTCTGCACTGTCTTTTTCTTCTACCCTCACACCAGTAATCTCTGAACATCTGGCTTGTCTGCTTTACTTAAAACGATGCACATGCTCAGGGACTCAGGTTATCATTTATTTTAGCTTTGTTTTTATTATATACTAAAAAATCTATATTAAAATACAATTAAGAGCCTAGATTAAATCAGCATAAGCCAGAAATTCAGAGCAAAGGATTATGTTTCATCCCGACCCCACTCCAGTTGCTTAAGTCTTACAGCTCTGAGCACTGCATAATTTTATGCTGTCCAGTATTGACAAATTACAGACAAAATTACAATTACACTCAGAAATGTATGGCATACACTGAATTGAGACTGACCCAAAGCCAAGGAGCTGCTAGGCTCAGGTGGACCTTTGACACCTTTTAAGGTTGATTTAGCACAAGTTGGTTTTCCAGTTTTAAATCTCTTTATAATGTTCTTACATATTCAATTTATTCTTTACATTCTGTGTTTGTATTTACATTCTATTTATTGACTGATCAAATCTACACAAAGCATTAGGACTCCCAGATTTTGTGGGGTACCTCAATGTCATTGAAATTTTATTGCATCTCCCTGGTATCTTGTCTTTTTTTGTTTAATGCCTTTTGAGAGAGAGAGCCATCATTTAGATAAGAGAAGACCCAGAGGTTCTTAGAATAGTGTGGGTAATATTCTCTCACCATGAGGCCAAGAGAGATCAAACATGCAAAACATTCACAGAAAAAGACTGAAAAGGGGATTGCCAGGGGGCAGGGCAAGCAGGGTCACTTTAAGATGGGATTTGATTGCTTTACAAGAGAGAAGCTCAAGGATTTTAAATCAAAGAGAACATATGATTGGAATGCAGTTTGATGAAAGTAGTGAAAAAGAATAAATTCTTGCCAACCTAACTCAAATGGGCCACGCAAGGCAGGTGCACTGCTACACCATGTTTACAACCAGCAGAAAATGCTTCCTCCAGTTCATGGATATCTTTTAGACATGGGCAGTGTTTGGGACCATCCGTTCTACCTTTTTCACTGCTATCAGTTCAGGCTTAGTGGTACCAACAGTCTCATTTCATTGGAACCATCATGAAATATATTATGATTAAACTTAGAGGCCTCGGGTCTTCAACTTCAGAATCACTGGTAAAATGATACATTTGCTAGGTAGTATATTTGTGATGGAATAACGGGATTGCAAATCAGAGATTCAGTCCAACTAGGAATGAAAACATCTAACTTGAACCCTAGCTAAGCAGAGGAGCATCTGCTGGCTCCTGATGGCTCTAAAATCATCATCAAGAAACTGCAGGAGTAAAACTCAAGCCATGGATTTTTTCCCACATTCTTTTCTTTACTTCAACAATTATATTTTAAATACAAGTTTAAAAATGAATGAAAGCACAGTAACAATGAATTTAGACTAACACAATATTTGTTAGGTCTGCACAACACAAGGATGTCGTAGCAATGACCAAGCCCAGCTAGTAATTAAATATCTCATTGTTTCCCCATGGGAAGTTACGCCAACAGTATTGATCCTGGCAGTTCTGAGCTTCCATTGCAATCTCCACATGCTATAGATAATAATTATTTCAGCCCAAAAGAGACCCGATGTAGATTTATGAAAGTAAATTGTAAGTTTCTAAGTAAGATAGTTTAAAATAATTGGTTTAGTTCTATAACACACCAAATATTTCTTGCCTCATCTTCTCTTCCTTCCTGCCCATCCTGCTCATTTTGGATATTGAAAAGAATAGGAAAATAGCTATTGTGCTGCATGATATTTTGTTATGAAGGTATTTTTAAGGATCTGGTTTGGAAAGGCATAGATTTTGCTATATTTGGCAGAATGATATGATGTAGGAACTTGATGTGACACTGCTTAATTCAGAGTGATGGGTTGGAACCCAAGAACTGATGTGGATAAGATGCAATGTGAAGAGAGAGAGAGAGGGAGAGAGAGAGAAATATTGAGAAGGGGGAGCATGGAAAAGACAGAGTCAAAGAAAGAGCAGAAGAGAGGCTACACCCATAGTTGCCTACATTCAATTACCTTTTTTCATTTTTTCTTTATACAGTTAAACTAGAGCATTTATAGTGATGTTGTAAATAAACATTATTTAGATGTATAAAATGAAATTTGGGCCCCACTGAAGTTAATGAAAGTGTTGTCATTTATTTTAAATGAAGACAGGCTTTCACCCATGCTTCTTTGTTTTTGTTTTTTTTTAATGTGGAATGATCTAAGCAATAGGTAGGAGTCAGACTTTTGGATTTACTTCCCAGCTTAGATACCATGGTGATGGGCAGCCTTATAGGAAAGCAGATACAGACATACATACACAGATACTTAGGTAAGGAAGTATGGGAAGACATGCTTCGACTGTTTAAACTGGGCGACCACAATGACTATATTTCCCGGGCAACAGTTGTCCAGATGGTAGAGCAGGGACACCAGAAAACATGGCACCAGGCCAGATGAAGGCCAAGGCATTGTAGTAGCAATTGACTGCTGTCATTGATGTGACAGGGCGCAGCACCATGCCTCACTACATGGAACTGGCCCATATCTTGGGGCCCACAGTCATTGGGCACCCCCCCCGCACTACTTCTTTGCCAATGGGGGGGAGCAGAGGCAGGGACAGCCAGCTCAGAGACCCAGTTTGAGTCCCTGGAGGCAGGGCCTTCCTCCAGGCCTGTTGGCCCACCACCATCCAGTCATGTCAAGAGTTACAGCAGAAAGCCCACAGCCAGTGCCACTACCACACCTGAGGGGTGCCCCAAGCAAGAGGTCCCCTACCTCCTGCAGGACAGCAGTAGAAGTGGGGAGGAGTGGCCTGGGGTATCACCCAGGTCAGTGGAGGGCAAACCCCGGGAAGCCTTGGCACCAGGCCTCACCCCACCAGAGGCCTGGTCCAGCTCTACCTACCCTGCCTCCGCTCCCCCTGCAGCCCAGGGCCCAGGATCCAAGCTCTCCCAATCAAGCTGGCCATCTGTCACCAATACCTGGTAAGTCCTACACATGGCATAGGGAAATGGGAGCCTCTCTCCAGAATCCCCCTTCCTTACCCTTCTCCCCTGGCCCACTCTTCCTCTGGGCCTGCCTGCACCCCAAGCCCATCCTTGTCTCCTCCCTCCCTCCTCTCCTGGTCTGCACTCATCAGCTATGTTGAAGCCTGGTTCCCATAAGGTCTAGAACAATAGCCCCACCTTGCCAGCTCTCCCTGCTGAATGGACCTGGCCCTGTCTAGGAGGGCAGGGAGAAGTGTAGGCTTCTCCAGAGCCACAATCCCATGGGGCCTCAGCTCCACAGCATTGGGACCACTACCTAGGGGTTCAAGTCTCTTGGAAAAGCAATCTTCCCTGGAAGGCAGAGAAGCTGGGTGCTACAGACTGGGCTGGCTGTGATGCTTATTTTCAGGAGAATCCCTCCAGAAAGGACCCTGTGAAGGCCACGGAGGAGGTGTAGGCTTGGGAGGGTGGCCCTCAAGGGCCTGGTCACCCAGATTGAGGGGGAGCAGCAGCTGGTCTTGGAGAGCTCGGAGGAAAAGTGCCAACTCTGGGCCTCCATTGATGTGACCATAGTGCATGAGTGCAGGATCACCAAAGAGCTTATGACTTCCAACACCACCCTAGCCACTTCTGCTTCTGTGCCTCAGTCTCTGACAGTCCCACAGCATCCTTCTACTCCCCCCCCCCCGCACCAGCCTACCCCCACAGTATGAGGGGCAGGGTCAATCTGGGAGCAGTTGACTTGATATCACAGCTGCCCCCCAAAGCAGGCCCCATAGACCCACTATGGCCATCAAGGGGCATGGGATCCTGCCTCTCCCTCTTCCAGGCCTGGACTAACCTATGGTGGCTGCCACTCAGGAGGAGCACCCACCCTCCTCCCCAGAGTGGCCAGGCCCTGGGCCGCATGGCTGTGGCCCCTGCACATGGAGTGGGTGGACCCAGTCCCAAGGCCCAGGCTGGGGCCACAGGACAGCCAACCCGTGAGCCCCTCCTCCGCCTAAGTTTCCCCTCCAGCCCTCTCTCATTCCCCAGGGTCATATCTATACCATTTTCATTTCTTTCAGGGTCAGGGTGGGTTTGTGCACAGGATGGGGGAAAGGAGGCTGGGTGAATGGTGTTAGGGGGGTGGAGGCTGTTGTGTGGGGTACTCTGGGCATGAAACACTGCTAGTGTTCAGGAACATGCATGTATAAGTGACAGGAAAGCATCCCCACAGTTCCAAGGCACTTTCCCAGCCAAAGCCTCCTTCCTGGTCATGTACAGGGTCCCCCAAGCTCCTGTCCATTTGTATCTTCCATGTTAATGTTAAGGTCCACCTAGCTAATTAATAGCCCATTTGTGGGGCCAAAGGGCGAAAGATAGACTAGGAGGTCCCAGGTCTTGGTGGGGCCATGGATGGGGTGAAATAAAACAAAAAGTTGGGGGGTGAAATTCGACCAGAACCTCGGGAGGAGGTTCTGGAGTTGGAGGTGGAGGGGCTCCAGCCTGGTGTATCCGAATCCTCAGAAGCTCATGAAAACAAATAACCCTGACCTGCTTGCCAGGACAGCTTTTTATACTGATGGGGCCAGCACCTCCAGCTTCCCCTGGCTGCAGATCCAGGAGAAGCAGGGCACAGCCAGTTTGCCCCAAGTGGCACAACTTTACCACACCGTAATGCACATTCAAGCATGTGCGCTGAGGCAAAAATCTCTGGCACAAATTTGTGCTGCTCCTATTTGAACTGCTGCAGGTGCACGTGCCTTTTTGGACTTCCCCAGAGAGAATAGTTTGACTTGTATCAAAGTGGGAATGGCTGTCACTGGTAATATGTAAGATCGACAAGCAGTAATCCAGGCTGATTGGCTAAACAAGGGTGATGTGATTAGGAGGGAGACAGAGAGAGCTTCTTGAAGGAGGAAGAGGAAAAAATGGTTTTATCCACCTCTGAAGAGTGGTGATCTTTTGGTTGGTGTGTGGCTTCATCTTTGGCCTTGAATCCTGAGATAGAAGCTCTTCTTTCAACTATCTCATTGACCCTGCTTGAGGCTGCAGGACCCTTAAGGGGCTCAAATCCACTGTCTGGGTTTGGCATCTGCTGCACTGGATCAACTGAGTCTGACCTGGAATACAGCTGTGGTGTCAGAGTGTGTTGGTGTAAGTGTGAGTTCTGTGAGCGTTGCTCTGAGGCTGACTAGCCTATCAATTGATAATGTGTTGATTACATTATCCCTGCATTGTCCTTGTTCATCTCTGTGTTAAAATTCATTGATATTATTGTTATTGTTCATTTACTTTTCCTTCTTTTATTATACATACATTCTTGTTTTGCACTAACCTATGATTTCATTATGGTTTTCTCCTAATACAATGGGAAAATCAAGCTGGGCATCCCAGCCTGCATTCTGGTCAACTTGGCTAATCTCACCCTTTTGGCCACCCCTTTTCAGGGCCTGATAGAAGTAGACTCTAATCCCTTCTCGAACCTGGCCCTCAACAAAAGCTCCTCTCCCCAGCCTGCAAGGCCAGATTCCCTGCTAGTTCCCAGGCCCTAGTTTTATGGGCCCTAGAGCTCTACCTTTTCCTGCCAGTTGAGTCTCCAGCTAACAGAGGTCTTTCCTCTACCTGCTAATTAGTCTGCCCCAGCTGCTGCAGCTTTGGTCAGTTGCCTCTGCTTGGCCTAGTGAGCCTAGGCTGTTCTTGCCTTGCACTATCTCAGGGTCCATAACAGACACCAGCCTGGGGGGTCTATTTTCTTTTTGGGTCTGGCTATCATAGCCATTGTCTCCTGTGCGATTCAAACTTCCTGTTCCCCCTCTTGACATAGCTAACAGGGGTGGGGTTCCCTAATACAGGTATCTAAGCTGAAGAAAGCTATCAGTTGTTCAAGGAAAGAACATCTACCAGTACTTTGTGGGCTAGAACACCAATGGTTCTTGAAAAGTTAAGATCTCAGTCACCTTCCTTTGAGTTCTGGAGTGTCTTATACAATGCTGGAAAGTTTGTGTTTTTAATTTCTCTAGCAATACTAATCCACAGGCAATGATTTAAAATAAGCAACATGTGCTATCTAAATTTTCATTTTCTAAAATTTCATTTTCATCAGGCGGGAGCAACTGAGGTTGGACACTTTTTTGCAGTTCTCCCATGGTCAATTTGTGATTTTTAGCTTGCAGAATATGGCTACTTCTAGCAAAGTGTCAGTAAACAAGAATTATTGCCTGTTTTGACAGCTCTAGAAGGCAGCAGTTAGCATGATTGAACTATGTTGAGTTGATGTATTAAATGATCTGTCAGAAAATTATATTTATGGCAACCTTTTCACAATGCCATTAAAATGCTGAATTGTTTCACTGCTAATTTAAAGCATCATTTAGTAGCTAAAGAAAATCCTTTGCAGCTTTGCAAGCAACTTTGTGAGAATATTTTGCTTCCTTTCTTATATATTTTCATGTAAAAGAAGAGAATATTCGTTTGTTTGAAGAGACACCAATCTTTTGAAAGGGAGATGAGACATCAGACAACACACTGACAGTGCATTTTCTTAATTGCTAAATGCATATACTTGGGGAGAATTCTAGTTTATGACCTCAGATAGTTAGTTCTTGTAATGTAATAATAGGGGAACCAAGATTTCCCTTGATCTGATCAGACCTTGAACTTTTGTAATAGTTTCTTTCTCAAGGAGAAGCATGCACCGAACAAACAGCTCTGCACCTCTGTTCATTAAAAATGAAAATGTAATTTTGGCAAATTTCCAAACCAATGCAAGTATGTTCTATTTTTCATTTATGACTGAATATAATGATGACAGCTCATATTCAAAAGACATACTGAATATTTTTAAACACTGGGTGTTTTTAAATCTGGTTTCAGGTAATAACATGAGTGTAAGAAAAGGTTCTTTTAAAACTAAATTGTGGCTCTGTTCTTTTAGGAACACTACATATCTGCAACTTGGTTTTAACAGTATTTATTACTAATACGCACTAGATGAAAGTACTATAGGGTGCTCTACCATAACTGGTTGTATCATTATGCTCAGCAAGTAGCAATCAATGGCCCAGTGTCTATCTGGGAGGAGACCTTGAGTGGGGTCCCCCAGAGGTTTATCCTGGGTCTGGTATTGTTTAATTTTCATTAATGAATCTTAAGATACTATCTTCATTAATGATTGGAGCAGCATATCCCAAACTGTGGGGTGTGGTCCTTAAGAGGAGAAGGACAAAAGGATTATGGGGAGGAACAAGAAAGGGTGCAATAGTGCACAAAACATTGCAGAAACAATGAACATTTCTCAGCTGAAGTAGGGGGCACAAGAGGGTTTGACTTCACTGCAGTGGGATATAAACCCCAAAAGTTTGAGAAACATTGATTTGGAGAATGGGGTTCAATTCACACTTAGGAAATTAGGGGCAGGTCCCAACCCCAGGAATACAAAGTTGAGTGGAGCTGCAGACACTCTGGAGGTTAGTGGTTAGTATTCAGATAAAAATGATAAACTGGAGAAGTGTTTTAAAATGAATTGAATGAAATGCAATCAGGACAAGTGGAAAGTCCTTTACCTGGGCCAGAACAATGAACACTCACTAATACAAACAGGAATTATTGGTACGGCTGCAGTGCTGAAAACTTAGGTTTCAGTGGACCATAAGCTGAATAAGAGCCAGCAGTATCTTCTTGTTGCAAAAAAAGCATATTGGGCTGCAGTAATAGGAGTGTCATTTGAAAATCTCCCTCTATTTGGCATTGATGAGGCCTCACCTGGAGTACTATATCCAGGATTAGGACCCAAACCTCAAAAATGCATGAACAAATTAGAAAAAGTCCACACAGAAAGTGGCAAGAAGTATAAGAGAAATGTGCCACTCTACTAACCGCCATTGGCTCACAAGTAATTGCAGAACAAAAAATCATTTGCAGACTGGATTGTGTTAAGTATGATTTAAACAGGGATTAGTTAGAGGTTCTTGTTTCTTACTTGCATTAGTTTTGTGGCCCCCTTTTACCTAGGAGTTTATTACTTGTTTGCCTCTCCCACCACTGCCATCCCTCCCTGCTCAATTTTTGTTCTGGACTTCTCAAGACTTCCAGCTGTTGAAGGAACTCAGGAAGAGCTGAAACAGCTTGCTGCTATCTCCAGTAAGATAACTCTAACCCCTGAACTGGGACATATAATGCAAATCACTTTCTGACCTAACTACATAAAGGACTTAATTATTTAGGACAGTGGTTCTCAACCTATTTGCCGTAGCGGGCTACACTTGCAGCTCCCACACAACCTGCGTCCTGTGTATCTATTTAACAGGATGTCACATGGCGACAGCAGTGTGCTGATTGGGCCTCATGTGGCCTGTGGGCTGCAGGTTGAGAACCATTGATCTAGAGGGACAGGCGTTATGTACTAAGCGTACTATGTATGTGTATTCACTTGCACAATCTAAGCAATCTTCCAGTCTAAACATAAGACAGATGCAGAAAGCCAAACAGACATATAAAGAAGCAGTAAGACGACATTGCTTATCATAATAGATAAGTAGTCCCAGTATGCCAATGGCCAAAGTATTGCTAAGTTTTCTATAGGTGCCCCAGAAAAAGAGAATTTGAATGTGGATGAGCTAACATTACAGATATTTACAGGGAGGTCTTCCCAAGTGTGAGAGGTAGCATACAAGAAAGCACAAAGGTATTTGTTTTAAAAGTTAACAGGTAGTCAGTGGGGCCTAGCATCACAGACCAACTGGGAGAGGCAGTCAGCATCTCAACAGAGAATGAGAGATGCTAGGGTGAAGATAGATCAAAAAAGATCTTGAAAGGAAAGGCTTATGTTTGATGTGGATGAAAAGAGGGCATCCAATGGAGGGATGCAAAGAGAAGGGTGTTATAGTTAAGGTGGCAGGCTAGGAAAATGATTTTCACAGCAGCACTTTGAATGTATATAAGTAGAGCAAGACTGCATCTGTCAAGGCCAGAAACCTGGATTCTACAGGCGTCTACAGTCTCACAATAGGAGAGGCTGTGAAAGCCTGGATGAGAGTTTTAGTTGTGTGGATGGATATGAAATACCAAATCTTATACATGTTATGCAGAAAGAAACATCAAGATTTATAGGTCCAACTTGAAGATGATTCCCAGATTATGGACCTGAGGAAGAGGCAGGGTATAAAATGAAGGATATCTATTGAGGGAAAAGATATTTTTACAGAAACAGTGCCATGAAGGAAAGAAAAGTGCACCAATAATAGGCACTATCAGATGTAGGTTCTAGATGAAGATAGATATGGCCAGCTTGCATGTATATAGATATAATATCCACATCAGACTTCTACTTTGTTCCATGTATTTGCTTTTCTAGCTGAAAGGTAAATCCAGTTTCTATAGTGTCCTTAACCTTTTATTTGGCACTGCGTCTTCAGTGTTCTTCACATTGTGTCCTACTGTTACTGTGGATGCTGTCACTAGACTTGCTTTTCGCTACTGTCTCCTTTTTAGCTCTTTTTCACACATACTAATTTTGAATAGAACCAAGCAAGTTATTGCTAGTAGGACACCTGCTTTTCCTGACTGTTGGTAACAAGAATGAACAATAAATGTAACTATAAATATAGACTGTTAATTTCACCTCTACCCTTTGGAAAACCTTTGAAAAAATTATTAAGGATCATATTTGTGGGAGTCCAGTGGGGAAAGCAATGCTAAAGGGAAACCAGCATGGATTCATAGCAGGTAGATCCTTCCTGCCTAACCTAGTTACTTTTTATGACCAGGTCACAAAATGCTTAGACACAGGAATCGAGGTGAATGTCACTTGGATTTTAAGAAGGCCTTTGATACGGTATCTCATTATATTCTCATAGATCAGGAGTAGGCAACCCCCAACACGAGTGCCAGAGTGTGGCACTCAAAGGCATTTTTCTTGGCATGTGTGCCTCTGGGTGGATGCAGAAAGGGACTGGGGCTATGTGGCCACAACAAGGATTGGGCCCCTCATGGCTCTCTCATCATCTACCCCTGGTATACCAACATCTTATAAGTTGAAGTAAAAAAGTTGCTGATCCCTGTCATGGATAAAATGAGCAACTGTGACATAAATGATTACACAGTTAGGTGAGAGGCAAATTAGCTTAGGGGTTGTACCCAGAGGGTGGTGCTGGATGAGTCGGTATCATCCTGGAAAGATGTGGGCAGTGGAGTCCCACAAGTCTTGGTCTTTGGACTGGTGCTGTTCAATGTCTTCATTAGTGACTTGGGTAAGGGTGTGGGAAGAATTCTGTCCAAATTTGCAGATGATGCCAAATTATAGAGTAAAGTTAACACACCAGAGGGTAGGGAATGAATCCAGGAGGATCTGGACAGGTTGGGAAATTGGGAGGAACAGAATAAGATGCAGTTCAATAAGGACAAATTCAAGGTGCTTCACCTAGGAAAAAGGAATCACCACCATGCTTACAGGCTGTGGGGAGGACCTTCTCAGTATCACAGCAGCAAAAAAGGGATCTTGGAGTCACTGCTGACTCCAAGGTGAACATGAGTTGTCAATGTGATGAAGTAATCAGTTAAGCTAACCACGCTTAATCATGCATTAGCAGGTGCATGACAAACAAGTCCAAGGAAGCCATACTTCTCTTTATGCCGCATTGGTCAGGCTGCAGTTGGAGTACTGTGTCCAGTTTTAGGTGCAACACTTCAAGAGGGATGTGGACAACCTTGAGAGGTTTTAGAGGAGGGCCACTAGTATGGCTAGGGGCCTGCAGGAAAAAGCATACAAGGAGAGATTGAGGGCCCTGGATCTCCTCAGCCTCTGCAAGAGAAGGCTGAGAAGTGATCTTGTGGCTGCCTACAAATTCATCAGAGGGAGACAGGAAGGAATAGGAGTTGCTCTGTTTACCAGGGCTCCCCTTGTAGTAACTAGGAACAATGGCCATAAAGTGATGGAGAGCAGATTTAGATCAGACATCAGTAAGGACTTCTTTATAGTAAGGGTTGACAAAATCTGGAATGGGCTTCCAAGGGAGGTAGTGCTCTCCCCTACCTTGGGGATCTTTAAAAGGATGCGGGGCATTCACCTGGCTGGGGTCATCTGACCCCAGCACTCTTTCCTGCCCAGGGGAGGGGGTCAGACTCAGTGATCTGCTAAGGTCCCTTCCAACCCAAACATCTGTGAATCTATGAATGTTTTAAACTTCTTCATGAATACATGTGATGATGGCCCTAGCCTACATTACTCTCTTGCATA
The DNA here is from genome assembly GCA_030014935.1 of Caiman crocodilus. NCBI lineage: Eukaryota > Metazoa > Chordata > Crocodylia > Alligatoridae > Caiman > Caiman crocodilus. Next base: position 9,284,489 of record JAGPOW010003395.1, on the reverse strand, counting down.
ATTGTTTAAACATAATTTATCACTGTGTATGGTGACCATGAAATACACTAATAAACTAGGAATTTCTTTTTAAAAAATACGGTTCTTACTGATATGAACTGCAAAGCTCATCAGCTTGATACACTTTTGCTGACTGGTGATTAAAGAGGTGTCAAGGAAAAGCCATTCCAATGCCCTCTTCCCACAGTACCCCAGCAGGGATGTATGGTAGATGCTTTCAGGATGCATTGGGCTCAGGACAACGAGGGACATAAACTTGGTGACTTCCTTTTCTTGGCTCTAATTCCACTCTGTCTAAATCCTAAGGCTGATGTACACTACACTCGTTTCCAACAATATTCAGATATCATGGAAAAAACAAGCACTTGACAAAAGAGAGCAGCCCCTGTCTTTTGGGCTGGTTACCATGGAGGGCACTAGGACTGTGTGCATGTAGAAGCTTTACACCACCTAGGCATACTTAAACTGACTGCATCCTCCAGGCTTATAGTCTGTTGTGCTGCCAGACCTCAGTGCAAGGAAGCCAATAGTAGAGAAGCTGGCACAGTATTTTTCCGTTTAGTTGCAAATTTAAACCTGTTTTAGGGCTGGGAGTGAGAACTTACAAGATCCTAGTTCAAGCTTTGCAATTTACTTGCTGAGAAACTTTGGAAAGAAACTTCCTAACTGCAAAATGGAAATAAGAGCAATGCTTACCCCACCTACTTCTGAAGATAAATTTGTTAATGTTTCTGCATATAGCATGTAGAACAGTGTTTTTGTGCTTACCTTTATTTATACAATATTTAAAATGCAGTTGAAGATGCAAGTATGATCCTTTTGAAAGTTATATTCACAGCTTTTGGAAGTAGATACAGTATCTGTAATGTTTTTCAGATCTGAATGTGCATAATACGTGACAGCAAGTTTAAGTGACTTCAGGATTAAGGGGCTGTCCAGCATGAGACCTGTGTTTTGTATCACATTATAGTAACATAACAATTAAAATTACACAAGCCAGACTGATACCTAAAACTTTCCAGTTTCATTCCTTGGAGCCACATCATCTTAAAGTTAAATAATGTAAATGAAATGTGCCTTTGTTTGTTGTAAAACAAAAGCAGCTTGGTACTAAATATTCTTGAGTTGCAATGTTAAGTAACACAGAACTGTGATATTACATGATGCTGAGCAACTGGTTATTTCCGACTGCTCTTTCCTTGGATCTCAGTTGTGCCTGCACTTGTATCGTCAGTATTCTTGTTACTTGTTGTATGACACTTTGATGAAATGGTTGGATAGCTAGCGAATTCAAATGTTGAAAATAAATGCAATGACTGCTAGGGAAAACAAAACATGTATCCCAGCTGTAATGAAAACTGAGATTTGTAGTCACCTGCATGGTTCTACACAGTAACTGCAAAGACAGTTTCTGACAAAGACAATTACAGCATACTTTTATTCTCAGAATGGCCTTCTTCAAAATTGATAAATGTGGTCAATCTTCACAACACCTTGTCTAGAAAGGTATGCCATGCATGCATGCAGCAGCATGCAGAGATCCTCAATTTCACTCGCAATGGGGCTAACTTTGGTAAAGGAAGCAGTGGAGCTCTATTATCATAGCACTCCGCTCAAGTGAATAAGCTCTCCTGAGAAGGAGTTATATAGTAACCTGAGTGGATGCCTCTGTTAAGATTTTACAGTTTCTGGTATCTGAACTAACTTATTTAGAGTTAAATTGCTCAGGTATCTGCACTACATTGTTTCATATAGATGTATCCAAAGAGTACTTGGTTTGGCCACTCAGGCCTTACTTTTGTGGGGGTCCTACATCAGGGAACAAAATATTCACTGGCATCTCTGAGCTTCCATTAACACCATCCACCCCCTAGAGTTATATCATAAATTGATGAGGCTATTATAGGGTTCCCTACAAATAGTGTTTATAAGCAAGTTGCAGAATGGTATATTTTCTTCAGATATTGCTTTCTCACAATCGTACATGAAATTCTGAAGCCATTTTTTCATTGTGGTTCCAAGTTTGGTAAGGAATTCTGGGAATATCTTTTCTGGTCCAGCAGCTTTGCCAATCTTAATTGCTTTAATAGCTGCGTCAAATTAATTGTCAGAGATGGGGTCATTAAATTGAAGATGGCGTAGGGTGATTGAAGCTGTTTGGAAGTCAGATGTCTAATCATTTTGGTGTGTCACCTGCTTGGAGTACCGTACTTGCTTTTTTTGCACAGTATTCTTGTGATGGAGTTTGCTGACACAGGGCAATGTTTTTTGGTGCCTTTGCCTGTAACATAGTTAATGGTACTTGATGCTTCTCTGTTCAAGTGGGTTACATCCAATCCTTCTGTGGTAGTAAGCCATCTCTCCTTTTTGATATTGTTCAAGCCAGCCATTCTGCAGTTCTTCTTATGGTTGCAGGGTCATTGAATTGCTTGATGATGTTAAAGATATGTTTGCACTTCTCATCCTAGCACGGCACATAATGACTTTGATAGTCTCTAGGTACATAAAGTTTGGCTATTTCAATTAGGCAGTTTGTAAATGTATTGCAGCCTTGATCAGTGTTGGTTTCTGATAGATTCTCTACTCGGTATATACAGTAAAAACTCTGTTATCTGGCATCCTCTGGGAATGGGGAATGCCGGATAACAAAATATGCCAGTTAATTGAGAGGTCCGAACAGGCATATTTGCCTGTTCGGGCCCCCACTTCTCCTGCCGCGTCTGAGACATAGCCATCCCTCCCGCAGTATCACTGACCCTCCTGTGACATACCAACTCTCCCGCAGGCTCTGCAGGCCCCACGGGACAGGGAGGTGGGCCCCATGCAGCCCACTATGCCCCTAGCCAGGAGGGCTCAGCAGCACAGGCTGCTTTCCCCTGGGCTGTGGGGGCTCAGAGAAACCAGAAGTGCCACGGTGGGCACTTCCGGTTTCATTTTATGTTACAAGCTGGCATGCCGATTAATAGTACATGCTGGCTTGTAAGGTGCTGGATAATGGAACTTTTACTGTATAAATGTCTAGAAAGTAGCAGACTTCCAAAAATCTGGAGAAAAGCAGATGTCATTGTTATCCTCAAACCCAATAAACACCCAAGGATCCAAAGCTCTAACAACCCATCTCTGAAAAATAGAGTCCTCAAGGGTCATTGCTAGCATCAATACTTTTCAATGTACATACCTCTGACTTCCCGCATACAACATTTAAGTGATACATGTACACTGATGATGTCTCCCCAAAGGAAGACATGACAGAACTGGAAAAGACACTGAATACTGACATGGAAGTCATTGCCACTGCCCAGCCGGAGTGCAGCCCAGCACAGCCCCTGCTGTTCTGGCCCCAGCCCACAGTAGTAGCCTGGCCTGCCCCATGCACAGATCTGGGGACACACCCCCATGCCCTCCCAGGGTGCATGCAGCAGCAGGAGCTGCCCCCCTGTGTCCCACAAAACAAACCGTGGCTCTATCCCATGTTCTGCCCCAGCTGGGCAGTTCCTGCCCCAGGCCCAGCCCCAGCCCCTCCTCACCACAGGGGCCTCAATCTGACCCCAACATGCCCCTTCCCTTCTCTTTCCTTCCCTTCCACCACAACAGACTTGCCAGTTGGACACTGCTCTTCAAGCTACCAGGCTATATACTGGAAATTGGATCGGTATTGGCCGATATGCTTCCTTAAAAATCAGCTATATGTACTGGCCCGATAAATCTCTGTTGGTGCTCCCCTGCATTACACTATTCTCTCACCTATAAACATCATATTCAGAAGGTCACCAGCAAAGTCTCTTCATGGGTAGCTGCCTTAAGATGTCTATCCAGAACAATATGGGGTGCCAGCATCAAAGTGCTCAAAGACACAACACTTGCAATAGTATATGCCCCAGCAAAATATTGTGCTACTCTATGGTCCAGAAGTTGTTACACTACAAAGGTTGAAACTGTGTATCACCCCCCCCCCCGACACACACATACTCTCAAGCATTAGATCAAGTGATATAAGAGAACAGACCCTGACATCACTATGGACAATAGAAGCAAAAGATCATGAAAATCACCTGCTTTATCAACTCTTAACTGAAGACCCAAACAGGTTGAGGTTTAAGAGTTTTAAAAGTTGTAAACTATGTGTACATAAAGTGCACAGGCTCCAGGAAGAAGAGCACTTTACAGGGTTTTACACCAACACCAAATGGTATGTTACAGCGTTTTTATACCAACACCAACACCCTTTGGCCATGTCTTTGATAGACAAGCATGGGTCAGACTGACATCTAGATATGGATGCTTCAAAACAACATTTCACAAGATGATCATTTTGGACAGCCCCTTGTATGAATGCAGTCTCCAACAAACAGTACAACACTTAATTGAAAGCTACAATCTTTACAAATGCCCAGATGGGGTAGATGGAATCTGCAATTTGAGTTATAATAGCAGGCAGTGATTCATAGGTTTGGAAGTTGACATCTGACACCAGAATGAAAGAAAAAGAAGAAGAATCATGTGCATTTCTTTCTTCTGCTTAAGGCTGGTCCTGGGAGAATCAATTTAGTTCTTTCCATCTAGTCTAGCAGAATTCCTGAGCATCTTCCTTGGGTTCTAGTGGAAGGTAATAGGTGATAGCTGTTTTATGTTCTTCTTCTGAGTGCAGATTTGCACAGTAGAATTGGAATTAACATCAAAGGAGGCCAGCCTTATAAGCTAGAGGTAAAACAGCCAAAATAAGAGATTGCAGTTTTAAAGGAAATATTCAGGACCCCCTCTGAAGTTCCAAATTGACTTTTGCTACTCAAGAAAATGGAAGAAATATTTATTTAGGTCTTAATTATTTATGTAGAGCATTCCTGCTATCCAATAAAAATTGATTGGCTAGATGGCTGATTTTATAAGACTTTTTTGTATTTCGCAGTTTTTAGTTAATTTGTGGCATCTGCAAAGCTGCTGCCATATCCAGACCTCTATTCTCTACTGCAGCACAAGCATTTTTTTTCCCTTTACACTAAAGATTTTTATATGACTTATAAATTTCCTCCAGGGGGTGTGGTTATCATAAGATAATCACACCCTTGGGGGATTAAAAACACTTATCTCTGGATCATGACTTGTAATACCCCAGGGGTGTGATTATCTCAGGAAACTCACACTCTCTGTCATGCCTAATTGCTTAATTATTATAGCAGCGAGTTCACACCACTGTACAGGAGCTAAGGTTGTGTCAGCGTTTCTATTAGAAATCCCTGTATCCAGGAGTTTGTAAATCTTCTATAAAAAATCTGCTGCAGGTTGAAGTCTGGCAGAAAACTTTCTGCCTGGGAGCAAAAATCTCTACCAGATTAAAAAAAAAAAAATTAAAAAATTAGCTTGATTCTATTTTAACTGTGTCACTGAAAAAACCAAAAACTTTAACACTATGTATTTACATGATAATTGATTTTTGGGCAGATGGAGGGGTGGGGAGTAAATATAGCATGTTTAAAAGTGTTTATAAATATGTATTCACCCAAGTGGCTGAAGTGACTCTTAAAGTCTCCTGGGTAAGTTTATACAAGTGTAGAATTTTCTGTTAAAGCATTTTTTTAATGAAATGTACTATTAGGAAAACAAACCCCATTATATACTAAATACTGAAAAGCCATTCTAGTTCCTACTGAATGAAGACAATGATAATTCTAAATATGTTAGTACTACAGGATTTAGTCCATTGTTGGGAATATATTGCGAAAGCATTTCCACAGCCTAAAATCTTCATTTGTATAGAATTCAAAACGAAAGCTGGTATAGTTAGGTCATTTTTAACCTGTCCCGTTCCATCTTTATGAGAGCATTTTAGACCATGAATTAAAAGATAGCTTCAATATTTCACTTTCTAAGATTTTGTCATGTGGCTTTTAACATAACTAATGTAGCGATAATAATACGAAATAATGGTAAATTAGTATATGAATGCATATACTAATAGTCACTATATATGAATAAAAAGCTTTGCTGTTTTGCATAGAAAATATAGGGTAATTTTGAAACGTGCCTCTAAATAGACTCATCTCTGTACTCCTAAAAGTCTATTTCTGTCTATGATGGGAATTTTGTCAAAAGAACACTACATTCAGAGATTTTTTTTTTTCTTTAGGGATATCTGAAACAAGTTTCTGTGACTGTGTTTATTTGAAAATATACAGTAAACACAGTGCTCAGAAATTGAAAGTCTATGGAAAATTTTCAAATGGTCGTGTGTTTGTTTTCTGTTCTGTTTTTGAACCCCAGATTGCATGGGGTTGTTTCTGTTTGCTGATTGACCACATAGACTTCTTAAGGAATGCTGGGTTACATATCTGACAACATTTATTTACCAGTTTTCCGTGGTATCTCCAAAGCTTCCAGTGTTTTCAGTCCCAAAATAAGATACAATGTGATTTTAAAAATCTAAGCTCTTTGGAATAGATCATTTTCATATCTGTACAGTTCCTAGTATAATGAGGACCTAATCTCACTGTAATGAGATTATGGCGCTACCATAATGAAAACAAATATTATTAAAATGTTATACCATGTTTTATTTTTTTAAATAAACACTACTTTTTTTTTCCATTTCTTGTTATTTTCGAATCAGTTAGCTCTTAATTTAAAGTCGCTGGATCTCTGTGGTTTATTGAGCCTCCAGATCACTTGAGAACCATGCAGTATAAGGCACAGATAGGGAAAGTTCTTTCATCCTGGAAAATATACCAGATGATGAAAATGTGACAAGAATGCTTAAATAAGCATACAGAATATTCAATACAAAACACTTTGTACATTATACTTCCATAGACATGAAAATAATTTAGGAAGTTTTATAAAATAAGAACCTGATGTGGCTACTGTCTAAATCAATGGCTAAATCCAGATGAGCACCACCATGTACCGCACATTTAGGGGTTTCCCGCACTGCTACCATGCAATGTGGGATTTTTTTTTTTACCCCTGGAGATCAAAAAAACCCACACAGAAAAAAAGCAGCATGGTGCATTCTGGGACAACGTGCACCATCCAAAACAGGAGCCGGGCCAGCTAGAGCCACATTCTAGTGCCGGCCAGGCTCCAAGCTGCAGAAACAACATGGCTGCAGTTTCTCTAGGCCCCAGGACTCCAGGTAAGACTGCTGGGGCCTTCAACTGCACCAGCCCCACCCTTGCCTTACCCTGCTAGGGTAAGCTGTCACGTGCCAGAGGGCACATGGCATAGGCATTCCCCGGTGGTATAAGGTGTAAGGCGTCCTGCTGCTAGTTGTTCCCAGGGAACCAGATGTCCACACTCATCTGGACACAGCCAATGGGTGTTCTGATATTTACTTCAGTTGGACCTGGTAAAACTCTCGCACATCTTATCAAGAGAGACTGTCTCCTCTTAGTAATGCCTGCTCACTATTTTTATGCTAAATTTTCTACTGTAATACTACATTATTGTTCAAATTATAACTTCTTTGAGTTTAGCAATCTGAAATAGTGGCATGCCATGCTTCAAACAAATAATGCATTTGTTTATAGCTTTCCCTTCATGTTAAAACTTTAAACCTTCATGCCTGCAGATATACGGGGTTAGAAAGAACTCTGAATTCTTGGGATGGCTGACAATGCATTGCTTGTCTGATACTGTGAACAAAGAAAAATAATCTGATTGTTCTGTTGTTGTTTTATTTCTTGCTTTTCTGTTTTATTATTTCCCACCTGGCATTTTTATCTTTACACTGTCTTCCACCTGGTAGTATTACAGTAATTATACAGATGTATTGGCTGCCAATGGGTGGCAAACAGTGGGAAAAAACATCTGGTGCTTTTGAATACTGAGTTCAAAATGGTTCATGGGAAAAAATAATGAACACTAACAGTTGCTAAGTGAATTGATAGTGATTGTCTGATGCAATATATATTTTCAGTATTGCTAAGGCTTTATGATGTAATGCATCACAAAAGAGGATGAAGAAACATAAGGCCATATGATGCAGAAGGGTAGAATAAAGTATCTTATGTAAAGGGGAAAACAGAATCTGAACAAAGAATAGAATGGATATATACATAGGTAGAGAGGAATGAACTAGATATTTCCATGGTGAATATATTACAATCACTGAGAAAAATAGATTTGAGATAATAATATTATGAAATAAAATATGGAGGTTCCCTAGTAAATGATAGTTTAAGATTATGGTCCAATCAGGTTTGGATTATTTCCTTCAGTAGAAATATCCAGTTACTGTGAGCCACAACAAGTGCCTGCGGTCTGTAAATAGCACAACTATGAGTCTACAAGTAGAAGCTTTTTCACTTGTCTCAAAATGACAACTCTTCATTTCGGTAGCACCAGAAATTGACTCTTTAACAAAATTAATATTGAAAATGTAAACTGTGCCATTCAAGGTAAACAATCATTAAGCAAATGTGCAGAAGGAGCAGAATCCATGGGACAGAAGAAAAAAGAGAGAAAGTATGGGTGAAATGAATAGAGAAAAAGGACACACAAATTCTGTATGTAATCAGCAGTGACACAATACTTTGCACTGTAATCAACATTATAATCTATAGGTTGGGGGAAGGATCAAACAGAAATGTGGAAAAAAATAAGAGAAAGGCAATAAGTAAAAGATAGAGTTAAATGAGAGAGAGAGGAGGAGGAGGAAAAAAGAGTTCAGCTAGCAGGGACAGGCCAAACTGAAAGAGGATTTGATTGTTATGTTCAGTGATTCAATTCTGATTTCATCCCTGGAAGTTTTTAGTTTGGATTGCAGGAAGGGAAAGGCTTTAGATAACTGCCCATGTAAAAAGTAAAGTCCTCAAAGTGTTCTAAGCAACTAATGTTGTGCATTAAAGATCACTTTATAATTAAAAATGATTACTTTTATTAATCCTAATCTTATTTTTAAGATCACAAACCTGGTATTAAGGGTATTTATGTTGTATAATTTGCTCAGTCTAATTTTTTTTTAATAACCTGAGTTCCATATCCTGGTCTGATCATTAATTAAAAAAAAATATTACTCTTTGGTCCATATTTAAGAAACTAAATAAGTGGCTTGATTTCAGAGTAGTAACAATAGTATGGTATGTTCTTTTTTTTTAGCAATAGCTTTCAAAGGAACACACTAGAGGACTTTACATAAGTGCCTGCATCCTCTACCTTCCATTACATAAAGAAAGAAACTGTATATTGCTACTGGAAATGTATAACTAAAATAATAGGAAGAGAGGTTAGTCTATGAAGTGCCTCTCTACCCTGCCTGCTGCCTAAAATAATAGAAGTTCTGTATTAACTTTCTGTAAAAATAGATTTGCAAGGCCAAATTTCATGTTTTGATGAATTAAACAGGAAAGCACTTTCTAAGTGCTCAACCATACCAAAATAAAGCAATTGGGACCATTTATCATAAGATATGGCACCCAGCATCAAGTATCCAAACCTAACCTCTGAAGATCTCAGACATGGTTAGCTCTGTTAGTTTGAAGTCAGACATTAGGTAAGGAAGGGCACCATTTTACAGTCTACTTGGTTCCAAAAGGCATGAGCTTTTTTATAGGGAATAACTTACTTAATCAGACTCATATCCCCGAGCCAGACTCAGATACTGCTTCAACATACTATGATACCAGCCTCCTGACAAAGAAAACAAAATTCCTCTGGTAGTCACTACCTCCTCTATTTTAACACCTTTATTCCACTCCTCCTGAATAATGATGACCATCTCAATGCAGTCAAGACTATATTGTCTTACAGGCAGTCCTGCAACCACAGATGACATCACTCCAGCAAGAGACCCCCTAATATCAAGTCTCACCAAACCATTGCAGATACAGATGCCTGCAACCATACCCAGAGGAAGCACAATGGCTTAGATGCACCTCTGTTGGGCTCTTGTTTTACTCTCCAACTGTGCTGTGGGAGTTTGTTGTGCTTGGCACAATGTCACACTGGGCTGAAAGGAGAGGGGTGAGCTGGTAAAAGGGACGCTAGGAGGGGCAGGTGGAGAGATGTAAAGGGGATAGGATAAGCAGTGAGAAACCTGGCAGAGCTCCCACGGTCCAGGACACATGATGTTCATTGTTCATGGCTGCAATCATAAGGAATCAAACTACCAGCATTGAAGCCAGCAGGGAATGGAGTAAGGAGCACGGCGCCCTAAGTTGGGTTCCAGCAGTCTAGGGCAGGTGCTGCTTGTGTGAAAAGTCTCATTCCCTCTTCCTTTCCTCCCCACCATGTGGCCAGTGCTGTTGCTGCAGGGAGGGAGTACACTGCCTACTCTGAAGCCAGCAGGAACTGGGTTAATTCACACACAATCCTGAATCATGCTTTTCAGAGTGCAGCTCTTCCATGTGGAGTAGCCATCAGGATTCTACACAGCAGCAGTCGATGCCCCAGTCTGCCTTTAAAGACAGCATGTCCAGGTGTCCCTGAACCATGTCTCTCTGCCGTCCTATGACTTATAGAACTTAGTCATGTTGCTTTTTCCTGCTCTTGAGACAAGGATTTGGACGAGAGGCATAGTTGGACCATAACCTGCATTTCCACACAGAGGACATGCTCAGGTGAGACGGGCTTCATCTCGCCCCAAAAGGTAAGCATGTTTTTTTCTTCCAGGCTGGCTGATCTCATAGGGCAAGCTTTAAACTGGGTTTGCCAGTGGGTGGGGATGCAGAGAAACGTGAGGACACTTCACTGTCAAGCCAGGTGACAAAACAGAGGTCCTCAACTTCAGGAGGCTTCTATAAGTTAAGAAGATTAGTAGGAGAGGCATTGGGGTCTCGGAGCTTCAATGAGATGGGAGTCCAAGACAGGTGGTTGTTCCTTAAGATTATAATCCCCTGAGCTGAAAGGGAGTCAGTCCCAATGTACACTAAGTGGAGCAGGAGTGCTAAGAAGTCCCCATGGCTCAGTAAAGGAATCCAGGGATGCCTGAGGGCAGAAAAGGAGGTGTACAAACAGTGGAAGCAAGGGGCTATCACCAAGGAGGATTACACCTCCATTGCTCGGGACCACAGGGAGGCTGTTAGGAAGGCCAAGGAGAAATGGAGCTAGGGCTAGAGACAAGAATTAAGGATAATAAAAAGTCCTTTTCCAAATGCATAGGAAGTAAGAAGAAGGCACTGGGTAACCTGAGGTCACTATAGGATAGACTTGACAATCTGGTGATTGTGGCAAATAAAAAATCTGACCTTTTTAAAAAATTCTTTGCCTCCATATTCTTAAACAGGGACCAGGACATCTCCCTCACTAGAACTGTGGATGGACCCAGGTGAGGCACCACCATGCCTAGAGTCATGGATGACCTAGTTAGGGAACTTTTAGAGAGGCTGGATATATTAAATCAGTAGGTCTGGATGCTCTTCACCTGCAGGTACTGAGGGAATTGGCAGAAGTCATAGTGGGGCCCCTGGCACAGCTCTATGAGCACTCATGCGGCACTGGCCAGGTACCAGAGGATTGGAAAAGGGCCAATGTGGTCCCCATTTACAAGAAGGGGAGAAAGGAGGACCCTGGCAATTATAGGCCAGTCAGTCTTACCTCAGTCTTTGGGAAGACCTTTGAGAAAATTATGAAGGAGCACATCTGCAAGGGCCCAGCAGGGGAGGTAATGCTTAGGAGCAAACAACATGGTTTCATTGAAGGCAGGTCTTGCCTGACTAACCTGGTTTCTTTTTATGATCAGGTCACAAATTCCCTGGATGAGGGTGTCAGGGTAGATGTCATCTTCCTGAAATTTAAGAAGGGCTTTGGCATGGTTTCCAACTATATTGTTTAAAAAATTTGGTGACTGCAGCATTGATGCCTACAGAGTCAGATGGGTGGCAAATTGGCTAGATGGTCACACCCAGAGGGTGCTGGTGGACAAGTAATTTTTGACTTGAAGGGATGTGGGCAGTGGAGTCCCCCAGAGCTCACTCCTTGAGCCTGTACTGTTCTACATCTTTATCAGGGATCTGGATATGGGTGTGGAATGCATACTGTCCAAATTTGCTGACAACACCAAGATGTGGGACAAGTTGGGCACACTGGAGGGGAGGGACAGAATCCAGCTAGATCTAGACAAATTACAGTGCTGGGTGGATTAGAATAGGATGGAATTCAATGCAGACAAGTGCAAGGTGCTGCATCTAGGGAAAGGAACCAGCAACACACCCATAGGCTGGGGAGCAAACACTCTTCTTGTCAACACAGTGGCAGAAAGGGATCTTGGAGTCATTATTGACTTCAGGATGAACATGAGCCACCAATGTGAGGAAGCAGTTAGTAAGGCTAATTGCACCTTGTCCTGCATCTACAGATGTCTGACAAGCAGGTCCAGGAAGGTGATCCTTCCCCTCCAGGCGGCATTAGTCAGGCCACAGTTGGAGTACTGCATCCAGGTCAGGGTGCCGCAGTTCAAGAGGAATGTGCCTTGCGTTGAAAAGGTCCAGAGGAGGGCCACTTGCTTGGTCAAGGGGCAGTGGGGCAGGCCCTATGAAGAGAGGCTAAAGGGCCTGAACCTATTCAGCCTCCACAAGAGAAGGCTGGGAGGGGATCTGGTGGCTGTTTACAAACTCACCAGGGGGCACCAGCAGGGTTTGGGGGCAGATCTGTTCCCCTGGGAACCACCCATGGTTACTAGGAATAATAGCCACAAATTGATAGAGAGAAGGTTCAGGCTGGACATCAGGAGACATTATAGTTAGGGCTTCTAGGCTCTGAAAGGGGCTCCCAAGTGAGGTGGTACTCACCTACCTTGGGGATCTTCCAGAGGAGGCTGGACAGATATTTGGCTGCTGTGATATGACCTCGGCACCCATTCCTGCTCGGGGCAGGGGTCGGGCCTGATGATCTGTTTAGGTCCCTTCGGACCCGAAGTACTATGATACTAGTTAGGAGAGCTGTTGGATAAGCTTTCAGGTATTAAGTGCTCTTCCTTAAATCAGCTGGTCCAATAATAAACAATATCTCAAGAAATCTTCAGCTTGTTCAGCTGTAAACATAGAGCTTCTCAATGGACTGGCCATATTGAACATTAAGTCAGATGTTGAAATAATTGTCATAACCACAATCAAAATTCCAAGATGTCTAGATTTAGTTTTAAATATCTGAATAACATATACATTTAATTCTAATGATGTGATCATTGTTATTTGCATCATGTGTTTTTATACTTAATATATAGTATAGTAAATCAATGAACATTTCAATAAAGTTATATTTCTTTTTGCTTTGATCATAAATTGAGTCCCCAGAATATTAGTAAATCTTGTAACCTTTCTTTGACTGGAGAAAAATATGCTGTTATACACAATAAGGCACCACACCATCTGCACCTCCCTTTTCAAAATCCTAGATCTACCCATAATGCCACTAATGCCCCCTCATCAAAACAGACCACATCATCATAAGATTGAGCAACACATTATAACATTCAGGACTTATTCACCTGCTCCTCTATTAATGTAAAAAAATACTATAACTTGTTTACAGTTTCTCTCTGCTCTCTATATGGGCCAAATGGGGCAATGCATGTCTGCATACCTGCCAGACCTGGCCACTGCAGCAGAGCCATCTGAACCTCTGTGCCAGTTGCCAGTGAGCTGTGGTTGCACAGTAGACTTTTGGTCACCCTGCTGCCAAGTGTGATGCTGGCCTGCCATTTGGACAGCTATCACCTGGAAGATGTGATCAGTGTGGTGGTCTGCTTCAAACAGTTAAAGCAAGTCCTCCTGTCCCCAAATGGCCAGGAAATCAGCTACCTCATTTGCCCTCCAGCTGGGTCCCCAGTGCCAGCCCTTGGTAGGTTCCTCTGCCTGGGTCTTGCCACTTGCCTCACTAGCAGAAGTCCTGGTGTACCCTGTTTATAAATTTCAAATTCTCTGATAAAGAAGTCCCAAATTCACTCTTTAAAATACCCCCAAATCCATGTCCTTCTATGAATAAAATAAAACACCACTATTATGTATATATATAGAGAGAGAGATTGAGAGAGGTCAGTTGGGTAGTGTTTTATTGATATATTTACAATTTTAAAGCAATTTGGAAGCCAACCAGTGCCTCTATCAACATCATAAAATGAATTCTAAATATTTATATGCTTTGGTGTTTGCTTGTGGTCTTTTTATCATAGAAACATCAGAGTTCCCCCTGACATCTTCATTAACCAGGATGTCTCCCTGTTAGTTGCCCCTGCAGCCACAGGTCCTGCCAGCAGGTCTCATTCTGTTTGGCAGCTGGGCATGCAGAGAGTGAGATGTGGTAGGGGGTTTTCAGGAGGTAGGGGAAAGGAGTGTGGGAGAGTGTGTGTGTGGGACAGGATGGGAGGGTTTATGGGTGGTTGTGTGGGAGGTGTAGGGGGATGTGGAACTTGTGCATAGGTGTGTGGGGTGGAGGGATGTGGGGTTTGTGGGTGGATGTGGGATGTGTAGGTGGTTGTGGGGGATGCAGAGTGTGTGAGTTGGTGTGGGGGATGTTGGGGGACTGTGTGGGTGGGTGTGGGGCTTGTGGGGGAACTTGCAGGGAGTCTGCCACTTACCCGCTCCTGCCCCCACCCATGACATACGATCCCTGGTGCTGGCAGCAGCAGCCATCTGGGCCACGCCTGCTACAGCACAACCCCACAGCAGCTCAATTGAGCCTGACCTGCAGTCTGTACATGGCAAAAAGACCTGACCTGCAGTTCCTGCCACCACTCATGTTAGTAGGCAGGGCAGGATGCACCAGGACAGTTCAGGTCAGGGTGGACTCATTCACCACGTACAGACTAGATGTCAGGTGGTGCTGCATCCTGTGAATCTGCACTGCAGCAGGCATGGCCTGGCTAGATGTTGTTGCCAGAGCTAAGGGCTGTGTCCCATGGGGGGTTATGTGTTGCCCCCCCTCCAAAAACTACACACCCACCTATAACCCTCTAAGAAACCCCATACAGACACCCATAAACCTCACATCCCCCACACACCTCACATCCCCCCATCACCCACACACCCACGCACACCCCTACAGCCCCCCTTAGAAACCACAGACCCCCACACCCCCACAGTTATCAGGGACAGCACCTGGGTCCCAGTCATGCTGCAGCCTTGCCCTGCTCCTGTTTGCCCCAGCACTCTGAGGCAGTGTGTTGGGACAGCAGGTGCACCATAGAGATTGTCTGGGTGGATGCCAGAGCATCTCTTGGGATGACTCAGCCTCTGGTTACCTCAGGGCATGCTTCAGGACTGTGTCCTGGGCCACTTTTTTTCTGAAGGGTTTTATTTACACACACACACACACACACACACACACAGGGAGCATTTTTTTCATTTCCAGTGTGCCTCTCGTGGAATCCCAAACTGGTTTGAGATGCTACAACAGGCACAGGTTGGCTCACCTGGACACGCCCTAAGGGGCCATGCTTGTTCTACCTTCTTTCAGGTTAGTGTCACATGTTCCCTTGCAGCTTTTGTGAATCATTGGAATGTATTGACCTATTCAAATTTGCCTGTGTCTAGAAGACAACCCTCTAATGAGAGGGGACAAACTCTGCAATGCCTGGAGGACATTTACCCCATTCTAAACTGCTTGAATGAGCATCAGCTTGGGTTTCAACTACATTTAGTTAGTGTTATTCTGACACCACCCTCAAGGTGAAGTTACACACTAAGAGCACTTAAAACATGAGCATCCACACATTAAAGCTCATTAACTCATGCTAATTGCCCACTCAGCATCTCAAAGTAATGCCATTTCAGGTAAGGATTAACTCTGGGTTGCAATACATAGTTCATGTTAGGGTAACTTCAGTTTGCTCCATGGAGATAAAATTAGCACTCTGTAGGCATCCAGCATCCCAGTCTCCCCACACCTCCTCTTCCCCCTGCCTCACCCCAGCCCTGCCCCCAAAAAGCTCCCCACAGAAATAAAGCCCAGGTATTTTTGCTTCTAGCCACACTCATGCTCCCTAGCCTCTTAGTGGCAAATCAGAGCTGTGTAGGCAAAAAATGGTGGTAATACTTAATATAGACTCATACCACATTTTACCTTTTACACTTCCTAAAATTCCACAAATGTAATATGATCTAACTGTGATGTGTAACTTTACCCTCAGTTGTTAAACAATTGCTAAACAACTAATGTAGAAACAAGGAGACAGCCTTTACAAGAAAGCTTTTTCACCTCTGGACATCTGGATGAAATTCTTTATAATAAATTCTTTATTTAGTTGGTGGGGTGTCTTCATTCCACTCTTTGTTTAACATATATGCAAAGTATAGATAGAAACATGTCATTAATAACTATATACCTTGGTTATGAATCTGAGAAAGATAAGGAATTCATGGCCTGAGGAAACCATAGATTCATAGATGTTAGGGTCGGAAGGGACCTCAATAGATCATCGAGTCCAACCCCCTGCGTAGGCAGGAAAGAGTGCTGGGTTTAGATGACCCCAGCTAGATGCCTATCTAACCTCCTCTTGAAGACCCCCAGGGTAGAGGAGAGCACCACCTCCCTTG
>JAGPOW010003395.1:9232974-9259561 GCA_030014935.1 Caiman crocodilus | reverse complement strand
GGGGGAGGGAGGCTGAGAGCACAGGATAGACAGTCTATGTTTTCTCAATATCTATACACAGTACCAAAATGGCCTCTGGTAGTTGAGAATGGAGAATTAATTGTCAGGTTCCAAAAACTTTGTATAGGTGCATGAAATTTTTTTTTTTAGGCTTATAAATTGCAAATTTGAGAAGTTTTTCATGGAGCAGCAACATATATAATTCTAATACTAGAGTGACATCTTGCTGAATTTCACAGGTACCTACTCCAAACCTTAGAGGCACTAAAACAACATGAAACAGCTGAAGCTTCAGCTTTAACATTGCTGAAACTATGGGGGGGTTGAGTTGTTGGGGTGGCGGGGTCATTGCTAACTTCTTTCTAAAAAATGGCTGAACTATTTTAGCTGACATATTAAAAAGAATCAGCTTCAGGCAGACAGCCAGCAGGGAAATTTTTAACCGCAAAAGCTAAAATGTGATAAAGATAGAAGCAACTCAATAACAGCATATTATATAATAGTGCTATGCAACTTTAATTGTAGGCAATACTACTTGCTCTGACTATAATATACCTATGATGAATATTGCCCTCCCGTCTTTTTTTTAACTTTAAATGCTATGAAACATACAGTTGCGCAAAAGTCTGCTATCTCGATATGTAAATTAATGAACCTCAAAAGACATCAGATTATACTATCTTTAGACAGAAATTAATCCATTGGTCACTTGTGGATGCGCTTTGACATCCATGTTGCTGATATGAATATTTGCACTGCCAAAGTCTCCTTGAGGCATGATTAATGTTCAGTAACAAAATGTCCCAGGAAGTAAAAGATTTTAAATGAGATTTGAAGGTAAATAAGCTGCTGTAGTAAATTAAATAGAAAAATGAAATGTTAATATAAGGAAAAACAAATGACTCTTGATTGATTTGTAAAATATCTGTCATATGAAGAGATGATTCAATTAATAGCTTTTATTAAATGATGTAAAATACAGCTGGGCTAGTATATTGGGATTGCACTAGGAAGATGTGCACTGCATAATCACAAAGTTTTAAGGATCAAGGTTAGATTATCTTTCTGCCGAGGTAATATATTAACGATCAAAGTTGACATTGACAGCTAAAGGAAAGAGATAATTTACTTAGACATCGTACAGAAATAGACGTGAGCAAAAGGTCCCCTCTGTTTCTCCAGCCTGCTACTTTCTGCTGAAGGGCATTTATAGTTGTATTCTCCCCTTCCCCCCACCCCATAAGTGTTATACTTATTCTTGGAAATAAATTCCAAATCTGGACTCTGCTGTCTTTTCCCCCCAAAGCAGTAGAGAAATATTCCATTCAGTCTGTGGCTTTTCATTCATTGTAGAGTTACTTGAAAACTAGCCAACGTAATAATCTGCTATCAGGTATTGCTCCCACAGGATTTTTCTGGGTAGGCTGGCCACTAAATGTGAAAGTGGGAAATTAAAATAGAGAAAAATCTGTCAAATATATGGACAAAATTCCTTGCAGAAACTTTATTCCTTATCAGTACAGAAAGGAATCATTAAAAAGCTTGACACACAAAGTATAATTAAAAACAATGGTAATCAAGCCAGTTTCTACGACCTAAAGATTTAATATATTATAGAAAAATTAAGTCCCTTATATTGTTTCACAGTAAATTGATGTCTACTAAGTATTTCCTTTTTTTAATAAAATCTAAGAAATGATAATAAAGTACATGACCCACACATTTTGAAAAAAGGCACGGAGACATTTGTTTTGCTTAACTCTGAAATCTCTTTGAATATATCTGAATAAATCTCAATATCTGGGAAGCAGAGGTATGCATGGAAGAAATCTGTGCTTAACTTAATTTTCATGTTCTATTCACTTTTAATTTCTGTTGGGAACATCACATATAGCAATACTCTAGTAACATGATCTTCAGTTACCATTATATTATAATAACTTATTGAATGTAGCATTAGCACACCAGCTGTGACAGATGTGGAGCTGTAGTATATTAAATAAAAATACATACATGATATGTTTATAAATATTGTATGTGATGTAATCAGTGAGAAAAGGTTACTTTCCAGATTATACTTGGTTGTTAGACTTTCCTATAAGAAAGGATTTTTGGAAAACAAGACAGAAAGCAACACAGGTTATAGGTAATTTCCCCCAAAATAATTGGGGGGTGGGGGAGCACGGTTACTTCCACACTCCATTTAATTGTTAAACAGTTGTTCTGGCAAAACTCACAGTTTCATAGTTGGCCGGGTCAGAAGGGACCTGAGGAGATCATCTAATCTGACCCCCTGCTGTGGCAGGAAAAAGTACTGGGGTCAAACGACCCTGTCCAGATGTTCATCCATCCTTTTTTTAAAGACCCCCAGGGTAGGAGCCAGCACCACTTCTTTTGGAAGCTGGTTCCAAGTCCTAGCCATCCTGACAGTGAAATAGTGCCTCCTAATTTCTAGCCTGGAACTACTCTCCATTAGCTTGTGTCTGTTGCTTCTTGTAACTCCAGGGGGTGCTCGAGGGAACAAGGAGTGCCTGCTGGTCCCTCTTGTCTAGTTTGTAGACTACCACTAGATCCCCTCTCAGCCTTCTCTTTTGGAGGCCTCTTTTGGAGGCCTTCTCTTTTGGAGGCTTAGGTCCTTCAGCCTCTCCTCATAGGGCCTGCCCTGCTGACCCCTGATCATGCAGGTGGCCCTCCTTTGTACCCTCTCCATATTGGCCACATCCCTCCTGAAGTGCAGTACCCAGAACTGGACGCAGTACTGCAGCTGTGGCCTGACCAGTGCCGCATAGAGGGGGAGGATCACCTCCTTGGACCTGCCTGAGATGCATCTCTGGATGCACAACAAGGTGTGGTTGGCCTTCCTGACCACGTCCCCACTTTGTCGGCCCATGTTCATTGTGGCGTCAATAACAACTCCAAGATCCTTGTCTGTCTCGACACTGGTGAGAAGGGAGTTCCCCAGCCTGTAGGTCTGCTGCTGGTTCTTCCTCCCCAGGTGCATTACCCTGCACTTGACAGTGTTGAAACCCATCCTGTTCTCATCCACCCACCCCTGTAACCTTTCTAGATCCGCTTTCAGCCCGTTCCTTCCTACTAGCATACCCACTTCACCCCACATTTTAGTGTCACGTGCAAATTTGAATAGCGTGTTTTCTACCACCTCAACCAAGCCACTGATGAAGATGGTGAATAGTGCGGGCCTGAGGACCGAGCTCTGGGGAGCCCCGCTGCCCACATCCCTCCAGGTCAAATAAGACCCATCCACCACCACCCTCTGAGTGCAGCCCCCCAGCCAGTTAGTGACCAATCTGATTGTGTAGGCATCAACACCACTGTCTCCTTGTTTCTTACTGAGACTGGGATGAGAGACCGTGTTGAAGACCTTCCTGAAGTCCAGAAAGACTATATCCACTGCGACACCCGCATCCAAGGACTTGGTGACCTGGTCATAGAAGGCCACCAGGTTAGTTTCACAAGACCTGCCCCTAATGAACTCATGCTGGCCGCCTCTGAGCATAACCTCCCCTCCTGGCACCTCCCCTTCCTGGACATGTGCCAGGATAATTCTTTTGAAAAGCTTCCCCAAGACTGAGGTAAGACTTATGGGCTTATAGTTTCCTGGGTCCTCCTTCCTCCCTTTTTTGAAGATGGAGAACACAATGACCCTTTTCCAGTCCTCCGGCACATCATCTGAGTGCCACAAGTGCTCGTAGAGCTGTGCCAGAAGTCCCGCAATGACCCTGCTAGTTCCTTCAGCACTGTGGGGTGGAGATCATCAGGACCTGTGGATTTAAATACATCCAATCCCTCCAGAATTTCCCTGACAAGGTCCTCATTAACTCTAGGCCTGGGTGTGCCATCCACGGGGCCGTTGGTGGGGGCAGTGGGGGAGATATCCAGGTCCCTCCTCAGAAATATGGAGGCAAAGAAATTGTTGACTATATCAACTTTACTGTCAAATGAGATGACCAGATTTTCTAGCGTGTCCTGCAGAGGCCCCATGTTACCTGGCACCTTCTTTTGCCTCCCCTATGTATTTGAAAAAGGACTTCTTGTTGTTCTTGATCTGGGTCACTAGTCCCAGCTCCATTTCTGCCTTGGCCTTCCTGACCACCACCCCTACATTCCTGAGCTACTTAGGAATAGCCTCTCTTGTAATGGCCCCTCCCTTCCAACGGGTGTACACTTCCTTTTGTGTTTGGAGAAATTCCTGGATGCTTTTGGTGAGCCATAGGGGCCTTTACATCTTCTTGACCCTTTGATTCATGTAGGGATTACTTCCCTTTGAGTTTGGAGGATCGTCTCCTTAAGAAATGACCGCTCCTCCTAGACACTCAACTCCCTCCGGCTCTGGGACCTCAGTGCTTCCCCCAATAGTTTTCTCACCTCATTAAAGACCGCCCTCCTGAAATCAAGGGCTGCTGCCTTGCTGGAGGCTTTCACCACCTTGCACTGGATGGTGTATTCCAGCAGATGGTGATCACTATTACCCACATGGTCGAGCACCCGCAGACCCCATACCAACTCTGAACCTAGAAGTCACTAATGAAGACTAAATGGTTAAATGGTCTGTTCATACATGTGGGTAGAGTTGAGTAATTTACTTGGAGAAAACAGACAGCAACAGAAGACAAACACAGGCCATTTAAGACTCTTAGGGAAATACAGGTAAAACTATAGCCTGTTTATACAGTCTATAGCTTGTTACAATTTCCAATAAAATGCTTCAATGGTTTTCAGGCATCTTTATCAAAGACAAAGAAATAAAGTGAAGGGCTACACTTGGACACCATACACAAAACCAGCAAGAAATAAGATGCAGTGTCTTCCTTTAATGCGTAGTTCAGCACCCAGAGTACTCATCTAGGAAATGGGAGAGTAAAGTAAAAATCCACCCAATTAAAGAAACATTTTCTGTATCAGGAAAGTGCCTTCAACATGAGGCTACACAGTGGGCACATCTACGTGTGCAAGTGATCTGGGAGCAGTTTACTCTTGAGTAAACTCCTTGAGAGTAAACTCTCCAGGGCATGTGTCTACATGTGCAGGAATGTGGAAACAGCTTTACTGCTCCTAGCAGCAGACTGCTTGCAACAGCCAGAGAGAGCTCTAGCCTCCCACTGGGTTCTAGCCCAGGGGCCAGGAGGCTGCTATCTCCTAGTGGGGGATGGGGCATTGCTTCACCACCAGGTGGGGACAATGTCTCCCAGCCCCAGAAACAGGGAGCTCCCAGCCCCCAATCTGTGCCTGTGGGGACAGGAATGGAGATCTTTCTCTCCCAGCCTGAGTCCCACAGTTCTAGGGTCAGAGCTGCAAGATCCTTAACTCCCAGCTCCCATGGTCATGGGGTCCAGTCTGGGAGATCAATCTTTCCCAGCCGAAGTCCCAGTATCATGGGGCTCAGGCTGGGAGATCCTTATCTACCAGTGTCAGCTGTACAACTGCCGGACTCAGGCTGGGAGAGAAGGATCTCCAAACCTCAGCCCCGTGATTATGGAGTAGGAGCTAGGAACTCCCTGCTGCCACGGCTAGTGTACCTATCCCTGCCTGGGCTCTGGTGGCCAAGCCTGCCCTGGCAACAGGTAGCTCCTGGGGTCAGGAAACAATCTCCTGCCGTAAGTTGCCCAGCTGACCAGGAGCACTTTTGCTTCTGCTCAGGGGTCTACATGTGCGCTACTGCACAGTTACTAATCATGAGTAAATTTTCTACTTGCATTTGCAGGTAGCAAATTTACTCACAATTAGAGCCAATTAGTGTGCAGTAAGCATCTGCATGTGTAGACATGGATGCTAACTGCTCAGTAACTAGGTTTACTGCACAGTAAAGCATCTCATATAGATGAGCCCAGTTTTCTGTGATAAATTCCTTCTTAGTCTATGCTGACCAGCTCTTCCACAGAGTAATAGAGAGTCAGTATGAGACACAATCTAGCCTGGTGGATTGGATACTTATCTAGCAGTTCCTGAATTCCTAATCTCGTACCAAAGAATATTCACGTGAGTATTGCAGCCCAGCAGACTTGTACTCTGGTGTTTTGGGCAATCAAGCAGAGGAGGAAATTGAATCTGGGTCTTCCACAACCTGGTAGACCAGTGATTCC
This sequence comes from Caiman crocodilus, assembly GCA_030014935.1. Lineage (NCBI taxonomy): Eukaryota > Metazoa > Chordata > Crocodylia > Alligatoridae > Caiman > Caiman crocodilus. Next base: position 9,253,460 of record JAGPOW010003395.1, on the reverse strand, counting down.
CAATCTGTGATATGCATCCTGGGGCTGTGTGAAGCTTCAGTCCCTGTTTTAATTTGATGGAGATTTGGCCCAATTTGGTGGTGAAATCTCCAAATCCGAATTGAATCAGGAGACACTTTAATTTCTCTGAATTGAATCAGAACCCTCTGTAACAGGGCACTAAGGTGCTTTCTCCTCTAAGAGAAGTAACTGCCTGGGGAGAGAGCCCAAAGAGCCAGACAGAAGCCTGCAGATTATCATGGCAACAGGCTAACAAGCAAATTAGCCTGCACCTGGTCAGCTGACCAGAAGTCAGGGCCTTGGGCCCATATAAACCCCAGGGCTGGGACTAGAGAGGCAGTCCCCTACAAGCATCCAAAGGGGAAGGAGCCTCCAGGAAGGAATTGCCCAGAGATGCTGCAGCTGCCTGATATACTGCATTTAGGGCTAATGGGGCTCCAGGAGCTCACCAGTTACCCTTGCCTACTAGGCACTTAGTGTCAGGGAAGAAGTTGGACTCTTTTAAAGGGGAAGAACATATCCTGAACTTTTGTGTTATGTTATAGCCCAAGGGCGCATATTTTGGTTGCTGTTTTATAAGACTGCAGGATCAGGCTGAGGCTATTGAGGAAGGAGAAGGCCTCATTGGGGGCCCACTACAGTGTGGTAAACCCCAGCGCCAGTGTGGGCACAGTGTTCAGGGGTGAACAGACCCCAGCACCAGAGGGTGCAGTGACAAGGAGGAGAGCTGACCTTAGCACCAGAGAGCACAGTTGTGGAGGCTGGACTAAGCTGAGGCCACAATTGAAGGAGACAACATTGGTATGACATCTGCGAGGCTTGAGGTGTGATAAAGGGGTGGTTTTGGAGCCACACATCTAGCTCATAAGGCTGAGAGTGTCCTGAGAGGCACCTATTTTGAGTGTGCTCCAAAAATGTGATCCGAGAACACATGAGGTTCAGTGGGGTCCAGCAGGACCATGTCCAGACACTAAGTTCAAGGGCAGCCTCCCCATATTATAATTATGAACAAGACATGGCAGGAGAGAAAGAGGGTGCCCACTGAGCAGGATTGGCATGATCAAGGAGACCTAGGGATATCATGGCCATCCCTGAGGACCCCATCCTATGACACCCTCCAAATCAATTTGGAGAGATTCAGAGATTTGGTCATAGACACAGCTTTGCATGTTTTTTGTACATACCTCTTGGTACCAGGCGACTCGTGAATGATGCAGTGCTAGGGCAGATGCAGTGTCCCACAGGAGCACAGGAGGCTTCCCAGCGTGTTCGGCAGCACACCCAGAAGTGGACCAGAAGCACTTCCAGTCCACTTCTGGGTCCACTAGTGAGTGAGCTAGGGGGCACTCCCACACCTCCCAGCTTGGCAACTGATGCCCTGGGTCTGAGGCAGGGAACCCAGGGTCTCCCTGTAGCCAATTATGGAGCCAGGGAGGCATGGCAGGGGACCCAGCATGCTCCCCAGTGGACCTGAAAGCCATGACTGGTATCTCAACGTATGTAAAAAAACATTTAAAGTTGTGCCTATGGCCAATTCACTGATTCTCCGAATCAGTATTGAATCTTTGATTTGGCCAAATCAAATTGGAGACAGTGATCTGAATCAACAAATTGAATCACTTTCCCCAATTCAGGCTGAATCCAAATCCGAATTGAATATACCAGTGGTATGCAGACAACCCGTCAGTGGTATGCATTAAAAGATTTATTATAATTATTTTGTTTGTCAAAAAATTGCTGGTGGTACTTAAGGTTGAACTGAAAAAATGCTGGTGGTATTTAAAGTTGTATCATTTTAAATTGGTGATGAACAATCTGTCAGAGTTTGGGAACTGCTGTGGTAGACTATTCTGGACACTTCTCTATTGAGTAAAGGTGTGTGCCATCACCTCTAACATGCCCTTTCCCCCAACATTAGTACTATAACTATAGCTCTAGAAAATGTTTGTAGCCTAAACTATTTAGGAAATTGGTGGATAATTTCTGGTTTTCCAAAAATGCATTTTTCAGCAAAAGGAATATTCGCCACACCCACACTGACAAGTACACATACACATCACCCAACTCTTTTCCAAGTAAACAATGTTCTGTTTTTGGAAATCTATTTGGTAACAGGATAGCACTGTCAATACTTCTTCTGCAGACTGAATGGAAGTTACTAAATTTTAGTTTGGCCTGCTGATATAATTACAGTTAGCAACTAAGATTTCAGCCCAAGGTCCATACTGAGATTGGGATAAGCATATGATTTCATCTTGAAAGAGGGGATACCTGAGATCTAAGGGCTGCAGGGTTAGGGGGAGTGGGAAAGAATGTGGAAAAGATGAGAAAGGCTGAGAGATGTAATTAGCCTTATAAAACTTACGTAGGAAGTTACAAGGTTCTGTTGACTTTAGGCTGAACTTCACCTGTGCGTCAAAGTGTAATTGTATGGGTCTGCATAATATGGTTGTTCTCAAGGTGGATACCTGCTTTTGATGTCCTGGGTACTGTTTTATTTGGTATCATAATTTCCATAGCTATTACTGATCTTATGGGCAAAATTCATGATAACCAAAAACAATTTAAGGAACAAATACATCTAGGAGTGTCATTGAAATATGACAACAAGGCCTAGAACAATTAATCGTGTCAGCCAGGAACCTGGAGTTAACAGATGTAGTATCTTCACAATTCAGAGTAGTTCTAATATAAATCAGAATATTTACCCTAAACCATCACAATCTGTTCATTAAAGAGCAGAGAAATGGAAAGACACAAATATTTCAATTTTAACTACTGGAAGTGTATCAGAGAAAATATTCAAGTGAATTATGTTTTCTGTGAAGTTCAGCAACATCAAGGAAGTTTTTCCACCTGTATCATTAATTACAAAAAGTGCTTACTCTCCTGATACAGTGCATTTGTGGAAGAAATAGGATGCTGTTAAAAGAGTCTCAGTACTTCTGTATTTTTTCTCAACCTATGGAGTTTGTTGTCTGTAGCATTTTAACCATCTCATCAGCCCTGAAGTTGGCAGTGTTAAGACCTCTTATAAATATTAATTTAGCACTTGTTTTATAGAGGTGAATTTCAATGTCAATAAGCATATGTGGTTATAAATAACCTCTCTTACAGATAACCTCTTTTGGGACTTTTTTTTACATAAGAGTAAATTGGCTTTTTTTTTTTAATCTGGAGAAGTATATTGACTCATGATACAATCTTCCATGTTCATTTAATATTTTCCAGTTGTTTTGCTTAGGGCATTCTTCTAAAGTGAAATTTAAAAGGGAGAAAGCAAAAGAAAGAAAGTTCAAGTTTGAAAGGCATAATTCTCTGAGCACATTGAGTGTAGTAGTGCTACAGGGAATTATTTATTTCAGCATTAGAAGCAGCCAGAGAAATTGCACCCTGCCATAAACTATCATCCCGACTAAATGCTTAAGGCCTGATTTTACTTCCACTGAAGTCAATGGCAGATCCAGGCAATGCATTTTAATTCCCCTTTACTTTTTTTCTCCCTTTAATTTGCCTTATCATTGTTTGGTAAATAAGTTAATATGTATCAGCTTGATCTAGACTTTTTGTGTGGCTTTTGCTACTAGACATTTCACACATGAATCACAATTTTAAGGAACAGAGTTAACTGTAATATTTGTTTGCTTAGATCTCATATACTATGAGAGAGAGAATTTTTCCTACAAATATTCACTTAAGGATAGTAAAAGGACACTTTTTTGTTGAGTCTCCCAGGTAATATTAAAAGGGTGCAATAGCTTGCTCCTGTTTTGCATATGATACTAGTTTAAATGCATTGTTTGTAGAGATAAATATAAAACCCTTCCCTCTTCCTTTCTTGAGAGAATGGCCAGAGAGAAATATTCTGTGAATTTTGATGTGTACAACCTCTGATCTCACAGCTTATCCAGTTACAGTTTTTTTATTTTGTCATATACCATCTGAAGGCAAGACAATCTTCTGAAGTTAAGAGTCCTGAATGAAGAAATGATGCACTATATTTTGTTCTTCATTACTTCTGGTTACAACATATATGAAGCAGAAATAGGACACAATTTAAAATATACCCTTTAAAATAATATATGCAAAATGCAAAAATACCAAAGGAAAATTGTGATGGATAGTTGTGTAGCTATGCAATTTGCTATGATATAAGCAACATTATATGCAGGTATACAGTTAAGATGTAAATTACTATTTGGGCAAACCATATAAAACCATAATAAAACTATTAGTTTTAGAGAGCAGGTTGAAACTACCTTGAATATGCCTCATATTTTAAATAAAAACCATAGAGGATTGGAGCAGAAAATGTATTTATTACAACCACAATAAGTGAATAAACTGCAATTACCCCCTGCTCCATGCCCCTCTCTCCCCCTCATCTCTGTCCATTCCTTGGAAAACTAATAAATATATTCCTGTTCAAAAAAAAATCTCGGGGAGTTTTCTTGGGGTGTGAAGCTTATAATAACCGAAGGAACTAGAGCCACTAGATGTCACTGTTAATCTGCAGATGTACATGTAAACCTTTATTTATCTAGTAGGTAAAAAATGTTTAATATTAAAGAAGGCAGGTTGAGCACTAACCTTTCCCTTACTTCATGACTGTTGTTCAATCTATGTACAAAACCCCACAGTTATCGTGATGTTGTACAATAGAAATAATACCATCTGTTCAGAGCATCTAAGGTAGTGGGAAGGTCATAACCCAGTGCTTTGTGGTTTGTTGATTAGCTTGTTTATTACTTAGTTTTTACTTGTCCTCCCACCATTATGAAAGAATGTGCAGATAGAAAATAGCAATACTTTGGCTTGACAATATGAAATTATTGTCTTATTCTGAATTCTAGTATATATGTATGTTTGAACTATTAAAAATAGAAGGCATTTGAAGTGACACTATGACATAAGCTAAAAAAGAAAAATATTAAACCGTGGATTGATAGAAATGATCTGACCCAGAAAGTCTCAAATTAATAAGTGATTTTTAGAATGGATTAGCAGGACTTTGCCACTCTGTAAAATATATTTTATTATGTCTTGACCCAAGGAAAAATAATCCACAGTAATAATAAGAAAAGCTATAAGAGAAATTATTGGAAACTAATAATCTTTTTCACCACTGACTCTCTTTCAGAATCTAAATATTGCACCAAGAAGTGTAAGAGAGAACTGTGAAACCCTCCTGGAGAGCTCAGGTTCATGTGAAAGCTCCCCAGAACAAGGACAATTAAAAATGATAGGATAACCTTGACAGTGGTTCAGTCCAATTTGCACCACAGCCAGTTATTGTTGTGGGCTTTTTTTTAACCCTTTTCTTTTCCTCATTGGGCCTCTCCCAGAAGAATTTGAAGCTAACAATTCTTGATGGATGATAGTAACTTCCCTTTTCAACAGCCACATTCTTCACGTAGAAACAACACACTTTGTTTAAGGAGGTTGAAGTGCAAATGAAGAAGTGCTATTCCCAGACAATGCCAAGTCTGCAACTGTAAACTGTAATATTGAGTTTTCTTTGGTACAGTGTAGACAGAAATCCTTTTTTGTTTTTAAACTGTAAGTTTGCATCCATTAGTTACAAGGTTGTTAATTAGTGTTTGGACCAAACAAAGAGTCAATATGATGTCATGTCTAGACAAGATGTAAATTAATATGAAAGCAATTGAGTTACAAATTCTATACTAATACAAATTAATCTGAATTAAGTTTAATCCACTGTTATTAACTGATTAAATGTGGCTGTTGGTAGCTACAGGGTGCTGACTTCCATCTGTGATTATTAGGGGCACAGCTTAATCACTGATTTTGTACTGAGAAATATTTAAAGCAAATGTCATATATACTGACTCCTGCTTGTTCAGTGAATGGAACATCTAAGGATGCAAATCTAAATCTACCTTTTTTAAATATATAGAAAGCTTTTCTTGGCTTTCATAATTAGTTTTGGTTAGAGGCTTTTTAGTCTGTGTTGTGCTGAGCCAGGTTTTCCATTTTCTTTTTAAGAAGCATATATCTCTGTAAGAGGAAGCCTATGCTGCTGTGAACATGCAGAAAATAACATAAAAAATCCCTATCTTTCAATTATGATTATTCAAAATATATGAAACCTGTTGCCAGAAATAAGCAGGTATGTGTATGACAGATCCCACTTAACTAAAGTTGCTTACATTTCAGAGCTGAATATTCACTAATATAAACAACACATTGACAGACTTGTCCACTAAAATTATGAAAATGTTGATAGTAGCTGACAGACCAAGGACTTGAGCGAAATATATTCAGCCATGATTTAAAAAGATATTTTGGCACAAAAAATAAAATTTCATTTTCCAAGATATACATACGCTATTCCTAAAATGTTAATATAACCTTTTGTACATTTTCAGTCCCAGTAATATTTCTTTGTTTTTTAAGTCATAATAATCAGATAAGCCTTGATTTTATTCCATTTAGGTAATTTCTGTGATTTACCAATAAGCTAAAATTATTATAATAATAATGATTTATGTGTGTGTGTTCAGGGCTGTGTTTTTACATATACATATACAGATGCTCATACATATACATATACAGGTATATGCACATGCATATATGCATCTGTCTATGTATATTTGTATATTCATATGTATAAACACACACACAGAAACTAGTATTATGGTATTCATTTTAGCTTGTTGGTAAATCACAGAAATTTTCTAAATGGAAGAAAATCAAGGCTTATCTGATTATTGACTTAAAGATGTGTGTGTGTGTGTCTGTGTGTGTGTATGCATATGTATATACTAATATTAAAAAGCTACTAAAAAGTTCATGCAAACTAGTTTATCTGTTCGCTTTGAGCTGTGAAGTGCTAGCTAGTTCATCAGAAAACTCTCTTGTCAAGTTTTTTTTTTCCCTCAAAACTTTGGAAACTATTATGATTCTATCATATAGTATATATAGCTGATAATTACAAACTATGTGATATCAAAACCAGGGTCATTGTATTGTATAGACTCTTTTATAGACATCCTACTCATTGCCATAATAACTGAAGCTGTCATGACAGTGGTCTGTGCCTAGCATGAAGCCCTAAACAATTCTGACAAGCTGCAGCTCATTAAGGGACAGTCATTTTGTTGAAATGTCTATCAGCTTTCAGGGATGTACCAAGATGAATAGACCCAAAACAATAGCTCCATTTGTTAGAGCAGTAGCTTCTCTAATACATGATGAGACAATCAAGCCAAGCCGCCTTCAGCACAAAGACATAATTAATCAAATGGACAAATGGTTCAAAAATTGCTCTAGTATATTCTGTAGTGGACAGGGGTTTCCATGGAAACATTGGCGTTTGCATCACAGTTAATGACCATTCTGTACAATGAAGTTCCAAAAAAAAAAGGCTGTGGAAAAATCAAAATAAATAAATAAATAAGGAGCTATTGGTAATTTTAAGAAAGAGCTTTAGACTGTGGAACCCTCATGCCAAAGAAATGAATTACTCTGTTTTCATATATTCATAGGTTTTATGGCTAAAAGGGTCCATTATGATCATGACCTCATGAATAACATAGTCCAAAGAACTTCACTCACTAAACACTGCATCCAGCCTATAACTTGTGTCTGAGTTAAAGTACATGATTTAGAAGGATACCTACTCTTGATTTAAAACCTTCAAATCATGGCAAATTCGTCATGATTAAAGAGCTTTCTACTATCAGGAATTTCTCCCCTAAATAGGTATTTGTAGACTCTAATCAAAGCACTTTTGAGCCTTTCTTTGCTAAACTAAATTACATTAACTTTTAAAATTTCTCAGTATATGACATGTTTTTTCCACATCTCTCTTCATCCTTGTAGCTCTTTTCTGCACTTTCTGAATATTTCAACAGTTGGTTTGAAGCATCAGACATATTTTTCCAGTAATAACTTCAACAATATTGTTTACAGAGGTGATGTCACTTTGCATAATTTAATCAATATTCATTGGATCAGACAGTGGAGGCCAGGTATCCCCACTCCTACATGAGTGCCCTGAACACCAGATGAAACAATCACTCTTTGTCCCCTTTTTCTTCTTGGACTAGTAATGGCATTCAAAACATTTCCATGTGAAGAAAATCATTGCAACATGTTTTGGGCTAAATCCCCAAGTTTTTAAGCACTCAAAACTCCAATTCCCATTATTGAACTTTTATGTGAAACTATACCAAGGTTAATTTTTCATGTTCTTCTGCACACATGCCGTGTTTTCTAGAAGTTTATAAACAAATGCTTGCCTAGAGCCTTTCCAAATTCATCCTGGGTCCTGTAGTACTTAGTCTACCATAGGGTTTTCATCTCATTGGTATAGTCTCATCTTATTAATGGATATTGTATGTGCATATCCTCATGCATTGAAATAACAGATCTTAACTCAGGCCAGGATTTTCTTTCAAATAAATTACAAAAATTGGTCATTGTCTCTTTCTCTCTCTCAATTTTAATCACAAAGCCCGAATCACTTTTTTTTAAACTGTCAAGATTTTAGGTTGCAGAAGGTCACTGAATATAAACTGTCTGGCGCTTCCATAATTTTACCAAAAATGCATTGAAAGGTTATTATCTTCATATGCATCATAATATTAAATTTAATTACTTTTTCCCTTCTTTCAAATTAGGAAAATTGAATGTTGCTCTAAGTTTTGAAATTCAGTAATGTCTACATATTTCACTCAGGACTACCTTTCAGCATAAATTCTGATTTATCATATAATTATTGTATTCCACATTCGCTATTAGGGGTGTAGGTTGTAGTCATGTTGGTCTAAGGACATAGGCAGACAAGGTTCTTTGGGTGAATCTGATATTTTTTATTAGACCAACTTAAATAGTTGCATTTTTTTTTTAGCAAGTTTTCAGTTCTAAAAACCCTTCATCAGGCTGAGGAAGCATCTGCAGTTGGTGTGTGCTCTTCCTGGATGGAATGAAACGTACCAACTGCAGAGACATCCTCAGCCTGATGAAGGGTTTTTAAACCCGAAAGCTTGCTAATTTTTTTCCCCCAACTCTTTAAGTTGGTCTAATAAAAGATATCTGATTCACCCAAAGAACCTTGTCTGACATTAGCTATTACTATTTTATCTTTTATTGTCTTCATAATCCCTACTAAACTGAGGGAGTCCAGAATTTTGTGACTGGACTACTATTAGACTACAGGAGACTGGACTCTTTCACTCTCATCCATGTTTGCTTTGATTGGATTTCTATTAATTTCAGAAGCCAATTCAGATTTGCCCTCCCATTTCCAAACTCACTATGAACTTACTGCACTCTACTCCTGCCAGCTCCCTTCATTTTTTAAATTCAAGCTGTTTCTGTTTAGCAGTTTTCCTGTGACATTTCACAGTTGTGTGCCACTCTTTTATATGTGCCATCTACCCTTTTCCTTATTCCTTTTCTTCAAATTTCACATCCTCCAAATGTGAAGGTTCTAGGCTGATCTGATCATTGTTTCTGGGAAGTTATCAACTTGGTGAAAAATGGGTAAAAGAAATGTAGATAAATCATTCAATTAGTGTCTTATTAGAGGCAATATTGTGTATTGCTCAAACTTTATCAAACTTTATTAAATAAAGTTCTTGTTGGGTTCTGAAAAAAAATCAGTAATTATAATCTGGAGAGATCCTTGTACTTTGGAATATACAGAGAGAGAAGGAGAGACAAAGGAGGAACAAGCAAACAAATCTATCCTCTTGTAAAAAGAAAAAAGAAAAACTTTTGCGTTACCCCTGTTCCTTCACTGGGATTGGATCATTCTATTCTATCATTTAAGATGACAGCTTTCTTTATTCCAGTACATTCTTGCTGCTGATCTGTTAGTTCACATAGGTTTATCATACTGTGCTGTGGTATATTCTAAGATCTTTTTTAAGAAACACCTTTTTGAGTTTTCCACCTTAATTTCTCAGTACTTCTCACTCTTTATTTGTAACTTATTTTCTTTTGTCCCTTAGGTATTAGTTATACTCAAACTTTAAAATCCTGTCATGCTTACTGTATGTTATTACTTTTAGAAAAACAGAGAGTGAAAGAGTTTCTACAGAACGTGACAAGGAAATTAGAGAAATTGCTGCTAGAAAAAAATCAAGTATAAACTAAGAAAAAGCAGGTAGAAACTCAGTAGGTGAACTGATTTAGATGAAAATGGGTTATCTTAATCCAGTGAACATTTGCACATGTTTGGAGCGCAGCTCTGGGGAGCACAGCTGCCTGCTCCTGCTCCAGGGCTGTGTTCTTCCTATTTCTGTATCATGACCTTATCTTACCCCACTCTTTTTTTAGCCCCCCAACCTCCCCACCCCCTGGATGGACAACCCCCTCTGCAGACCTACCAACCCCCTCCCTGTGTACTCACAAGGCCCCGAATCCAAGACCCACCAACCACTGCCTCCTCCCCCATTACACACCAGCCCCTTCAATCCTGGCTACCCCTCCCCTCACCCTGAGTTACTTGCACTGGATTCCTAGCATAGCTCCTGGCACTAGCAAATGTCTGTACACATTGTTCCTGATCTACAATAATGTGGCTTCAAATAAATCACATGATTGTAGACTGAGGTCAGCAAGCTTTTGTTTTCACTCTCAGAGGACAACATTGTGGAAAACTAGGAAAAATAGCTAAAGTAAAAATGAAACATAAAATCTACCTATTTTTATGGACATTAAAGGCTCTGATCTGGTAAAGCAGTAAAATTACATCTCTACCAGCCTATATATCCATTGCAGAAATATAGGATATTTGTGTTGATGGGTGTCTTTAGCTATAGCTATAGTGGCAAATTTCTCATATAAACGTAGTCTTAGTATGTGAAGAGTCCTATGGACTTCAGTGGATAAATATTTTGCAGTATCTCATGACCTCTTAAAACTTTTAAAAAAATCTTTATGTTTGATAACAGCAGCTTGAGTCATCAAAGGAATGGGATTATTCAGGTGTTAAAGTTTTAGGCACATGCTTAAATAGTTTATAGTGCTAGGCTTCCAAAAACTGTGAGTATTTGACCTTTCAAAACTTTTAAGAAAGTTCTTACTATAGGTGATATGCAAATATTTTGCAAAACTACAGTCATAAGTGCATTCTTTCAGTGTACCTCTTTCTCAGTAATTTATGGGATTTGGATCCTGTCGTGGTGACAGCATCCTCTTCCTTTTTCAAAACAAAATATGTTACTAATATATCTGTATGGGATCATTCTGTTTCTTTTCTAAAGCATGCATTAAAATATAGATACTAGATAAAATAGAACTTTACATATCTGAACTGAGAAAGTATCTGTATCAGAGATGAAATAACTGTATAAATCTTAATCTTACTAAAAATAGTATTGAAAAATCTTGAAAATGCTAGCAATATGACCAATAACCAAAACAAACTAAATTCTACATTGGCATAAATTGCTGAAACTTCTTTTGAACAGTATGCTTCCATTGTTTCAAGGATTTGACTGAGCTCCTACTTGACTAGGCAGATTATTTTAATGATAAAATTACAGTATTGCATCCATTCTTTAATAAGATATTTGACACTGAATCGTAAATTGCTAGGTAAAAATATTCAAATTGGACTGAATATGAAAAGTATGACATGAATGAACTGTCTGAAGATCTTGAAAAGGGTAACAATTATGGACGCATTTTGTTACAGCTGAGATATGAATTGTAGATTCTGATTTTTATGAGGAAGTTTTTAACATTATGACCTGTGATCTTTTGGGCTGCTTATTTGTACACAAGTAAACATGCCAGAAAAAAAGATGACCCAATTCCACCGTGACCCTTTAGAATTACTACATCTGTAACTTATCCAGCTGTCACCAAAGGCAGTTGAAAGATTCTTACCAGTCTTTTAAAGTCAAAGTCACAATGAAAGCTAAAAGAAAGAGAAATGATCTAAATGGACTATTTTGTATTCATAATGGCTCATAGGGTGGACACAGATGTAGCATTTGAAATGTTTCCAAGTGTACAAGGCTTGGAAATGTTTCAGAAAGTATCATTATGATATGCTGGACATAGAAACTGCCCCTGTCATTCTCCTGGGCTGAAGGACTTCACATTCCCTACTCTCCAGCTAGGGCAGTGGGGAGCAGCGAAGATATTCAGTGCCAGGAGCGCTGCACGTCCTTCACTCTGGAAGCGTCCAGAGTCTGGGCAGCTATGTATGTGCCAGTTGCTTCCAGGGTCCCAGAAGCACCCACAGCACAGGAAGCTGCCAAGGTCCCAGATGCAGGAGAGGGTTAGGGGGTCTCCCAATTGTGAAGAGTGCCCACAATCTGTTCTGCTCTTCCTCTCCCTCACATGTGGTATGGACAATTTGGAAAGAGTCCAGTGCAGGGCAATGAAAATGGTTAGGGAAGGAGTGGAGCACATTACTTCTGAGAAGAGGATGAGAGAACGAGGCTTGTTAAGTTTGCAGAAGAGAAGACCGAAGCGGGATTTGGTAGCAGCCTTTAACTACCTAAAGCAGGGTTCCAAAGAGCTAGACTGTTCTCAGTGGTGGCAGATGATAGAACAAGGAGCAGTGGTCTCAAGTTCAAGCAAGGGAACTTTAGGTTGGATAGTAGGAAAAACTTTATCACTAGAAGTGGGGTGAAGCACTGGAACAGGTTACTTAGCAAGGTGGTGGAATCTCCATCCTTGGAGGTTTTTAAAACCCAGCTTAACAAAGCCTTGGCTGGAATGATCTAATTTCATTCATGTTTGTACTACTCACCCTTTGAAATGCTTAACAAATATTTGAAACATTACAAAGGCAAGGTCTGTCTCATCACATAGGGTGCCAATGCATAAGCACCGAAGCTGCTCCAATGTCTTGGAATTCCAGCATGTTGGAGCAGGCTCAGTTAATCGAGTCTCCTGGAGTGTGGCAATTTCTGTGCTTCAGAAGCCTCCTGCATCTCATGTATCAGTGTCTCCATGCTTAAAAGTGGTGGTAGGGGTCCTTGAACTAAAACTTCTTTAATTTAGCTTGTTCAGCAAGCTTTAGTTCAACTGCCTCCATTGCCATTTTTAACCATGGGGACACTGATACATAGAATCATAGAAAGTTAGTGTTGGAAGGGGCCTCTGGAAGTCATCTAGCCCAACGCCCCAAGACTCCCTCCAGAAGTGGTGCAGGCACTTACTCTGGACTCATCCAAGAAATGCTTGGATGCTTATCTTGCTGGGATCCTTTGACCCTATCTGATTTCCTGCCCCTGAGCAGGGGGCTGGACTTGATGATCTTCAAGGTCCTTTCCAGCACGAACATCTATGAAATCTATGAAAGCAGAGCCACCCCAACTATATCATCCCCACCAAAGCTTTGTCTAGCTGGGTTTTGAAAAGCCCCAAGGATGGAGCTTCCACCACACCTTTGGTAACCTGTTCCAGCATTGTACTACTCTCTTAGTGAGAGTACTTACTACTCTCTCTTTTTATAACATCTAACCTAAACTTCCTTTGCTGCTACTTGATACCATTTCTCCTTGTTCTGTCATCTGCCACCACTGAGAATAGCTTAGCTCCATCCTTTTTTGACCCGTCCCCCCTGCCTTCAGGTAGTTGAAGACTGCTATTAAGCCACCTCTAAGTCTCCTCTTCTCTAGACTAAATAAGCCAAGTTCTGCCACTCTTTCTTCATAAATCCTATCCCACAGCCCCCTCACCATTTTTGACACCCTCTGCTAGAATCTCTTTAATTTTCCCACATCCTTTTCCTGCTGGGGGATCCAAAACTGAACATAGTACTCCAGATGTAGCTTCACCAGTGCTGAATAGAGTGGAATAATTATTCCCTTGACCTACTGGCAACACACTTACAAATGCAGCCTAGGATATCGTTAGCCTTCTTGGCAACTAGGGCACACTGTTTGCTCATATTCAGCTTATGGTCCACTGAAACCCCCAGGTCCTTTTCTGCAGAGCTGCTGCCCAGCCAGTCAGCCTCCAGCCTGTACTGGTGCATGGGATTGTTCCATCCTAAGTGCAGGACTTCGTACTTTCCCTTGTTGAACCTCATGAGATTTCTTTTGGCCCAATCCTCCAATTTGTCTAGGTCACTCTGAATCCTAGCCCTCCCCTCCAGCATATCTACTACTCCCCTCAGCTTTGTGTCATCTGCAAACTTGCTGAGGGTATGCTCTATGCCATCTTCCAGGTTGTTGATGAAGATACTGAACAAAACAAGTACCAGAACCAACCCCTGGGGGACTCCACTTGATACCGGCTGCCAACTAGACATTGAGCCATTGATTATTACTCTCTGAGCCTGGTGCTCCAGCCAGTTTTCTATCCAAAGTTTTCTATCCACATGAGATGCAGCAGTGCTTTAATTAGAGTGGTAAGAGCCACTCTAATTAAAGTGCCACCTTCCCTACTCCCAGAGCATGTGTAAAAGTGTCTATAGATCCCCAGTAACAAATAGCTATTTATAGAAGTTTTACAGAAAAAGAAGATTTAGATGACAAATGAAGCATATCAGAATTTCAGCCACAAGCTATTATTTGGACTTCTGCAGTGTGATTTTAGAGAATTTCTTACATAACTTATCTTGACAAATCATTAGGCCTAGTAAGAATAAAGAGAAGTGGTTCTAAGGAATCATTATTAACTTATTCACATATTATTGCTATCTTGAACAAAAGCATCATTCATAACAGCATTATAACAAGGGTCTCTTTGGAAGTTTCTGTTACAGACTCACAGTGTTATTCTAAAGATTCTCAGATCTTCTCAAATTGGGGTAAATATTAGATCTGTGAAAAGTATATGGAAACCAAAAAGAATAATTTGCCAGGATTTTTCTCCTTATCCATTCTAAATGCCATTCAGTTTCATTTGCAGATTTTAAATCCTTGTATCAAAACAGGACTCAAATTTGAAGGAACACAAGTCAGTTTATGGTTTATATTTATAGTGTACAGCATGTATGGTTTTCAAAAAGAGAATATAAAGACAATCTACGGTTCAACTAATTTTTCTTTCAAGCTTTTAGATCAACTGAACTGGAACTTAAAATTAGTGTCATATAGCCTCACAAGTTTGAATAAGAACACAGCTAGATTTGCAAGTTAACTTCATTAGTATGATCACTGTGCATCATAAAGTCATAATGCAAATATTAATCTGGATTCTAAGATGAAAACTCTAAGGGCATCTTTACACATGCTCCACAGGTGAGGAGGGACACTTTAATTAGAATGGCTCTGCGAGCATCGTTTGGTCATTCAAATTGGCAGGCTGCTGCTCTCTAAACTCAAACAACTTCATGATTCACTATCACTTACAAATATAAACTTTTTGGACTCATCTTTTTAAACTTTCTTGTTGAGGAAGAATGATTGCATATAGAGTTGGGGTAAAATATTCTAGGTCTTTGGCATACCTAATGCTCCTCTTCTCTCCTTGTCTGGCAGTAACAGGTGAGAAATGAATGGCAATTTAGAATCTCCTCACTTCTGGCAGAAACAGCAGAGGTCTTTCTCACTCACGTGTTGCTGTACCCATCTATTATCACATCTGATTTGGGGTGAGGGGTTGCTTGCCCCCTTAGAACAATAGTTCTTAGAATTAAAACTCCATTAAGTGATTGATGTAATGCATATCTCTCAGAAGTAGTGTTTCTGGCAGTTGCAAGACTCAGGCAGGTGTTATTACATGTCATGATTAATTAAACATTTTCAAGCTTTACTTCACAACTATGAGGACTAGTTATTTAATTTTTATTTTTGTAATGATTGCATCACATGACTTCATAATCTGATCTCTCACAAAAGCCTAAACTGTTTATAACTTTATTGGGCCCTGACTTCAGGGCTTTGTATTATAGTACCAAGGATGGACTTGGGAATAGTCATGCAGAAATTTACTTTCTTTCCAAGACAAACTTTTTCAGTATTTGCCAACTCGGCTGTCTGGTTTGACTGCCATGTAAATGACTAAAAGAATGTGTTTAACAGATGTTTATTTATGATTATAAAGTGCTTTTTACCTTCCATACCATAATGGAGTCTGGCTGTTTTAATTGTTGTTACTATATATTGCAATTTTAAGTGTTGAACTATTAACATGTATCTTGTATTTCTATGGAAGTACTAAACTCACACATTTGAGTACTTTCTGTCAATTTGAATGTCACCTATTTGCTGCTGGAATGTCAAGGCTGCAACTCTTAGAGTTTATTAGTACAATAGAGCCAAGAGGAGAACAAAGTTTTCTGTGAAGCCAAAGGAAGTGAGATATGCCAGGCAAATGGAATGAGTATGCTATTAAGTTTTGTTGTTAGACTAACTCTTCATAATCTAAATAATAAAGGGCCCAATTCTGCAATAGAAATAAATTATATATTTATAAATATATAAATATATATATCCATAATCTGGCAATATTTGAAACCAAATGGGGCAAGCACATGCCTTAGAAGTGTGTGTTTCTTCCGTCTCTCACACCTAGTATATAAGAATGGAATATAAGCTCCGTTGGGATTCAATACCATTTATCCTCAAATAGGTGAAAAAAAAAACCTTAAAGAACCAAATAATTATAAGGGGAAACTTGCAAAGATCCCTGTAAAATTACTGCATCCACAAAAGGCTGGGTGAACTGTTATTTGTTTTGCCCATCAAAATTGCATAACACCTATTTTTGCCTTCACTGTAGATGTGACCCTTAATGATCCCAGTCTTGAGAGATAATTATTGCTTTATTCTTCTACATTATTATTATTATCGTTGTGGCAACTTATACTCGACAGACCCTACATTCCAGAGAAGAAAAACTGTGTCTGGTTTTGCTTCCAGTAGGAATAACCCATAAACAGTTATGGTTCAATCAAAAGACCATTGAAGTCAATAAATGTTCTCCCATTGATATATGTAGGCTTTATTCTGAGGCACAAGACACTTAGGCAGAGAAAAAGAGAATCGCATGTTACTGGTGACATGCTCAGCATGTAATAAACTGTATCTCAGCTGGCAGTAGTATTTCTCTCAAGAGGTCACTTTTTATCAGTAAAAATAACTACCATCTGCAATATCTATTTTCAATTCAGTGCAGCAGACCTCATCTATTGGGATTTGAGGAAAACTTCTAATGCTGTGCCTTATGGAAAATTATTAGCCAAACTGAAGAGGACAGGGATCAAAGCTATAATATGAGGTGAATAAGGGGCTGACTGAAATGATGAAAACAGCAGATTATATATTGAAAGATGAGTGGTTACTAGTAGAGTTCCTCAGGAATCACTCTTGGAACCCCTCTTGTTTAACATTTTCATTAGCAGCCTCAGTGTAGGAATTAGATGTGTGCTTATGAAATTTGTGGATGATACTAAACTGGGGGATATTGCCAATGCACAGAATGCCCAGATTTTTATATAGAATTAATTATATAGGCACGGAGCATGAGAAACAGTATGAAGTATAATGGTATGAAGTGAAGTCATATATTTAGGAACCATTAAAAGAACTTTAGTTATAAATGGAGGCTCACATGCTGGAAGCAACAGAGGAAAGGGACCTACGTGCATTTGTTGACCATAAAATGATCATGAGCTACCAATATTATGTGGCCATGGAAAAGGAAAATAGAATTATAGGGTGTATTACCTGAGACATAATCAGTAGAGACAAGGAGATACTAGAACCATTGTGCAAACCACTGCTAAGATATAATTTAGAATATTAGGTACAGTTTTGGTTCCTGATGTTCAAAGAAGAATAGCCACCAAGAATGGTAAGAAAGGTTGGAAGAGCTTGACTTGTTTAACAGAGGCAAACAAAGGTTGACAAGGGACATGATTACTTTTTATAAATACATTTATGGCATTGTTCTTAGAGATGGAGAAGAGCTATTCAAGTTAAACAATAATACCAGTAAGGTTAAAGGCTATGTGACAGATTATGGGTTTTCTTGTGATATTTCTCCATCACTTGTGTTCATGTTGTTATAATATTGTGTGACTCAATGTACCTCCTGGCCTGTGCACAGAAAATAGAGAGTTAGTCGTCAGGGCTGGCTATGTCCAGAAGGAGATAAGATGGACTTTGAGGATCAGAAGGTCTTGAATGGCTTTGTTGGTGTATCAAAGAAGGTAAGATACCAAATACCAGAGGAGGTGTCCCTGGGGGACACTCTGTGATAGATTTTAAATTGGTTATAAACAAACTTAAAGTACAAATTAAAAAAATAGAGTCCAATTAGAAGGAAAGAGTTTTCAAAATATTGAAGGCAAAGAACTTGGAGCCCTTCAAGAGGAAACTTGATAAATTAATGGAAGAATAGTACAATAGAATAGGGCATTCTTACGTTAATTAACTACTAAGGTAATATGTAGATTCAGTTGTTTACACTCTTTATACTGGGATGGAGAGAGACCTCTTTTTCTGCACAAGAAATGTCTGTTCTGGAAGTTCTGCTGGTCATCTGTAGAGGCCCAAAATGTTGTTTGACTTACTGTTCTTCGTGATTACTTTATAGGCATCTGGCTGTTTTGTTTTTGTTTTTCTCTGAAGCATTAGATGTTGGCTATTGGTAAAGGTGAGAATTTTGAATTGTTAGGTATTGGGAAGGTGGTTTTCTTTTCTGTTAAGGGAAAGGGTTTTCTTTTCTGCCAGCTGTTTGCCATACCATAATGGACTTTTTCTCTTTGGTCAGATTGGCAAGGACTGTAGGGATTTTGCTTTTTCTCTCTAATGTTCCCTGGTCCTATATGTCAGATCCTCTCAGCATATATTAACCAATTTTCTACCTATACACCAGCAAAGCACAGGCTATTCCTTTTTCTTTCCTGCTTTTTGACTGTAGAACCATGTGGGTTGTTTTTCATTTTGTATTATGTGTTGTGGTTGTATTTTTCAAGGAGGTAGAGTAGATAGTTTTTCAGATGCTCTAAGTAAATGATTCCATGAATGTATAGTACTGGACCCTATGATCAGGAAAGCTTCTTCTAGCTCCTATTTTCCTAATTCTCAAAATAACAGGCAATAGGTACCCACTATCTTGGGGGTTTTTTCAGATCCCAAAGCTTTACGATGGTAGCTATTAAATAGTAGATGCAGTCAGCACATGCCAACAAAAACAAAATTTCAATAAAACATACAGACAAGTTCAATATTTTCTCATATTTTCAAGCAGCTCTAGTGATGATCCTTCTAGCCATTTGTATACATGTGGGAAAAGATATACATGAAATGGCTCAGAAAGGTCATGCACAAAGTTATATGAATCCAAGAATAAGGATTTAAATGACTATTGCATTCTCGTGAACCTAAGCTGCCCCATGTACTGTCATTATTAGCTTCATTTAAAAAGTTATGAGTTCTTCACCCATGCTGTTGACCTAACCCTCAAACCTGTAGCACATATCTGCTAGAAATTATAAAGGAGTTCCTACTGAGGGCAGCCTACACCACGGCTTCACTTGTCGTCCTATACACTAGTCCCTGGGTAGAGGGATGTGTTTATAATGATCTCTCTCAATTTGGCATTTATCATTGACCCTATTCCTCTGTGTGCTTTCAGCACAAAGGCCATCACAAAGCATTTCAAAGGAAGCAAAAGTTTAATCTGGTAACTTTTAAAGGGCTAGTAAATGTCTTATGTCAACTTTTAAAACAGTGGCACAGTTTCTGCAATCCTAACTGCCAGGGATGGGGTGCTCAAGAGCTGAAGGATGTAGGCTGTATTGTAATTCTATTTTGCTAGGACTTGTCAGCATTTTTCCCTATCTGTACTAAAACATCATATTTTTTCTCAGTAAAAAATACTGTCCTGGCAACAATGTCACTGTTCATGCTTGGAATCACAGGTGAGTTGCAGGATAGCTTGGCTATTCAGCACACTTAAGGGTTTTCTTGTATATTGGGACATACAATTTACAATAAAGAAAAGTTAGTACCAAAAAAAATTAAAACAAAAGAAACTTTGTTTAAGCTATTTTTTAATACCTCCCACAAACGTATCTAGGTGAGGCACTGCAGAGATATTACCCTGAAAAGAAAAAGAAAGATGAATATTTGTACCATTTGAAAACAATCCTCTTGTTGACTCCTCTTTGCAGTCAAAATACCAACTCTTGACTGCTGTTCTGAGGACCTGTGTGTCAAGCCAGCGCACCTAGGTGGGTGCAAAATTCAGATGTGCTTCCCTTGATCAAAAGCAGAGTTACTTTCTTTGTTCTTCTAAAGCAGCAATCTAGAAGTTTTCTTAAATTGTCTATACAGAAACAAAGAGTTCTTTGATTTGTAACACTCCTTACTTTTGTTTGTTCCAGTTTGTGCCAAAAGAACATAAGAACTTAGAACATAAAAACTGCCATTTATTGCTTTAGACCATAGGTCCATCTTGCCCAGGATCCTATGTCATATACCATAGTATCATAATATCTAGGGTCAGAAGGGGCCTAGAGCAGGCCATCTAGTCTGACCCCCTGCCAATGGCAGGAAACAAGTGCCAGGGTCACAGGACCCCAGCCAAGTACC
>JAGPOW010003395.1:9177248-9213178 GCA_030014935.1 Caiman crocodilus | reverse complement strand
AGTTTTAGGTCATGCCTAGGACCAGGAGCCTCCTGACCATCCCCTACAGCTCCTCCCTTACCTCTAGATGATACCAGAAGCCCTGCAGCCAGACAATGTTGTTGCCTAGACTTCCAGCAGCAAAATGCCTTGTTTATATGGGCAGCCCTGAATCCAAAATGGCTGCACTAATCAGGCACCTGCTGGCTGCTGTTTTCAGGCCCTTCAGTGGCAGGCACAAACAGTGCCCTGCCACAGTAATGCTAAATTGTGTCACAAATGTGAAAAATTAAGAGATAACAGTGTAATGTAAGCACTTGACAAGATTTATTGTTTTTAATAGTGAAATTATTTTTATTATTCAAATGAAAATTCATTCAAGAAATTCATATTTTCAAATCCCTATTAAAAACATTTATGAACTATACTAAATGCCTAGTTTAAATCTACATATTATTTAGCTACACTGCATTCTAAACGTGGAGCAAGTAACCAGTCAGGCTGCTTGCAGACATTAAAAAAATGCCAAAAGAACCAAATGTGCTTGACCAGAAGAAGCAGCGCATTACTTTGACTCAGTTCTGCGGCATCTGTATAAATCAGGTGTTTCAGTGGGGCTTTTTGCCGATTTATCTAAAGCTGATTTAATCAGCTAATAGATAGAAGTACCAAAAAAGCTCCACTAAAGTGCCCAATTGATATAGAGGTTGGGCAAGCTGGGTCCAACTAACAGACTGCCTCGTCTTGACATGTGTTGAGCTTGGCGCAGGAGCATGCCAAATTTAAAGTAAAGCATCATTTTTTGGTCTTTTTTAACATCTAGTAATCAGCCTTGTATATTATTGTCACACTTCATGACCGTATTGTTTATGTAAGTTAGCATATATTGTTTTATGTTGAATATCAGCATCATAGCAGGTGGCAAGCCATGGAAGACAATATTACTCTCTGGGTTCATATCCTGAAATTGATAATGCCAGCACTCACTCTGTTCACATTTGCAGGATGTGCTGGGGAAACGTGTTTGTTTGTTTGGTTTTTTGGGGGTGGATTTCCTCACACTAGCTCTCTGTCTGCTTCTGGGTGATACTGGTAGGTTTTGGGGGCCACAAATGACAAAAGCAGTGGTTTGCTGTTAAGATCAGATCAACAACAACTGAATGGGACCCTGTAAATGAGCTGATATCAATATTAATAGGAGATTACTGTATTTTCATGCATATAGCCAGCACACAAATATAACCTGCACCCATGCATAACCTGTGGAAAATTGCATTTTCGCATAATTTTCCATGAATAGTCCACACCCTTGTATTCCCTGCACCCCTGTGCGAGGAGGAGACGCAGCCCCCCCAGCCCACCCATGTGGCGCGGCACAGCCCAGCCTGTCCCAGCCCCTGTGGCAGCGCTGACACAGCCCAACTTGGCACCCCCTGCCCCAGCCCCCACGGCAGCAGCAGTACAGCCTGGCCTGCCCCGACCCTCAATGCAGCGGCAGTGCAGCCCAGCCTGCCTTGGCCCACACTGCTGCTCCCTGCCTGGCCCCCACAGCAGCGGCACAGCCCAGCCTGGCAGCCCGGCCTGCCCTGGCCCCTGCAGCAGCAGAGACAGAGTCCAGCCTGGCAGCCTGGCCTGCTCCGGCCCCTGCACCAGCGGTGGCACAGCCCAGCCTGCCCAGGCTCAGCTGGCTCCACTGTGTCCCTCCAGCCCACCTGTGCTGCCACCCCCCGCCCCAGCCCCCTTTTGAAAAATAGTCCGTGCATAGCCTGGATAAATGATACAGACTTGGAGATGTATGTATACCTTGAATAATGGAATATCCAGATGAAAGGATCAGCAATGGTTCAGAAGTCTGTTCTGTTCTTCCTCTAGAAGTTGGCAGTTCTGCTGACAAATGGTTTGGCACTAGAAAGTCTCATTTTGCATATGGTCATAATGGTTACAGAGGTCTGCAGAAGACAATTGGATGGCAGTGGATTGTTTCTTTGGTCAGCTAAAGGCAAGATGGAACTACTGCTAGACACTGTAGAGTCTTTAATGCCATGTACATTATTTGGACATACTATGTGCTTCACAGTGCTTGGGAGCTTAAGGAAAAGTGGGCACATCTATACATGCATTTATGCCAGCTGGAATTTACTGTACAGTGAGTTACTGCTCAGTAAGTAGGAATAGGTCAGTGTCCACATGGGCAGGCATTAAAATGCCTTAAAACTGTTACAGTTAATCCCAAGTAACTCCACACACAGTGTTAGTATGCAGTAAGGCATCTACATGTGTACTGCTGTGCAGAAACTAAGGAGGTGTAAATTTGATATCTGTAAGATGCAGGTATCAAATTTATACTCAAGTCAGCATAATTCACTGCATTTACTGAACAGTACAGGTGTACACATGTAGATACATGCTCATACTGTGCAGTAAATTTGGTTACTGCATAAATAACCATATATAATGGTTATATACATTATAATGCATATACATATATATAATCCATATACATATATAATGCATATATGTAAACATTCCCAGTATGTGTGAAAGGCAACTAATGGATGATTCCAGCCTCCACTGAAGGAAGGTCATTAGAGAAGTTTATTTAGCCCTCACCTGAAAAAACATAATAAGTCACAGCTTGTCTGTTTTCTCCTCAGATATTTTGCTTCTGTTGCACAAAGTAACTTAATTTTTCATTTTGAGACTGATGCTGATTTCAAATGAAACCCAAGTAAGTTTCATTGTACTTGACTTGACTCATTAGTTAAGCTTTCATTTTATTTTTTATCTCAGTTTTTGGGTTTGAATAAGGTCACAGAATACTACAGCTTCTATTCTGTTTGATGGCTTTGATGGGTCGGCTCCATTCTAGAAGGTGGAAGAACATCAACAAAGAAATCAATTTTTATGAAGAACAAATGTATAAATTAAACTACACTGCTGAGAACATAACAAAAGCTCTTTGGGACTCTCTCTTTCGTTTGTCATAAAGACTGAGCCTCTGCCTTTGTAGTGAACAAAATTAATCTCCTGCAATCAATGAAGATTACATGGAAAATGAAAAACTGCAAACTGTCTGAGGGGCAGTAGGAGACAGCCTTTTAAGCATTAAATACAGCTGAATGATCTGAGAGAAAAAAAAATTCTGAAAAAGTTCATTTGAATTGAAAAATGAATTTGAAATTGTCTTTATTTGTGATCTTTCCGTGTTTAGTTCCCATGAATGACTAAGCTTTTTAGCTTAGTAAAAAATTATACTTTACCTAGAATGCATGCATACTCAATAAAAAAAAAAATTCTAAATACTATATTGTCTATTTCACAATTAATGATTAGCTAAATACATCATCCAATCAGGAACCAGAAATAAAACAACATGGCGTTTCAAATGGTCCAACTGCAACTAGCTGGATACATCTATATGAGATGCTTTACTTCCTATTAAAGTAAGTTACTGTGCAATAAGCATCACCATCTATATGCAGATGCTTACTGCACAGAATTTTGCTGTAATTGTGAATATCCTTGCTACCTGTAAATATAAGTAGCAAATTTACTTGCAATTACTTACTGCACACTAATGCATGTGTAGACACCAACCATGAGCAAATTTGCTCCTGGTCAGCCCCACCACCAAGGGTGCCACCTACAGCTAAGCCCCATGGCTGGGAGCTTCTCCAGCCTCAGGACTGGGATGGCTCTTTGCCTGCTCCATCCCCTGGCCCCAGGAGAGATGTGTAGGGGGTGCACACAGGTGCACATGCAACCCCGAGCATGGTGGTGCACCCCCTACAAAAAGGTGCCACCTCCCTGCAGGTGGTCACTGCTCCTCACCCCATTGCCGACACCACCAGTAGCATCTGCAGGCAGTCCATTATACCTGCTGGCCACTACTGACATTGCTGGTGGCATCTGCAGGTGATTGCCAACCTCTAGTTGGTGCTCACCACCATTCCCCCGCCACTGACAGCACCAACAGCATCTGTGGAAGCACTCCACTTACTGCCACCATGCACCTGCTGCCACTGCCATGCTTCCACCACTGCTGTGCCCCCCAGCCACCGGAGGCACACATCATTCATGTCTGGCCTTTAAAAGCTTGTGGGGACACTGGGGCCCTGAGATACTTGCAGACAGCCTCTGGCCACTCCAGGTCTGGGATGAGGTGCAGTGGCACCTCCACTGGCCAGGTGCCCCTGCTCTGGCCTTTGCTCTGGTGCCCCTACCACCCAGCCCCCCTGCCTGAGCCCAGCCCCACCACTTTCCCTGGCTTCATGTGGCCCTGGAACAGGAGCAGTCTGCAGCAGGGCCATGACCATGCGGGGCCCCTCTGGTCACAGGAAAGGGAAAAGCAGTGTCTGCTGTCACTCACAGGCAAGTCCCCTTCTCACCGGCCTCAGTACAGTGTATGCACCTGTGAGGGAGTGGACAGAGGCCAGGATACTGGGAATTGGTCCCCAGGCTCCACCCCTAGGTGCCCCCACCCCACAGCCCCTGACTCCAGGACAGCACACATAGCACTAAATAAGGTCTGCACAGGGAAGAGGATGCTTTATTGGTAGGGGGTGAAGGAGCTCTGTGGGAGGCAGGTGGAAGGGCTCTGTGGTTCAGGGCAGGAGGGGCTGGGGCTGGGGATGGTGTGAGGGAGGAGGTCCTGTGTTTATAGAGGAGAATAAAGTGCTTTTCTGAGAACTGTCCACACTGAGTGTAGTGCTGGGGGTGCACAGTGGAGTTGGGGTCCATGGATGGATGTCCAGGTGAGCTACAGAAGGGAGTGCAGAAGGTACGCTGGTACCCTGGCCCCTGCTGATGGATCAGCAGCTCACCTGGGGCCTCAGCTGGAAAGGCAGGGGGCTGCCCCGTCACTCTCAGTGTCCTTACACCTACTGTGTCTCCTCTGCCCAGGCCTCATAGATGTTATGCAGCATGCAGGCTGCAATGATGACCCAGGGGTGTGGGCCTTGGCAACCTTGAGGCAGGTAGTAAGGATGTGTCAGTGTCTCTTCAGGTGGCCTAAGGTGCGCTACATGAGTGCATGAGCCCAGCCCATGAAATGTGCCTGGTGGAAGTCCACCTCACTGGTATGGGGCTGTATGAACTAGGGGAAGAGTAGGTAGGTGGGACCCCTAATGAAAAGGGGCAGGATCACCACCATGGCTGGAGGTCTAGCACCCCTGGCACGTAGCACTCTATCTTCATCAGGGCTGGCAGAGCAGAGCTGCGGAAGACACAAATGTCATGGGCATTGCCCACCCAGCTCGTGCTCACATTAATGAATGCACCACAGTGATCTACAAGTTGATGGCTTGGACCATGGTGGAATGGAAGCCCCACTGACACTAGTAGGAGCTGTCATTATGGGGGGGGCGGGGAAGAGGGGTGGGTAGGTGACAGGGATGTGGGTCCTGTCCAGGGCCCTGGTGCACTGGGGGAAGCCTGGGGCCTGGAACCCCAGCACCACATCCAGGCTGTCACACACATGGAGCACAGTGTACCTGAGCATGTCCTGGAGGGTGCCACATACCTCCAGAATCACCTCCCTGGAAGTTGCCTTGCCCAAGCTGAAGAGATGACCAACAAGTAGGCTGGCAGGAATGGTCAGCTCAAGCAGGGTGATGGCTTGCAAGCTGCCTGTGGGGAGAAGCCACTACCAGGTTGGGCTGGAGCTGCTCAAGACAGGTCCTAGAAGGTGTCCAGTATCATGTGAAAGGCCTCCAGCCACTGCTTATCATTCTAGGGGTCTGGATAATATGCAGTTTTCAGTTCTGGCTGGCCAGGTAGGTCCACAGACAGTGGGACTGAAGGCCCAGGAACATGTAGACAAGCATGGTGGTGGCATACAAGAATGTGTCATCTGCATCCCTGCCAGGGTCCAGGCAGCAGCACAGGGTCTGAGAGGCAGCAGTATGGGGGCAAGATGCTTGGGACTACAGTGAGCCAGGAGTGCTTTCAGGCCAAGACTGAACCCCAGCACTACTTCCAGGGGGTCACACACATGGCAAACATGCATGGTGGCAAACGGGGGCCCAGGGCAATAGATATCACTCCCATGGCCTGGGGGTAGAACAGCAAAAGCACAGCAGGCAGAGGCTGTGACAGCAGTCATTGTATGCTACCACCATATTGTGCATGATACTCCAGGCCAGAAAAGCAGATGGCCTGGGAGCAGTGTACGGGGCTGCCTTTTAAAGATGGCTGCTGGCCACAAACAGCTGCAGCTGGTGCCTTCAGCTCCCCCAGCTGCTGCAGGCAACCAGTGCAGGGCCATTGAGGCAGGAGCAGACTGCTGCTATGGGTAGCAAATCTGCTCCCAATTCCCCACATGTGTAAAATTCTGCCCAGGGTAGGAGATGTATTTGGTAGCTGTGTTGGTCTGAGACAAAAAGAAATGCAAAAATTGAGAACTCTTGATTCAGAAGTGATTCCTTTTAATAGACCAACTAGGAAATTGCAAAAATAAAATAAAATCTTCTGCAAGCTTTCAGACTCAAACACGCTTCATCAGTCTCTGGGAAAATTAAAGATGGTAAGAAATCTCCATAGGTAGAAAATAAACTTCATTTCTGCACATAGGAAACTGGAGATGGAAAATCTGTCCCTCTGGGTCCACAAGAATGTCTCTGTCAGTTGTTCTTAATTGCTCTTTGTTGTGTAGATCAAGAAGGCTTAAAAATCATTCTTGTTCTGCAATGGAGTTTGAAATCCAAAATCAGGTAAAATTTGGCATCTTCTGTTTCAGGTATGTATCCCACCTCACAGCATTTGTGATGTAGTCATGACCACTGTGAAATGTTTATGGATAATCTGCACAACAAGAACTATACAAAGCTAGAGTCTATTCTCCTCCTTAATGTTTAACAAAGAAAATAAGGAAAACATAAGCAGATAAACTAGAAATTAATTTCCCATTTTCAGTGTTAAATTATTTTAAGTGTGTTTTAAGTAAGCTCACATTTTCCTGAGCTGACTCCCAACTGTGTGTATGCTGTCACCACTGGGCATATGAGAAGGAAATGGGAAGACTTAAATAGTGGAGGTAAGATATTCTATGCACAAGCACTCCTAAGAGGCTGGAACAAGCTCACTGAGACCATGGAGACAAAGGGAGAACTGCAAGACAACTAGGAGATACAGGCATATAGCAAGTATAGCAAAATTGTTCCCATGGGCACCTGAAGAGAAAATAAACAAAATTTAGGCAATTCATTTCTGAAAAATAGCATTGTTACAGTATCCATAACCCCTCTAGATGCTTACATTCATTGCACACCTCCATTTTTGCATGGAAAGTGTCCTGGAGACGTATATGTGGGCTTTTACACATACTTAGAATGAATCAGCTGGTCTTACCTCTGCCATGGGCCAGATTGATTCCCTGAAGGGGCTGATCTGTTAAGTTCTCTCAGAGCACGTGCAACTCACACTCATAGCCATTTAAACTCATAAGCATATCTAATAGTGGTTGAGCCTGCTTTTTGCCTAATGGCTGAGGGCTGGAGCATTTAATTAGGATGTGGGACAGCTGGAATCCATGAAACACTCAGCCTGAGGACATTTAAACCCAGCCCTGCCAGAGTAGCATCTTAACAACCAAGCTATAGAATAGCCTGAGCGTGGTGTATACTTCTCTCAGGGAAGCTATGGTACTGAATGGCTAAGAACTGAAGATTCATGGGTCTAGAGAGAGCAAGAAAATGGGGACCATTACTACATTACTCAGTTGCAAGGGCAAATCTGTGGCGGAGGGCAGTTGCTCTTCTGATCTCTCTTCCAAGAGATTCTTAGGCACTTTCTATTAGATAGTCATTGAGCATAGGAAAAAACACCAACCCAGGTAGTAGGGTCATATATCCAGTTGCCAGTTTCAACAGGAGGACTAGGAATGTTCCATCCAGCTTATACTATATCTTAAGGCATTCTTTGGGGAAACAGGAGGGAACTTTAAGGGTGGCCTGGATCCCTAGTCTCCTATTTCCTCAGTAAGCCTTCTAGTAATGAGCAGGTACAAGTACTGTAGTCAGTTAGGTGCTTACTCCCAGAAGGATGACTTGTGTTTTCAGATCCCAGGTAAAGACTGAGATGGTCAAGATACTTTATGCTTCCCTTTAGTGTTCCTCTGGACTCTAAATGACTATTCTTATAGACTATATAGAGGCCACAGGCACCTAACTCTATTTGAATCACTTGTTTAATGCAAAGCATCTGATTTCAGGTGTTAAAATTGTAAGCACCTATATGCTCAATCAGGAAGTAGGTGGGAACAGTGATTCATTCCCAATTTTCTATCATGACACCCAGATAAAATAAGGGGGGAGGAGTTCACTGAAGGAGCTGAGACTGGTGGGAACAATATTAACAGTGCTACCAGGAGTGGCAGACTGGGCCATGGTAAGATCTTTATGATCCTATGTTATGAGTAGCTAAGCTGGCTACTCTCTGAAACTGCCCCAGAAAGTGACAAATAGGAAGAGCAATTTTTAGAAATGTCTATGTGTTATCAAGCCATATATTGCATCTGCGTTTCCAGTGAAAGAAAATCTGTATAAGATGAGGTAGTAATATTAAAGACCAAGATATATGTGATGCAGTTTAGGTTCCTTAGATCGCCAGACAACATAAATAGGGAGAAACACCTTCCCCCCCCACAAAATTTCTTGAAAGTTGACTTGCAAAAGCTCTATGGCCCATATTTCGGAAGGAAATCTTTTACTGATAATGGAAATAATCCCTAGTAAAAAGAACTGCTATACTTAAGCTTTCAGATCTGAAAGATCAAGAAATGAATTCTCGACAGTACAAGACAAGTGGAATCTTTGTCCAATACATGGGTCTTTTTTTTTTTCTATCCAACAGCAGTCCTTCATGCACTCTATAAGGCTCTTCTGAGAGAGGGATTTCACAGTAAATTGATTATAGAGATATACTTAGGGGGAAGCAAAAACAACAACAACTCATGTTCCTAAAGGAAAGTGCCAGCAGAAAGGAGGACTATGAAAAAATGTGAAGAGGTCATTTGATGACAGTTGTTAAACAGCTGACATTAGGCTGAAGTGAGAAATACAATTTAGGGATAAGTTATTCTTTGGCCTATCACACACATATGATTATAAGAGAGGGTAAAAACCCACCTTACATTCCTGGAGAATAAGCTAAACCTTGTGCAGAAGGGTAGGCAAGTACGGCTTCCTGGAACCATATTTTTTTTTTCATAGTAACTAAAACCTAGTTGAGGCTTTGAAATGTTTTATTCTACTGTGGTGAAATGTTCAGTGTGTGTGTAAAAGAAGCGTAAAAGCATAAACAAAACCCATGTCTTTCCCTCTCCCCCACTTTTCCTCCTTTCTCTCCCAAGAATACCTAAGAGTCTAGGGTTTGAGATCTTGTTTAGGATGTGAAAGACTCATGTTGAAATCATTGTTTCAAATCATGTAGAGCAAGGGTCTTCATGGATCTTTTGTGTCTGATGAGTATCTTCACCACCTGGTTATTTTCTGTTCTTGGCTGGGACTTTCAGTAGTGTGTGTCTGTGGTTTTGGCCAGAATTTCCAACCCAGACCTGAGAATCTCTCTCATCAGAATGGACCCATTTTAAGAAAACATTCTGGTTTTGCCCAATACTTTTGGACAGACCTGGTATATAGAGGTTTATACTTAGTGTTTTTTTTCTTCAAAAGCTTTATCAGCATAGCTGACAAATCTTGTAATTGAAACATGTAGTACAGCAGACTGCCTTTTACACAAAAGGGAGTATTTAGACTGGGGAATGGGGATGCATAAAAGGACAAACAATGTTCTATAATACTGTTGTAAGATAGGTTCAAGGTGATAAACACACATGAACCTGGCACCTGAAATAGTGGATACTCAGTATAAAGCAATCATATACCATTTAATATTATTAATGTTGATAATATTATCAAACTCATTATTTTCAACAACATTATGTTGAAGAAGAATGTTATGGGTTTTTTCCCCACAGTCAGTGGGAACAATTTTTATATACATTTAAGTGTACTCATACTGTGGCTGCCACACAAGTTTAATAATACCTGCTGCCTTCTAGTTCTGCCAGCTGGCATTGCTTACTGCTTTATAAATGCAAAACAATATATCATAATTCACGAGGAGTTCAGTAAACTGAATTGATATTGTAAAAATACATTGATTTTTCTCACTCATCTTACTTCATTTATATTGCAAAGCAGCAGGCATATTATAGATCATGAATGTAATCATTATAAAAAGATTTTTTTTGTGGAGGGAGAATTAAGAAAACAAATTAACAAACCAAAGTAAAATTGCTCATTGTTGGCATTGGACCTACAGAAAGGGTCTGAATTTGAAAAGTATGCATGTGTAATTAAATCCACACAGATATACCTAGAGTTATTGTAACTGTACATGCAAAAGACCAAGTTGATATCCAATGAGCCACTTGTGTTCCCAGTTATCCAAACTGTCCATTAAATTGTGCAGATAACAGGTGTGCAGCTTAAAAAAAACCAGTGCTAATATGATGAAATTGCTTTTTAAAGAATTTTAGACCTGCAATGTCAGAGATTATATCACGATCAATAATACTCCAAATTAGAGTTCAGTTCAAAGCTGCTCTAGCACGTCATCTATTTAAACAGCTTAGTAATGTCTGTAGAGAGAAAGTTCAAGCGTCTGCTAACAAGATTTTTCTTTGAACAGAAATTGCAAGACTAAAAGAAGGTCATTTGTCAAAGTTTCATAAACAACCACCCATTCAAATAAGCAATACTGCTATTCTTTTGCCTGGAGATGATTTTCATTCATGCAGACATTTATTCCTCATTCCACAACACCTTTTTTAAATCTCTTCTTTTATCAGTAAGCATTTCAAGATAAATTGTTGGTTTACAAATGAGCTAGCTTCAAGCCCTATTTATATTGAAGAATGGATAAATACATGAAAGAGGAAAGTAGACCACTGTAAGCAACCTTTGTATGGGCTGAAAATTTCCTATGGCCCTATTAAATACTATCTTACTAGTCAGTTCAATCTACTTTGTGCACATCAGGTCACTGACCTCACCCAGAATTTAGAGAATATTTGACGTGCTCACAAGTTTTAACTGTGATAGATAGATGCATATCCATCTAGATAGATATATCTATCTATATCTGTATACCTATACCTTTTAATTCCTAGTTTTATAATTCACATCTTATATAAACATGGCACAGGAATACTCAACCTTCCTGTTAGCCTGCTGGTCTCTAAACCCTTGTGTAACACAGAGCAGAAGTAGCATAACAACAGCCTAATGCCCCACTAACAGCCTAATGGGAGTGTGGGTGTGTACGTGTGTGCGTGTGCATGCACCAGAATGGAATTAGGGGACACCTCACCCTCCGATTTCTCTTTCTTCCTCCCCCCACCGCACACCTTGGACCTTCCCTGAACAGGGACGGAAGAAAAGCAGTGGTAGCACATGATAGTCTGAGTTACCCTGATGCCGGAAGAGATATAACTTCCTTTTTTGGCTGCCAAAACCAGGGTTATTTTGGCTGCTTAGCATGTATCATGGCAATAAAGGAGGTGACATCTTCCCTAGCAGCACTGAACTGCTGGATCCTATTCCTGTGCTGCCACCACTACTCCTCTTCCCTCCCTGTTGCTGGAGCCAAAGCCAGAGCGACTGTATGAAAGACGAAGGGTGCAGTACTGATCTTCTGCAGAGCACTGACTTCAATGGGAAATGAAAACAATTTATATGCAATCGTATAAATTGCATATTATTTGCAATTTTGGTGATGCCTTTCATGGCAAGAGCCATTTATCTAGGAGTCACAGAGTCAACATAGTAGATGATCATTTATAATTAGAATTCTATGGGAACATTTATGCTATCCCAAATATTCACAAATAGATTTTCCAATACATGTAGGAGTGATAGTGGTCTGCCACATTTGCCTGCTCCTTCCCAGTCCACTTTCATTTCCCGTCTTTCACCTGCCGTACTTCAACGTTGTTTGTTGTTGTGAAGGTGGGACATTGGGGCCAGTGGCAGCCTTGTGGGTAGCCTGGTATGTTTGGCCAGGCCAGCCCCCTAACTGTGTCCTTTTGCCCTCCTATGGTGCTTCCCCTTTAAAGGGAGATCTCCTGAAGGTTTCTGAGGACTTATTGGGGTTCCAGCTGTCACCTCCTCAGCCCCCTTTTTCTCTCTGTCTGTGCCCTCCACCTTGATCTACTAGTCAAAACTTTAGCTCAAGGCAGGCAATTATTTTGGGCAGACGGCCACTTACCGAGTTTTGGCAAGGCATTGAGGGCTGCATGACAAGCAGCCCAGGGCATATTTATATTAATTTTCTAAATGTTTTAGGGGCCCCATGGGCCAGATAGAATGGTCTAGATGGCTGCATCCAGCCCCCAGGCCATATTTTGCCCACCCCTGCCTTAACTAATGGGGTAAATGTTGCCAGCAGGCCCTGCCTTCATGGTAGTCTTTGCCCCCAGGTCCCTCTGGAGGCTATCTGTTCATCTCTAGAAGCCTCTCACTCCTGAGAGCTTCTCTCCCTGCTGCAGGCAAGCAGGGCCCTCTACCATGGTTAGAGGTCAGGCTTAAATCCCCTAAGCCCAGTCTCCCTCTGGCCATATGACTGGGTCCTCTACACCCAAGTGACCTAGGGAATCTAGTTGCACTATTAGCTGCCTGACCTTATTAGTCCTTGGCTCAGCCCATCTGTCTGCTACTCCGAACTGCCTTTCCTGGCCCTGGGTTTCCTATCCTCTCAGACCTCACTTGCAGGGGTTCCCAGGTACAATATTTTAAAGAGAATTGCATAAGGTTTGGAAAAATCTGCAGTACACTAAACCAGTTTACCCCAATTCTTCATATTATATGGTTATTTCATTCTGCTTGGTTTTGCAGATACTTTAGGAGGGAATTGTACTCGAGCTACACAGGTAGTGTAATTAACAAATACTTGCCTTATTTGGTGTGGTCATGTAGTAAATATCTATGCAGTGCCAAGCAGAATATGGTCCTGGCCTGTTTGAGCTCCAACTGAAAAGAAATACCAACAACAACAACACAGTCCTCCTTTCCACAAGCAATAATCATAAAAAAAATACATATTCTGAGAAGCTCTGTGGGTCTAGATTCATAGCTGCATTCTCATAAAGTTGGTGCTATACCACTTTTTTTACTTGTTTCATCCTGAGGTTATTGGAGACCAAAGATGTGCTTGGCATGACTTAAAGCAGACAATTCACAATAGATGTTAAAGCACAAAGAATGTTCTTTAAAATAATGTTAAAGGCTTGACAAACGCAGTAAGCAAGGAAATTCATAGTTAAGGCTGTAGGACTGTGTCTTATACCTCCTGAATTTCTTTTCCCATTCAAAGCAGTGCTTCAGGTGTTAGCTGCATGGCTTAGCTATCCTCTTGTTACATCCTATTGTAAGGTCATAGAGGAGTGCATGATGTTACAATTCATGTAGCACATACTGAAGTTCCTGGGCCGTTAGAACTGCTTTAACATAATCTTTCTGGACTTTTATTTTTAAGGCAGTTTAATAGAGCAAACAAAATGAAAATGCACAAGGCTTAGAGACTCTTAATTATGGCTTTTATATGGGGGGAGAGAAGGGAGAAAATCTTCTGCATCTCATTTATTATTATTATTGTTGTTGTTGTTATTATTATTTACATCTTCAGCATCACTGGTAAAGACAAAATGTCATGGCCACCCTCCTTTGGCTCGTCTCTGCTGGACACATTTCTCTGCCCAGTCCATTAATGTATTTACAGGTTAATCTAAGTCCAGCTGTGCCTACTTGGATCACAACCTGAGCTTTTAATAATAAAAAAAAAATAGTTATAATAGTTTTAATAAAAAAGAGCTTTTAAAAAATGGAAAACCTTTTCATTCTGATTGATTGCTGCATTTTCAGTGTAGTCCTTATACATTTTATACCTGGTATGCGCAAATTACATGTTCTCTGACCGTTCTTTATGTACTTAGATGGCTCATAGAAGTATAGAGGAGGAGCAGGCAAAATATAGCCCTCAGGCCAGATTCAGTCCACCAAGAAATGCTCTCTGGCACACAGGGTGCTCTACAATTTAGAAAATGACTACGTGCTGGTGGCTGCCTGTCAAAGCTGATGAGGCACCAGTGAGAAGAAGAGCTAGCCGCAGAACTCAGCAGCGGCAGCAGTAAGGCCCATTCAGCCCTGTGGTAGTGCTCAGGGTGGGGTGGCAGAAGTGCAGAGCCTGGGCGCTGGAACTGAAGAGAGCCGTGTGCCATGAAGCCAGCATCCTGGCCCCACTTGCTGCTAGGTGCAGGTCATGAGGAATGGTGGGGAGCTCAGTGTCATGGATCTGTGCCAGATCCACCCCAGTCTCTGCTGCCCTAGCCAAGCTCCATGACCTGCACTGCTGGTTTCATTGTGCAGGGTTCGGCTGGGCTGGCCCTGTATAGTATCACCGCCTGTAGTTAGGGATCAGGGTTGGAATGCAGGAAGCTGCACACTATGAACCGGGCTAGGCAGGGCTGGCCCTGCTTGCTGCCACCACATGCAGCTCCAGGGGCTACAGCACTCCAGGGACTACAAGGACTTTTCTCCCAGACATATGTGCACGCACACACCAAACCCTCCCACGTACCTCAGCCCCCCACCATGCCCCCAAACACACCCACACCCCACCATACAATATCCAAGAATAATTGGGCTGCTATTATTCAATTTTTTTTTTGTTTTCAAGTTGAGTGTACTTCTGTGGTGAGGGGAGGGACTTCCAGTGGCAAAGGTCCTGAAAAGTTAGAGATGGGCCTTCTGCTTCCAAGATGATGACCAGCTGGCCAGGCACCTGTCAAGGGGCTACCCTTGCGGCCTCACCAAAACTTAAGTGGCCCTCCAGCTGAAATAATTACCCACCTCTAGCATAGAGTCTAGCACTGGTCCTGGGGACAAGGTAGCAGACTCACGTTCTTCTTTAGAACAAATAATACGTGCACAAATTTTCAAATGGTTAGCATCAGACTTTATAAGTAGATTGTAGTTTCCTGGCTTCTGATTAAAAAAGCCGTTCTGCTTTTTTTTGCTAAGTAACTTCAGAGCAATCTGCACAAAGACACGCTACCAAAGGCAGTTAAAAAAATTCAAATGTCTGTAATGGTTTTCTGAAATGTTATAAATGGAATGACTGGGATAGTGTGCTGTTCTCAATAGTCTACTCTCTCACCACTTGCTGATGTCACACTGAGGTGTCAATTAAAGATGATATGTGCAAATCATTTAGGGTTATAAAGAGATAAAAGAAAAGGTTACAAAACATGAGGTCATGGCTTGGCAATTAAAAAGGCGATAAATGAAGATGATTTATGGAAGAAAATATGAACAGTAAGAAATGGAAGATACTGATTATAGTCATACATTTAAACACATTCTACTTAGTTAAAGGTTCACAGCTGCCCCTCTTTAGAATTGAACAATACACCATTGCACATATTAACTGAGCTGTATGAGGAATAATTTAAATGAAAACAACAAAGCTCATTGTGAGACTGAAATATACGTTTAACAGCTGACAATAAGTTAGGACTCAGTTATGAATCAGATTTCACACCCACACAGGATAGGAAGGGGAGGAAACATGACACTAATAGTATGAATCATAATGCAAGTGAAGATGGCCACCACAAGGCCTTTGGTCACCCAGTCTCACTTGTGCAAGGATAGTGAGTGGCACACAGCCAATGAAGCACAGCTGAGCAGGAGCAGAGGGGTAAATAAACCATGACATAAAAAGGGTGATAACTTCTTTCTTTCCCTGGAAGTAAAGGAGACTCAGCCAGAGTCATAGTTTGATTTGTGCTCGGCTTCTAGGGCAACCAAACTGTACAATGCTCCTTCCTCACTCAGATCAATTGTAAGATCCCAATCTTATCAGTCAGGTCAAATTGTTATGCAAGTGCACAGCTACAGTGGTCTATATATCAGGGAGTTATGTGGGATTTAGGAAAGGTCCCTCCAAGCTGCATGCTGATAATAGATTAATACCCTATCTGCTTTTGGTCCTTTAGAGAGCTCTCTGCAGGAGTCTCTATGTATGGCACTTACAGCCATGTATGGAAAACAACAACAGGGATCAACACAACCACACTCCTTAACCTCCACCCCATTTTCTAAGCTTCATCCACATCATAGTTCAGAAAGCCTGTGCAAGCTCTGTTCTGTGCCTTCCCTGCCTGGGCTCCCTAAATGCTGACCTTCGTGGGCAATATTGACTGCACTCTGGCCCACCTAGGGATGTACAGAGGAAGGCTGGATTTGACAAAAGTGAGTAGACTTTAAATTAGTGGTGATGCATATGGGGGTGCATGTGCACCCCCTGAGAGTGCTGGTGCACCCCCTGAGAGCAACATTCCCTGCTTAGGTGATGGGCAGGGGGAGCAGGAAAGAGTACTTGTGCCCCCCTTGAAAGTGCCAGGCGGGGAGTGGGGGAGCCAGAAACAGCAATCCTCACAATCCCCCTGGGGCCAATCAGGGGGAAGAGGGGCGTTCCTCTGTGGCCAATCACATCATCCCAGAAGTGCCAGCGGCACACCTGGAAGTGCCAGCACTTCTGCATCAGCCTAATCAGCCTTTGGAGGATGCTCCCCCCCCAGTTGGTATGATCAGCTGCAGGGTGACCCCTCCCAGTTGCTGACTGGCCCCGGGGGAGGGGCAAGTGCTCCCCTGACTTAGGAGGCACCAGTCACCCATGCTTTAAACGTAACGATAAAAAAAAATCCTTTAAAAGGTAGTATACTTGTTTATAGGAAAGGCTTTTTAACTCACTTAGAATAGCTTGAATTCTCCATATACTTAAAGTAATATAAATAATCAAACTCACATATGAAATTTCTGAGCTTTCCCACATGTTAGAGACTATAAATTGTTTTGTGTGTGTGTGTGTATTGATTTCACAATACACCCCCCCCACCACCCTTTCTTTAGTAAGGCCTGAATCTGGGGTATGGTGGAAGACTGTTAAGACATATAACTACAGCTAAGTTAAGACATAACTACTGTGTTCAGTTCTGCTGTGAAATTATACCAAGGGCTGTCCCAGTATGAGCTGGTATAAATAAATGGGTATTTAATCATTTGGCCTGAGACGTCAAAGATTCCTAGAGGTTATGATGCCTAAATCATTCTCTTGTGTGCCCCTGGCTACAAAATGAGGTGTACCTTAACCACATTAACCCTGCTATGCTCCGGATAATCTGTTTAGGGTGAGTTATGCATTAATCCCCAAGGTGTACATTGTTGTCCACAAGAAGCCCTATTATGTACAGGTGAGGTTCATGTGAGAAAAACAGTCCACCATTTCCTACATCCTGTGTGATCTGTAGCCTGTTTCTCAAAAAGTTCTATTCATTTTTAGCCAATTGCAAAGGATGCTAATAATGGCATCTCAAAAATATATGCAGCCATTCCTTTCCAGAGTTCTTAAGAAAGGTGACTAAGTTTCTATCATTAAAGCAGACCTGAGGACAAATATTCCTTCTGAATAAAACACATATCTACAGTGTGTATGTATATTTTCATATATAGACTATATGTATGTGTTTTCAAATATAGAAAATTTCTCTTCCTCTTAAAATCAGACATATCTTTTAGACAGAGTAGAACAAAATATGGTTCTGTTGGAGGCATTTATGTCTAAGGACTGTGTCTTTTCTCTCTGTCTTCCTCTCTTCTAGGTGACAAGCTGTGAGCATATCTATAAAATCTCTCCAGGCAGCTGGCACTGTGAGCTTTCACAGTGTAGCAAGGTTTGCATGTGATTTAGTCTGTTTTTTTCACCCAAGCACCAATTTTGCTTTTTTCATTCTGAAGAATTTCAAGCAATTAGATTAGTTTGTGAATAATATTTTGGGTCTTCTCAATGCTTCCCTTTTTATTTTTTGTCTGTTCTGTGAACTGAGAGTCACTGAATTACTCTGCAACTACACGGTACTGGGGCTACCCACATGTGTCTGTGCTGGGGTATGGGCAACAAGGGCTGCATCACAGGTGCACACTCTGCCCCCCCTCCCAGGTCAGGCTGGTCATGATCCACCATGTGGGCAGGAGATCGTGGCTCTGCCCTGGCCTTGGCCCTCCACTTTCACTGCCCTGCAATACGAACCTTGGTCCCAGCCTAGGTCTCGCCTATCTATCCCATTCCTGGACACTGCTTCCTGCCGACCCGTCCTGCTGCCAGATGCTGCTCTCTGACCCATCATATCTGTCTGGCTGAGTACACCCTCCCTGCCAGGGTTCCAGGCATGGAGACTCCTGCTCTATCCAGCATTCCCAGTAGTGGATTCAGGGTGGATGGGCCAGAGTACCCAGAAAATGGAGCCAGGCCCAGCAATGGTGGCAACACTTGTAGTGAGAGCCAAAAGGAGCCATCACTACTGGGTCTGCTGGGAAGCAGAGTTCAGCCACCGTGTCACCTCAGCCCTGTTGCATGCCTTGGGATGGCAGGATCAGCTGCATGCAACATGGCCCAGGCTACCCCCAAGTCAGGGCTGGGCAGAGCCAAGGGACCCACCATGAGCCAGATAAATTCCCTTGGCAGGACATATCTGGCCCATGGGCTGTATTTTGCACACCCTTGGTTTATATCAACCTAACTAGAGTTAGGTCAATATAAAGGGCCATCTGTGTAGGTGTTCAGGGGTTAAGTCAGGGGTTAAATCAGGTGAACTAATTCAGATTAGAAACATGTTAACTTGTTTTATTGAATATGTTTGAAGAGCAGCCCCAGGTCTGGGTGAGCCCAGCTACTTGCCCCAGCCCTGGGACAGTGCTCTTCCTATCCCCCTGACCTCCCACCCCACAATCAAAAAGGATGATTTCCTTGTGGGCCCCTATGGACCCATAAGCACTCCCACCCCAGTCTCATTAATGCCCTACTATAGTTCCACAGCACCATCTCCCCATCCCACCTGTCCCTCCCCCCACTCCATGTTACTTACATAAAGTTACAGAGTCATTGAGAAGAAGGGCTGGAAGGAACCTACAGAGGTCATCAGCCCTATCCAAACCACCCTATACAACCATAGTCTAAATTAACTAAATAAAACTGCCATCAATCCTGACACAACATAGACCTAACATCATAACCTGCCACAGAATCATCAGAGGAACCATGGCAGCCAATGCCCTGCTTCTATAAGATGTTGTCAATAGATGTTCCAGGTAGAGAACCACACCCCCTGCTACAGAGGAAGGCAAAAACTGCCACAGTCCATACCAATATGATCATGGGGTAAAATCCCTTCCTGACCCCAAATATGACAATCAGTCCGGCCCTCAGCAGAGAGGCAAGACCTTCCAGCCAGAAACCTCTGGCTTCGGTTCTAGCTGGAGCATTGGCACACCCCAGTCAAAGCCCCTAGCCTTAGCTATAGCCAACACCCAGTGTCTCTGGGAAGGTTTAAAAACATCCCGAAACACATAGCAGAAAGAGTGGGGGGAGGGGCAGGGTAGTACAACTGGCAAAATCCAGACGCATGGGAAATATCCATGGTAGAAAATAGTCTGGCTTTCAAAAGGTTTCAACTAGCCTCATTTTGTTTAGGGGCTTTGTTTTGATTTGATTTCACTGTTTTGAGCTTGAAATGAGTCAAAACAGTGTTGAATCAAAACAGCTGGTGCAACTTTGCACAGCCCGATTGCACACTAGTCACTCGCATCTCACGGTCCATTGGCTGTGATTTGAGATTTTCAAAAGAACTGAGAGTTTTTTTCTGAGTTTAGGGCATAATTCCTGTAACAGGCTAGATGCCTGAGGGTTGCTGTGTGTCCCCCGATAGGCCCCCACATACCTGACAGGGAATCTGATGGAAACTTCACGAAAGGGATGCTGCCCTCAGCCTAATGTGCTCTTTCTTATCAGTGGTCGACTCATTTGACCTTGCTTGTCTTAAGGTCTTATTTTATAGCTCCATCTGCTTCATACCATGTCTCATGCCTCACAGATGTCTTGAGTCAGCAATCCGGTGGAACACCTGTCCCTAAATCACCAAGCCACGTCAGGCCTTCATTTTCTTGTTGGAGCTTCAGCCTTCCTGGCTTCTGCCTTTCTACTCTGGCTGGCCCCTTAGCCAAGGCCCACTGTTCTAGACCTGGCTTTTGGGACCTAGCCCACACTCTGCCCCTACAGGGCTTCAGGCTCTGCCACCTCCACACTTTACCTTCCCCAGGCTCTGGGAGCTGTGACTACCTTAAGCCTCCCCCAGAAGGGATCAAGGCAATCATGTGCCTCGAGGGTACTAATAGTGTGTTATTCTGGATCTTAGGAAGAAGCAGGGAAACTCCTTGTTTTCCTTAAGCTTTTATTGTAGCAGCTATCCCCCGACTCAAAATGGCTGACTGACCACTTCCTATGGATAACATCACTCTTTAGTAAGGGAGTTAACCCTTACTGCTACATTGCCCTCTCAGGGGAAAACTTGGTACACTGTTACAAAAGGAACCTAAATAAAGCAGAAATATGGGTAAGTCTATTCATTTAGACCAGACTAATCT
This sequence comes from Caiman crocodilus, assembly GCA_030014935.1. Classification (NCBI taxonomy): domain Eukaryota; kingdom Metazoa; phylum Chordata; order Crocodylia; family Alligatoridae; genus Caiman; species Caiman crocodilus. Next base: position 9,192,659 of record JAGPOW010003395.1, on the reverse strand, counting down.
CTTCACTGGAACTGAGGCACATCCAGACCTAGTGGGGTAAACAGGTGAAATTTGATGGAAATATTCTTAATTCATACATGGAAGACAGCTAAGTATCTCTACTCAGTATGAATGAGGGGTATCTGCCCTAGTCTGAACAGTGCCTTGGACCTCTGGATCTTGGATCCAAACCGCTGGGGAAAAAGAGCAGATACATGTCTGGTGTCATAGTTCCATTTCTGATAGTCCTTTTTCTGTTTGTCTTTCTCATGAATTCCTATGAATTGACAAGTTTTGGAACCAAGTCATTGATCATACTTGTGCAGAGGGTTGTATAGATTTAACAACTCAGAAGCCACTCAGCTGGCTCCACCCATACTACAGTGACATTGAACAGTAGATCAAAAGTGCCTTATACAGATCTTCATTCTTCTGGAACAAATTCTTCCCAGTCCAAACCAACACTCTGCTTCTCCATTACTATGGGGGAAATGTGGACTGATGGTGACATGCTGAAAGTTATACTGGGCTGCAAACTGCTTAAACATGACTCCAGAAAATTGTGGGCCACTATCAGTTCTTAAAACTGAAGGTATGCCATGGTGTGCAAACATATACTTCAATGACATTATAACTGTCTCTGTTGTGGTGCTCTGTAATTGGACCATCTCCAAGTAATGGGAATAATAATCAATAGCAATAAGTTAAACAGAACCCTTCCAAGTAAATAAATCAGCTCCTAACCTTTGCCGTGGATGATTTGGTAAATCAGGTGTGAGGCATGACTCCATGTGGACTGGTTGGTATTGAGCACAAAACATACAACCGGCCACCCAGTTCTGTATGTCATCACAGATGGAGAGCTACCACGCTGGCTGACGAGCCCTGGCTTAACATTTTGTAATGCCCTCATAAGCATTATGAAACTTTTCTGGGATTTCCTTGTGTAGCGCTAAAGGTATATGTACTCTGTTGTAGAACACGACGAAGCCTCTGACAACATGAAGATTGAGTCTCTCTTGTTGCCAGTTCACAGTACTTGATTCATAGAATGTAAGCTGGAAGGGACATCAGAGGATCATTGGGTCCAGCCCCCTGCACCAAGCAGGAAAGATGCTGGGGTCAAGTGACTCCAGCAAGATGACCCCACCCAGTCTCCTCTTGAAGATTTCCATGGTAAGCAATTGCACCACATCTGGAGGGAGTTTATTCCACAGTCTGGACACCTTAGCTGTGGAGAAGTTTTTCCTAATGTTGAGCCTGAAACAGTCTTCTAGGAGTTTGTGACCATTGCTCCTGCTTTTCCTCAAGGGTGCCCTGGTGAACAGTTGTTCACCAAGCCCTTGCTGTACGCCCCTGATGTAGTGGTAAGCTGCTACCAAGTCCCCTCTCAGCCTTCTTTTCTTCAGGCTGAAGAGTCCCAGGTCCCTCATCCTTACCTCATATGACTTGCCATGCAAGTCTCTGATCATATCGCTGGCCCTTCTCTGGATTCTCTTGAGCTCTTCCACATCCTTGCTGAAGTGCGGCACCCAGAACTGGATCCAGTACTCCATCTTCAGTCTCATCGATGCTGAATAATCAAGCAGAATAATCACTCACTTGGTTTTGCTGGAGATGCATTGATTGATGCACACCAGAGTATAGTATGCCCTGCTGGCTTCAGCATTGCACTTTCAGCTCACATTTATGCTGTGGTCGATTATTACCCCCACATCTTTTTCATTCATAGTGCTGGTCAGATTGGTGTTGCCAAGTCTGTAGATGTGTAGGGGATTGTTCATTCCCTGGTTGAGCACTTTACGTTTTTCAATGTTAAATCTCATCTGGTCCCAATCTGCCCAAATTGCCAGATGTTTAGGTCCACCTGCATCTGCAGCCTATCTTTGAGTGTGATCACGCTTTCCCATAACTTGGTGTCATTGAATCCTACTTGAGGGCATCCTTCCAATCAGTATTTATTTATTTTTTGGTGAGAGGAATCAGCTTCCTGAATTCTTGAGCTTTCTGAATTCTCGTGTGTAGTGAAGCAGATATGGATAACCCATCTGCAATAATGTCCACATAAAGAGCAATAGCTCACTCTTAGAGGAGATCTTCAGTAGACAATGAAGTCTGTAATGGTGCCCTAGAAAGAGTATAAGCTGTTTGTAACTCTTTTCTTGGGCTATATACTACATTGTAGCTGAATGTCATCATTCTGAGGTGAAATCTGTGGATTCTTGATGAAAGTTAATCGAGAGGGTTGCCTCCCAACAGAGATGCCAGGGCTTGTAATCTGTTTGTCAAGTGTGGAGCCCAGAATTAGATGCACTTTTGCAACTGCAGCCTCACCAAGGCCAGATAAAGCAGGAGGATGACTTTTTGGTTTTGCTTGAGATGCATCGATAGATGCAAGCCAGAATTTTATTTGCTCTGGTGGCTGTGGCATCACACTGGTGGCTCATGTTCATCTTGTGGTCAATCATGACCCCCAAGTCTCTTTCAGTCATGGTGCTAGTGAATGCAGCACTGCTGAGCTTTTAAGTATGATGTGGGTTTTTCTCCCATGATGGAGCACCTTGCATTTCTCCGTGTTTAATGTCATCAGGTTTTGCTCTGCCCACCTTACGAGGCTGTCCAGGTCAGCATGGCAAAGAACACCTTCTGCGCCATGCAATATCTGTGACATCCAAAACTAAAAGAATGTGGATCTGATGAAATTCCAAAAGGTAGCTATTAAACTGGTAGCATCCAAATGGAGCAACAAATGTTGTTAGCTTAGATGATTCAACATCTAGAGGAATCTGCTAGAACTGTGCTGAAGCATCCAATTTTTTGAAAATGTTGGCTTCTGCAAGTTGAGCCAAGGTGTGTTCCACAGAAGGAAGATTATACCTGTGTGAGGTCAACATATATCCTAAACTTACCATTGGGTTTTGGAATAGCCACCATCCCAGAACACCAAGAAGTAGGTTCTTCAATCTTTGTAATTACTGCCATTTCTTCCATGCATATTAGCTGTTCTTTAACATTGTCTATCAAAGGCAAATGTTCTCATCTTGGAGCAGTTAATGCATATAGAATGGCATCAGCTTTTAGGCATATCTGATATTCATCTGATATTTTTCCCAGACCAGAAAAGACTGATAGGTATATGGTTCTGTAGTATTGCTCCAATGATTGCTGGTCCACTGTTTCATGTAGTCAAAGGACAAGTTGCAGTGACTGTATAGTCGGTAAGCCAAATAAAGGCAAAACAAGATTACCAGTTGCATAGACTTCCTGATCTATACATCTCCACTTGTGTCATCTTTACATTAAAGGATCCCAGTACTTTGAGAGTAGTGTCACATGGTCCCCATAGCTGTTCAGTTAGGGTAAGGAGAATCCCATCCCTATGTGGGCTGTAGTAAGAATCAGGGATAGCTGAGACTGCTGTTCCTGTATCTATTTTAAACAGAAATTGAGCTGAATGGACAGTCAATGCTGTCATCCAGACTACTGGATCTGATGAAGACTTTGTAACTTCATCTAAAAGTACTGTGCAATCCTCTGCATCCTGTTCTGTGACTTCACAGACTCTGGTGGTGGAGTAACAAACTGAAGCATAGTGACCTTTCTTTTTACTTCACCAATATCTCTCTTGTGTAGCAGTACACTGAGCACGACTGTGTCTTGGAGTTTGTCCACACCTGTGGCATTTGCCTCCTTTCCCACTTGTTTGCCACTGTGGGCACTGGAGGGACCACTCCCTGTATTCATTGTGCCTGTAAATTTGATTTGTATTTGTTTGTAGTTTCTTTACAGTGTGCATTGCATCTATATTAACTAATGCCTGACAGGACTGAGAATAACTCCTGCTTTCTCTTTGTTGTTGTTTAACTAGCTCTGATTGATGGGCTTGTGTGATAGCCTTGTGCAGCATTAAATCAGAGTCTAAATGTAACCTCTGTGAGAGCTCGGTATCATGAAGCCCCACAACTAAGCAGTCCCTAATTACCGTTTCCTTAACTGCCCCATATTGGCAGGATTCGGCCATTGTACGCAAGATGTGATGAATCTGCCCACAGATTCTGAGGGTTTCTGTTTATGGAGTTTGAATCTAGCTCACTCATAAATCACATTTCTTTTGCCCACAAAAAGATCAGTTAATGTTTCTATCACTGCAGCATATTGCTTTTTCTCTGCATTTGTAATTCTGCTGTCACTGCCTCTTACATCTGCCTGATCTCCTATACAGTAGATAAGAGTACTCACTTGGCAAACTCCCAACAGTTTGTCCAGACCCAACACTTCCCTGAAGTGATTAAAATGCCTGATCGATCAAGGCCATATTCCAGCGGACTGGAAATCAAACTTTTGGTGGTGCAACTTTGAATGCCTGCGTGGCCTCTGTAGCTGCCCTCAGCACTGTACTGAGTTGTGCTGCAAGTAGAGGCACCTAGCTCTGCTCTGCACTGGATTCAGCTACTGCTAAAGCCAGATCCATCAGTTGGGAATCACCTGTTCAATTTCCTGTTGGTGGCAGGATTCACTGCTGCTGATACCATGTGTTATTTTGGATCTTAGGAAGAGGGAGACTTCTTGTTCTCATTAAGTCTTTATTGTAACAACTAACCCCCGGCCCAAAATGGTCGACCAGCCACTTCCTGTCAGTTAACCCTTACTACTACACATGTGACCGCCAAAAACCACCCCTCACAGTCTCCCCAAACCACCAGTTTACCTCACAACCCAATGCAAAAACTCCTCTGGCTGCAACAGAAAACTATCCCCCCTGCTGGGTTTCATCCTACACATTCACTGCCACTCCGAATCACCAGACCACCTCCCATACTGGGCTCTACTTCCCTGCAGGCCATAGGCCCTGAATTTGCAGGTTTTTTTCAAGCCCTGCCCCTCGTGGTCACGTGCCTCCTCTGTCAGCTGCCATGACTACAGGCTTGTGCCTTAACCCCTGCACTTCTGGCTGCCTGTTCCTGTGCTATGAAGCCCCTGCCCTTAAAGGAGCCATGACACTTGCCGGTACCAGGACTCTTACAGGTCCCTTTTCAAAATCTTATGATTCAGCTGTGGACAATCTAGAGTACATTTACAGGAAAGACTGATACATTCAGGAATGTTTTTGACACACGATAGTTATGGGAGCTATGTACGTACCTAGATGTGTAATGCATTTCTCTTCAGACTATTTCATGGAAAAAAAATCAGATGCATCAAATATTAAGTATATATTTAATTTCTCTAAATTTTTATTCTGGCCTGCTTTTGCCAAAAGTTTAATAAATAGCTATTCTCTAATCCAATCTATATTTCTAATATATGTTACCTTTATATCTGTTTTGTTAGTCTTACCCACATTGGAGGAATACTTTTTGTGATTCATGAAGAAATATTGTATACAGGACAGAATATATATTACAAATTATATAGGGAAGCAATTCAAGATATACATTCTGTTCTGTATACAATAGAATGATAATTACAAATTATATAGGGAAGCAATTCAAGATTATCATTCAAAGCCATACTTTCCTCTGCATTTTATATGAGTCATTCTGTATCAAGCGAGAAGTGCTGAACATCTATATTAAAGCGCAGAGATGTTCATCTTGTTTTTACCAAAGGTGATCTTGATCTTTCCTTTAGTTTGTCCACATCTCTGATAAGATTGCCAGCAGGAGCTTTACTGTTTCTAGACTAATGGGAGAGGAAATAGAAATATTACAACTGCTGCTCTGCATGTGGTAGTCATTTTGAAATACTGCATTTCAGATTCTCACATTGAGCTTTCATTGCAATTCCCACTATATCAAACAATAAGGGTATCCACAGGGCTGTATTAACTTTACAAAAAAAAAAAAAGAGAGAGAGAGAGAGAGAGAGAAGTGAAAGAAAGAAAGAAAAAACCCTATATAGCCAATTCTGGGGCAGCTGGCTGAAAGAGTTTGATTTTTGTTCATTTTTACTAAAATTTATGAATGTGGTAGTTTTTTCTAATATGAAGAAAACTTTGTGGAGGGGGAAGGCGAGTAGGGGATGTTGTGTGTGGGGGATTTAGATAAGTCTTCTGATGGAATGGAGATGATTAACACAGAGAACCCTTGTAATCAGAGTCAGCTTTACAAAAAATGATGCCCTGGACAAACTTGATTTTGGTTCCCCCACTTGCATTCCCCTGGTGCCCCCCCCCAGTATTGTGTGTGGGGGAGGAGTTTTGGGAGATGCATGGGGGAGGTGGCTGTGGGTGGGGTAGGGGCTGTGTGGGAGGGTGGGGGGGTTGTTGGTGGTGTGTATGGCAAGGGGTTGGGGAGGTGTGTAGGGGGGGTGCATATTTGAGGGGCAAACATGCCTTAGTGTCTTCACATGACAGGGGACCCCATGGGCTATCTCAGGGCTGTGCATATCTGCTCACCCGAGATGCTGTCCTTGTGCTGGGTACCATGGCTGGGGGGCAGTGGGCACTCAGCATGATGTGTTAGAAGGGTGAGCATCTGGCAGAGCTTCCTGCACAGAAAGCCTAGGCCCAGAAACAAGGTGCTACCTCCCAGAATCACTCGGCCTTCTGTGCTCCCACCCTCAATAGTGGTGGCTGTGGCTGGAGGAGGCTGCAGCTCAGGTTCCACCAGCAGCAGGTCAGTGATGGTAAAGCTCTTGGTGAGTAAGCCAGGGCCACTCAGCCATGCCACTTGCTCACTGGGCACCATCACTTTGCCTTCGGCCCAGCTCTCAATGCCCTCCTTCCAACATACTGCCTAGCAGCACCTGCCACTGCCACCATTGACTCCCAGAGACTCTTTATCCTACAGTCCCTATTGGCTCCAATCAATTCTGGGCACAGCCAGGGGGAGATGGAGAGCATGCCCTGATGTCTGTCCCTTGGGATTAGTTACCATTGAAGTCCCCCAATGGCTCCCGCCTGGCACAAGCAGTGGGGCAGGGCCAGGCATGTGTGTGTGTGTGTGTGTGTCACCCCCCTGACCACAACACTCTGGCTGGTTGCTCATGCTGCCCACCCCTAAAGCCAGCTCTGTTCATAAGAAAAAAAATCATTTTTAGTGGACCTAAGATTTAAAATTTTGGGATCTCCAAAGGCTGCAAAGCTGGTTTTCCATGTTGTTGTTTCTTGTTGGTGCTCAACGTTGTCCTTTAAACTGTTGCTGTTATGAGATTTTACACTGCTATGTAGCTTCTTCATCATAAATATTGGTGGTCAGGTGTGTGCTACAAGACTCAGCTTTGTAATGAACATAATTTAGTTCAGTACAGTACTTGAATACGCCTTTGATGATAAACAAATCTACACAACGTCAGTCTTATTTCTGATCTGGAGTCGCCTATAAGTTCACTATTGTCTGTGTTGGGGAAGGCATACACCAGGGACCAGTGGTCCTTTGTTTTCAGGGTTTAAAAAAAAATCATTTCTGGATTCACAAGTCAAAATGACTTTATGGTCTTATCAAGTCACTAGTAAACATTTATTCACCTCTTATAATACCATACGCTTTTCTACAGTGTAGTATAATTTGAAGCCCCTTTGCTGTAAAGGTTTAAGATTATGTTTGAAAAGAGACCCATTAACTACTGTACATTATGCAATGCCTTAAAATAGCATTTCTGTAGAATCATTATGATATTAGTACTATTCCTGTATTTTTAAAGGATAGCTAAGGACCTAAAAGCCATTACAGATGTAAATAAACCTTAAAAATTCAGAAATTGATATCAGGAAGTTGAATATTTTGGAAAGGTTTAGTGGAATAAAAGATTCAACAGATGTGTTAAAAACAGCAGCATCCAGTAAGAAAGAGCCTGAGTCTAGTGCAGACATTCAAAAAGCCCGAGGCAGAATTGATCTATGTTATGCACTTTTCTGTAAGTGGTATAGTTTAAATCAGTAGTGAACAGAACACACATTCACCCTTTGGCGGGGGAGGAGGGGTCAGGGCAAATCTTAGACTGGGTTCTGTCATTTTTAAACCAGTCTACGTATGCTAAACTTCTTTTCTGTTGTGGGCACATACTGGTTTTGTGTGCCAAATGTCTGTGCAGTTATGGGTATAGAGATTCTACTTACGACAGTAAAAGTGTAATGTCTGTATCTGGCCTGAGATTTATGAGAAGTTATGGTTTGGGGTTTTGGGCCCAAGATGGTCACCATTCTATATTGCTAATGTGCATGTGCATGTGTGTGTCTGCATGGCCACAGGGTGCCTACTTAAGGCCACCTACTAAAGGTACACTATTTAAGGTGAGAATAATTATAGGGAAAGGAAAATGAAAAGCACATGGAGAGGTTACTGATTTCATCTGATGTTCTAGAAAAGAAGTGGTTGTCAGAGAAAGGGAGATCCTAGAAGGAAGGAAGCAGTATACCTGGAGCTGCTGAGATCAACTCCTGGTAGAGATCTTGTTGCTTGCTGGAGCGATTGAGATTGAAAGAAGGTATTAAGACAAGTGGAATGTGTTTAAATCCTGTAGCAAATGTTTGCTAGCTGTGGGATATAAAAGACAAAAATTTAGAATATTAAATCCCTTTGGAAGTAGTGGGATTATGCTGGACCTGGTTAGACAGATACCTAATAGAGGAGGGAGGCTAAAAGTATATGAGGAGGTATTCCACAACGTTATTCTGTGACATGACTGAAGATGCTGTGAAGCAGTTCAGTGGAAAGTGTGCTTTGCTGTAATGGACACAGAAAGGGAGATTAACCATAGCATCCTTTGGAACACTTGCAACATGTGCAGACAATGTATGATATGGTTTAATGCTTTTACCAACATATGTCTGGAATGGACACGGTAACAGGAAAAAGCATAAATATGTAGGTCTTAGTTACTTATGAATTTTCCAGAGCCATACAAAAATCCTCCAGAAGCCCTTCTGAAATATATTATATCCTTCTTTTAGGGCAACTTGTAACCCTCCATATTTAACTTGCTGGGGTTTGAAGTGTAACTATTTGGCATGAGTGAAGTTTTTCATTCTCACATTTCTTGATTGTTCAGTTCCAGATTTTAATAGCTCGCTCTCTCTCTCTCTTTTCTGTGACAGGAGAATTAGAATTTTCATCGGATAAATTATTTTCTGTTAGACCTCATTACATACTTTCAACCTTAAAAGCTTCATTAAGAAGTTTGTTTTATTTAATAAACCAAATAAATAAAAAATAGAAAATATAAATAGGGATATTCATTATCTAAACACGCTATTTTAAAGAATTGCTATTTAACTTGCAAAATCAAACAGTCAAATTTAGGAAATAAAAGTTTTAGCAAACAGAAACAGAATTTAGTCTGCGTTGGTGTATGTACTAAAATACAGCTCATTTCTACAAGATCACTAGTAACATATTCAAATACGAATGGATTTTCATGGTAGAATCAACTCACCTTTGTAATCCTACCTTTATTTTCTTGTTCAAATTCCAGTGCCAGTTACAAACATAGATGTAAGAGGTCTTCAGAGCTGGCGCTACTGTTCACCATCTTTCCATAGGGTATTTTAACTGAAGGTCTGACTACGTGCCTACCTTAAATGTGCATAAAAACTAAAAATAACAATGTATGTATATCTACAATATATGGATAATGTGTTATCTTTCCAAAGGCATTTACTGTCAAGAGGATGGCAGATATATCGGGTAGAAATATCATTTTATGCCAAAGTAAACTATGTAGTTTCACAATCTATGCGAGCAAGTTCCATGTTAGAGCTGGTTCGGTTTGGTATCATAAAAATAACTATTTCCTACCCAACATCTGGATTTTTCTATTCTGCAACATGGTATGAAACATATATGTCTAAGAAAGTACATTTATCTCTAAATTTCATTATGGCAGAAGGACAGATCTGCAGGTATATTTGTGTATAATTGCAGTGTGAGGCATTCTTCATCATAGCTCTAGGATAAAATTACCACTTCTGTTTATCAAGATAGTGGAAGAACCTGTTTCCAAAGGTAGTATTCTATTGTCCTTTCTCTTCAGTGAGATTAAGAATTTGGATGGCTGTATACCGATTTATGAATATAGGCCAGATACAAAAGTTACATTTATTGTGCAGGAAGCACACAGAAAGCTCTCTACAACTGTAATCAAACAGACAGTCAAGGCACATACAGTGCTGTAAAAATGGTGGATCCTGTTCTAAGTCAACCCTGGATGGATGTGGGGTCAGACTTCAGCACTGTAGGTTAGAATACTGTAATGAACATCTGTACCAGATCTTATGGCTCACATTAGGCCACATTCCATCAGCAACCCATGGGGCTTTGCAGCCCCCTGCTCACCCCACCACAGATGCCTGGCACTCCAGCCTTGGCCAAAGCTTGACTCCTCTGCCAAAGTGCTGGGCAAGCCCCACCCCTGGGCAGTGACTAACAAGAGTCAGTGAAGCCTCTGTCCAAGGCCAACCCACATCCTCCCTCCGGTTAGCACAGATTCATGCACACAACGAAAACTTCTTATCGTTGAATTTCTCTTATTGTAGCTTGTCATGGGTGCAGGTAAGCAAGTGCTGGATGTGGGTCAGCTGTTATTTTGCCTCCACTCCTAATCAATCTGGTTTAAGAATTGATTTTTCTGCACTGATTTCTGGCAATGGGCAAGTTTCCTAAGGAAAGTAAAAAAAATATACTTGAACTTGGTTAAAATGTATGTTTACATACCTATGCATATTAATTAATATGTAGCATTACTACTTTCCGACTTGTCTGGGGAAGCCAAATGAATGTATAAAATGTAGACTGTGAGAAGCACTTACACTGCCTATGCTCCATACAGGATGCAGGACCAGAAACCCAGGAGTCCAGGTCACAGACGCAAAGTCCAAGAAATCTTCAGTTTATTCAGTAGGCCATAAAGAAGCAAAGAGCATTTCTCTGTTCTCATGTCTTAAAGTCTATTTGTAATAATTCTGGTCATTTGAGTAATGGTTTGGAACCACGTGCACTTGATAAAAAGCTGTCTTAGATAGTCTGTTACAGAGTTTGAGGTATGCTGCTGGAAGACCCATAGCTATATACATAGAGCAGCTAGCTAGTCAGGCTGCCACATTATTTATTTTATTAGTTACCAGTTTACAGCTGTCACTTTTCCTGGCTATATGAATAATAATATCCAATGGTCTTGCAAGCCTTAATGTAGTGTTCCTTCCTCAGAGCCACTAAGCAATCCAACCCTCTTCCCAAAAGCTCTTGGAAACAGTGTCTTGTGTAGACATGTTCATTAACTGAGCAATAGCCTAATAATACCATGCAGTAGCGCGTCACAGCAAAAACAGTGCTATTACGCTATTGAGCTATATTGTTAGGCTACTGCACAATAGCATCACTAAAAAGGCATTCACCAACACTGCTGCACAGCAACTCTCATTACTGTGTATTTATTCAGTACTTGATTATACAAGTACTAAATTAAATGCACAGTAACCACTACACATTAAGGAACATGTAGATGTGCCTAGTATCTGTGATGTTCCCCTTAGGAAATGCCTCACATTCTTCAATGGGAGGAAAGGAAACTTTCTCTAGCCTTCCACTCTGCTGGTTTCATTTTATTTTCCCTTCTGAATCCAATAGATTCCCAAAAATCTATACATAATTTTGGAAGCCAAGAGACGAGCAGACACCCACACCTGAAGCCCTAGTGAGCGGAGGCAGTCAGGCTGTCCCATTTGCTGATTCATACCCCAAAAGGATCACCAGGTATTTGGTACTGTGTCAATATTCCATCAGTTCTTTTTTAATTGCCTAATTAGTTGACACCCTAACATTACCAGCTAATAGACATTCTGTAGCTGAAGGAGAGGCAGTGGAGCCATGACCTGCAGAGCCAGGACAATACACTGTTTAATAGGAAGTGGCTCAAAGGTTTTCAAAAGCATTGTTTGCACTAAGGGCAATAACACTGTCATTACATGTTTTATGAGTTGGTCTAATGGACAGTTTGGTGAACTTGGGGAAGGGGCTGTTAAGTTTATCATATAGTTATTCAGTCAAAAGCAAGTTGTTGAAATGTATTAATATTTCAATCTGAATTTGGGGATAATTTTCTCTTTATTTAAAGCAGGCCTGGGCCTTTGTATCATAGTAGTTAGTCTATAGGGTACATCTCTAGCTTGCCCTTATTAACTTCTAGAAGACAAAACTAGACCAGTGGTTTTCAACCTTTTTTAACAAGTGTAACCCTTCTCCCTCAAAGCTTCAGCTCATGTATCCCTTTATATTATTTCTTGTTTTAAGGGGTGGGTGGGGGGACAGATGAAGGCCCTCATGGTGAGGGAGGGAGTAGGGCTGAGGCTAGGGCTGGGGCTGGGGATGCACAGCTGGGGTGGAGTGTGGGATGGAGCTGCAAGTGGCTCATCTGGGAGGGTGTGGGGGGGGGGCAGGTCCCATTGTTGCACATACCCCAGGAGGTAATAGGGGGGCATGTACCCCTAGAGTGGCACACAGGGTGGGGCAGACTGGCCAAGCAGTGGGGGAGGAAGTGAGGCTGGGGCAGGGGCAGAGGCTGCCCAGCCAGGGAGGGGCACAGGACTGAGCCATGCGGGGAGTGGCTCCCACTGCTACATGCACCACTGGGAGGTGGGAGGCGTATGTGCACCTGGATCTGTATGCAGGGCGAGGGTGGGCTGCTGCTGCAGGCTGAGGCCAGCACTGGATTCCTCCTGGCAAGGGGCTGGGCTGTGCTTAGGGCAGATGGCAGTGGTGCTGGGGGTGAGATTAGGGGAACTACAGCAAATTATGGAGTGCCTGCAGCCCCTCCCATAGCCTGCTCCCAGTGCCACTGCCACCTGCCCTGAGTGCAGCTTGGCCCAGCCCCCACTGGGAAGAGCCGGGAGAAGCCCCAGCCCACAGCAGCAGCTCACCCTGCCCCATGCAGATCCAGAGGTATGAGCCCCCCATGCTTCCCAGGGTGTGTGCAGCAGTGGGAACCACCCCCCACACTGGGCACCCCCTGCCCCAGCCCTACATTTTCCCCCCCTCCGGGGCCTTGATCTGCCCCCCGGCCCCTTTCCTCACAACACACTTACCAGCCAGACCCAGCTGCTCTTCTGGCCACCTGTGTGTTGCTCTGTGTCTGTGTAAACACACACAGCATTTATCAGCCACATTAGTTCTGCATACCCACTACAACCTTTCTAAGTACCCTTAGGGGCATGCATACCCCAGTTGACAGCCACTGAATTAGACAAATTGCCCAAGCTGCAGAAAATCATATCCCTAGCAAGGTAATCATTAAAAGCAGTTACAAATATTAAAAAATTCTACAGTTTGGGGGAAAGGGAGAAAGGCAGCAATTGCAGAGGTGAATGAAGCCAACTAAGGTTTACCAGGTGAAGCTACTGAGATATATACAGCTGTAAGAAAAGGATAAATAATAGTCAGGTATGTATGTGACTATAAATTGGGAAGCAAAAGCTTTCCTAAAATGTTTTAGTACCACTCCACTTTCTTACTTCATCTGAAAGCTTTTGTAGAGGAAAACATAATTTAAAAAGTAAATTATATTTCTTATTTTTGGTACCTACAATCCATAATATCCACTTTCTCCATCAGGCTTTCTCCAGAGTGATTTCAGATGCATCTTATGCCATAAGTGGCTGCTTTCTCTCAAAAGTATGTTGTAATATCTGGATGCAAACACTGTCTTGTTCAAACCAAGTTTGTGTTTACTTGAGATTTAAGTTATTTTTGAACTCTGAAACAAAAACACTGCAGACTTGTCTAGTTCACTCAAAAATCACTTTCAAATAGAAAGGGATAAAGCCTTAAATATGAAATTTCAATTCAGGTTTTCATTAAGTCTTGGATCTGAACCTGGCTTACGGTTTTGGTTCGAACACAAAAATAGTTCTGCTTATGTCTGTTCTTGAATTTATAACTCTGGATAATGGAAAGGAATGAGAGGAGATGATCTCTCCTTATTTCTGCCTTGCACCCCTCCCCACCCTCCGGTGATTTTTTTCTCTTTGAAAAATGAATTCGTAAGAATGCAAAACAATCATTTGATAGTGTGTCGCCTTGTGCCTTTTCATTTGTAATGTCTATATTCATATTGAAATTCCTCAAAACATGGACTTTATATAGTTTCAGTTGAAGGATGAAGAAAGAAAAAGTAAAAATGAAAAAATTAAATCTAATAAAATTTGGCAAGTACTATTTGGGATTGAAATTTATAGCATGCCAGTAATAGAACTGACTATGCTAAAGTCATCCATGTTATAAGGATGTAAATGAAGGGTGGCTGAGTTTGGCCCTAGATATTTATGCTTGCCTTTTCTTTTTTTGGAGGGAGGGCTCCTGCCATGTCCCTCATTCTCATTCAGTGCAGACTGACTCTCCCTCTTCTTCCTGACTGATCAGACAGCTAGTAGATGATCACCTAGGTAGTTCAGTGTGTGGGGAGATGTGGTTGGGGGAGGCACTGAACCTCCAAGCTGGGGTGGGCAGATGCCCCCCACCAGAACATAAGGGACCATGTGGGCCATGGACCCTTGAATTTGAGAGCCCAGGTAGTGTGTGTAGCATTATCAGAATCAAAGGGCAGTAGATGAAGTCCCCTGGACAATTCAGTATTTTGGAGGTGACCTTAGCAGCAGAGCCCAGGTGATGTAGGAGCAGGAGAACCAAGCATCTGAAGTGAGGGTGAGAACCATGCACCAAGAACTGCACCCTCATGCACCTGCTGCTGCTTTCATCTATCCTCCCATCCTTGTAGCCTTCCACCCACCCTCTCTCGGCCAGACCCTCACCCACCCGTGAACACCAAGACCCCATGGACATTGCTGTGGACCATGGACAAACCCAATCCATCCACTACCACCATCCAAACTCAGGAACACAAATAGAAGTTGAGGGAAATAAAGGATCTCATGACTATCTGGAATGAGAAACACATCCAGCACCAGCTCCAGATAGGGCATTGAATCAGAGATATCTTTAAGCATGTCACCCAAGAGATGCAGGTGAGAGATAACAACAGAAATTGGTCACAGTGTCTCAGGACCAAGCTGATGAAGATATATTATTACTGCTTGCTTGATTCTACAATGCAGTTTGCACACCAGAAGCAGAGCTTCCTGTTCTGAGGACCTGTGCCATTTCCTCACCAAGAACAGTGCAAACACCCGCTCCCATACCCAAGTACACAAGTATTCCAGAGGAGTTGTCTGTAGGGACCCCACTGGAGAAAACGGAGACACAGGGAGGCCCCATGACACCATCCCCTACACAAGGGTTGTGGCAATTCCAGAGTGAGTATAATCACACATCTCTGTGCCCTTCTCAGAGATGCAGAGTGTGTAGGACACCCCCCTGTTTCAGCACACTGGCTTCATGCACAGGACCCATGGCCAATTCTCCTGACACTTTTCCTGATGAGCCAGGCCACACAAGAGGACACCAAGCAACCCATGATGGTAAGGTTCACCCATAACCTTTCCAC
>JAGPOW010003395.1:9150373-9161032 GCA_030014935.1 Caiman crocodilus | reverse complement strand
CCCCAGCTAGATGCTTATCTAACCTCCTCTTGAAGACCCCCAGGGTAGGGGAGAGCACCACCTCCCTTGGGAGTCCATTCCAGACCTTGGCCACTCTAATTGTGAAGAACTTCTTCCTAATGTCCAGTCTAAATCTGCTCTCTGCTAGCTTATGGCCATTATTTCTTGTAAAGACTCACCAATCCCCTTCTGTGCCCCCATAATAAACTTATAGGCAGCCACAAGGTTGCCTCTAAACCTTCTCTTGCGGAGGCTGAAGAGGTCCAGGTGCCCTAGTCTCTTCTCCAGGCCTTTGCAGCCAGTTCATGCGTACACTCTCGGCAGTGCATGTGCAGTTGGCCCAGAGCATTATGTACAGACAGACAGACAGACTAAGGCTTTTATTATATTAGGCTTGTATAATACATATCATATATTTAATATATGATATATATATTTAATATATTATTAATAATATAACATATGAACATATAATATAAAAATAAATATAAATATCAATTCAAATATAAATAAAAACATTAATATATATGAATAAAATATATTGTATTATATCTATATTTAATATATGATAATATATATCGTATATTTTTATAATATTATATTATATTTTATTAGATGTATTGGCTTGCACCACATGGCTAAACCAGTCCCATGGAAGAAACCCTCTTTGACCTACTCCTGGAGATTAATTCAGTAATGAAACCTTGGTGACTCTCCATATAGGGGGAATCAGCCCCAAAAAGACTCATTTAGGTCTGTGAGCTTTTACCTGTGCTGCTCACTGGATATATCAGTAATCAGAATATTTGTATTCACAGTTTACAGTGCCTACTCACTTTTTTCTGCCTGATAGAAAGTTCATAGGGACCACATGCCAGTCCTTGCTTCTGAGATGTCATTTATTATCCTAAAAAAGCCTTAGGTCCAACCTTGTCCATTAACCCAGTCACTTACAAAATTATTCTGGCTTCCTCATGATTCACTTTTTCCTAGGAGGGCTGATACAGGTGGGTTCAGCAGCTCTACACTACAGTAGTCCTGTCTGAATCTCTTATCCAATCAGTTTTGTGTCTGGAAATCCATGGCCCTCTGAACCCTTACATTTAAACCATTGCAAACTCCAAGATCATTTTCCAGGAGAGTAGGTGACCATAGCTTGGACATCAAAGAATCCAGAAGGATATTCTTGCAATGTACACCATTTATTGCACCAGCAAAGGCAAATGGCTTCAACTATGATGCTGAGTTGTGATTCATCTTCTGACCTGCTGTGAGCTCAGTGCACTGTAAAATGTCCACTGACCTAAATATTGGACTTCCTTATGATGACTTCTGCTCCATGAATTATTACTGAAATAAATGGATGAAGATTGGTGTGAATTATACGGGAATGCCAGCTCTCCACTGATAGGAAAAATGCAAATCTTATAAAAATAGTATTCAATGTCCATTTTTCTAACCTTCCAAGAGTCAGAAGTTTTTCCTGCTACTGATGGTGTACTCAGTTTGAGAGGACTGAGAACTAAGTAGACCAAATTAGAGCAGACTTCTACCTGCTCAGTTAGCTGCTCTATGAGAAAAATACTCATACATGCTGGCATTCCTTTCCACATGCACTTCCTTAAGGCTCTTTTATATTCCCAGGTTTTCATTCAAGTCCTGTCCCCCTCCTCCAGCTCCTGTTGAATGTGGTAGAGTTTGGAAGACAGCCACAGGAAAGAAACATAGATAATAAATTTTTCCATTTTTAAGCTGTTGTCTGTCAGGTTTTCAGAGCCTTTCCTCCTGCTAGATTTGCAGCCTGTCAACTCTATGACCCTCTGGTATCATTGCCCCTCAGTGTCAAAGATCTCCTTTGGTATCCGGACTTCTCTGTGTAAATATTGTGCTGTCCTTCTCCCCCCACTCCTAACACTCCCTATCCTGCTCATGGTACACATGTCTCTGACAGTCCTTTATGTAAAAGCGTTAATTTGAATTTGCATTTAACTAGAGTTCTTCAGTTGATTATACATAAAAATCTGGTAGTCAGAAATAAAATAATGTCTATCTTTCTTCATGAAACACTCATTTTAAACTGCATTTAATAGCAACTCACACCCTTCCCTAGAACTGGGGAGGGTTTTTTTTTTAAATTCCTACTCTTAAAACCTGCCTGGCAGCTCAAATGCTCCTTTGATCTTCCCTACACCTTGGTCTGGGAAAAAAAGGTGTTCAGGTGATTGGGATTCCTCATTTGCATGTTAATGGTTTCTTTTCTAATGGGGTCTGGTTATGTTTCCCTGAAGTGGTACAAAATAGAGAAATCATTGTTCAGTCATGGCTTTAAAGCTATACTGATCATTTAAAAAAAGTCCAAAGCAATAGTAACTCTAATTGGCTGCAAACATGATTTTCTCAACAGACAGCTTTCAGTCTCTTTCTTCAACAAATTTAGTTCATTCTTCTGCTAGTCAATTATTGAGAGAGATATTTTAGTTTTTTATTAATGCATTATTGTAGAATATTTTTGGTAAACATGTTTCAGTTTATGAGCTGTGTTCAAGCAGGAATTCAGTACATCTCTGACTATTCACTGTCTTTTATTATAGTGTGTAATCAAAATCAGATGTCATTGTTTCTGGTCCTTGACTGAATGACATGACATTTTATGAGCAAGGAATAAGCACTTTGGGAGTCAATGATAAAGCTGTATTTCTTGCAAATGTCATTGTTTGTTTGTAATTCTGAATACTATTTTAAAGGCAAACCATTTTGCAATCCTTGTAACAAGAACCTGCTTCAGGGAAAAATAGCAAAAAGGGGAATAGGCATAAAAGGTCAAAAAGTTGCACTGTCAAATAGTGAATAATTTTTCATGCTCATTACCAGGTTTAACTCAAAGTTTTCCATAGATTTCCCAAAAGACAGAGTTAAACAGTTTACACAAAGGCACTTTTAGCATATGCGTGGGGAGTTAGAGCAAATTAGCTAGTGTGATATAAAGTTGTGCCCTAGCTTATTGTGTGCTAACTTCTGCATGTAGACAAGAAGGAGTCTGTCATTTGCGCTGCAAGGTTTCTGGCCATGACCTATTGCCATTGTTAGTCTTCTTTAGAACCGAGCAAAAGCTCCTCTGGATAAGAACTGTATTTTATTTTGCTTGGACTGTCTAGCACAATGAAGTTATGATCTGTGACTGGTATCCCTATGTTCTACCACAGTAACAATAACAGTGCACTATATTAAGAGTAAAATATCCGTTATAACACTTTTAGCTCATATTCTTAACCATATTTAAAAAAACAAATTCAATTGAAACCAATGGTAGTTCTATGCTTAAACAACACCTTTGAGGAATTTACTGTTGGTTTCTTAGTGGTCTACCTATTATAGTTTAAACTCAAGCCCTGCACCTGAATTTCCCAAAACTTTCTTGAGAAAGTTCTAATCTAGAACTAAACTTTGTCACTTGTACCCAATTCTAAATGTAGATCATATACAGTTCCCACATCTTTGTCTCTATTGAAGGAACTTCTAAAGAAGGGGGCATGATTGTAGTGACAGAGTAGACATAGTCAGTGATTGGCTTTGTCCCATTATTCTAAAATGGATTTGGAATTTCAGTAGATGGGAAATCCACTGAGATTGATTGGGAATCATTCGCCACTGATTACCACGACTATTCCTTGAACAGATAATGAACAGTGTGAATGATAAGTATTTGTACCATAGATACAGACTTTCCAGCATTGGCACTGAACAGTTTCAGTTCTTTTGCTACGAACTGAGTTCAAGTAGGCACCATATGAAGTTCAGTACATATAGTTAAGGTAGAAAAAGAAAGTCCTTAATTGGGTTTGTCAAGGAATAATTTCTTTGCATGGAATTTTTTTCAAAAAATAGGGAAAAAAAAATAAGTGACAATTTTTTGGGGGGGGGTTCTGCCAAGCCCAAAATGTTTCATGGGAAACAAATACTTTGCTGAAAAAGTTTGACCAAAAATTCTTGTTTCTATCAAGAACTGGTTTGATGGAAGCAATTCAACTAGGTCTAGCTCCTAAAGCATGTTTAATTTGGGTTTGAAACTGACAGTGGATATGATGGAGCAAACTTTTAAAAATGCACTGATATCTTTAAGCCAGTATTCTTTTTTTACTTCTTACCATTTTTTTTCAAAGACGTTCAGGATATGAACAGCTGAAATTTGAATTGAATTATACTCAGGACAGTTCTATTTGATTCAGTATTTGCAGATAAAAAATAATCTAAATGTTTAAGTACCAGTAATATAATAATATGCTTATAATTAATAAGATATCATATGGCTTGTTAAGCAACATGGAATCCCTTTACGTATTAGAGAATACTAAGGGTTCAACATCTCAGGTAAGAGGAAGGCTCAGAGAAAGGGTGTAATGTAAGTCTGAACACAGCTTTGCTGATTCTTTTTCTTCCCATCAGTATCTAAGTAAAAATACATTACCATAGATCTTTTAAACCCAGACCAGACATTTGAACTGTCATTTTCACCTCTGATTTCCATCAAGGTTCACAAACCTTTTTATAGGCACTCAGTAATGTATCCTGTATATCAAGATCCAAAAAAAAAGGCAGAGCTTCTGTTCTGTGGTGGTGAGAGGCAGAGCGCTGGACTCTTTGTAGTCCACAACTAGGGAGTTCAAAAGCACCAACAAAGGACTTTTATGCAGCCAAGGACATTTTTCTATGACTTCTATTCTGAGCAAAATGTATTCAGTTAACAAAGAATGGGAAATAGTGATCTTAAAACAATTTTCATGCCAGAAACTGGATTTTCAGTGATATAATGAACTAACATACTGCAAAGGAATGAAAATAATTAAATCAGGGAGTGTGTTTGTTACTTTAGAGGAATGTAACTGTCCTGTATTTATCTGTGTTTTTTTCTATAATTGGATTATGTGGTTTCTTTAATACAATCCAAATTAAAAAGCCAGTCTCTGGATGAGAACTGGTCCCAGCACGACTCGTGTACTGCAAACTGGGAGATTATGGTGCATACATGATCAGTAGACTCCAGGAATATAGTACATTTGTGCATTCAGGATCCCATTCAATCAGTGAAACTATTCAAGTCCCTAAAATTGACATGTAGTTTGGCACTTGGCTTTATCGGTGCCTTGTTTTCCATTTGTGAGAGTGGAGTTGATTGACTATCGAGGAGTTTCCATCAGAAGTCGCTGGATTCAACATAGCAGTACCTCCTGGCAGTAAACTTTATTTGTCTCCTTTTTTTTTTTTTAAAGTTACAAAACTTGAAGTTAAATGAAAGGTAATATAAGTAAGAAGGAGCAAAGTAAAAATGAATTTAAAACAATAAACATTCCTTACAGTCCATCACATCATCCCATAGCTTTTTATGAACTACAGAAAATGCATAGTCAGAACTCATCTGGCAGACCAGAAACTTCTGAATTCTATTCCTTCCTTTGCTATTGTCATGCTAAACAGCTAGCCTGGGTCAAGTCAATTTTTAAAATGTTAAGTTTGCTAATTATGACTGAATAGCATGGAAAAACTGGTCCTTAGCTAGCCTGTGCATCTATTTCTCTATTTGTAAAAAGAGTGATGATAATGCTTACCTAGTTCGCACGTGTGTTGGAAGCTGTATTGTACCTTGAGAAGCTAGGATACACATACAAGCATACCGTAAGTACAAAGTATTATCATTTTTTTAATCTTAACCATATATCTTCTTACTTGTGAACACGGGCTGGTGCTAGGACCTTGAGGGTTCCTCCCGCTGACTTAAGTAGGCAGCCTGTCCAGATGAATTTCATTACTGGTAGTTTCAGTCTGAGGTTTAAAAGGTTTTAAGGGACTCTCTCTCTGGAAAAGAAGAGATTGAGGAGAAATGAAATAGAAGGCTTGGTGGGGAAATTGCTCAGAAACGACTACGCAGGCTAAAGCTGAAACGTACTTTTGGTTATTACTATAGAGCACCTCGGAAAAAGGGAGATTTTTGGATATGAACCTAGTCTTTGTGTGTCTTGTGTTAGAATAAGGGGGGGTATTTGCCTACTTAAGCCACTGAAGTTGACTACTATTGGACAACGGCTTTTATGGTTTCCAAAGCAGAGCATTGGAAATATTAGTTTCAATTGATTAGTATCTTGAGGCAAAGCAGTACCTGTTCAGAGGTGCACTGATTTTTATCGGAATTGTCTAAATCTACAATCTGTTCATATATTTGAGCAGCCCATAGACATCCTGACCCAAGAAGGCCAACTTTCATTAGTATTATGTTTCCAAAATTGCAGCCAGTAGAGGACAGTCTTTTCAAGAACATCATGAATTCAGGCATCAAAATTTACTAACCCTTTGATGTCATTCTGGAAAGTATTGATTTCAGGTCAGTACTTCCAAAAATGGCAAAATCTATATGACAATGTCTGGGCTGTTAGAGCTAGTTTATTTTTTCTATCCTCACAAAAGAGATGTTTAAAAAAAAACCCAAATCACAGTATTTATGAATCTGCACTTTGCTAAAAAATAATCTTCCCTCTACTTAAAATCAGCAAACGGCAACAACAAAAGGCAACCAACAATATTGAAAATGTGATTGTTGTTATAGTTGTTAATGGAAGCATTCTGGGAAATCTTACATGCAGGCTGTCACTCCTCTTATTTGTATTTTAGCAATGTAATTTTTAATAATCCTTTAGAAACTTCAGACTACAAAATTATTTTCAAACATATTTTTCTTCCATTCTGTACACAGTTTGTTATGGTAGGATTACTTGTCAGATCAGGGTTGCAACAAATATTGATTTTTTTTTTTTTCCAGAAACAAAATGAGCACTGATACATTTACTCTGAAGAAATCAAAATGCCCATGTAAAGAACTATATGGACTTAATGCACAAATTAAATAAATGATCTCTCCAAAAGTGAAAATAAATGTAGATAAGAAATAAAAGCTGGTTGCTGCTGTTTAGTGTTTAGTTTACCCGTAGTAATAAAATATAATAGCAACATTAAAAAGATTGGGGTGAAGCATTAGCTGTCACTGTTTCTCTGATTAGAAAAAAATAGAAAAAATGTAATACATGGAATTGTTAATTCTTTTCAGAAAAGGAAGGCTTAATATTTTTGTAAATTGGCATTGTTCTAATTTTACTAAGTATAAAAAGAAATATATTTTTTTCTGTAGAATTGGTTCAAACATGTTCTTTTCTATTTTTATCATACTAATCTAAAACTTAAAGGAAATTTCTAAGTACACAATTCTCACAAAATTTGATTGGTTCTTGGTAACTTTGAACAGAGATAGGATGGGAACAAACTAGTAAAGATTTGTGAAATATGCTTTTTCCCCCTCACCATGAGGATGTTAAAATGCAAAATAATGTTTACTGATGAGAGAGGGTGTATCATTTATGGAATATTTTATTAGTCGATTTAATGCTCCTGTAGTGTATACTACTTCAGCATGTCAGTTATTCTACAAAAGAATGTTTAGAATATCTTCATTAAATATTTCCTGTTCCTTTTTTTTTAAAAAAAAAATTACTTTCTAAATATTGTAAGTATGTTTTCCCTTAACTTCTAGGAGTCTGTGAAGATCTGTATGAAATTATGTGGTGGATAATCTGTAAAATTTTCCAGGAGACTAAGTAACAGTTTCTAGATAGACCGCATAACTTTAGTCCTCCCCTCCATTTGAAATGAACCAAATTTCATCATGTTGCTACCTGAAAGCCCATGCAGAAAACTTTAGATATTAAATTTCCACACATTCATTCCAGTCAGTTTAGGATGGATGAAAAAAGTGTATAAAATGTATATATTATTTTCATGTACTATAAGAAATAGAGTGAGGCATTACAGAGTCATTTTGGATGCATTCTTTCTCTAAGACCAGATGCCATTGTATCTAAGTCTCAATTCTATTAATTTGGTAGGGTTTGCCACTAAGGTCAGGTACAGACACTATGCTTTAACTAGTACAAGTGATTATAAACCAGTCTATATCTGTAACAAAATAGAAGTTCAGCAAGCATAGACTGGTTTAAAAATGGCAGAATCCAGTCTAAGATTTGCACTTCCCCTACCCCCCTGCACCAAAGGGCAAATGTGTGTTCTGCTCACTTCCAATCTAATCGCATAACTTTGATGTCACTTCAGGCTTTTTGAATGTTTATACCTAGCTTGAAAGTAAACAAGATACTCACTTCTGCTAGTCTGGATGCATCTACCTGAGTGGCTACATCACCACAGCTGTAGCTTGCTGCTACGGCTACATAGCATCAGCGGGCACAAACCATGATTTTGATGTTATTGCACAGTGGCATGGGAAAAAACCCACATGGCTTCAGGAGTGCTCAGTAACACCAGTTGCTGAGCAGTCACTTACTACTTGCTTAAGCAGAAGTTCAGCACACACAGAGTGGTTTAAAAATGGCAGCACACATATGACTGCTTTTTAAATGCTTAAGCAAGTACTAAATGACTGTGCAGTAACAGCTGCGCAGTCTGGTGCATGTCTACATGCACCCAGTGGATGTCAATTAAAAACGTAGCTCAATGGAGTTTATTGGGATTGCTTACAAGTGTATGGCTGCTACACACAGACATTAAAAATGGACAAAACTTAGTGGGTCCTACCATTATAAAACTGGTCCCCAATAAATATTTTCTATAACATTATCCAGTCTGAATTTAAATAGTTCAATATGCATTCTTTTAATGTTACAAATGTATAATAAGGTCTTCAATGTTATTTTTGGTCTCTAAGTGAAAATGCATGTGGAGTTCCTTTATCTTTTTTGATTGTCAAGTATTCCATAATGTCAGTCATAATTAGGGTAACTATGGAAATAAAGTATACATTTAGTGCCTTGCTAAATTATTTGATGTTGTTTTTTCATGACAGTAACTGTTTTACTTGTCGCTTATTCCCAATGCTACTAAATAGATCAAAATCATTATAGATCTAGCCTTAGAAAACAAGATTGTGCAGTATTTCAGTGCCAAACATTTCATGTGGTTTAGTACTGTTCTGTAAAATTTGCATCACTGTTTTGCACAGCAAGATGACAATTATTAAAAATATATTTTCGCCAAATTGTTTGTGCAAAACTATTATTCATGCAGGGTTACAACTGAGTTGATTTTCAGAAAAAGTGGTTTGAAAGAGGTTTTGAGCTGGACTGTTTATGAACACAGCCTTTTCTCTTATTTCTAATTAGTGTGAAATGGTTCCAAACAGGAGTCAGCACTGCAGAAGTCTGTGCTGCACAAAGCCAGCCTTGTTAACGGACACAGGGAACAGTTTGTTTTGCTGAATACACAACTGCGTCATAGTGCCTTTTCAAAAGGAATACAATCCAGTTTACCAGCTGCCCTCTAAATGTTGAATGTTGTTGATGTGCATCTGGATGTCTTTCTTGGGGATTACAGATCCTTATTCTCATTTACAATACCCTAGATCAATTTAGTGGTAGATTCAAAGCATATTTCGGCATAAGGTATTTCTTTCATATTTTTCATTGTTTCACAGTTCATTCCATGTAGAATAGGCTATTTTTCCTTCTAAGACCCGTGTTTTGACTTCAGTAGTTTGGAAGTGTGAAGTGTAAGTGCATGCTGATTTTGAACTGGTGTTTAAAATATAATATTAGTATGGGTCTGGGCATAAGGTTTCTGCTACTATGTTTTTGTCTTACATAAAAGTGTTTATCTCTTCCATTTTAAACTTTTGGAGTATATGCTTATTAAACTTCTAAATATAACCAAGCTCTACATTGTTAATTACATGATTAAGTGTGATTAATATGATTATTAGTTTTTTTAAATTAAACAACATTTAAGACAGGAATATATGTTTTCAGTGGTGTCATAAATTTAAAGATGGATTTGCAACATAGTCCTATGTCTATCTGTGTCAGCTGATGTCAGCTTCAGTATACAGGCATATGGTGAACCACTATTTCCAGTTGTGCAATTTCTTTTTCACTTGTGTATAAGGAGGCTGCAGTTATGACCTATATTATGTGTTTTTAGTTATCTAACTTTTCTCAGCAATTTGGGTCAGCATACAGTATAAAATGGAAAACATACTTAAAAACAGGACTCAATGACAGCTGAAGGTCTATACAATGTATTAAAATCTTCCCACGAAGAGTCTTGAAAGTTACTATGGATCTGGAAGTGAAGTAGAAGAGCCAGGAGCATGCCAAGGCCAATAGCATTGATGGATGTGATTTCTGTGTTCCTAACATAGACCTGAATTTTGCTCCGATTGAAACTCCCTTAAATAGGAGAAGGGGCAGAAATACACAATTATGCAATATGCAAAATGGAAGGTGTAGGAAGTGCAAAGAAATATTTCGGAACTAAGAAACAAAGTGACAACTTGGATTCTAGGGTGACCTTGTACCCCATGTCTACATTCTAATAAATTAATTTTTTATTCTGGCAGCATAACCAAAGAAGAAAGAACTAGCATAGTGTCGAATTTACCTCACCTTTGCTAGCAGGATCAAAAAGCCCTAATTCCATACCAACGGCATTTTAGGATCTTGAACATTTTAAATCCCCCTTTACATCTATCTATTGATTGATAGATATAGAGAGGGATTTACAATGTCCAAGATCACATATATATGATGTGTGTGTGTAATATATATATATATA
>JAGPOW010003395.1:9132202-9150273 GCA_030014935.1 Caiman crocodilus | reverse complement strand
ATATATATATATATAAAGACAGAGAGAATATAAATATAGATATATATATCTATATTTATATTTAAATATATAGATTGATAGTCTATAAAATTACATGATATATACGTAGATGTATATATAAGTTTTATAGACTATCAATCTATATCTATATCTAATCTATGTATATATATGTATATCCCTCTTTACATATATAGATAGATATTGATATATCAATATATGTATATATTTATATCTATCGATATCTATTTTTATCTAATCTAATAACATAAAAGGCCTAGTCTATCTTTCTGTCTGTAATGCTTTATTCACACTCTGATTGGTTATCTGAAACAACCAATCAGAGTGTTCCAACAACGTTTTGGACAGGAGGCAGTGGCGGCAGTGTGCCACCATAGGCCATATGCCAGTGCTGTTGGCCCCCTCCCAACCCAGCTCTGCTTCCTGCAGGCAGCAGAAACAGAGAAGCCAGAGCGGGCAGGGCAGGGGGTAACACCATTGCCCTTGCCCCCCCCACCCCTGAGTCCCTACTGTCATGGCAGCACTATCCCTGCCATCCCCCAGCAGGGCCATAGTGGGCAGGCAAGGACAGTGGTGCTGACCTCCCCCCAACTCCTCCCATCCCTGCTCCTTGGAGACAGAGGGGGACGGAGCAGGGGAGAATAAACCTGGACCCAACTTGGTGTGGGAGGAGAAGGGAGCAGGGGGAGGGGAATGGGGCCATCCCCACTTGCCTGATTCCTCCACCATGATGGAGGCGACTGAGGAGCCAGAGTGAGTGTATGAGGCCAGCAGCATCAGCCTCTCCCTACCACTCCAACCCCTCAGTCCCCATAGCCATGGCGGCATTGTCCTTGCTGTTCCCCAGCAGGGCCAAGCAGGTGGGCAAGGCCAGTGGCACTGGCATTAATCCCTCTCCAGCCCTGCTCCTTGGAGGCAGAGGGGGAATGGGGGGAAGCAATGGGCCCAGAAAAGACTGGAGCAGGTGGGCAAGGCATGGGGGGGGAGAGGGGGACATGGGGTCAGAGATAGAGAGGTGGCAGCATGGAGCATTGGGTGGGATGGCGGGTAGAGCACTGGGTGGCATTGGGTGGGGCATCCTCCCTCCCCCACCCCCAGTCATTCTTGACAGGCAATCGGCTAGTATCTGTATATAGTATTCAATGACTTGCATATTAACTATATCTCTCTTTCAGATTCAGAGAAACTTAGATGGAAGTATCAGAACACTGATTTTCTGTTAAATAGAAAACATTAGAGCCACATACCAAGAATGTAGCATGCAGCTTGATAAAAACCTTTGCAAAGAAAAAGCTTCTTTCTATATTTTTCTCATAATCTTGCTATGTTTGGCCATACTCCAAAGTTTAGCATCTAGAAAGCCGTTCAACTTTCATATGAAGCTTTAACATCTGGTCATTTTGAAAGCAGCTGCACAGGTTTATGCAAAATGTTTATATGTAGTAAGGTTGGAAATTACACATAATTTGTCACTGTGATTAACTGGAAAAAAATAGTATGTCAGTTGTCTCACTTCCATTCGTTCTAGCATCTGGGCATAGTTTACCTGGGATATACAATCTAAATGTGTTACTAACGTAAAGTATGTGTGTATGCATGTGTGTGGTTTAAACTTTCAGCATTAAAAGGGTGAAAGTCAAATACTAGCTATCTTTAACACTGTCACAGTGGAGAAGTAAGACATGAAAGAGATACAAGAGAGATTCTTGCATCTAATGCTCCTCCCTATACCATACGATTCCCTTACCTGTAGTTAGCCTAATTAAACTGAATAGGGGACTGCTCTTAATTGGCTCCCTGCTCTATTAAGTAATGCAGATTGAACAATTTAAGAAATCTGCATTTCTTGGAATCTAAGCCATCCGCTCAGTATTCTTTTTCTCTTCTTTTAAATGTTGTGTGAATGTAGGGCTCCTAAAAGGTGTCAAGTCAATAGCCATAGAGCTTCTTGTTCCTTTTAGCATGGTTATTGATGGAAAGAGGTTCAGCAGAGGTAGTAAGGGTGCATGCTTCCAACTATGTCTCTCTAAGGCATTGATGTGTCTACAGTCCAGAGCTGAAGTAATTAATGGAATTGGTAAGAGTGGTCCCATTCTGTTAGGAACAAGTCATGGGCAGTCAAGAGCAGTCACCTGAGAGATGGGTAAAGTCCAGGAGCTGGATTCCTAGGGATTTCCCAGAATTAAGAGAGCAAAGGAACCAGGCCAGAATCAGGATATGTCAGGAGAAAAACTAGAACCAGGAGCCAAAGCCAGAGTAAGGAACAGAGATTTGTCAAGAGAAAGAAAGTAAGCATGTGGAGATCATGATGAAATTCTTCAGTCTGCCTAGAACACTCCAGGCTATGCCTAGCTTTTAAAGGCTGGAGCTGTTAGAGCTTGTTGCTTGTGGCCTCAGAGGAATGGCTGCCCTGATTGTCTTACTGACTAGGGACAGACTTTCAAAAAGCCTGTGCCTGAATTGATTCAATCTTTGCAGGTTAGTCTAACCTGGCTAGGCTGAATCAGTCTGTAACTGCATGAATGTTCTAGAAATACCAACGCATGCTTGCAGTGGCTCAGGCTAGAAGGTAGGAGATGATAGAACATCCCTGCCTTCCCTTGCATAGCACTGAGCTAAAGAGGAGGGGGTTATGGCCAGGCCCCAGCAGGATGCTCTGATTATCCCAGCAGGGAATTGATAAAAGTGTTTATCACCCCTAACTCAGTGTTTATCATCCCATTAAGAAAACAACGGGGGGACATTACCAGCTACCTGTTGATTCTACTTGTTGATTCAGCATGACCATAGCCAGCATGTGGTCTGCTAGCTAATACATGGACACCTCTCCAAGGGGAGGGAGGAATTCCCTCTTAGCAGGGAGTATCAGTGGGGGTGGGCAGCAGCCCACAGTCATGCCAGATGGAGCTGCCGCCAGGGAGCAGAGGGGAAAGGCCAGCCCTGCTGTGGAGCAGAGGGCCCTGCCCAGTTCAGAGAGCATGCCAGGATGCTGGGAGAGTCTGATTTGTCTTAAACCAGCAAGGGGTTTGGGACAGACATTGCATAAACTGATTTGACTCAAATCAGTTAAGTCTGATACTATATTCAATCAGGTTTATTCTAAACCGGTTTCAGCCATTTTCAAATCAGTTTATGTTCACTGAACATCTGTTCTGTTACAGGTTTAAACCAGTTTCTGGTCATTTACACCAGTTTATGTGTAAAGTCTGTCTCTAGCTAATAGCACCAGCTGGGCTGTGGGTATTGATTGGCGCTTGCTGCAGGTGGTGTCTGCTTCCCTGCAGCCTCAGGGGATGAATTTCCCTAGCATTTGGGCTCAGGGCCCTGATTTTGCTTCCTTACACCTTCTTACCACTTGCTTTTGAAAGAAAAATCACCACTATTTGTGGCATTGGACTTGTGATGTGGTCATTTCAGTACCAGAAACTGGATCAAGAGTCAACATGTAGGCCATCTGGTAGTCATCAGGAATTAATTTACTCAGCATTATGTTTAAAACAATGTACAATCTTAGTCAACAATGTAACAGATTAGATCATGTTCACAGAATCATAGAACTTAAACATGGACAAAACTTACTTGTATTAGGTAACAGTCTAATATGTAATAATGTAGTAGTGTTCCCTCTCCTGAATAATATTTTTTAGTGTTTTGGCCAATCTTGTTTTAAATGCTATCTTCTCCATTAGTCAACATAAGAATAGGAATTTGTATATACTAGTACTGAATAGTGGTAAGAAAAACGCTTTCATCTACACAAGATGTTTACTGCACAGTAGCCTAATAACACTGTACAGTAGCTTGCTAGTCAAAAACCATGCTAATATATTAGTGTGCAATGTTATGAGGCTACTGCACAGTAAGCATGACAGAAGATCACGTCAGTGCTACTGTACAGTAGCGCTAGTTATTATGCATTTAGTTAGTATTTCATTAAGTAGCACTGTAACTATTGTGCATTAATGAACATGTAGATGCGCCCAGTGAGTTCAAAACAGTCTTTTGGCCAAAGTCTGGGATATAGAGTCTTTTCATGTGGCTCAACCTTGCTGCTTACCCTCAGAATTCCAAAACTGTGTAACACATACAGGACTGACTGTAGAGATTCGGCTGCCTCAGACATATACAAGAAAGTATCACTTGTCATCCTAAACTCTTATTACTCCTTTCTTAGATTCTAGGGGATTGTTTCCTCCTTCCACTCATTCACCTTTCCCTAAGACCTATTCCCTTAATCATTTAAGCCTCACCCTTTCTCTTTCTTTTTTCCTAGGGAGGTCTGACAAACTTCTGCTACTAGATGAATGATACCACACTCTTGCTATCAAGTTCCCATCTTTCTTTCCTTTGAAATTTTCAATTTCCATCTCTTTGCAGACTGTTTTGCTTTTCCAACTAGATAGGGACCTTGTAGCCTGTCCATTTTTTTCTCTCCCTCCCATTACAGTATCCTTCCTCACTTTCCCAGAACTATTTTAGTACACTAAGGAAGTATGAGTTAGATGAGTGGACTGTAAAGAGGATAGAAAATAGCTGTATCATCAGACTGAAAGGCTATTAATCAATGGCTAAATGTCTAGTTGACAGCTGGTATCAAGTGGAGTGCCCAAGGGGGGGGAAGTCTTGGGGCTGGTTTTGTTCAATATATTCATCAATGACCAGGAAGATTAGGATGGAGTGTACCCTCAGCAACTTTTCAGATGACATCAAGGTGGGGGGAGTAGTAGATATTCTAGAGGGTAGTGTTAGTATTTACAGAAACCTAGACAAATTGGAAGATTGGATGACAAAATAAATCTCATAAGATTCAATAAGAACAAGTGCAAAGTCCTGCACTTAGGACAAAACAGTCCCATGCATTGGTCCAGGCTGGGGACTAATTGGCTAAGCAGTACCTCTGCAAAAAGGGACCTGGGTGTTGCAATAAGCTGAATATGAGCCAACGGTGTCCTTGTTCCTAAAATGGCTAATGGCATACTGTGCTGCAGTAGTAGGGGTGTCATCAGCAGATTGAGAAAAGTGATTATTCCCCTCTATTCAACACTGGTCAGGCCACATCTGGAATACTCTGTTAAATTTTGCTTCCTCCCTCCCTCAAAGGATGTGGACAAATTGGAGAGAGTCCAGCAGAAGGCAACAGAAATAGAGGGCTGGGATGCATGAATTATGATGAAAGGCTGAGGAACTGGTCTTTTTGGCAAAGTACATGCATTCAGGGGCACCAGGGGGAGGTTAAATCGATTCAAAATGGCCGCCTGTTGTCAGGAAAGTCAGGATGGGGGTGGCTAGCCAGTGGGTTGGGGTTCCATCAGGCTGGAGGGGATTTAGGATCTACCAGGGCATGGGGGGGGAGAGGAAGTGCTACCCATGAATGGGATAGGGGGCAGGCATGACTCACAGGTGACATGGGGTGGGGTGTTCCCCCAGAGTGAACCTACACCCCCATCCCTCCTATCCCCGCTCCGCACTGGGACTTACTTGGCTCTGGCAGCAGCAAACGCTGATGAAAGTGGCTGCACCTGGAGTAGCTTGTGGGATGGGGTTAGAGAAACCTGGCTTGTTGGGGGCAGGGATTCAGTGCACAGGGGCAGGGGTGAAAAGAGCAGCCCTGAAACTTGGGCCAGTTTTCCCTTCCCCAGGGCTTTCATAGTTTCAGAGATGCTAGGGTTGGAAGGGACCGCAAGGAGATCATCAAGTCTGACCCCCTGCCTGGAAAAGAGCGCTGGGATCAGATGACCCCAGCCAGATGCCTGTCCATCCTTCTCTTAAAGACCCCCCAGTGTAGGGGAGAGCACCACCTCCCTTGGAAGCCCATTCCAAATTTTCTCCACCCTTACCAAAAAAGAAGTTTTTCCTGATATCTAGTCTAAATCTGTACTCTGTCAGTTTTGACCATTGTTCCTTGTTATCTCAAGAGGCGCCCTGGTGAAAAGAGCATCTCTGATCCCTTGCTGCACCCCACTAATGAAATTGTAGGCAACCACAAGATCACCTCTCAACCTTCTTTTGCAGAGGCTGAAGAGGTCCAGGTCCCTCAGTCTTTCCTCATAGGGCTTGTCCTGTAAGCCCTTAACCATATGAGTGGCCTTCCTCTGGGCACTCTTGAGTCTATCAACATCCTTCTTGAAGTATGGCACCCAAAATTGGATGCAGTACTCCAGTGCCGCATAGAGGGGAAGTATCACCTCCTTAGATCTATTTGTCATGCATCTACTGATGCACGATAAAGTGAGGCTGTGCGGGGGAAGAGGACAGAAGTTACATGCACTAGTTTAACCTAAATTGAATAAGTCTAATACTACATACATTCAGGTTTATCTTAAGTTCTGCAACTTTTAGACTGGCTTGTGTGCCCAGAACTTAGGTTTGGTTATAGGTTTAGACTGATTGTTGGTCACTGAGATGGGGTCTGTAAGGTTGGCACTGGGGCAAGCTAACTTTAAATCAAGCAGCCGATTTGAATCTGATTTAACCTCCCAAATGTCTGTACTGAGCCATGCCATTTTGTCTGGAGGAGAGAAGACTGAAGAGAGATCTAATAGCAACCTTCAATGACCTGAAAGGTGGTTCCACATCTTCTTACTGGTGGCGGATGACAGAACAAGGAACTATAGTGTCAAGTTGTGGCAAGGGAAGTTTACATTAGATCTTAGGAAAAATGTTCTCACTAGGAGGGTAGTAGAGCACTGGAACAGGCTACTTAGATTGTGGAATCTTCATCTTTGGAGGTTTTTAAAACCAGGCTAGACAAAGTCTTGGCTGAAATAATCTAGTTGGGGCTGGTCCTGCTTTGAGCAGGAGGTTGGACTAGATGACTTCCTGAGCTCCCTTCCAACCCTCATTTTCAATGATTCCTTTGATTTGTATAGTGGTAACATAGAATAAGAATTAATCTACCAATTCCATGGAATCTACCCCTTAGAGTAGATGCTGAAGAAAACAAAGGGATACAGGGGTAGAAAAGGAATGGACAATCCTATCCAACTCTCTTCCCAAGCACTGGTAGTAGCCTTAAGCCAGCAGGGGGAAAAGAAGGAATGTGGTGATGATGGATTACAGCAGACATTGCACTAGCATTTCTTTCTATCAGATCTCCAGGAAAAGTAAAGGTAACTACTTTAACTCTGCAAAAGTAGAGGGAACTGAGGAAAAGTACTTGGCTGGGGTGCAGGGGGAAGAGAAAAGAGAAGAGAAGCTCCTGAGAGGGTAGGCGTTTGAAAGTGGAAGGGAAAAGTGGAGAAAAATAACAAAATGTGAAGCGAATGAAATTTGTATAATTTCATTATAATTTGAATTGTATATCACAGCTTGTTGATTAACTAATCATTGACATCCACAGTAATTCAATTTGCTCACACAACTGTGTAAAAGAGTACACACCTACAGGCTCATACTTATCCCTATGCTACTAGTATATACAAGTTTTAAGAAGATGCCCCAGAATGTGTTCTCTTTTATATCTTATAAACATATTTCTTTTACAATTGGGGTACCTCAGGTCTCTTCTACATATACAAGATTTTAAAATGACAGAATATACGAAGGTTCTGTATTCACTTTCTGTCTCTCTCTCAGTGATTTGGGCTCTTGCTATTATTTCAATAGGGAAATGTCTTTGGAAAAAAAACACCCAATGATTAGGATTAGTTTCCAAGTTTCTTCACTGTGTTAACAAACTTTGAAGAGATTTCTGAAAGAAAAGCTTCTCAAGCTGATAACATCATTACTGTACAGTGGCTTTTATTTCATCTGGTATTACTGAATTTCTAATGATATAACTCTGAATAGGTACAGTATCTTGAATCTTATTTCAATGGAAGACTAGTAGCAAAACACAGATCTTCATGCAGTTTTGAGAAGAAAAAACGTATTGTGATTGGCAAAAAGAAGACATTTGTTTTTGTTATAGTGAAAGAGTCTCTTCTGTTAATAAAATTACCTATTAAATTCACATTTGTATTGTATTATCACAAAAAATGTGTAGAATCAATGCAGTAACGTCACCCTCAATAAGAGTTTGACAGCATTAAAACTGGAAAGATCTCATCTGACTTGTCTGTTACACCAGACATGTAATGTATCCTTGTGTTAAAGAGTAGCTTAATAATGCCCACATTTAAATAGCTTCTTAAGGGCTATTAAAAAGCTTTAAATATTCTGTATCTTCACTGAAATATATATGTATACAGAACAAAAGATGTCTCTGAGCAATGACAAGAAAATCTGAAACATATTTAAGAAAGTATCCCTTTTGTATTATATATATATATATTAGGAACCCAAACCAGCAAATACTTTTCTGATTAAAAATGAACTCCTGATCTTTCCTCTTAATTCCCATCTCCTTCTTTTCAGTCACTCTTTATACCACCATTCCTCCCATAAAGTTCACAAAAATCTGTCACAACATTTCTTCATTCCTACTTCCTCATATTTAAGTACTTGTTGAATTTTGTTATTAGCCTTTATACCATTTAAAGAATTAATCCTTTTTTTTCTGTATAATGATCAATGCAACAGTTGTCTACATTCTCATAAGCTCCGTCATTTATGTAAATTTTTTCCAGTCTGCTTTGCCCCAGTTTCATCACACCCTCACAGTCTCTAGTTAACACAGAAAGCAGCTGTCACGATCACCATCTTATCCTATCGCTTTGACCATTTCTCCCTCAAGGACCACAATCCCAAGCTGGAAGGAAAATATAACAATAAAAAGTAATATTCTTGCGCAGAAAAATGTTTCATCTTTCATAGTACAGATTCGTTATATGAATATAGTATTTCTTGCCACAGATTACAAACAAACCATTTTTAACTCTGTCTTCCAAATTATCATCAGTTTGCTTTCATTTTTCAGTGGCGAATGTAGCTATCGATGATTCTTATTGTCTGTGTACAGTCACATTCAACATTAGAATCTGCATTAGCTGTATGATAGAAAACATGGCTATTTGGAGACTTAGGATGGAGAACTTTTAGAAGCAGGGATAAATTCTTCTCTCCATGTCCGATGGAGATGTTATATGTGCTCACTGTTTCTCTTTATTTAGAATGAAAGTACTTGTCTTCTTTTCAGGTATGGAAGAGCTTTCTTCTTAGCATGTTTGAAGCCATATTGAATGGAGGAGCAAAAGAATATGTACAAAGGATACAGAAAAAAAATAACATGAAGAGGAAAAAGGACCTACCAGCTAAACAGGTGCAAGCCTAAAATAAATGCAAAGTGAAAAACCAGGCCCCCCGGGTTCTATCAAAAAAAATTGCTGAATAACTAATTTAGTAGCCCTTGTACTATATGAATTATAGTCCTGATTTACACACGTGCATTGCCTAACAAACTGAAATAGCTTATTACACAAATTATCTGCTCACTACATGGTAGGAATGCATTTTCAGTTTGTCCCATTGTTAAAGGATAGAAATGCCACTATTTTCTCTGCTGAAGAGGGAATGAGATGCATATTTATGGCCTGAGTACCACAGCCACAAATAATTTGGTACTTCTGGAGGCTTGAATAATTCAGTGGAGCTCTTACACATCTTCAAGTTAGTTGGTCTTTTAGAGTGGGGTGCCTCAGTTGTCATGACCTATGGGCCACAGAAATCCCAGTGCAGAGGCTCAGGTTGGTACAGGGCCATTATTTTGCTACTGCCGAAAGACAGACCTAACTTGTGAGCCTGTTCCCACAGCCATTATTGAAATAGAAAATCCCTAGGAAGGAAGAACTCCTGGGCATGTCCCTGCCAACTGCTGGCATGCCCTGGAAAATACTCTGGTGTAATACAATTGCTTTAGTGGAGTTATAGCAGGTTTATATTCCTGAAAGTGAGAGGTGGATCAGACTGAGTCTTTCAGATCTGGCCTTTACAACTGGCCTGTGGGTTCATGTGTTGATAGAGGTGCTCTGTATGTCTCTATTTGACTTACTTTTGCCGCCCCCCAGTCCCAGTTATTTGATGAATGTGTCAGTAAAAACAGAGCAGGATTAGAAATAGAGATTAGAGGATTTTTCTGTTAATCCAAAGGACACATAAGGATTAGGCCAGCGTTAGTTTGGCCTGTTGAGCTTGTTGGCTGTACAGTAGTTAGGTGTTTGCTTATCTTGATTCTTGTCTGTTGCAGACTGCATGTCATATAAATTTCCTCTAGTACATCTGATTTATCTTCTGCCAGTTTTGCCATTGTCTTTCCAAAGAAAGCTACCACCTCTCCATCAGTGACATCATTGACAATAATTTCTGTAATTTTTCTTCAACCTTTGACTTCCTCCTAAAATCCTTACATACCATTAGCTCTCTTTCCTCTCTATACAAGACCTTGCTGGCTGTTAGAAATGTATCAGACAGACCTTCTCCACTTTTTGTCCCTCACCTTCTTTTCTTTTTATCCTTTAATGCCTTGTCTTCCATTTTGTCTCCAACCTCTACTAAAGTTTCTTGCATACTTTCTACCTCTAACTCCACCTAAGAACTTAATGAAACCATCGCTGAAGTATTCCTACCCTTTCACTCTTTCCACTCTCATCCATTTCAAAGTACAAATAATCTGCATTTCTTTTTCCCATGGTCTATTTTCGGCTAGTCTTTTGGAAGGTTCTCATCCTTTCCTCTCTACTTCTCATAGTTGCCTCTGTTTTCTCTGTTCACCCATATTTTGATGGTCTCATCTTCTCACATAATCTTAATTGCTATCTTCATCCTGACAACTGAATAATCAACTATTTAATTATGAAGAGGTAAAAAGAAGTATGGATAGTAAATATTAATCTCAAATAATGAAGTAAAACCAAGACCTACGCAAAAAGAAAAGAAAAATAAAAAAAAATCCTGCTGTTTGACTATGTATAGAGCTAAAGAAAAAAAATGGCAAATTGAGGTTTCAAAATAATTTTCAGTCCAATATTTCACTTTATAAAGTTTCACAAAAATGTATATTCTGTTGCGACTGTAACTTTTCAAAAGGTGAGAAGTTTTGAAAAGTTATTTTTGAACTTAAAATTGCAAATAAAGAATAAAAAAGTATAAAACAATCAGCGTGTTTTTTTCTTTTCAGTTGCAAAAAACAGTGGAAATGTAGGGTGTATGGAAAAAACTGACCAATCAACATTTTGAAAGACCTAATTTAGGCCAAAAAAGAAAGTTTTAAAAACAGTATGTTTGTTATGCTATTTCTAAGTCTAAAAATGGTAAATTTCCTTAGAAAATTAAATTTAAAATAAAAAATTACAATAAAATCTAACTTTTCATCTCAGTTTTTTATTACCTATACTAACTGTCTTTCTATATATTGTTACAGCAGATACAATAATATTCAAAATGTGCTAATATCCAAAATACAAATCATCATGTCTGAAATACATTTTCAGGTATTGTCAGAAGTAGGCTTATGATAGGAATGGTTAGGCAAGCAACAACTGGAAAATTATTCAGGTAGCTTTTATTTTAGTAAGCTTATTTAGTAAGCCTCTCACTGGAAATAAATAATAATTTCTAATGTGTTTTATAGCTTCTAAATAAAAAAAGGAGCAATGGTAGAAAAATATTTTATCTTTTTTCCATAAGCAGTTTTCCAACTATATTCTTTTTCTACTTTATAATTCTAACCTGTTCATAATAAAATGGTTACATTATTCGCCAATTAAATCAAAATGCACATTGTTTGGAAAAATGAATAAAGCAAACAGAGAGAGAATAGTAGGGAGATTTAAAAACAAGCAAACAAACAATGAAAATACTGAAGCAGATTACTTAACAGCATACAAAAGTTGTAGCAGTTTGTGCCAGCAACTGAATCAGTTCATGCAATGTGTTGAAAGTACAATTGTGTCACTTACAGGTGGTACTTTAGGAAATGCTGTCATTAATTGTATCATGCCAAACTTTCAGAAGACAACTTAGAAAAATAATTAATCATTAGGTGAAAACGAGAAAGCAGTCCCCTAAATATTTTTGCATTCCTCTGTATTCTGTAAGATTTTTTTTTTCATCATTCCATGTAGGGCCATGATTTCTTTCACATTTCTGAGGCTTGATCTGATTCTGTTCCTCATTATGTAGTGGCAAAACATTTACATTTCTAGATAAGAACCTATAAAAGGTATCCCTCACCATGTTTCCCAATGAAATAAGTTCCAAAAAATTCTAAGAACTGTGACCTTTCCTTCTACATTTGTTTCAAGGCCACGAAATACAAATCAAACTCCAGGTTATTACATTTCTGTAGCATATAATATTGCTGCTAAGCAGAAATTGTGAGTGCTGTCTTTTCAGATATCATAGTACAGGAGGACAGAAAGTGATTGATTTTTATTAACTCCAGCTTCCATAGTTTGTGATAATGAAAGGCTATTTTCTTTGATAGCTCATATGAACGAGAAGCCATGTTATCTGTAAAATGAATGGACTAGTAATGAAGTATAATCTGACAGATGATGGCAGGAGGTGGGACTAAAGAAGCTGATTCTTAGAATTAAAAGCTGCACAATCCTGCTTCAGTAACAGAGTAATTAATCAACTGTGGTTCACATTTAATCTGATTAAACCCTGCTTTTTTGAAATGGCGTAAAGAAAACCCCAAAATGAAATCTAAATGAAATGGGTACTGCAAGTACAAAAGCCTAGGTAGTCTAGGAGGTGCCATCCAAACTTTATCCCTAGGCCAAATAGTGCTATTATTTATTTCCATGCAAATTAGAGCATCATCAAGTCTTCAGTGGAGTTTATACTGAACTAGTGTGCACTCAATACAAAGGGTCCCTAAATCTCCAAGATTAACATTGTTTCCCAACTGACAAAGATATACCACTAAATCAAAACACATGAAGATTTTGAACCTTAGTCAATTGCTGGACATCTTTTCATAGCCATTCAAAACCATGGATAATATTTAGAAACAAGTGTTTGTGAGTATGGTTTCTTGAAAGCACTTTGTACCATACATTTAACGCTAGAAAACAATTTACTCTTTCATCTTAGTACCTATTACAAGTGATGTGTAAAACTGCTGAATACAGCAAAATGTGTGGACTTGCCTAATATCCTTTGGCTATTCCTTTATACAAGGATGATGTCTGCCCCATGTGAGCCCCTTGACAAAATGAGTTGGGATTAGCAATTTTCATTAGCACTTAGTGGCAGAAAATCTTGGCTGTCAATGCCCAAGGTATAATTTTACTTCATAACGTGGAAAGATAATGCATAAATTAACCAAGACCTCACAACAGGGCAGGGGTTACTGAACAGTATGACATGAATCCTAGAGGGCTGCAATTCAGGTAACCCACAAGTTCAGGTGCTTAATTGAAAAATATGAGTCTTTTTAGTCATGAAACTGGGTGGAATTCTTTAAAATAAAAAAAGCTTTCTTGTATTTCTAGTCAGGGAATGGGAAAATGAAAAATGAAGAGGAAAAAAAAGCCCCTACATTTTGTGAATTTCAAGTAAGTTTTGGTTCACCACATTTTGGGTGGAGATCCGGTGATGGCATATGTGTGTGTGATTTTTTTCCATGTTGGTTCATCATTGTCCATCACATTTAGCAAATATTTTGTGTTAAAAGAAAAACAACCCCCCCCCAAAGTGTGTGTTCAATTCTGGTCTCATTTATGCACAGACAGACTTATTTAAACCAATAGGGCTGAGATGGAGATCATAAAGAATTTAACTCTCACTAGATTGATCTATCCTGGCACACACAAATGTCTCCAGTCTAACGCTGTTTTAAAAGGTGCAGCTAGGAGAGCAACTCCCTGCTGTAACTCATAACACTTTGTAGGACGTATTCTCAGATACAGTGACTCCCCAGACCAAGCAGAAGTTCACTCTTGGGTCCAGGGAGGAGAGGGGGGTGTGGAAGCTAGCTGCTGACTTGGCGCCAGGAGCCAGGTCCCCCTAGCAATGGCTCCTCCTTCCTCCCAGCCTAGGCACTGTTTTCAGAAAGGGAGGGAGGAAAGGGAGCAGAGGGAGTTCTTCTATGTATCCTCCAGCCAGGACTGGAGGGTGTTGTGGGTAGATTGGAGCCCCCTCCCCACTTCCGTTGGTGGGGGGCTCGAATCCGTCCACACCACCCTCCAGCGGCAGCTGAAAAACTCTCAGACTGAATTCCCTCCACACCTTTCCCCCTCCCATTCTGAAACCAGCTCCAAGCCTAGGAGGTAGCAAAGACGCACGTGACTGAAGACACTATGGTTTGAAACATCTTCATCTGAACCCTCACTTCTGTTTGGTCACAGCTGTAGGGTGCTTTCAGGGGCCAGACCAGGCAAAAATTGTGGCTTCTGTCTGTGCCTAAACTGTGCTTCAAGTGTGGGGTTTACTGAAAGGTGGTCTGAAACTTGGCATAAGTGTTAACATAGGTTTAGTTCCACAGATTTAGCCATCCGCTGTTCTACAAATGGAATTTAGTTCTACTTACACTAAGAGAAAAGAAAGGGAAGAAAAGGCACCTACCAGGAAAAGGGGACATTTCTGAACAGAAAGGCCCAACAGATAAGTGACATTATTCAGCAGTGGCTAAAAAAACTAATAAAAAGAGGAGCACCTGATCTCTTCACTTTACCATATTTACTCAAATCCAAATGAGATCCTCCACCCCTCGTTTAAGATAGGGGGAAAAGCCCCTTGTCTTAGGTTTGGATACAAGGTGGCGGGGGAGCAGGCAGTTGCTGTGACTCTGTCTCTCCCCTGCCACTGCTATCGCCACTACTGCTGCCCTGGGACTGGTGCAGGGCATGTTGCTCCATCTCAGGCAGCTGCAGTGTTGGGGGACTGGAGTGGTGGCAGAGTGGAAGAATACTTTGCAGAGCAGCCTTGAGCAGCTGGGCAGTAAGAAAATGGCTCTGAAATAGTGAGTGGTGAAGGTGCTAAACAGTAGTTGGAGCATGACCTTCCCTATCAGTCAGAACATGATGAAGCCCAACACCTTGCTTCCATGGCCATACCCCAGCCCAACACACTTTGGCCCTCTGGGCTGCTGAAGAACAGTAGTAGACTCACAAAAGTCATTGCCACCATACAGGCTCAGCATCCCCCACTGCCCTGCTTGAAACCAGCACTTCCAGTGCGAAGCAACGCGAGGGAGTGATGCAGACTGTCCCTGGTGGCAATGGGAGCTGCAGAAACTTTGTTCTGATCCAGGGCCAGGGCTGGTTGGGAAAGTTCTGCTTGCCTATGTCAGCCAAAATCCTTGCATGGGTTCTGCTGTGGGATGCGGCGTGGTGCCCACAGGGCAGTGTGGAGGTGCCTGCACAGTGTGCAGCTTAAGGGCCTGTGACCCACAGGGCTTGCAGCCCCTGGCTGCTCAGAAGTTGAAGAGCCCTGGTATAAAATAACAAATCTATTGATATAGAAGAAAGAAAGAAGTCCAGCCCTCACTCCCATCACTAAGTTCGCTATACAGAGCTAGTAGATAAAAAGCAATACGCCTGTATTTTTTTACTGAAGTCAGCATAGCTGGCTCTGACTAAACACAGAGACACTGTCCTCAACCATGTCTCTTTTCTCCATCCACAAAGCCTTTTCCTTGCTACACTGGAGCCTATGTTAGTTCTGTGACATCTTCGACCTTTTCTAAAATGGTGAAGCCAGATAACAGTGGCAGTGCAGACCTGTAGTCCATGAAGCAAACATCCTGAGTGGCACATGATATTTTTAAACAGCCGCTTTCCAGACAAGTAGTGCTTTGTGGTGACTGGCTGAACGTTTATGAAAAATATGGGATCGGATGAAAATTATTATTACAATTTTGCTGATCTGAGCAATCAGCACACATTCATATATGAGTATCATGTTTTCTTGCTAAAATAAACATATGCTAAAATAAACAGCTTTGTTATTTCAAGCATATGATACTATCATTCATAGGCTGAGACAAAATTTGTAAAATTATATAGCTATCAGCTTAAAGCAATGATACATGCTGGATACCTTTTACAAATAAAATTCTAGTGGAATGTACTTATTATTTGATTATATGTGTCAGGTTAGGAGGTTTGCGCGTGTCTTGAAAATAAAGAAGTATCTAATTCAGAGGGAATGTACTCCATTAAATTAAATGCAAGACTAATGGCTTAAACTACTGAAATCAGTGGCAAAACTTGTACTGAATTTCATGTGCATATCAGAACCTCAGCTAGTAGGCCTGTGTGAAGTGACTAGTATTCACTTTGGATTTGGGTGATTCGGGGGACAATGATTCAATTCAGTGATTCGAATCACTGCCCTGAATTGATTCAGCTGAATCACCCAGGCCCATCCCCAACCTGCTCTCCCAACCTGGCTCTCCACCCACCCCAGCTCCCGGCACTTGCTTAAATAAAAGTCCCACTTCAGCGGGTGCTGCCAGGTGGAGGGTGATCACCACTGCTCCCCTCTACCCCATGCTGCATGGGGGGCTGTCCTATGAGCCCCTGACCCCCCCCTCCGTCCCAACCCCTCCATGGCTGCCCCACCCATTGCAGCTTTGGCCCTTTAAGGAAAAAAAAACAACCCAAAATCCCAGGCTCACTGCTCCTGCCAAGTAGGGGGCAATCCCCTGCCACATGAGGGGCTCTACAGGATCCCCTCCCCAAAGCTGCAAGGCTGCTGCAGGAGCGATGAGTCCAGGGGCTTTTCTCAGGTTTTTTTCTTAAAAGGCCACAGTTGACCTGGGCAGGGCACCCGTGGTGGGGCTGAGGGAGCAGAGGGTGTCACGGGGCACATGCAGAGCCCTGCCATGCAGTGTGTGGAAGTAGGGGCAGCAGGGATCGTCCTCCCACACACCTGGCAGCACCCGGTGAGCACTGAGGCTTTTCTTTAAAACACTAGAAGCTAGGGTGGGTGGGGTAGCCATGGGGGGGAGGAACGAGGGGAACAGGCAGGGGATGGGGTTTGGCAGGGGTCCTGCCATGGTCCCCTCCCCCAAACCCTCCTATCCCTAGTACTTACTAGTTCAGATTCGGCTGCAGCACCCTGCTGCAGCCACGGGGGACTGCCTGAATCATCAAAGCTCTTCAGTTTTTTTCTGATTCAAAGAGCATTACATTGATTTGGACCTTCTAATTGGTCTCCTGGTTCAGAGAACCAAATTGGGCCAAATCTCTTCTGAATTGAATCAACACCCAAAGCTTCGCACTGCTCTGTTAGCTAGGTGGGGCTCCCTACAGTTACGGACCACTGCAGAATACTCCTCCTTAGTGGTGATTCCTGTCTTCCCTCCTTTATAAGCCTCTCTTTTTAGATGTAGGAGGTCCATGAGCCAAGGGGGTTGCTGTGCCCTTTTGCTACCTTTCCTCCGAGATGGGATGGCCATCCCTTGTGCTTTCAGGATCACTCCCTTAAGGAGCAACTGCTTATCTTGGACTCGCCTCCCCGTCCAGTCATGACCCCTTAGGGCCTTGACAACAAGACTCCTGAGCTATCAAAGTCAGTTTTCCTAAAGTCAAGGACTTCTGCATTGCTGAATGACTTGCCAGCTTTGTGATAGTAAGTGTTCAGCTCATGATCACTGTCTCCCAGGTTTCCTTCAATTCTTAGGTCACTGACTAGATCATCCCCTTTGGTTAGTACCAGGTCCAGTAGCGCTTTGTCTCTTGTCAGTCCATAGACTTCTTGAGTCAGGCAGAGCTCATCCATGCACATGAGGAAGCTTTGTGACCATTTGGATTTGGCTGTGTGCTCTCCCCATGAGATGTTCACGTAGTTGAAGTCTCCCACGACAACAATGAACCAATAGTGTGCAGCCTCAGCCAGTTCCCTGGCAAATTCCTGGTCAATCTCTTGCTCCTGATTAGGAGGTTAAACTCCTACCATTGTGTCCCCTGTGCCAAATTCCCCATGTGTTTTAGCAGAGAGGGTCTCCAGTCATTCTCCATGGATGCCAATGTCAGCTTGCAGGGACATGTAGCTTTTCTTGACATAGAAAGCTACACCTTTTTTTTGCATGATCTCTCCTGTAGAGGGTATAGCTGTCTGTACCTGTGGCCCAGTCTGTACCTGGGATCAGGAAGGGAAGGGGCTAGTGGGTTCATAGAAGGCGTGATAGAGTTGG
Organism: Caiman crocodilus; assembly: GCA_030014935.1. NCBI lineage: Eukaryota > Metazoa > Chordata > Crocodylia > Alligatoridae > Caiman > Caiman crocodilus. The sequence goes on along the minus strand of JAGPOW010003395.1, from coordinate 9,132,230 downwards.
TGGGTCCACTAGGGGAGTTGTCTGTCTG
>JAGPOW010003395.1:9085308-9103122 GCA_030014935.1 Caiman crocodilus | reverse complement strand
GAAATGCATTAATTCTGGATGAACTAAGTCTATGGATATTCTATGCAAATTATTATAGCTATGTTTATTTTAAAGTTAGTTGGCACGTCTACATATGCAATTAATGTGCACAAATAAACTCTGGGGCTTATTGCTCTGGAATTTTTGGCTCCCAGTGCACCATTTGAACATGTGCCCAGGAGCAAAAAACTCTGAACCATATTGCCCCAGAACCTATTCAGCCCAGTCAGAGCAGTCCTGGCTGGCAGGAGATCTATGGGGTCAGGCTGCCAACCCAGGGTTGCTCTGACCCGGGTCAATGTTCTGCAGAGGGGCTGGTTAAGATACAAGAGCACTTCAGTGCAGGGCTAGCTTGTATTTGCACCTACTAACTTGCTGCAGAGTTTATTAATTTCCTGCGGACTACTAGGGCTGCACATGTAGACGTGAGACATTTACTACAGAGCTGATTAGGCAACTCCAAAGTAAATGTGTCCTGTAGACACACCTGCAGAGGATCAAGTGTTGTCCCCAGTGGCTGCTCTCAAACACACCAGACACTAAAGTCTTGTGAATGGCTGCAGATGAATTCCTGCAGCATCTACATTGGAGAATTTCCAGTTGAAATATGTGAGCAAGAGCTGTGAAAAGCATGGCTCCTGCTTACCATCCTGAGACTCACTGCCGTGGTAGCATAGACAATGCTCTCACATGCTTGGCTGGTATATCTTGCTCACACATTTGTAAAAATACCGATTGGCACCTTTAGGCTGGGGAAAGAATTTTTGACCAGTTCAGACTGTCAGGGTTTTATAACCTCTTCTGAAGCACAGGTCATTGCTCACCTGCTAGTATCCTTTGGACATTACTCATCTAATCAATTCCCTGATGTTGCAGAGATGTTGGGCATTGGTGGCACCTCATTCTCTCACAAGTCCTGTGGACAAAAGTATAGCCACTAAAGACAGAAATGCTTTAGCCTGCCTTAAGTCTTTGGCCTTAATATAAAGTAATACATTCTGTGATATGCAGAAAGGCTGATCAGAGGATCTGGTCTCCCTGGCCTGAAACTCTATAACACTTTGACTCTTTTAATATTATGCAGTGCTGATTATTATTATTTATTGTGTTGCTATTGTGTCAAATTAGTGTTGCTCAAGAGTAATTGTGCACATTTCAGGAATGGAAAATCTATTCATGAAGTACAGGAAAATAAAACAAGTTTCAAAGCAAATTTTTACCTAGAAGAAGTCACTTTTAAGACAAAGAATAACCAAAATAAGGAGTTCAATAAGCTAAAGGAAAATCCTAGTATAGGAAATAATCCAGTTTGGGGAATAAGTGTCAGGAATGACTGTAGCTTTGGTAGCAAAGCAGGCCATGTTGTGTAAGGAGTAAAGGGAGTATATTTCGGGTGGAATTCTGTTTCTCTTTTCACATCTGAATGATACGTCCTCAGTCACAGGTATGCCATGGTGGGTACTTCCCCTGTAGTGTGGGCAATTAAATATGTGTGAGCTACTTCCCCTGTAGTGTGGACAAGTAAATGCGTGTGAGCATGCACAGTAGGATATGTTATTGCTGCGTATGTACACAGCTATGTAAATGTGCCCATTCTGGCTGTGCAGTAGCAAATCACTCCCAAAAACCTAACTAGCAGAAGCCTGTGACTAAGACATGTAAGACATACAGGGAGGTTCAAATACCTTCCGGGTTACCCAGGATTTAGGTCTCTGGCTTTCTGGAAAAGTGTGCTAACCACTCAACTACTGGGTAAAACATAAGAACACTGCCTTTCTTCTCTCCTCCCTCCTGGTCACGTTTCCAGGAGTCAAATTTATGTATGCCTACTGAATATGCTCAGTCGGTGCATACAGCTTTACACAAACATTGCATAAAGCAAGGGCCAAATATGGCTAGAAAACTGTCATTTAGATGCATAAAAGAAAATAGTTCTGCCATTTGTTCCTGAGTATACAATTGTGTTTAATTTACCAGACAAAACTCAACTAGTGCTTAGCAAAACAACAGAAACTGAAAAACAAAAACAGAAGAGAGAGAAAGAGAGAGAAATGCTAGCTCCCACAAGAGAGGCCATTTTCAATGCAAGTAGGTGAAAGGGAAGCAATTCAACCTTGCAACATGATTTAAAAAAATCAATATAAAAATAATTGTTTTGCGTCCTGACACAAACTGATTATTTATATTGATATTAATATACACACATGTATATAATGAACACACATGTTTCAATGAAAGGTCATCACCTGCAATACAACAGAAGTCTACTCACTTAAAAATAATTACAGCAGCACTGTCAGAAATTTACTATAGATTGACCACATTCTTTATTTTTTTATAATGTAATAAATGTCAGGGAAAATATTCCAAATAATACATTTTAAGATTTTTCAAGTCAGAGAAAGGAAATTGATAGTATAATTATTTGGTAAACACTCAAATATTACCTAAAATATTTTTTTTCAGTAACTTAAATTTACTTATAAAATATTTCAGAACAATATTTTAAATGTTGAGCTTTTTAAATTAATTGTTCCCTGGACAAAGAACATTATATTGAATGCTGCAAAGGGTTAAACTTTTTATTTATTTATTTGGTACAATTCTCCTGGACTGTTAACTAAAATAATTAACCATGCACAATAGGAACAATTGTTGGGGCATACCTTTCATAAAATTTTGCTGACAGAAGCAGAGTAAAAACAAATAACATTTTCCTATATTTGAGCTATGCTTTGGGGTCTCATAAGATCTAAGTTTCTAAGTACTGAAGTTCCCAGTTGCTTTTCCAAATTAATTTCAACAGAATGTCTCTACTGCAAATACTGGACCTACATGTGAAAGGGGTGGGAGAGAAGGTGAAGTCCAAATGAAAAAAAAATCCATAAATACAGTATTCCTGAAAAAATTATAGTAGAACATCAGGCCTCCAGGGCAATCTATGCATCTTTTTAACACAAACTCTCTCAGATGGGCTTGTCTGGAAACACTAAAAGCACTTGGGCCAGGAATGTCAGCATTAAAAATACAGAAGTGGCTGAAAATACTGTTGTGTGTCAACCTTTATTTGTCCTTTAAACCAAGAAAAAAAAAGAACAAATGTATGCCTGTAGGCCAAATGAAGAAGGTTTTTTTTTTTCTCTAACTTATATTGAGATTTTTACAATGAATTGCAATAGAAGGTTCATATGACAAAAATTACAGTGGTGTGGCCAGGAAAAATACCCATGGGGCTTTTAGTTCCCCTTGTGCCAGGCCTGAACTATCAGATCCGCCTTCTGGACTCAAATGCAACACTGTCAATAGGAATACATCATCTTTTTTGTGGTGTAGAAGAGCTGTCGGTTGTAATTCCCATTATTCCAAAGCCAGGATTTTCCATTAGTGTAACCACCTGCTGGGTTTCTCTACTCAGGTTTAATGGAGTCTGAATTTGAATTTATCACCATCTGTGGGAAGACAGGAAATGAGAGGAGCATCACTAATTCCTTTCTTCATTTACTAAGCATAAGCATAATCTTTATAAGGAGACAGGCAGAAGCAGCAGCGATCTGGGAGAGGGAGAGAATATTTTAACTCATATTGACATCAGAGTTCGAGACCAAGAAAAATGCTGTCTGTTCCTCAGCCAATTCCAGCTACAAAAAGAATGTTTTAATTTCCTATGTAATGTTGTAGCAAAACATGCAGACATGGGATACTATTTCTCTTTGGCTTCCAAGAAGGTCTCTGAAGATTTAATAATTTATACAGCAGAAGAGGAGATTTGGAAGCTGAACAAGTTCTCAGGAAGAGTTAAGGACACTCAGTGGCAGCATTTGTATGTTAAAGGAAACATTTAAAAAAGGGTCTACTTTTCATTGTGTCCTTTGCCTCCCCCCCCCCCTCCGAAACACCCTTCAAAAAAGAAAAATAAAGTTTGGGGGTGAGAAGGGAAGCGGCAGGGCAGGGGATAAAGCAAATTACTAAGAAAGAGAATAGCAAAATATTCAATACAAAGCATTTAAAGCCAACAGGAGGAACTCCTGAATCAAAAATGAAACAGAAATTAACTTACTGGGTTAACATTAAAAGAAAGATTTTGACTTCAGTGTACCCAATAGCACAGTCACTATTAAAACATAGCAAAGCTGAATGTGTGCTATGCTTATTTATAGCTCAATCCTGGTATTCACTAATGGGCTTGAGAGCTCTCTACAGAGGTACCTAACTGAATTGTCTTTCATTGTAGTCGTTGCCCACTAGATGATGATATTTACATTCTTGTCTTTTGGTAACATGCTTCTGGGGAAAGCTACCAGCGCTCAGTTTCCCTGACATTAATGGATGTTTTTTAAATTGTTGGCTTTAGTGGTTGGGAATGGAGACAAAAGAAGAAGGATGTTTAAAAACAAATCTTTTAAAAAGTCTTGTCCATCTGTCCCATAGAAGGGTGCCCTGAGTTCAAGCCTTTCTCATGAATTTTGCTCCATGTTTGTAATCTTTGGATTTATGATTGTGAACTGTGAGCCTGCTCTCTTGTCATGTGGGCCAACAAAGGCAGCTTGGGTAGTTAGAAGGAATGCTATTTATTACAGTAAAGCAACAATTCCAAGTGGGGGGGAGCGGAGCAAATATTTGTGCATTTCCTCTCCCTCCCCCGCCAACTCTATCCCAAGAATTAATTGTGTTATCAGCAAGGCTTTGCATCTTGTATTATGACAAAGCAAAGGCCCTCCTGGGTGCTCATTTTGAGTGGAACTCATCTGATGTTTGGTCCATAAAGACAGAGAGGAGAAAACCATTTCTCTGATTATCTAAAAAAAATGTGCATGAGTCTACAGTGTCTAAATAGTTCCAGTTCAGAATCTGGAGGATGCTGCCTATTTGCTATTTATTAGACTTCACAAAAGTCTATGGCAGTAGTTATCAAGCTTCATAGACTTAAAGCATCCTTCATACAGCTCTAGATACCCCTCAGAAAATGTCAGCTCTTACTTTTTACTCATTTTTTGACCACAGAGAAATAACAGGCCTATCCCCCGTTGCAAAGAACTCACAAAGACAAGCTCGAATGCTTTTTAACCCTATGAATCCCTGCTTGAAATCTCTGTATTTATCTTGTAAATTATGTTTGCACACTTAACAGTGTTACCGTTGTGTGGTTCTCTTGAAAGGATCTCAAGATGCTCTGACACTCTTGAAAGAATCTGCAGGCCCCCAGGGTGTTGTGGCACCGTTTGAGAATCAGTGGTCTATATTATAAGCAAACTTTGCATAATGCTCATCCTACAGGAAATATTGTAGCTGTAATTCAGTTTTGTTTTACAATCCAGTAATAGCAATAGCAAAAGGTTTGGACTGCATTCCCACCTTGCTTGTTTCTCATTTCCATTTAACCAGCAAAGTTGGACTCTTGTGTTTTCTTATACCTAAGCTACAAGAGTGAAATGCTTGATCATATATATTTTTTTATTAGATGATAGTGTTCTCATTCCATTTGATAGATTTCCTAGTTGTTTTTGCACAGATTCATCTTGGGTTCTGCAGCATATTTTTCATTTGCACATAGCGTTTTATCATTGCCTTCAGAGAGGTAGGAACAGGCCCAGATTCTGAAAGGTATTAAAAACTTAACATCTGATTTCATGTACTATTTATGATCCAAGTCTGGATGACTCCCTTCAGTATCTCACACAAATGGATCTCCTATTGTAACATTTCTTGAATCTGGCCAATGACACACAAGCAGGTATGTTTGGTATGGACCCAGTCCAAAACCCTCAGCTTTATGAGGGTGATACGGGGAGACTGCTTTAAATCTGAAACCCTCTCCTCCCTGCAAATGTTATAACAGAGAAAGCAGGAGATCCCACATAACCTATGAGAGGAGAAAAAAATAACAAAATGGAGTAAAGAAAAATAAAAGGGTGGTTAATTGTTTCTTGCCTGTTGTGCGTGATGTCACACATATGGTTATGGTTATTCATACCTAGGGTGGCAACGTTAGTGATTCAAGACAAACAGAAGAAAATCTGTCAGTTCTGGTTAGAGGAACATTGTTATTACCTCAGGTCAAGCAGATGGAGGGCAAACTTCTCTGCTGGATTCTGCTGCTCTTTAATTAATGTCCACATTTGTTATGTCAACATGATGCATCACATTTGGTTTAAAGGTTTGCTTTATTCCATAATACAAATGCCTAAATAAATACATTTTATATATTCCCACAGTTGTGTTGGTAATGAAGGACCTAAGATGAATACAGGTGCTGGCACCTAAAATTTCATCGGCTGTTATCAGCTGTCAGTAAAGTCCCTCTGTTTCCTAGGTATTTAATATATCATTAATGATAGTTTGCTCAATTAATAAATCTCTTCATTTAGTAGGGGGATATTTTTTTTTCTATATGTAACATACATATCTGAGAGGGTAAAATAAATCACAAGGTAGATTTAGGGCACATAGTGAGGCAATTTTGTTTCACTGTATGAAAGGGAGTAAATAAACTGCAGCCTGTTGAGTGCTTCCTTGGACCATGCTTGCTTTGTGTAGGAATCAGGAGAATGAAAGGGGAAAAAAATACATGCAATTACATCATTTTGTGAGTTTAGTCTTTTTTCAGAATATACAAAAAGTAAGCAGACAGAATAAGCATCACATTTTCAGCCTGTAAAGCCTGGGTGGTAAAACAAATCTATTAGCAGCTGCCAAAATAATAAATGAATAAGCCTGTTAGTTAATAGGAACACCCAGAAAAAAAATCTACACTGTGTTAGTCAATGCTCTTTTTTTAAATAGTTGGCAGGCTCACATTGTTCTCCTCTGCCAATCATTTTTTACAGGATTAAGCTCAGCTTGTAACTATTTAATTTTAAAATATGTCTGTATTATAAAAGCAGAAATGTTTTAGAAGTTGCCCTGTGATTTAGGGGTCTCAGTCTTTCCAATCTTTCCATTGACTTCAGTGGCTTGACCCTTTCATGTCCAAAAACTGCCATGACAATGGGCATCCTTCTTAGATCTCATCACAGAGCAGCTAAAGATAGGCCACAGAGACAAGGCTGGATACTGCCTCCACTGGATGGTGCATCCCGGTCAAATACATTGTGGATTTTATGAGTTAAGGTCTGCCTAGATTTATGATTTTATGAGTTAAGGTCTGCCTAAGGCCACTGGTCATCTTGCCTAGGGACAGAAATTACACATAAACCAGCGTAAGTGATCAGAAACCAGTTCAAATACATAACAACAAAAGCTCAGTGCACATAAACCACTTTCAAAGTAGCCAAAACTGGTTGAAAATAAACTTGGATGGATGTAGTATCAGACTTAATTGTTTTAGATTAACTCAGTTTATTGAACTTCTGTCCCAGATCTTCTCCAGATTCAAGTTAATGCAGTCCCCCAGCATCCCAGGATTTTTTGCACCTCCCCTTGCAAACCCCACCTTGAAGGGTGGGTGGACTAGAATTGGCCCAAGCTGTCTGCCTCTGTCAAACAGGGAGGCATGCTCTAGTGCCCCCCAGGCTTCGGCCTGAGCCAGTGCAGGCATTTGGTTGCATTTCTGAAATCAGAAGTCAATGTGTGTTCAGTTGCTTATTGGTACAATTCAAGCAGTTAACTTGTGAAGATTGAACCACTTCAGCCTAGAGCTTTTTGATTGTCTGTACTTAGCCTTTGTGTCTGCTCTGTGAACACACAGATTCTGTCACAGAGTTTAAAAAAAAAACTGGGCACTTTTCAGAACCGAGTTTTGAATCTACTTTCACCCACAGCTAGAAAGGTAACAGATTTTCAGAGGACAGAGTGTACATCTATGGTGAAAGACTAAGGAATGAATTTGTATCATTGGTTTGGTACTCAGTTTTATATATTGAGTACATTATACAGATAAATCTGTACCTAAATCCTTCAGGCTCCAAGTACACAATTATATTTTATTCTGTGTAAGTATAAGTAAGTACAGACTTTATCCTTGTGCATTAATACACCTCTCAGCACATATAACAAAATATATTTATTCACTTGAATTCACCTGGATGGAGATCATGTCTTACTAATTTATTTGGATTTCACCTACAACTGTGAAATCTTTCGTCAAATCTGAAAAGGTAGTTGGATGATATGAATTCATTCCTAAAGCTCTATGAATGCTACAGCTTTCTCTCAAACGTGATGAGTCTTGAGCTGCTTAACAGGATACCTAGAAGCATTGGTTATGAGACCCTTTCCTGGCTATTTGTTTAACAAAGAGGGAAATTTGGAATAGCCTGTACCAGTGATGGTCTATTTACCATACTCCAGACAGATATCGAATGATCGAGATATTTGTAATATGCTAGACTTGGGTGTCTCTTTTGAGGAACCATCACTCTTATTTTTAGGGTCAGGTGTGGTAAAGGGTTGAGGACTATCAAACTCAATGTCTAGTGGGTGACTGCAACCACTAGCAGAGCAATTGTTTGTTCTTCTCAACAGCACTTTCACTATACTCATCCACTTTTGCCCCTGCCTTCACTATGACTGTTATCATTTTATGGCATGGGTCTGGTATTGGGTGCCACAAGTTCTACTTTCTTTATGCCTAATGGGTTGCAACCATTAGCGGAGATTGATTTTCTTTGTGGAAGACTTGTCACCACAACCCAGTTTTGCCTCAGTCACTACCTTGCATTTTTGTGCAAGAGGCACTGTGCAAACTTTCACAGCCATCGTTCCCAATACCTCCTACAGCCCCATGGCCCATGGACATCTTTTGTTTCCTCGTTAGGCATATACCTGCTTCTTCAGTTACCTGCCCATTCTAGTGTCTTAACAACCTGCTGCTTAGCCTTTCTTCTCAAAAAGCACTGCATCTCCTTTTTCCCATTGCAGCTGTGCTCATATGTACCACCACATCAATACTTACCTTCCTGTTGCCTCAAAAGCCTTGCTTACACACACAAACCCCTGTTCCTTTATCCCTTTCAGGCAGTTAGGTGTGCTCATGGAAAATTGAACTAAGGAGTTAGAGCTATAGCTTCAGAAAACAGGTGGTGGGACCTGAGAAGTCTGTTACTCTCTTTCTGTGTGCAAGATTAGGAATAATAAAATACCTCAAATAGAATCACAGGATAGCTATTTCTCTGATCATTTAATAGAAGTTAACAAGTGATCCTTTCTTAAGTTTGTTAGGCAAATAAGCATGTGTGTGAGCCTGTTCTTTTTCTTCTCATGTTCTTCTCAAAAACTGGATTTTTTTTCCAGAGTCATGCACAAGTGATATTTCTTTCCATTACTGCAGCAAGGTCCTCCTTCATACAGGTCTCATCAAGAAGTTGGCCAAAAAGGATCAGTGATAGCATGCTACTGTTACCTCTCAGCTCTCTGTTCTTGGGGAACCCTGGCACAGTACACAGCCGGTCTGACTCGCGAAGGACTCACCCCCTCCCCACCTCAGCCTGAACGAGAACTGATTAGAGGTAGGACTTACAAAAGACAGTGAAGATGCATTGGGAGACACATCTACAGCCCTTCCAACAAGGGTGATAGGAATGAAGCAACTCCCCAGGTCTCATTTACATGAGAGTTGGGACAGGAAAGCACTCAGGCACCAGAGAAGCAGGGGAGCACTGCATGATGGGGAATCCCTGCTCCAAAAGCTGATCAGTCCATGTCTACACACACCCAGCTCAGCATTTATCCAACCAATTCTAGTAATGTCTCCTTTATTGGTACCCAAAGCACTGAATCTGTCTGTCTGTATTGTGAGCGCCCTCAAAGTAATGCCACCCATAGCCAAGAGTGATCAGTTCCTATTATCCGGCATATGAGCCATTGTTTACCCCTAAACAAACCTAGCGTTCTCCCTGGAGCCATGAGTTAGTTCTCTGCAAAGACCTCTACCCAAGCTCAAGTTTCTGTCCTGGTGCTTGGATCCAAAAGCTGCACCAGTTCCACTCCTTTTCTGCCTGGAATCGCTCCATCGACCCTGCTGAGAGTTCTGCCTGTCTGCAAGCTCCAGCAAACACCTGGGAACCTTGACTGGTTCGAGTTTTGCTGAGTGGTGAGACCCCAACTCTCTCTCCCTCTCTCTCTCAGTCCAGGAACTCGACTCTTCTTCTCTTACTCCAGACACAGCTTTCTAAACCTGACTTTTGCTAATCAAACCTGAACTAGACTTCCCCAAATATCTAATTTAAACTATGTAATATTGTAAGTGTTTTATTTGTCTCTCTTGTATACCTATTACAACTGGTATCATCATAAATTCATATACCTGACAATAAGTAACTTTCATGATCAAGCTGGTTGCTATACTCTCTCTCTGAACCTCATTTACTTTTCCTTTCCCTTGACTTCCCATTTGCTCTGCAGCAACACTTCTTTTATCTAAGCCAAAGATCCCTGTAATGACCAAAACTACAGGGGGGTCTGCTCATCAAGGGAGTTACCATTAGGACCATTGTGACAAGAGATTGGGATGTGCTGAGTTTTGAGGCGCGTGAGGCTGAAAGTGCTGATCTGACCCAGCCTGCTCAGACGTACTCTGGTATCAAGTGTATCTAACTGAATTTATTATTGTCCTGATGAAATAAGGAATGAACTGAGTTAAAGGCACATGCTGGTGTTAGCCTGTCAACGCTGAATAATCCTGCCTGACTCAGCTGTGCTCTGTTAACCCATGTGCTTGTGTCTGGCTGCATTTTATTGTTGCCCTGATGAACTGAGTTCAAGGCATATGAGGGTGTTAGCCTCTCAATGCTGAATAACCCAGCCTCATTCAGGCACTCCGTGCTAATCTGCGTCTGTATGTGCATACATGTGTTTGACTGATTCAATGGTTGAAGGAACCCAGTCCCATTGAACCTGAGTCCTGAAAGATAGCTTCATTAGGGGTGAGGACGTGCAGAAGGGAGAGATACAGCTCCATATAGAAACACAAGTAACACAAGCAGCACATTGATAGAATTACAGAGACCCCAGAAATGTACCTCTAATAAATAAGCACCTCCCAGAGTGACTGGCAAAACTGGTAAATCTGGCCATTTCATTGTCATCTCCACAGGTTCCTGTATGCCCGTGAATGGGGAGGAGTTTTGAATTTTGCAGGGACAGCAGATATTTAGCTTTCAGAGTACCAAAACCCAGCAGAATCTCAGGAGAAAATTTCTAGAGGGGCTTGTTTTTCAATGTTTCTTCTGGCAAAGTTATTAAATCTTGGACCATGAAATTGTTATGGAAAATTAAGTGATCCATGAAGAGTTAAATATGAAAGCTAAATACAAACATGTAAATGTGAAGCAGGGGGATTTTAATCCTGCTTAAGTGCAAATCTCAACACATTTTTAACATACGGAGAATATAAGGCATCTTCATAACATATTTTTCAAGCATTTCCTTTTACTTAGTCATTTTACTTTTAAGAGTATTTGATTCCTCATAAATACAATTCCTATTCCTGATTTGCTTTGTGTTTAGATCTGATACTGAAAAATTCATAAATTATTTGAGGTTAATTATTAAAACTATGTAATTGTCAATACCTTCTACCTGCTCTGTTTGCTTTTCTAAAGTTATGGTCCTCTACTTTCATAGTCATATAAGATGGGGAAAAAGATTTCTCAGAATATTGCTTTTGAGTCCTAAAGTATTCTATTATAATTTTAAGTTAGTAAATACATCAATAGGTAGCCTTGGGTCTGCAACTGGAATCAGAGATAAGTGCACTATTCAGACCCTGAGGTAGAAGTTCCTGGATTAAAGTGAAAATTAGGATCTTGTCGGGAAAAAATGTTAGGGAAAAGAAATAAGAGACAGGAGAATATGGAAGGAAAATAACACATGATGTAGAAAGGCAATGGAAATGGAGAAAGGCATTTGGTGCTGAGAGACACTAGTCTCTAAGAAGGTCATTATCTCCGAAGAGCTTCCGCGTGTTAAATAGTATATGTTCAGCTGCAGATTTATCAAAGGATATATTTTATATCTTCAATCAATTCTAATGTGTATTGAATTCACATCTATAATAATAATAGGCTTATTTTGTCTGTCTGGAGCACTCTGATTGGTTGTCTCAGCAGCAAATCACAATGCTTACTGAAACAACCAATCAGAGTTTTCCAGATAGACAGATGGGAGGCTCCACCAAAAGAAAAAAAAGAAAGTGGTGAGGGGCCCAATCCTTCCCCCACTGTCCCTAGAGCTTGCAGACTCCAGTAGCTAAGAATAGCATTTTCCTGCAGGAAGACAGTCCATCACTACATAGGAATTTCAGTCTTTAGCCCCTTTATGCAGCTAATTCCTGGCAAAATGAGTCTGCTCATGAGCAATACTTCTCAAACACTTGTTACCACTATTTTTCCCCGGCAAATATTTATTCAAATCACATAGCACTTAACATGGCCTACTTGACTAGTCATTTTCCAAATATGGATCAAAACATATTCTTGTTTGTATTCATGTATTCATGTTCTTTCTTTTTCTCATAAATTGGATTAATTAAAATTAATAGTTTACATGAACAAAAAGAAGAAGTAAATGACTGCACTGGTACTCTTAGGGCATGTCTACACATGCATTTGATCAGGGATCAGTTTACTCGTGAGTAAACTACTCAAAATAACTGCTCCTTAGCAGGCATCTACACATGCAGGGAAGTGGGAGCAAATTTGCTGCCAATGGCAGGGAACTACTCCTGCTTCTTGGGTCCCTGTAACAGGCCCCTGCTGCCTCCAGGGACAGCTCTAGGCTTCCCCTGGGTAGTAGGCCAGGGGCTGGCAGGGAGCACTGTATCAGGAGACAACTCTCTCCTGTCTGGGACTGGGACATCCCTACCCCCCAGGGGCTGGCTGCTGCCAGGGTGGGGACAATGTCCCACTTCCTCAGGAGCAGGGAGCTCCTGGCCCTGGCTCCCCAATCAGGGAAGAGGACTTGGAAAGAGCTGCAGGGGAGGGACACGTCCCAGCCCCCTGCCCTGATGCATCAGTGGGGCAGAATGGGGCAGGAGGTGGGATTTACCCTAGCCCTGCTCTTTCTAAGCCCCATTTCTCAATTACCTAATCCGGGCATGGAGCTGGGACCTGCCCCTGAACAGGACAGTTCCCCACCCCATCCCCACATGCAGCAGAGCTCCATCACCAGAGCCCAGGTGGGCACTGTGTTTCCTTGCCCCAGAAGCAGGGAGATGATCAGGGACGGGGGGCTGGGAGATTTTTATCTCCCACTCCCACTCTGCCATTGAGATCAAGGGGTGGGGGAGCTGGGAGATTCTTATCTTGCAACACCAGCTCTGTGGTCATGGGGTCAGCACTGGCAGATCCTTTTCTCCCAGTGCCAGCTCTGAGACTGTGGGGCTGCACATGCTTACTTCTAATCAGACTAAACTATTGCACAGTTAAGCACCTTGTGCAGTTACACCCTGAACTTCTTAATGGTCCAAAAAGTCATGCAGGCAATAGAAATAACCACACAAGATAAGTGATTTGAGTTTGGCAGCATAGATCTTAATACACAGATTGTCAGATATCATTCTGTACTTTGAATTATTTTCTCAGTAGAATTACTCCAAGCAGTCTACGTTAGAAACTTGAAATTGTTTACTATCCTCATTTTGTGAAGCAGAACAAATATACTATGAAATACCCTGATTTGCCAGAAATTAAACAGACTAGGATGACTATTGAGGGGTCACAAGTTTTAAAGATACAGTATTAATATCTATGTGAACCTTTATTTTGACACTATTGTATGAACACTTAAGGACTTTGCCATTCGAAGTGGTGTCTAAAGTGGTATATTTAATGAATTCAAAACAAGCGTGTAAACAAATCCTCAAGTGCCATCCTTCTCCCTCTTAGATCAATGGAATTTTTGCAATTACTCCAAGAGAAGTAGGATGATCCCTTTGTACAACATTTTCAAAGTATTTAACTGATTCAAGAGCTAATCCTATTGAATTGCTGACTCATTTAGGCCAGGTACAGACATTATATATTTACAGGTATAAGTAACCAGAAACGTCTATACCCATAGCAGAACAGAAGTTATCATACACAGAGTGCTTTAATAACGACAGAACCTGGTCTAAAAAGTGCGCATACACCCCCAACCAAAAGGTGAACATGTGTTCTGTTCACTACTCTAATCTAAACTAGGCTGCTTACAGAAAATGTCATTACTTAGATTGACTCCATTTTGGGGTTCTTGAATGTCTGTATGTAGCCTAAGACTGTATCTAGATGACAGTCTTACTGTGTCGTCTGAGCTGCTCTTCACCAGCTACCTCCTGAACTCTGCACCTCTGTGAAACATTTAGAGGTGTAACAGGGCAGCTTCCTGGGCAGCTGCAGAATATGGGCAGCACTGGTTGTTCTACTGCTGGTGCTAGTGGTATGGCTACCAGCTCTACAGCGTGGCGATGTGTAAGGGGTGCACAGGGGTTCACATGCACCCCCTGAGAGCGTCAGTGCATCCCTGATCAGTTGTACTTAGCAGGGGAGAAAGGCAGGAGTACCAATGCCTCCCCCCCAAGCACCAGCCAATCACTGCAGCTGCTCCCAGAAGCAGCTGCAACCACTCCTGGAAGCAGCTGCAGTGATCAGCCACAGTGATCATCCTCAGGGTAACTCCCTCCAGGCAGCGAGATCGACCACAGGGGAACCCCCCTTCCCCCTGGCATCAAGATCTGCCACGGAAAGAATGCTCCCCAGGCAGTGAGACTGGTCGTGGAAGGGGAGGGACATGTGCCCCCCACTAAGGCGGCACCAGTCACTCATGGCTCTATAGCTTCCACCAGTAGCGGCAGCTGCTTTTGCACCCAAAAGGAGGCACTCAGAGCTGCTGCCCCAATCACTCACACCCCCCCTCCCTCCCACCTTAGTAATGCTACTGGTATTTATTGCTTATTGTCAAATAGCTTATCTTCCTGCTAATTAGATTGCTTGCAGCGCTGTGAATATGTTGATACATTGCTTGAAGTTCACGAAGGAGCCCAAGTAGAGTAAAATGGCATTTTGGAGAGTACAGAGACACATATGGTAAGTTTGTACTCTAGACAAGGCCTTATATTTTCCTGAAACTTTGGCTCTTCTTTTGTCTACTTAGAGTTGTTCTTTTTTCATCATTTATCAGAGTCATTTTTAAGGGAATTAGTTGTCCTTGAAGCTTCTGTTTCCCTCATCAATTTTGGAGTTAAAATATAGAACCCAAATTCATTTATTTTGAAAATCTATTTATGTATGTGTGATATGTTTGTGGACAACTACACAACACAAGAGAACTAGCAAATCCCTAGGCATTCTGGTCTTGCAGCTTAGCAAGTGAGGGATCTAGGTGAGGGAAGACTTTCTTTTTCTATCTGTTTTATTGTCAGAAAGGGTTGTTGGTTGTAGCTGTGTTGGTCTAAGGACATAAGGTAGATGTGATATCTTTTATTAGACCAACTAAATAGTTGGAAAAATTGTTCTTTGCAAGCTTTTGTGCATAAGCACCCTCTTTCAGGCATAGAGAGAGTCTGCTGCTGAACTGTGTGCTCTCCTGGGTAGAACAGAAGCCAAAATGCAAAATGCAGGTTTCTGAAAATGCAAATGTGTGGTAGTGAGGATCAGAAGGGTGGAAGAGAATAGATGTGAAACAGGTGGCGTGTAAGGGTGAATGTTAGAAGATGGTAGCTGGTAAAATATAGACAGACTACCTGGGTTTATCAGATGTTAGGCAGATTATAATATGCCATCAATCCAATGTCTATACTTAATCCATGATTTTTTGTATCCAGTAGATTTATGAAGTGAAGTTCATAGACTCACCTATGAAAAGTATTATGTAAATTCCCTTTGAGGATTAAAACTGAGAGATTGTAGAGAGAGTGGTTTTCTTGTGAGAAGTGTGTACCTGCAGCTAATTGGGTACTTTTGTCTTTGATAGATTTTCAGTGTGCATTCTTTTTGGTATGCAGTTGTTGTTTGGTTTTTCCAATGTATTTTCCCTCAGGGCATTTAGTTCCATGGATGAGATGTATTACATTTCTGGAGGTGCAGGTGTAAGATCCAGGAATGGTGATGCTTGTGTTGTGGAGTGTAGTTATTGTGGGAGTGGTGGAGATGTGTTGGCAGGTTTTAATTTTTTGTCACCACATGGTCTGGAATGGATCCATTTCCGGTGTGCTTTGGGCCATAGGAAGTTTGCTTCTGGTGATGAGGTTGGCAAGGTTCAGTGCTGGTTTTGAGGCTGGAATGGGTGGATCTGGAAAGATCTCTTTAAAAATGTGATCTTTTAGTATAGGTTGCAATTGTTTGAGGATTTCTCATGTAGTTTCTAGGGAAGGATGGTCTGTCATAACTAATCATGTGCGATTCATGAGGATTTTCTTTTTGTACTACAGCATTTCTTCACATGGTATCCAGGTGGCTCTTTCAAAAGTATGATCTATTTCTCTGGAGGAGTGTCCTTGTTGTGTGAAAACCCTTTTGAGATTAGCGAGGTGATGGTGGCGGGTATTCTCCTCAATGCAAATGTGGTAGTATCTGATGTCTTGGCTGTATATTACAGCTTCCTTGATGGGTTTAGGATGATTTCTGGTTCTGTCTAGATATGTATGTTGGTCCATGGGTTTCTTGCATATGGTGGTTTGTGTTTTACCGTTCTGGATAGTGATCATAGTATCTAAAAAGGAAATGTTGTTGCTGGAGTATTCAAGAGAGAGGCTGATAGTTATTGAATTTGTGATGGAAATCAATCGGAGACTGAAGGTTTTTAGTCTAAATGATGACAATGTCATCTATATATCTTAGGTGTAGCATAATGGTGCAATTCTTGAGGAATTCTTCTTCCAGGTGGACCATGAAAAAGTTGGCATATGTGGGGCCATTTTGGCTCTGGTAACTGTGCCCATGTTCTGGAGGAAGTGTTGGTTATTGAAACTGAAGTTGTTGTGTCTAAGAATGAAGTGTATACATCCAGTAATATTTTTAGGTCTGTACTCTGAGTCGTAATCTTGCTCTTGTAGACATGTAAGGCCGGCTTGGATGTCATCCTGCTGTGGGATGTTGGTATATAAGCTGGTAACATCCATGGTGGCTAGGAGGGTATTTCTGGGAAGGTGATCAATGTTTTTAAGTTTTCATAGAAAATCTGTTGTGTCTTGGACAAAATTCAGTCTTTGGGTAACAAGAGGTTTCAGGATGGATTTGATGAAACCTGATATCTTCTCATTTAGGATTCAATAGTTGGATATTATTGGTCTGCCTGGGTTTCTTTGTTGTGGATTTTAGGGAGCATGTAAAAAGGCCCTGGACTGGGCAGTGGAGGGATCAAGTTTTATAGTTTTTCTTTGGGTTCCAATGGTAATGATGTGATGGTGGCTTTGAGTTTTATGATGAAAATGGGAATTGGATCTTCCTCTTGTTTTTCATAGCAGGTGGTGTCAGAGAATTTTCTCTTAGCTTCTTTTATGTAGTCTTCATGGTTAAGGATAACTATAGTTCCTCCAACTTTCCCAGCCACTAAACCCCTTCTAGGTAGGGGGCTGGGCCCAATGATCTCACAAGGTCCCCTCTAACCCAAATGTCTATGAACTCTATGAAATCAGAGAAACAACACCAATACCATACAACATGCCAACGTCATACCTGATAAGCTGAAGGAACCAGTCAACCGTCTGGTTGAATATTATCAATCTCTCCATGCACACACTTACCAAAGCTGAAAAATCTGTCCACCCTAAACACTTCCTTTCTGTCCACATTAATTTAGTACGTCACATTGGAGAGTACCTGTACATGAGCAGAAAGGCTGCTCCAAAGTGCTGTAATTACAGATTCAATTAACTGAGTTTGCTAGAGCATGGTAATTACC
>JAGPOW010003395.1:9035705-9085208 GCA_030014935.1 Caiman crocodilus | reverse complement strand
GTCACATTGGAGAGTACCTGTACATGAGCAGAAAGGCTGCTCCAAAGTGCTGTAATTACAGATTCAATTAACTGAGTTTGCTAGAGCATGGTAATTACCGTGCACCAGCATCCTTCTGCATCTTGTGTATCGGTACCCCCATGCTTAAAAACGGTGACAGGGGGCACTTGAGCTAAAGCTCAATTAATGAGCTTTAGTTCAAGAACCCCCATCACCATTTTTAAGTATGGAGATGCTGATACATGAGATGCTGTGGGACTTTAATTAGAGTAGCTTCTGGCCCCTGGAGCATGTGTAAAAGTGCCTGAAGATACTAAATTTAATGTGCATGAGAAAAGGTGCATTAATGCACATATAGACACACCCAGTGATTAGCTCTAATTGTCCTATTAAACAGTCTTAGCTAAAACATAAAGATACATCAAAATTGCATTTATATCAAATCCACACTTCATGAAGACATAATAATAAGGCTAAATACAGCCTGATCTTACCCATATGCAGAGAGTACACATACCACATCAGTAAAACAAACTCGAACAAAACATGCATGATGTTTGACAAACACCTCAAAATATAGTGGGTTAATGACACCTGGGACACATTCTTAGTACTTCTTATTCCAATGGACATGGACACCTAGTGACTGCATTTTCTGCTGGGACAAATATGACATCTTTTTAAGATATATGCCTTATTTGTCCTACCTTAGCTGTACTGTCACATGAAAAATGACATTGTTTGCCTAAAATTAATCAAAAGAACTATTTTTGACTGAAAGTAATATATATCTATATCATTAAGGAAGGACATATTTTTTAAATAGTGGCCATTAGACTATAAGCAGCAAGACACCAATGCCTACTTCTAAAATTACCACTGTTTCATGTGCAAATTAAGTAAACATGCTTAGAAACGTGGAGGCTTGATTTCTTTTCAATCCATGTAACATTACAAACAAAACAGTTATGCATAAGAGATGTATAGAGAGGGTTTTATATCCCCAATCTAAGTTACAGAATAATAAAAAAGCAAAAATAATGATCATAATAAAGAAAGCCTACTTAGTTAGGTAACACATAAACCGGAACAACATAGCAAACAAATTTTCCATTCTGCTTCAAAGTAACATCCTTGTTGTACTATTTCTCTCCACTCTCCAAACACCTGAGAAGAAAAGGAAGAGGTTGGTAGTGTAGCGCCATACAATCATACATAATACATTCTCTTTTCAGCGCCAAGTTTTGAGAAAAATTAATGCTTTGGTTTGGTTTGCTAGGTGGGTTTGGGGGGCGGGGTTGGCAGGCTGTGTGTTTTTGGATATGTGCTTTGAGCAGCTGTGTGTTTTACCAGTTGAGTGACTGCTCAGTGATTGCTTCCTGTGTCTGACAAAAGTCCTAACAAGGGGGTGGAACTAATCCAGGCCCAGGAAGATGTAAAAGGAGACTCCCAAAAGCAACCGGGGACTGACTGAACAGGAAGTGCAAACAGGGAAGTTTGCAAGTCAGTTTGCCATCCTCCTCTTTGAAGGGGAGCCTTTAAGGTATGTTCTTTCTTTAATCAAGAGTGACTAACTTACACATATTTAGTGTGAGTAGCTAAAATAGCAGTAATGCCCCTTGTTTAACTAGAGTCCAGAGTGAGGGGGACTTTTCCAGGGAGTTTCCATGGAAACTCCCTCTCACCTTCCTTCACTATAAGCTTAGTCAAAGGAAGCATGCTAAGGTAGATAGAAAACTGGCTGGATTGTTGGACTCAAAGGATAGTAATCAATGGCACAATAACAAGTGGTCAGTCAGCATCAAGTGGAAGTACCCCAGGGATTTGCATCTGTCTGCAAAGATGCTCTTCTCTCTTTTCATCAGGTAGATCCCATCTCTTCGTAGCAATCTTCCTCCATGACTGATGAGGCCAAAGCCCTGCAGGTGACATCATCTATGCAGCCACGCATTGGTCTGTAGGATGTGTCCACTCCTACCTGGGCCCTTTCTCTTGACAGGAAGGATCAGGAAGAACACCACCTGAGCCCCTGTCCCCCTCGCCCTTGCACACAGAGCCTTGTAGTCACTTTCGATCTGCTCAGGATAAACCTGGCAGTATTATCAGTGCCCATATGGATGAACAGCATGGGTAGTGGTCAGAGGGTAGGATGAGTCTCAGTAACCCCTCAGTGACATCTCAGATCTGGGATCCAGGCAAACAGCAGATTTCCTGAGAGAATGAGTCAGGCTGGTTTTGTTCAATATCTTCATCAGTGATTTGGATGAAGGGATGGAGTGCACCCTCAGCAAGTCTGCAGATGACACCAAGCGGGGCGAAGTAAACTCACTGAAGAGTAGGGTATGGATTCAAAGACCCCTAGACAAATTGGACTGGACCAAAATAAACGTCATGATATTCAATAAGGAGAAGTGCAAAGTCTTGCACTTAGGACAAAACAGTTCCATGCACTGCTACAAGCTGGGTACTTTCTGTCTAAGAAGCATCTTTGCTGAAAACAACCTAGAGGTTACAATGAACAATAAGCTGAATAAGAGCCAACAGTGTGTCGTTGTTGTAAAGAAGGCTAAAGGCATACTGGGCTGCATTAGTAGGCACATTGCCAGCAGACCAAGGGAAATGATTATTCCCCTCTATTCAGCTCTGATAAGGCCACATCTGGAGTGCTGGTTCCAATTTTGAGCCCTCCATCACAAAAAGGATGTGGACAAATTGGAAAGAGTCCAACAGAAGGCAGTAAAAATGGTTAGGGGCTGGGCACATGACTTATAAGGAAAGGATAAGGGAACTACTGGCCTTATTTAGTCTGGATAAGAGAAGATTGAGAGGGGATTTAAAAGTAGCTTTCAACTACCTGATGAGTAGTTCCAGAGAGGATGGAGCTAGGATGTTCTCAGTGGTGGCAGGTGACAGAACAAAAAGCAATGGTGGGATCATATAGTTGGGGAAGGTCCTGCTTCGAGCATGGGGTTGGACTAGATGACCTCCTGAGGTCCCTTCCGGCCCTAATTTTCTATGATTCTATTATTCTATGATTCTGTGCTGCTAATTTTCAATGCCCTACCAAAAGAGTTCTTGTGTTTAAGCAAAGCAGCTCAGCACAAAGAGTGAAATGGTTTATTAAGTAAGAACTTAGGACTTTAAGGAGTTGAGTGTTGACTTAGACCTATAAATCTCCACTATAACTAACAGGCAAAAAGAAATGCCAGCTACATAATTTTTCACTTTCATGTGTTCACAGTTTGAACTTGCAGTTGCAGTCATAACAGACATTCAAAAGTACTCTATCGCTAAGCTACTAGATTTTGAACATTTGCCTTTAAATGTACAAGGCTAGAAATTTGACACCAAGGAATTTTTCTCAGAAGAGTCTTTTTATATATATATTTGGATTACTGATTGGGATTCTGGCATTTGTTCTGAACAGTGATTATTTTTAAATGACTGGCTGTTGGCAAGATAGCCATTGCAACATAGGTAGAATATGGCCTGCAAAATAGCATTAAGCATATATCCTTTGAAGCTTCTGCTGATGGACCTTTTATGGATGACTAGCCATAAAATAAAATTGTCCATTTGGCTGGATGTTTGGTAGAACCTATGAGTGCATCTGTTTATATGCCAGGATAGCAGATTTATGCTCATATAGCAGCAATCATCACTAAAGCCTATGAATACTTCTGAAGGGATAAGGGATAGCAACCAGAATTTCAATAGGCCAGTGGTCCAATCTTCTCCTATGCTTTTTCTGAGGTAGTCATTGTGTTATTCCTTTCCTCAGAAATTAATACTGAATTCTTGTGTTGCTGCCTATATCCCTACAGGATCAATTAGGTATTATTGCTGATTATATGTTGGTGTATTAAATGTTATTGTTTGTATTTTACATCAGCATGGTTGCTGAACACAGTTTTTGACCCAATTCATATTGTAAGGATTCAGCATAATCCTTTTGCTTTTGCTCAACCTCAAGCACATTACGTTTCATTGCATTAATATGCATAAATATCAGTGTATGTAGGGTGAGGGCTCGGCATCCCCCTCTACCTACCCTCTGGTACTCAGCACTGCCTCATCCCTCTCTGCATTGTTCCAGGAGATGGTGGATGGTCCTCCATTACCTATTCCTTTTTCACTTCCTATCTGGACTACAGCAGTGCAAAACCCTTGGGACCGAAACCTGTAGGAAACTCCAACTAAGGGCCTTGTTAGAGGGTAATTTTGGATGGCTCCTAGTACTCTTAACACCTGGACTGTCTGCACAGCGATACCTGAAATTAGTTTTAAGCACTCATTATGTAACTCAAAGTTATGCCCCTCCAGAAGGATTATTTCTGTTCCATGTTACCCAACTATTGGTACATTAAGGTGTAGCTACTCTAGGCTACCCCACCTGTCCCCATCCCCTGCCAGCCCAGATCAAGCCTACTTCCCCCCACACACACTTCCCAGCACCTCTGATCCACACACACTGTCG
The DNA here is from genome assembly GCA_030014935.1 of Caiman crocodilus. NCBI lineage: Eukaryota > Metazoa > Chordata > Crocodylia > Alligatoridae > Caiman > Caiman crocodilus. The sequence continues at coordinate 9,080,731 of JAGPOW010003395.1, read as the reverse complement.
CCTCTTGCTCTCCCCACCACTTACTTGTGGCTGCCTGAACTGTCTAATGCAGAAGGCAGGTAGGAAAAGGGTTAACCTGCCTGCCCAGCCACCACCTCCACTGCTGCTGCTCTTTGGGTCAAAAGAGTAGCAGTGTAGCTGCAGTGGCAGGTAGGAAGGCAGATTAATCCTTCCCTGCCTGCTCCCCAGGGAAAGGCAGTGCAGGTAGCCACAAGTAAGTAAAGCCCTAGGGACAGTGGGAGGCAGGGGAGAGTCCTGAGGTGGGAGGAAAAACAGGGCAGCTTCATAGGTCAGGGGGCAGAGGCAAAACCCAGAATGGGAATGGGGGGAAATCTTACCTTTCAGTCCTCCAGGCCCCTCCTGGCCTGGATGTATGACGGCTTCAAATTCAAGCTAGCCCTAATATTAATCAGCATATGTGCAACTCACAGTGTAAGGTGTAATAAGGCCGTAATGCAGAACACTGAAAGGCATTTTATTAGAAAATGACAAGCATCTTAAAACTGTTCACCGCTTTCTACATAATCTTCCCAGAATAGAATACTCATTGGAATACTGAGTCAAATTTAAGACCTCAATTCCAGCAGCTTGATGATCTGGACCCAGGTCTGGACCCAGGCAATAACCTAAAGCTGTCTTTTGCAGGTGATAGTTAGCAATTGTGTTCCTCAGGCAAAATGGACCTGCCAGCAATAAGGAAAAACTTGCTTGCACAGGATACAGAGCTTTCTCATAGAGGGAGTATGTAATGACTTTTGTCAGGGGCTAAAGTATATAAAGCTACCTTTCATCCCAAGTACAGATAAGAGCTCTTCAGCTTTGTGACCTTTAATGCAGGCACATAGTAGCAGGTACATTCTAAACCAGGAAATGATTTCTGCCAAATAAAACAAACTCCTACCAAAACCAAAACGTGATGTGCACTGTACACACAATTGTCCTCTTAAACAGAGGATGAGAACAGAGTGATCTGATACACCAGGTGATAGTTATAGTACAGGAGGGTGACCAGATACTCTGGTGATGTCTGTTGACACTGGATTTGGACCCAGCACCTATACATTTATTCTGAGCAGGCACAACACCTGCCAGTTGATCATAGGCAAATTTATTGATACAGAGTAAGAACAACAACAACAGAAAACCCAGTACAGACAATCAAACAATTCCATATCTACCAGTCCTAGGACTGTCACCAAGGTCGAAGTACATCCGGTCAGGACACAGGCTCCACTCTGAGGCGCTCTCTCTTAGGTGTCAGCAGTCCAGAGGTGGGATGTCGAGGTCCACAGCCCCCCTCCAGTGGGGTGCATGATATGGACTACTGGTATGCCCTTGGTCCATGGTGGGCTGGCGCACACTTCCCTGGGGACAGAGATGGGGGTGAGGACTCCTCTCAGGAAGCAAAACAAGGAGGGATGAGACGAAGGGAGGGACCCTTTGTTAATCTTAAGTCTCTGCTCTTATGTTCTCCTTCCCCCTTGGTGACTCCTAATTCATGGTTGTTGGTGGTCTCTCTGTGGTCACATGTCCAAGTAGCCTTCCCCTAATCTGGCCCATTCCTCCAGAACTGGCACTTAGCCCCCTGCCCTGCTTTTGGAGGCCTTGTTGCTGGTGTCATAAATTCATAGATTCTGAAGGAAGGGACCTCAGCGGCCATCTAGTCCGATCTCCAAAAGCAACAACTAACAACTGAACAGGGACTTGAACCCTAAGATTAAAAGTCTGATGCTCTACCAACTGAGCTATCCAGGCTCATAAAGGTATTTTCCCTGTCTCTTCACTCACCCCTACTTGATGCAGCCAGGACTTAAACTCACATCGCCTTTACGTTAGGCAGAAACTCTACCACATAGTCATCAATACTGTGTCACTTATGTTGTGTTATTTAAGCAGTATGGTACATACTTCTTTGGTTCCCAAGCTGTGTGTCCTTGTTGCATTAGACAACCTATCTGCCTTGAAGGCTCTGATCTCGTGTTATGCCCCGCTTCATTCTCAGGCTGTGTCTATCCATTGGCCTTGTTGTGCTAGGCAGCCTGCATGGCCCTGCTTTCAGGGCCATGAGAAGCTGTGTGCATGTCTCCCAAGTTCTTTAGAAATCCATTTAACCCCTGCCGTCCATCTTGACCCCTTATAATGCATATATCTACACCTATAAGCCAATTCCCAAAAAACAGGCCTTTAAATTCCGTTTCTAAGCCAGCAATGTCAATGTTATAAGAGCCTTTATAAACTAGCACAGAAAAAGTAAGCGAGCATTTAAATACTTTTTTTCTGAATTTGATTCCAACTAAATAAATAATAGATATAAAAACTGAATCAAGCTTTTTTCATAGTGATATATTCTGCTTTGAGAAAAATGAATAAAAACAATATTAATCAAATAAATCATAATTCCATGTTAATAATGTCAGAGCCCATTATTGCAGAAGTGATTGAGAAATGTTATAATTAAATTCAACTATGTTAGTAAACATACACTTCTTTGAATACTTTTTGTATTCATCATGTATTTAAATTCTTTTACAGAAGGAATTTTCTCTAGCTGAAAGAAAGATTTGGCCTTATCAGCAGGGATCGGGTTTTCTATTTCCCAGGGAAAAATGGGGGGGGGATGTGGATTTTCCCTTTTAACTCAGAAAAATGTGCATTTCTCATTTTAACAGAGAAACGTGGATTTTTCACTTTTGCAAGGAGCTTTCTGCAGGCTGGCGAAGTTCCAGCCTGCAAGGGTCTGGGGAGGGTGGGAGGAGGTCAGACAGACAGGGGACACCAAGTGCTTACGTGCACACACAGGCAGATGGCTGCCAGGTAGCCTGGACAGCAGCTCCTGCAAGTAAGTCTGCTGCGGAGAGGGAGGGTGGGGATTGAGGCCCCCCATAGGAAGAGAAGAAGGGAGGGAGGGAGTTGGCCAGGGATGGGACTGGGACCAGGTCTTTTGCCAGCTAGGCAATTTGTGGGGCTTGGGGCCCAGGGCCAAAATGTGTGGCTGCACTCCCAGCAGGGAGTGGGATGGGACCACTGGTGACTTGTGTTGGGGATGGACGGGGCTGCCCTCCCCCTGAGGCTTCTGCAGCCCAGCAGGCAGGACCCAGCATCACGGGGCAAAGCAGGGCAGGGAAGCTGAGTGCTGCAGCCGTGAGCCCTGCACCACCCTGCTGAAGTGCCCACGTCTGTGCAGCAGCAGCAGCAGGGGTAGTAGCAGTGCGGAGCTGTGCCAATCACTGCTGCCAGGCAGACTGTGGGGCTTGCAGAGATGGCACTGAGCTTTCTCGCCCTGCTCTGCCTTGCCACACTGGGTCCTATCCACTGAGCTATGGAGGCCCAACAGGGAGGGCAGAAGGGCAGAGAGCCCAAGCCTGCAGCAAGCAGCCCAGCCCTGCCCCACAGGCTCTACTCCAGCCTTGCCATCTGTGGGGGAGAGGAAGCTGGGCTCTGCACTCCACTCTGCAGAAGCACCTGCCACCCCCCACAGGCAGCAGTTGCAGCTCAGGCATGGCTGGGATAGGGGTGTGCTTAGGCTATGGACCTGGTCCCTGGCCCCATAGAGCTGGCAGCTGGGTCCCCCTCCAGCAGGGCTGGGGGGGCAGGGAGCTGTGGGCTGGAGGCAAGGGGCATCAGAAGAGCTGCAGGGCTCTGGCTTAGGAGTGAGGGGCCTGGACATGCATTCTGGTGAGTGAAGGGGGCAAAGGAAGCTCTGATTTTTCCGTGATAAAAAACCCCAAATCAAATATCAAAATGTATAGGTACTTAGAATTTATTTCATTATAGTGATTGAGGCACTGGTAGGCTTCCTGATTGCTTTAAAATTATAAATATATCAATACAAAATTGTGTTCCATTGATACATATATATAGTGGTGTTTAAATTTAATTGCATACTTGGGGGTGGGGGGTGTTAATTAAGCTATTTGCAGTTTTTAAACAGAGAAGGATCCCAGCTTATCAGTCATAAGAGACTCCCCATGCAATTTGTTTTCCATCACGAGCCAGATTTCTTGTGACAAATCTGAGAAAATATTTAGAATTCTGTGTATATTCTTTTTTTTTAATCTTCACTCTATATCCCTTGCATGGACAACATTCCTCTCTTCTTTAGAGTTTAAAATTGAATGTTATTGCTATGCTATTATATAATTCTCAAAATATGTGTATACATAAATATGTATGATATAATTCCCAAAATATATAGTTATTTGCAGTTTTATGGTTATTTGTGCAAAGTGTTGAGTGCCCTTGTCTTCCATTAAAGTCTAAGAGCACTTGTTTTTTATTATACCTATACTCCTTTAGTCACAGTTGCCACCACTGGAGTTAAGGAACACTCGTTTGTTTTTTGGTAGTTTGGGGAATTGAAGTTTGTTGCTCAATTCCATAAAAGATGCCAACATACCCACACTGTTAATTTCCTCAATCTATCAATTATTCAGACTAATTGCTTCCGAAAATGGGGTTATTAGGGAAACAGGGAGTGCATCAATCTGTGCTGAGAGCAGAAGATGTCCATCACAGGTACAACAACATTTCAAACCTACTAATGAATTAAATGTGAGTTATATTTCCAGGGCCTGTTATTTTCAGGGAGTCTTGTAATATAATGACTCCTGTTTAACTAATCTATACTGCTTTCTATAACTGATGTAACTCCAGTCCAGAGGACACGTTGGTTTTATGCAGAAAAGCAATTTTGTGCAGTGTTTTTCTGGACTTACAAACCTCAAAAAAAAAGTTATTGACATACATATTTTTTCTCTGCTTTGAATTACAACAAAGTGAGAGAGAGCAGGAACATGAAAATGTATTTCATCCCACCTCAGGAATATAAACCAAGACTTTTGCACACATTTTAAGCAAATAAGCATTACCCCATCTGTAATGCAAGACATCTTTCTTGCTCTGTAAGGAGAAAAGAGACTAGAACAATTAGATTTTTCAATTTAAAGTAAAAAGTGCATTTGGCAATAAAGTCAGTTAGTGTTTTAGAAGGAGAAAGAAATAAAAAACAAAAGTAATTATAAAATACTAAAATGTGAATGTCATTAAATTACAAGTATGTTCTAATCTCTTTTTTTTTTGCCAGGGTTCAATGCTAATGAATGGATACCTATGGGGGAAAAACGCTTTTATGAAATCATTCATTCCCTTTTTCATGTATTTACTTTTCAGCTGTTTACACTGGGTTACAGAGAAAGGCAAAGGGAAAGAAAGATGGATGCTTACTTAAACGGCTAGACCAAGTGACATTCCTAGGTAGTGTGGACAAGGTGAAGTCTCCCTAGATTACTAGAACAATGCTGTGTGCACCATCCTTACGTGGACAGAGTTGGGTTTTTTGTGACCTGAACACAGAAATGGCATTTGTGTGTGCAGCTACTTCTATAGGACAGTGAAACATCTGAACTTGCATGTTAAGATGTTTGCAGTCATATTACTTACCAAATGCCTCACCTGACCATTAAAAATGTGACAGCTGTTCCATAATCACAGATTAATTGCATTTTGTGATGTATCCAAACTTGATCATACTAAATTCATGATGCAAGGATTCGATTAGAATGTGAATATAAATTCCAGCAAAATGTGTGTTTTATAGATATATTGGCATGTGTCCTGTCCTGACACTTGATTTTATTTTACTATTTGATTGATCAAAACCAAGGATTTGTGGATATAGGACTCTACTTGGAGAAAGTAAATTGACTGCATATTTTACTATTGTGTACATTCCAATATTTTTTCCGCTCCAAAAATGATGCCTATGTCCTTATTTGCTAACTCTCTTCGCAAAGGGAGATCTAATACCTCAATTAAAAGTGGAACACTTAACTCACCTTAGAGAAAACAGCAATATGTTGTGATGTGGTTCAGCATCAGAAATGTGAAATGTGAAACTGCCACTTTGAATGCTGTACTGTATAAAAGATATCATGGGTATCCTTCCCAAGATCTTTCACTCTCATTTTAAATTCCCTACCTTCCATTCTTATTTTAATTACAGGACTTGCTTGTCTTCAGAGTGCTGTGGGTACCTTTGTGCATTGATTACTGTTTTGCACACTATCCTCCAGCCTTATATTTAGGCCTTTGTAAAATATCAGCGGAATTCTGTAATGTATGCAATGAACAGGAAGACTCAGTACAGTGAGACGAAACTCTTCTAAATTTAAAATATTGTTCATGTAACCATATGTCCTATTGTGTTTACAATTTCAAATGGAGTTGACTATCATTAGGTCTCTATAATTCATATTCAAGCAGAATAACGTCCTCTAGTTGAAATATTATAATATGCTATACAGTACCTAAATCCTCTTTCTTCTACTGATGGTGTAATACTGTTTAGGTAACTAGGCGCAGCATTATCAACCTAAATGTAGTATGAGAAGAGCAGATCACTGTACTTTTTGAAAATGTGCACAGACAAGAATTTTAGAACAATAAGAAATTCTTTGTCTACCTTATCAAAACTTTTGCATTCTTTCACTTGAAATTATTCTTCCCTCACTTAAGTTGCGCATTGAGAAAAGGGCAGCCAATTTAAGTAATTTTGTCTTTTTCTCTCAGTGTACAAGGTCATTAATTGCTATTGGGACCTTCATAAACCCTAGTCTGCTGATGGGGTGAGAACTCTATTGTTAAATGTATTATGGCAGGGCTGTCTTTGGAGATTGCCTGCTTGATTGCTTTGTAAAGGCCCAATGGCACACAGCAATTAAAATCCATAGACCTTTATAACCCTACTGATGTTTTATGGGCCTTTTTGTGTCCTTCGGTATGGTTTACCATTTGTGTGTCTCCCAATGGGTCTTCTTTTCAGAACTCAAAGTGGGAGGGTTTTTTTTACAGAGTGATAAAGCTAGTTATACATCATGTGAAAGGTTAATGACTATTTTCAAAAAGAGCATATGTATAAAGTCATAGGGTGAAAGTTATGGTAAAGAACAATTAAGTAAAATCACATACCATTTTCTCATTTTCAGAGTAGTTGGATCCTACTACACCTCATATTCACTCCTAACAGTTTATAAATCAAAGTACTATTTGAAACTGTTACATTCACTTCAAAACATGAGTTTAGGTTTTTTTGATGGAACCATATTATTGGAGCAACACTCTTGTCCTGTATTTAAATTTATCTCTCTATGGGCTGATTTTTGTGTAAATGGGAGACTGCCTATTCCACAGTAGAAAGCCTTATACCTAGGTCCAGGAAAACGCCCCTTTAGTGCAGTTCCATATAGGAATTGGCACCAGAATGTGAAGGGTGCAACATGGAGGCATTGCTGCTTTTGAATTTTAATATGAAAATCAGTGTGGACTTAATACAGCTCCGAACTATGTTTTCTCTCAAGGAATCCTGTTGGCTTCTACTAGCAGCTATTGGGGGCCCAAAGCAAAACTTTTTCAGCACCTGGAGCAAAAGAAGTTACCAGCAAAGTACAAACATACTTTCAGAAGGGTTCCATAGGGAATAAGACCCTCTCAACAAGGATTTCTGAAATCTTCGGATTTATGAAGGATGCAAGACTTCCGAATCCACTGCTTCCAAAATTCATGCTAGTATTGGTTTTCAACAATCGGGCATTGAGTAAATTCAACAATTTCTTATCAGAAGTTTTCCATAGATTTCCATGGAAAAAGTTTGTTTCTGAAACTAATCTGGATCAGTTATCTGTTAAGATAACAACATTCATGTGAAGAAAAAGAGGATCTTTTTCATTTAAAAAATGCTAAACATTCGTGGAGACCTTAAACAATTTTTAGGGTAAAACTCAACTTCCTTATGTGGAAATATGAAGTCTGAAATGATGTACTGTAGGAAATTAATCTAGTCAATAGTAATGCAGTGCCAAAAGGGGTAATATGTAACTTTAAAGCAGTATAATTTATAGCAGTTCACAAAATTCTAGGACCTGGAAGAATAAATAGAAAAAAACCCACATCCATGAATGTAAGTAGAAAACAGGGCTGCTTGAGAATGCAATAATTGTGAATTACTGGACATGTGTACATGTGCATTTATTGTGTACTAACTTACTGAGCAGTAAATAGTTCTTAGGTCAGCACCCATACATGCAGCCATTAAAGCAGAGCAATGCAGTGTGTGGACTGACCTGGGACTAAAGTTAGTCTCAAGTCAGTCTACACATACAGTGTTACTGCGCAGTAAGGCATCTACACTAACTAACTAATTGAGCATACATTTGATACCTGCATCATGCGGGTATCAAATTTATGCCCAAGATGGCTTAAATCACTATAGTTTCTGCATTATATGGACATGAAGACGTAGATGTGCACTCATAGATTCATAGATGTTAGGGTCAGAAGGGACCTAAATAGATCACCAAGTCCAACCCCCTGCATAGGCAGGAAAGAGTGCTGGGTTTAGATGACCCCAGCTAGATGCCTATCTAACCTCCTCTTGAAGACCCCCAGGGTAGGGAAGAACATCACCTCCCTTGGGAACCCATTCCAGATCTTGGCCTCTCTAACTGTGAAGAAGTTCTTCCTAATGTCTAGTCTAAATTTGCTCTCTGCTAGCTTGTGGCCATTATTTCTTGTGACCACCGGGGGGCCTTGGTGAGTAGAGCGTCAACAATTCCCCTCTGTAACCCCATGATGAATTTATAGGCAGCCACAAGGTCCCCTTTCAACCTTCTCTTGCAGAGGCTGAAGAGGTCCAGGTGCCCTTGTATCTCTTCATAGGGCTTGGCCTGCAAGCCCCTAACCATATGAGTGGCCCTTCTCTGGACCCCCTCCAGGTTATCCACATCTCTCTTGAAGTGTGGCGCCCTGTCACAAAGCACTCTGGTGCCCTGTGCCTGCAGAGGAAAGGAAGTGCCAGAGGGGGAGCCCTAACAGTGTTTAGGCAGCACAGCTACAGGTTACCAGGGCAACCCATGAAGTCAGCTGACCCTAGGGGGCAGGGCCTGGCTCTTATAAAGCCCACAGCCAGGGCCAGGCGGGCAGTTCCCTGCCGGCTACCAGAACAAGAGGAGTTCTCTCTGCCCGGAGAGAGAGCCAGGGAGAGGGCGCCTGAGGCAGGGGCTGCAGTCGTGAGGTGAAGGGCATTATAGTCAAAGGGCCTGGCTTTTGTTGTTATTGCAGCCAGATGGCTTATGTCTTCAGTTGTAGACAAGAGGCTTGAATTTGTTTTGTTGTTGTTATGATTGACCAGTGGTTTGAACGAGGCTGTAGGGGTGGAGGAGGCCTCATAAAGGGACCCCAACAGTGTGGGGGATCCTGGCGCTGGGGAGGGTGTGATTCAGTGCCAGCAAGGGCGTAACTTGCGGGGTGCCTAGACCCCAGCCCAGAGGGGTATTTTGAGGAGCCTGGGAGCGGGCAGCGCTGTGGGGCCCGGGAGGGTCCACGCTGGGAAAGCTCAAGTTGAGCACAGTAAATCTCAGAAAGGGGGCCATCTTGTAGAGAGGCCCCAAACGAGGATGCAGGGACTGAGTAGACATCCGAGACGTTTGGGCTGCGGTATTAGGGAGGAAGAAGCCGCAGATAGCACCCCAGGCACTGGGGGGTGCGAGTGAGCAGCCTCCAGCTAATTAAGATCAATCAATTAATTACCATCAAAGGCGTGGAAAGCGAGATGAGGTGGGTGGTTGCCCAAAGACAGGGGCATGGGCCGAATGGAGGACGGGCCTGAAGGCAGACCTGTCACACGCCCAAAACTGCACACAGTATTCCAACTGCGGTCTGACCAGTGCCCGATAGAGGGGAAGTATCACCTCCTTGGCTCTTTTTGTCATGCATCAGCAGATGCATGATAAAGTGCAGTTAGCTTTTCTGATGACTTCATCACACTGATGACTCATATTCATCTTGGAGCCCAATAAGGCTCCAAGATCCCTTTCTGCTTCCATGCCACCAAGCAGGTCATTTCCTAGGCAATAACCTAGGTGTGCTGCACATTTTTCCTTCCAAGGTGCAGCACTTTGCATTTCTCCTTGTTGAATTGCATTCTATTGTTTTCTGCCCATTTGTCCAACCTGTCCAGGTCTGCCTGTAGATGTTCCCTGCCCTCCGGTGTGCCCACTTCTCCCCACAGTTTTGTATGATCCGCAAACTTGGACAGAGTACACTTCACTCCCTCGTCCAAGTCACTGATGAAGATATTGAAGAGTATCGGTCCAAGGACAGAGTCCTGTGGGACCCCACTGCTCACACCCTTCCAGGTCGATACCGACCCATCCACCGCCACTCTCTAGGTACAACCCTCTAGTCAATTTGCCACCCACCAGACTGTGCAATCATCCAAGTCACAGCCTCTTAACTTGTTCACCAGTGTGGGGTGGGATACTGTACCGAAGGCCTTCCTGAAGTCTAAGCAGATGATGTTACCCCCTACTCCTGCATTCAGGTGTTTTGTAACCTGGTCATAAAAAGCAACTAGATTAGTCAGGCATGATCTACCTGCTACGAACCCATTCTGGTTTTCCCTCAGCATATTTTTTTCCTGCTGGGCTCTTGCATATATGAGCCTTAATAATCTTTTCAAAGACTTTGCCAAGGATGAAGGTGAGACTGTTTGGCCTATAGTTGCCTGGATCCTCCTTCCTCCCCTTCTTGAAAACAGGGACCACATTGGCCCTTTTCCAGTCCTCCGGGACCTGGCCCGTGCGCCACAAGTGTTCAAATATTCTTGCCAGTGGCTGTGCAGTGACATCAGCTAGTGCCTTCAGTACCCTCAGATGGAGCTCATCTGGGCCTGCTGACTTAAACGCATCCAGTTCTTCCACGTGACTCTGCAACATCTCAGGGTCAACGCTTGGTAGTCTGGTGCCATGCTGCACAATAGTTTTTCAGTTACTGCACAGTAACCTAAATTACTTCACAGTAAATGTGCATGTATAGATAAGTCCAGTGAGAGACAAATACGATAATGTAATCTACAGACACTTTTAAGGTTCTGTCCTAAAAAGTAGTTTAAAAACTGGCAGCACTGGGTTCCATATTTGTTGTAGCTCAGTGATTTCCATATCAGATTTAATTGTCAAATTGATTTTTTTTTTCCTGACTGCCGGTAATTCAAACTCAAACTGGTTTTAGTTCACTTTGTGTATCATTAATAAAGGTGCTGATGACTGGATTACTTTGTTTGAGACAATATGATCTAGTTGTAGGAGTAAGTGGGTTTTTACATGTGTAAAGTCAACAGTCAGAACACATCTGAAAATGGAGGGTTGCATAAGTGTACCTGAGGCCTTAATTTGGCCATAAAACATTGTAATGAAAGGTTATATCTAACACAGAGCCCAGTTTGAATGCCAGAGGGAGCATCTATAAGTGCTCCTACAGTGCCATTGTTACTGCATGGTGCAGAGGGTTAAAGGACAGTGGAGTAACAGCCTGTATGTATTTTTAGCAGCTTGTTTGTCATAGCAACACACTATACCGAGGGAGTGTGTTGCTATGGCAATGAAGGGGTGCTGTCACAGTTTTTGTCCATGGATGCTACATCGCCATAGTGCATTGCTACAGTGACGTAGCATCATCTGTAGATTTGCCCAGAAACTACTAAACTTACATAGAGGAGGAGGATCTTGTAATTTACAAAGTGGACACAGTTGGTATAGATATCAATTTAAGAGTTGGCTTCTCAGTTTGTATAGACTGACACAAACCTATGAAATTGCAGTGATTTATATCAATTAAAGATCTAGCCCTGAAGACTAGAAACAGAATCATATATTGGTTTCAATGAAGTAACTGATAAGTTTTGTTCACTGAAGGCCTATCTATCATGAAATTTATTAAAGCTTGAAAGAAGAAAATTTTCACTATCTAACAGGAAAAAGGAAAAGGTTTAATCCCACGCATAACAGCCAGAAACACATACTGGCTGTTTCTACATGAGATACTTTACTGTACAGTTGACTAATCTACTGTATAATAAAGTATCACTATGTAACTACGCACATGAGGCACAGTAGATAAGTCTATTGTACAGTTATCTACTACTTGTAAATACCTATTGCGCAGTAGTGAATGGTCAGAAACCTCACCAGGAGCTAATTGCTCCTAGTCAGCCTGGGCAGCAGGAGACATGAGAACAATCCCCTTCCCTGGCAGCTCCCTGCTGCTGGGCAATCTCTGATCACTGAAATCAGGTGGGGACTATGTCCCTCTGCCCTGGCAGCAAGTAGGTCCCAGCCCTGGCTCTGTGATCGAAACATGGGATGAGAGAGTGCTCCCTGCCCCCAGAAGCTGCCTGCTGCTGGACAGGCTCTGAACATAGAACCCAGGCTGGGGCAACGTCCCCTTGCCATGACAGCAGGCAGCTCCCAGGAGCAGTGACCAATTTCCCAGCCCCCACTCCTATCTCTGAGTCAGTGCTGGGAGCTGCCTTGCTGCAGGGACAGCGGACATTGTCCTGGCCCGGCTCTATGATCAGAGTGGGGATCAGGACAGAGCTGCAGGGTACCAAAATGGTGGGCAGGGCAGGGATAGTGGGGGTAAGGCTAGTAGGTGGATTGTGAGGGGATAGCCTGGTATAGGGTGTGGTCAGGGGAAGCAGGGTGCTGAGGTGAGTAGAGGACTCCTGGAGTGAGGGCAGTACGGTGCAAAAACATTTCTGCAGTCAACCAAGGTGGCCAACTAAGACTTTATTTAACCGATAATCTGCAAACTTTTTTTTACTGACAACTAAACAGTTTTACTATGCTACTTAGAGAATAGGAAACCAATGTTGCAGGGCTGCATTTAGGTAGGCATCCAGGCAAGAGCCACAGTCAGAGAAAACTACTGGGAGTTAAAGTGTAGCTTGAGAGAACCCAGGGGCTGCAGCTCAGTTAAGCTGCAACCCCTAAGGGCAGGTTGAGGACTGGAGTAATTGGAAACCTCTGGCCAAGGAGAAGTCCATGTGATCTAAATGCAGTGAAACTCAGCATCCTAAAAGCCTGGTCCCTCAAACAGAGTTTGATCTGGCCATGGGTCCCATGGAAAACAGAACCCTTGCTGCCTAGGCTGCAGCGGGGGGAACTGAGGCATACAAGTATTCTGAGAAGATACAAGAGTCAGCAGCTACAAGGCAACAATTTGTGGGGACCCTGGGAGACCCAGAAGAGGATCTTGGTGAATTATAGCTGACACAGAACTGAAGGATCAGGTGTGGCTGAGGGTGGTGATGAGGGGCCCACAGGAGTGCCTCAGGGGCACCCAGCATATTGCCCAGGAAGGCTCAGGGACTAGCGTAGAGAGTACAAGCAACTTCACCTGGATCGGGGACTGCAGGGATCTGGGATTGGCATAAATCAACTTTGCCTGGGTCAAGGACCCCAGGGATCTGGATAAGCATATGAGACACGGACAGGGCTCCAGAGAATGAGATCAGGCTGTGGTCCAGATGCTGCTAACAGAATAGAAGGGTCAAGACCAGGAGTTTGAAGCCTAAGCAAAGGTTTGAGGCCTGAGAGTCCAAGTGATATGTTGGGGCCAAGGTTTCCCCCCTCTGAATTCATACAGAGTAACACCTTGGAGGCATGGGCTACAGGGAAGAATGGAGTTTACGATTTCAGCCCTTAACGCAACTGGGCTCAGAGGGTTTGGAGTCCCAGACTGCAAGACGGTTGGCTGGGACAAGCAGAACAAACAAGTCAAGTTGAGCCTGAGGAGGAGTAGGAGCAGAGAACTAAAAAGAGCACCCACAATCCATCAGACTCTGAAAGTAGCCTACCCACTTTATTGTTACCATCAAAATGTGGCAGGCAAGGAAGCAGGGTGATATCATGAGGCTAGAGTGGGTGAGCAGGGGAGGACTAAGGTGGCCTCAAAGCCACTGCCAGGGTATATTCTGCTACACTGTGGTTGGTGTTAAATCCCTACATTCGAATCCAGCCCTTGCCCAGAACTTCTTGGAAGGGTTACATTTACCTTATGTAAAATGGTATGCCAGTAAAAAAACCTTTGATTGTCAGAAAAAGTTTACAGGTTGCCAGTAAAACATGTCATGGGTTGGCAACCTTGTTACAGGTCTGCAACTATTCTTACTGACTACTTTATCCAATAGTAGCTCATCAGCAATAGAATTAAATGTATATCAAACCATAAAACACCAGCCATTGTAGAGGTTCTTTCACTGAAAAGTCACAGGAGCTGATAACTGAGACAAACAGCACAGAGCTCTACAGCATGATGCCTCTCCCAGCAAGAAACCTCTCAGTAGGCATTTCTCAACTTTATAGTGGCCTGTCACACTCTGTCACACTCCAGATTTAGATTTCCTATAGAACATTTGGATTTGAGAGAGACAGAGTGAAAGAAAGAAACTTGTTAGGAGTCACGACTAATTAACATGAAATAAAACACTTTTGGTCCTAAATATGGGAATTTTGCTCGACTAACAGAACAGACGCATTTACAAAGGGATCATAGGACTGTTAAAAGAAATTGTTATAAGACTATTCCGTAGAATCATGGTGGTTTTTGTTTCATAAATCATTTGATATAAATCTTTCATTCATCATAGGTATACTCCAATAGCTGACAATCTCCAATGGGTATTCAATTAGCAGATTTGAAAAACAACTTCAAATAGTTCTTTTTTTCTTTTCCTCCAGTATAGGCTCATTTATCTGTCAAATGCAGAAGAAACCAAAACAACTTTGGTGAATATTCCCAACTCTCAGTGATGAGCATAGAAAATGTTCTGCACCTAAAAGTGAATACTTAGAGCACTAAACACTTTTAAGTACTTCTGAAGTATTTTGGACTGAGATCAGAAACTCAGTACCAGTGTTTCTTGTCAAAAATGTCATCCAGATTAGGCAAGTGTGATGCTTTCTAACCACAAGGGACAGATCAGCTCCTAATAGCAAAGTTGTATCCAGAAATAAAATAACGTCAAGTCAGAAGAGAGTCTCAAGTTATCGCGTAATATCAACAAGAACCACAAATCAAAACAAAATAAAAACACCTGACACCATTTGATTTGGAAGTTGCACAATTCATTGCCAATGACCAAATAAAAATGCCCATTATAAAATGCTATAGTGCCTCAGGGATACATTTTGCTTTATGGAGTACCTTGAGAGTAATTCAGGTTTGCACTGTAGCAGACTGGTATGTGAGGAAGCGGAATGCTTCACAAGTGAATGTAAACAGTCAATATTAATTTCTATCATATAAACACATTCAAGGTCTGACTGTAAGTGGATTATAAAAGTGTAAAATATAAACCAAACTACTGTGATACATGATTTATATATATGGATATATGTATTAGTAAATCGTAATAAATCTACCCCAAACAGGGGTGTAATGAACGTTCAAGTTACATGCATTGTTTTTGCAAATTTAGGTGAATCACTTTAATTTCCTGAGTGTTCCTTTAAGCTGCTGTGACCTAAAAAAAGCCATTCAGTTCTTTAAAAAACAAAGCAAAATAAACAAACAAAAAACCCCTCCAGACTTATAGTCTGGAGACTTATAGTCTGCACATTTTTCACAAAATCTTGGGCAAAGATCACACTGATACTTCTAAAACTGAACCTATGAAAAGTTGTTCTTGTCATTCAGGATAATGTAGCTGAGTTATGCCCAGTTACTTCAGACAGTCTAAAAGGCTTCTCAGATTCGTCCTCCCTTTTTTTTAGTATTTTACCTCTGCCTCCTTGGCTCCTTCTTCTCTTAACTGTAGTAATTTAGGAAACATAGGGAAGCAGAGGCATCTTGGGTAAGAAAGGCTAAGGCAGTAGGCTCTGGGGGCAAGATGAAATGCTGAGGTGCCATAAGCCATCTAAAAGGAATTAAAGAAATGATGTATAATTCATATTTACTTAGCACAATTGAAATCTCCTGTCCAAACTAAAGGTAGTGCATTTGAAACCATGAAAACGGCATGAATCTTAGGGCCTACATTTAGGGTTCTAATTGTTACATTCAGGACATGATCAAGGTGTTAATTGTGCCATTAAAAGTAACCTGGCCACATGCCATAGTCAATTTGTGGCGGGATAATATAGCAAATGTGCCACAAAGATATTCCACATACAATGTGTAACATGTTTGTGGCTTGTTTGCTTCATGCAGTAGTGAGCTGGTGTGCTTATTCCCATGCATGTAGTCTTTTTCCCCTTAGGACCTCTCTCAGCCAGTCCAAACAATAGTCTGTAACATAATGGATAATAACCATTAACCCAAACAGCAAAGCAAAATCTTTCTTCATGTGAAAGGAGAGGGCTTTTTTAGCTTTGCTTTGTGTCTCTAATGGGCATCAAATAAATAAGGCTACAATACCAGGTACTAAAATGTCTATGAATCTATGTTAGCCAGGGGTTGGCTTCCTTCATTATGTGTAGTTACATCAGGGGGGCATGGTCCATGACTAAAGTAAGGAGGCTCTGGAGAGATAGTTGTAGAGGGTCTCGACCACCCATTTTATTGCAAGATGCTCCTTTTAAACAACAGACTATTTTTTTTCTCTAGGAAGGAGCTTAAATCTTAGATACAGGACCATGTGTTCCCCATCTTCAAAGTCCTATGAAAGTAATACTCCTAGGCCTGTCTCTGAGGCACGTGTTTGTAGGATCAATTTCTGGCTAAAGTCTGAACTGAGTAATACTGGGGTGATGCATAAAAGATGATCATCTCTCCAAAGGCCAAAGCACACGCCAGTGAGCCCTCCACTGCTTTGGATGTTGCCTTACGTAGCTTGTCTATCAGTGGGGTAGCAAGCACCGATAAATTCAGGATAAAGTGGCATTAATAGCTAGCTAACCCCAGAAATGACTTTAGCCACCTTTAGCTGGTTTATAAGGAGTCTAATTCCTAAGAACATACCCCAAATGTTTAGTTTCCTAACACCTGAGCCAGCACTTTGCTGGATTTGTCATTGCATCTATAGTCTGGATGGTTTACAGCTTGGTCCTGATCTTATAATTGGGCTTCTTCTAAGTGCTGGTGAACACCACCACATCATCGTGGTAAGCCAGTCATCATACTCATGACGAAGTCATAGAATCCTATTTATCTGGGGGCTGGCAGGTGGACATGGCACTATGGAGATTGAAGGAGAGAGTCTTAAATTAACAGAGCTACCAAGGTGTTGTAAATGCAGTTAGCTTGCAGGATTCTGGGGAAGAGGGATTTTACAGTACCTCTTTTTCAGATCAAATATGTTTATGTACTTGGCCTTCCAAGCCACTGCTTCAATTCATCAAGCCAAGGCATTGGTTATGCATCAAACATTGACTTCCATAAGCTAAATGTGGTAACAATGTAAAACTGGATCATTTTTTATGGTTTGGGCACAAATATGACTGGTAGGGTGGCCATAATAGAGGACAGTCTAAAACCAGATGACTTTATGTCCTCTATTTTTCTCTTGAAGAGAAGAGTTGAACACTTGACGAGTATTCACCTGCAATTAGAAGAAGCAGCTAGAAGAGGACATAAAGGTGTCCAGTTTTGTATAATAGAGGACAGAGTAGCAGAAAATCAGAATGTTCTGTGTGATGGCTACCCTAATGACCAGGCAGCAATCACCCTTTTCTCAAAGACTCTTCAGTCACTACCTTATCTAACATATTTTGTGCATCCCTCTTTACTGCCTCCCATAGGGCAGGTTTACATATGTTGCTACATTTATTGCAGCAGTGTGCTCCCCTGTTATAGCACACCACTATAGTGAAGTTGCTGCTAAAAATTACCATGTGCCATGCATACAGCACAGTATAGGTGGTTACTGCTCCATTCAACAAGCTTTAGATAAAGTGCCCCTGCCACCATTTTGAAGCGTGGGGATGCTGATACACAAGACACTCTGGGTGCTTGAATTAAAGCAGCTCTCAGAGCCTCTCTAATTAAAGTGCCCCACCCCCACTCCCAGAGCATGTGCATAAATGCCCTCAGATATCTATCCCTTTGGACAGGACAACTAGACTTTAGGATGATATGATGATTAATGAAGGTAGTTTTCCCTGGTTGATTGCAAATACATCCAGAAACTCTTTTAGTAGGTCCTTGGCCTCCTTCTGTTGGGAGAGCTGTTGGCCAACCTGGCCCCATTGTTAGGAGCTGATTGGTTATGATGCTCAGTACCTCCCAGGTACGCCAGAGATTCAAGGAGTTAATGTGAGATAGATGTGACCTGTGTCACCTTCCCAAAAGCTGCACTTCATATTCTGCATCTCCCACTCACCTTTCATATAGCTTCTGACATTTAGCATGAAGTTTTCTTTCTCGTTAAGGGAATAACAGTAGAACCAAGCTCTGAGCTGATAGATTCAGAGCCATTAATGTTTGTTATAATGCTGTTCCTGTGTTTGCTGTATAGCTCTGAGGTTTTCTCTGGTGGAGGCTCCCACTGGGTCCAGTCACTTCCATAGCCAGACATCCACAGGACCCCAAGAGCCCCTAGCTTTTCCCCATTGCATTGACACTCACTCCAAGGAGATTGCTCTGAGATATGTCCCTATTCCAGCACCTCAGTTCCCCTGCCCTTAAATTGGATGCAGTTAGGGGTCTCTGTTGACCTCAAGTAACCCTTGCTTAAGAGTTATGAAAGAAATTATAGATGTGTGATATCAGTTGCCTTGTGGTTGGTACCACTTGTCAGTAAGGTAGCCCTTCCCCTTGACTCACCTGCCATGACTTTGCTGTTAAATTCTCACAAGATGGTTTCAGTGAAGATCTTCCCAAAGGGGCTTCCTGACGCGGTGGTGCTTACAGTTGTTAGGTGTGATGTTTCACAGGGCTCCACCTTCCCTACACCCCATCCACTCACCACCCGGATGGGTGTCAGTATAATGGTGCTTTCAGCCCTGAGGGGTTGTCCACAGCTGCCTTTGGGTGGGAGTCCCACATCGGAGGGAACTCAATTGGCTCTCATTTCTCCACCTCAAAGCATGACCTGTCTTTTCTAATCTTGTTGCTTTCCTTCTTCTCTTTTTTTTCCCTCAGCAGAAATATTCCCCTGAGTATGCAAGGGCTGTGGAACTACCTCCTTTACTCCAGCCTCTTCTAGAGGGCTCGAATACCTCCTCTGCCCTGGTCCTTACAGGGAGCTTGAAGGCTTCCCTTGGCTTGCCTTCAGCAGGGAGCTGGAGGGCTTTCCCTGCTCTGCCTCCTGCAGGAGGCTCAAAGATTTCCCCTACACTGCCTGCGGGTGCCACTCAGGCTGTGCCACTCCTCTCTCTCACCAGAGCCTCAGCACACCTAGCATGCTGCTCACCAGTGCTTTCTCTCTCCTGCTTCTCCTCTCTGCATGTCCTGCCGGGGCTTTTAAACTTTCCTGCAGTGGCCCTGTCGGCTGCCATGATTGGGTCGCCTGCCTCCCGCACAGGGAACAGCTGTTTAAATAGCTGGCATAACGCTGGCTCACACGGCTGCACCTGCTGCCACAGTCCCAGCTTCTGCCCTGCTGAGTCTGCTGGAGGTAAATTCCTCTCTCGGGGAGTCTGTTCCCGGGCTTTGCATGCCGCGCATTTTTCCCCTACCTCCTCTCGAGCCCGTGGTGGCACATCGCCACCACAAGATGCATAGAGTGGGTTAGCTTGCAATATCACCTACCCATAAGTCACTACTTCCATGGGCTACTAGTAAGGAGAAAAACAACAAAATTATTTATAATAAAAAAACAGAATAAATGTATAAAACTAGTCATCACATGCTGAAATACAGATAGCTGTAGGAGTAAATAAACAAAAGAAAATACCAGACTGTTAACCTGTTATTCATGTTAGTGTGACTTTATTTGGGTCTTGGGGAGCACTGGATTTGCAGCTGGATACAAGGCTTTAGCCTGTGGCCAGCACAGCTGCTAACCACAAGGCAGAATGAAATATTTAAACTAACATTGCAAACACTTAGGCAAGCAGTTTCTTAACAAGTTCATAGTGATGTAAAATATAGAGCCAATTGTCTAAGAAGAATAAGATGCAGCCCACCAGCTATCATCAGGAGATAAAGCAGAAGCAAAACCTTGGAGATGGTGCTGAAACCATCAAGAAACCAGAAAAAACCAGCAAGTGACCAGAGGGAGAGGAGGTCAAAGTCTTGAGCATGCACTCTTAGTACAGAGGCATGTAAATGAATGAAATGCATAGGCAAGTCCATGCTAATGAAGTAAACAGTAAACAGAGGCAGAGCTTGAGATGGGAGGAAAAATGGGTGGAACAAAAGGAGGGATGGAGGTGGAGTGAATGTTAATGAGCATGAACCAAGGTGTATAAAATGTGAAAAGAACTAATGTTCACAGCGGCTCTCCGTGTTCACACGCTGTGTGTCTGTGAGGGAGCTAGTCAGAAGCTGTCTCCATTTTGAATAAAGCTGTTGGGAGCAATGTGTGCTGGTGTTTGCTCCTTGCTTGCTCTGGCAAATGACTAACAGGATCCATGGGCAATTGGATTATCATCTCCCTAGCTGTTGGGTGCCGCATGGAGTCGGGGTCTAACAATTAACTTGTACCTTAAATCCAAAGATGCAGTGCTTAAGCCATCAAGGGTCTAAATGCAGCCTCTGGCTCTGACCATGCCCATCAGGATTCCTTGAATCTCCCTGTCAGCTTGCCTTACCCAGCCTCCTTGGCTGTGGGGGGGCTCAGCCACATCTTATACCTAGGAAGACAGAAGACCAAGTTATGCACTCCTTTGCTTCTCTGGTTATTATCATAAGTTACCCCTTCATTTCTAGGGAGCCCACACTACGCTAACTCGTAACTATGTACCTTTTTGAACCCCCAAAGGTGCATATTTACCAGACCACATTCTTCTGACTTTTTAATTATGCAGATTCTATCCCGTATAGTTGTTTGAACAGCTAGGTGTTAGGCTTTTAAAATATAATACATCATAGTCTAGCCAGAACCAGGCTTCTTTGCCTCTTAGATGGAGAACCAAAACACAGACCAAGTCAAATGCTAATTCTCTTAGCCACTGACTCTTCCAAGAGTTCATAGGGAGTGAACTCTGTCAGGGATCAGCAACATTTTTGGGAAGAGTGCCAAAAACACCCACAACCTCAACTTTTAAAATGTTGGCATGCCAGGGGCAGATAGTGGGAAAGCCACAAGGGGCCTGATCCTTATTGTGGCACTGCAGCCCTGGCCTCTTCCCTGCTGTCTTCCCCAAGATGCATGTGCCAAGCAAAATGCTTTTGACTGCCACACTCTGCACCCATGCTAGGGGTTGCCTATGCATGCATAGATGATTTGAGAAATTAGCCAGTTTGCGACCAGTACCTAGGGAAGAAGTATGTCCCACTTCCAGGGCTTGCCTGTCACAAATTTCTTTAATGTCCTCTCCAGGGTCTGGCTGAAGATTTTCCCCAGGCCATCCAACTGGCAGTGGTAAATGGAGGTTTAACTGGATGAACTTTTAGAAGTGCCTATGTCTTGCAGAAATCAGGACATCAAGACAGTGCCTTGATCCATTAGTCATTTTCTTGTGAGACTCATCCCCCAGAAGACCTTTAGTAATTCAGTGGCCATTGTTTTGTCTGAAGCATTGTGGATTGCCAATGCCTTTGTGTACCAGGCATCAATCCACAAGAACCAAGACAAAGCAGCACCTGCTGGTATTGGGTTCCAAGGGTTCTATGATATCTATCCAAATCTGCTCAAAAGAGGTATCTACCAATGGCAATGGAACCAATAACACCCAATAGTCTTTTAATGTCCCTGTAAGTTCCAGACCAAAAAACCCAGAAAGCACTCTTTCCAGGGTCGTCTAAACCTCTAAATCACCCATCCATAGTGTGTCATGTGCCAGTTTCAAAACATGATCTTTGTATACCTTTGGCATCAGCTGCTGGGTCCTTCAGGACCTAGTCTTTCAGTCCCATAAGAACCTCACCTGAGAGGTGAGGGTCAAGCATTTTATTGTTCATTTGAGCCAGTTGGCCATGCAGAAGTAAGAAGACTTGGACCTTTATTTGCCTTTGTATAAAGTCAAGCCCTTCTTCTACGGGCCCTGTCTTGCCCCAGGTGAACTACCTATAGGACTGGGTTCTGGGGAGTCCTCTCTGGGATTACCCACATTGCACTAGACAGCAGTCGGTTTGTTTTGCCTTTTACCTGGTCTGTTCTTTGTTGCTAGGGCTGCCTTGCCAGCACCATGTGAATGGCATAGCTTCATCCAAAGACCTCAAGGTCAAAAAGGAATACCTCCTATAGTTTTTATAGTAGCTGTCTTCTATAATTGATCACTATGCTGCTCCAGTGGCTCCCAGTTTCCATTTTATCATGCCTCCCTGTGCAGCAACTTGGTCAGCAAACCCCAGTTCTGACCCACGGTGCCAGATAAGAAAGATAGGTGGCCACTGCTACAACAGTTTGACCATTTGGCCACTGATTGAGAGCCATACCCTCACAGTGGGATAGGGCTGAAGATCCTTGTATAAACATATTAAGTACACACATTTCATAGATGATAGCTGGGCAGAGTACATAAGGTACAAGTGTACAAAGGACCTAAGCCAGAGACCACTGTGTTCAGTATTGGGATAGTTCTGACCATTCATAGGAATACACAGACTCTCTGTTAAGGGTATTCTATTAGGAATTCATAGATCTCAGATTGGATGTAACTTTGCCCCACTCATGGGCAATCCCAGAACCAGTGCCTGAGCTGGCCACACGAAAAACAGACCAAGGGTTCTTCTTTCCCCAGGTCTCATACTAGCTCTGTTCCAATGCTCTTCCAGGCCCATCTCTGCATTCTGATGTCCCTGAGCCTACCCCTCTTGTTTTGCAGAGTGACGTAGGATTCCCAAGCTGAGTGCATGACCTGACCCCAACAATTTATGAGTCATGCTCAACTTACCTAACTTTATAGTCAGGCTTTGGTAGGCCAATCCCATAAATGTTGCCACTTTCTTCCATTTTTGTTAAAACTGCTGCTGCTGAATCTGGAAATCTGTTCTTGAAGTGATTGTTGTTGCTGCTGATTCTAATCCCAGGCTTCCACTACATTGGCAAATAGTAATGGTGTGATTAGGATCTGATCCCTGATCTGAAGAATTGCACCTCCTTGCCATCTACATGGTATGGTAAGAGGCTTGTTTGTTGGGATCAATAGTCAAATCCAATTATGCCATACAGGGTGCAGACAGAAGTGACAATTTTCTCCCAATCTGGACACAGAAAGTAGTCTATAGCCATGACCAAACACAAGTGTACAGCTGCAGACTATTTAAAAATGACTGATTGGGTGAAAATTTGAACCCTCATTGCCTGTTTCATCAATAGGTATATTGTTTCAATACAGAACATCTTCTTTAACTTCTGTTTGCCTGTCTGCCAGCCTGTTGCTGTTTTCAGAATGGGAGGGGGAAAAGGGAGTTTGGTCTGGGTTTTTTTCATTAGAGCCCCCAGAGATGGGAAACCCCTAGAATGGGCTCTTTCTGCTCCCTTCACCCTCTCTTATTCTGAAACAGGGGCAGGCTGGGAGAAAGTATGGGCCATTGCTCAGGGAAACCAGCTGCCGGATCCAGCCAGAAACTAGATTGCCCTTCCCCCCTGGAATGAACAGTAAACTTCTGTTTTGTCCAGGGGATCAGCATTCTCAGTTACAGCATGGAGCTGAAGTTTTATTTGCACCTTAAGTGAACATATGCCAGGAGTCCTAGTGTTAGATCCTAGCACAGCTTCTTGATGGGGCTTTCAATCTCAGTGAGCTAAGATTATCTTTGTCCATCAAGACAGGTAGGTCTATACATTATATAGACCAAGAATAATGTTATAATTATATTACGATAAGAATAGACTTAAATGTAGAGGAGGCTTGATAGTAGGCCTGTGCAAAGTGTCTAGTATTCGATTCAGATTCAGCCATTTCAGGGGACAGTGATTCAAATCACTGTCCTGAATTGATTCGGCCAAATCTGATTCAGAGATTCAGCTGCTTCCAAATCAGCAGAATCTCCAAATCATATAGACCTTATCCCTCGCTCACTCTCCTAGCCCTGTTAATGGCTGCCCCACCCAGGGCCATCATCCTGGCTCTTTAAAAAAACATGCCCTGCACTCACTGGCTGCTGCCAGGAGGAGGCAATCCTTGCTGCCCCCCACTGCCTTGCACAGCATGGGGGGCTCTGCCATGAGCCTCCTGACCACTCTCCCAGCCCTTCCATGGCTGCCCTGCCTGGGCCCAGCATCGACTCTTAAAAAAAAGAAAAAAAGCCCCAGGTTCACCAGTTCCTGCTGGGGGGGTGGGGGAGGCAAAATCCCTGCTGCCTCCAACTGCCACACATTGGATAGGAGGTTTGCCACAAGCCCCCAGAAGTCCTCATGGCTGTTGCAGCAGCCAGTGAGTGGGTTTTTTGTTTTTTTGTAAAGAACCAGGAGCTGGGCCAGGCAAGGCACCCATGGGGAGGGGCTAGGAGAGCAGTAGAGGGTCAGGGGGCTCATGGCAGAACCCCCCATGCAACCCCCATAGTGGGGGGTAGCGGGGATTACCCTCCCTGCCTGGCAGCAGCCTGTAAGTGAGGGCTTTGTTTTTTGGTTTTTTTAAAGAGCTGGGAGCTGGGAAAGCAGGTGAGAGTTGGGGAGCACTCAGGGGACCTGGGGGAGCTGGCAGGGAATGGGCCCTGGCAGGGATCCCCCCCCATGGTTCCCTCCCCCCTACTTCAGCACCCCCACCCCTTAGTTAGCAGCACGGAGTCCAGGTCCAGCTCTCTGTGGCAGTAAGCGGAGACTGCTTGAATCTTCAAAGCTCTCTGAATCTTTTCTGAATCAATACAGACAGCTTCATATCTATTTGGACCTTTTCATTGCTCTCCTGATTCAGTTCAGATACAGAGATTCAGCTGCTGAATCTGGCCAAATCTCCTTCAAATCAAATCAGCACCCAAAGCTTTGCATAGCCCTACTTGATAAATACATAAGAGGTACTAGAGAGAGAGGATCAGACTCTTGGGGGACCTAGTTCAGTTTTACATCACCACTCATGGCACCCTAGTTATGAATTGTCCTGTATGATGGACTCCACCTCTATTAGGCTATACACTAACCATTGCAACCGGTACATGGACTTTACCTTTCTGCATGTGTTCCTAAGAATCATTAATTTTCTGTGTTTCATAGATTCATAGATGCTAGAGTCAGAAGGGACCTCAATAGATTATCGAGTCCAACCCCCTGCATAGGCAAGAAAGAGTGCTGGGTTCAGATGACCTCAGCTAGATTCCTGTCTAACCTCCTCTTGAAGACCCCCAGGGTAGGGGAGAGCACCACTTCCCTGGGGACCGCATTCCAGACCCTGACCACTCTAACTGTGAAGAAGTTCTTCCTAATGTCTAGTCTAAATCTGCTCTCTGCTAACTTGTGGCCAATATTTCTTGTAACCCCTGGGGGTGCTTTAATGAATAAAACCTCACCAATTCCCTTCTGTGTCCCCGTGATGAACTTACAGGCAGCCACAAGGTCTCCTCTCAACCTTCTCTTGTGGAGGCTGAAAAGGTCCAGGTGCCCCAGTCTCTCCTCGTAGGGTTTGGCCTGCAAGCCTTTAACCATATGAGTGGTCCTTCTCTGGACCCTCTCCAGGTTATCCACATCTCTCTTGAAGTGTGGTGCCCAGAATTGCACGCAGTACTCCAACTGCAGTCTGACTAGCACCTGATAGAGGGGAAGTATCACTTCTTTGTATCTGTTCGTCATGCATCTGCTGATGCATGATAAAATGCCATTAGCTTTTCTGATGGCTTCATCACACTGCCGACTCATGTTCATCTTGGAGTCCACTAGGACTCCAAGATTCCTTTCCGCTTCCATGCCACCCAGCAAGTCATTTCCTAGGCAGTAGGTAGACTGGACATTTTTCCTCCCTAGGTGCAGCACTTTGTATTTCTCCTTGTTGAATTGCATTCTGTTGTTTTCTGCCTACTTGTCCAACCTATCCAGGTCTGCTTGCAGCTGTTCCCTGCCCTCCAGCGTGTCCACTTCTCCCCACAATTTTGTGTCATCTGCAAACATGGACAGAGTACACTTCACTCCCTTATCCAAGTCGCTGATGAAGATATTGAAGAGTATCAGTCCAAGGACCAAGCCCTGTGGGACCCCACTGCCCACACCCTTCCAGGTTGAAACCGACCCATCCACCACGACTCTCTGGGTTCGACCCTCTAGCCAATTTGCCACCCACCAGACTGTAGTCTGGTACAGCAAGGAAAGTCAAATCATCTCTCTAAGATACACAGTTCAACCAGGCTGATTCCAGCGTCAAGATACAGTTCACTCTAGCTAACCTACTGGAACAATTGCTAAGCCTAAGGAAGGGTTACTATTAGGAATTAATATTTCTAGATGGAATTGTGAAGAGTCATTGATGGAAGTATGCATCTTTCTGAAGATGCATCATCAAATGCATGTCTTTGGTCTGAGATTTAAAACAGAGACCCTCTTGTAGATCACAAAGGCTAAGTACAGACAGTCAAAAGGCCCAAGACTAAATCAATTCAATCTTATCAAGTTAGTTTAAGCTGCATAGATTGAATTGATAATCAAGTGAACAGGTATTAACTTTTGATTCTGGAAATGCAGCCACATGCCTGCAGTGGCCAAGACCAGAAGTCATGGGGTGCTAGAACAGGGGCAGGCAAAATGGAGCCCATGGACTACATGTCCCAGCAGAACCTGTCCACATCTCTGTGGCTGACTGGGGCCAGGGTTTCCATGGAGACTCACCCCTGCAGCACTGGCAGGGTGTACAGCTTGGCAGGAAGCTGCTCTGGGGCTAGGATCTTTTAGTGGTTACAGTATGGTCCAGAGCCATGGTCCACAGCCTGCATGGCCCTAACAAAACTGGAGCTGTGCTGAGCCAAAGCAAAAAGCAGTTGATTTTCACCCTAGTCCAGGGGCAGGGAATTATTTCAGATGGAAGGCCACTTAATGAGTTTTTGTGAGCTGTCGAGGACCGCAAGAGTGGCCCTTTCCCTTGAAAAGTGCCCCTCATCCTGGTTGGCATCTTGGGACTAAAAGTCCCATCCCCTAACCCTTAACCTTTGCCAGCAGAAGTCCCTCACCTCTCCCCCAGAAGTACTCCTTTTGCAATCTTGGAACTGGAAAAAAAAACAACCCACATATACTTGATCTGAGCCTTCAAGAGTCTGAAAAGGGAAATTATACATCCACGATAACATATTTTAATTTTATTTTAAACAAATATTTCTGTCCTGAACTGTGTGAGTTTGCACTGTGTATATAGAGGTGATTCTATAATAACTCAAAATTAAGTTTTAGGCTTGTATGTTGTGGGTGGAGGTTGTGGGGGAGGGGTATGGATAAGTGTGGGTAGGTGTGGGTGGGTATGGGGTTTCTGGGGGATGTGGTTGTGGATGCATGTGTATGTGGGGTGTGTGAGAGAGTATAGGTGTGTGTGTGCATGTGGGTGGGGAGATATAGGGTTTTGTGGAAATATGTGTGTGTAGTTGGGTATGGGGCTTGTTGGGAATTTTGGTGTGTGTGGAGGGGAGGGTAGCTGGGGGTGTGTGTGGATGTGTGGGGAGGTGTGTGTGGGTGTGTGCATGTTGCAGTGCATGGGGCTCCACCCAGAGGTGCATGGGTGTGTGTGTTTGGGTGTGTGGAAGAGGGTATGGGGGGTGGTGGTGTCTGTGGGATGTATGATTGTGTATGGGGGGCAGTGTAGTTGTGGGTTTTTGGGGGGGGCAAGTTTTGAGGTTATAGCGAGATATGCATGGGAGCCCCAGTGCACAACCCCCTGAACTGGTCAGCAGCCTCCCCTACCCTGCAACAACCTGGAGCCCACCTGCTCTGCAGCACCTCCTCACCACCACCAACAGCACACAGACCCAGCCTGCTCCATGTCCACTCCACACTGCCTGGCCATGGTGCATCCTGCTGCCCCCTGGACACGCAGCAGGGTTGGGGTGGCACTGCAGCAGAACTGCCTTTTTAGACAGCCTGGGCAGTGGCAGCTCCTTCCAACTGCCATCACTGCTGGCATAGCCCTGCAATACCACCAGTGACCAGTGCACACAGTTCTGACCCGGTGCGCCCTGTGCCTGCTCTGGACTCAGCCATCTGGGCTGAGCAGGAGCAGCACCAGGCAAAAACTTTTGCTCAGTGCAGGGGAAAAGTGTCCCCTTCCCTTTGCCACTTTCACAACGTTCTCATTACAGCCTCCTGGAACCCACACCACATTGGGCTGCCCTTCATCTCCGTAACCATCACTGCCACATCTGGGCTGCCCACCAGGGCAGCAGTGACAGTTCAGAGCAGTTACAGGGCAGCCCAGAGGTGATGGTGATGGAGCCACAGGGCAGCCCAACTCCAGGTGGCTGTAGCAGTGAGGGGGAGGGTCCACTTTTCCCCTGTCCCAAGCAATAGTTTCTGCCCGGTGCCACCCCTGCTTCTGCTGCTCAGCCTGGACAGGCAAGTCCAGAGTAGGTATGGGGTATACTGGATCAGGGCTGCTTGTGCTGGTCTCTGCTGGTACTGTTGTTTTGGGGCCAGCAGTGGCAGCCACCACCCAGGTTGCGTAGAGAGGCAGCTCTACCCACGGAGCTGCCCCAGTCCTGCTGCATGCCTAGGGGGCAGCAGAAAGTGCCACAGTGGGGACACTCCAGGCCTGGGCCAGGTGGGATCAAGGAACTCACCATGGGCCACATAAAGTCCCTTCATGGGCCAGATATGGGTCATATTTTGCCCACCCTTGCCGTAGTTGTTGATAGCCCCCAGTCTCAAACCAGATGTGGCCAAAAATCACCTGATTGCTGGCCCCAGGTAGCCATGGGTTTGGAATCAGCTCAGGGATCCCCCAGTTCAGGGCAAAGCCACCATTACCCAATCCACAGGATCAAACTGAAGGCAGCTTCATGGTGGCTCAATTGGGATTGGAAAACTTTACAAGACAGAATATCCCTCCAATTTCGATTGCGCTGTTGTTTTAACATCTGGCAGGGGCTTTAGTGACTACTTTGTAGTAGAAGAACCATAAAGTATTGATTCTCTACCAGATACATTCAAGGCTTTAATTTCCTTTTTGTACTAGTGAATAGCAATTACTTTGGTACATGTGAACACTCTTTTGCTATATTTCTTAAATATTATCCCATTGATTTTTTTTTATGCCACAATTCATAGCTATGGGGAAAGTTCACAGAAGAGAGTCAAAAGAATTCTTCCCCCACCTCGTAGAGTGAATGTAATCACAATCTGCCCTGTGCTGTGCCAATACTTAACCTTTAAAAAAGGAAGAGCTGGTTCTCTAACTAACAACATTGGCACTATTACCTATTTAGTTAGCATATTTTAGCGACAGCAAGAACAGCAAAGATTCACACTACACTAATGGGAGCTCTGGTGGCTGTCTATCTGGGTGCATGGGAAGAAGGGAAATTAGTTACACTTCTTTAAAAAGTGCAGTATATGCTTCCCCTCATGTGGCTTGCCAGTTCTGCTGGTGAGCAGATAGGGGTGAATACATTGCTCCATCTCATACTCAGCATCTTTCAAGTCAGTTGCTCTTTATGGGCAAAGAAGTGTGAGGAAAGCATTTAGACAGCAACCTCTGCATATCCCCAAGCGTGGGGGCTGCATTTCTGTCTCCTTATCCTTCTCTACAACTTGCATTCACCAACTGGTCAGCTACAATGTAACCTGTACTGCAAGGCATTTTGCAAAGAACCACTCTGTGCCTCAAAAAGTAAGGCCACTATCTTACAGCACTTAATTCATTTCTAGGATTCATACTGATATGATAGGAAACAAAGCATTATTGTACACATTCACAAATGCCTCAGTGGCTTTTTTAAAGGTGTTACCAGTGATATTATTAATTCTTTGATGGTATCTGTTTCCTGGTCTTCAGTGATCCTTTCTCCATGGCTTAGTATTTACATACTGTGGCCTTTTAGGTTTCTTGGTCGGGGTCTGTCATCCCTGAGCCTTCTTAACAACAGAGAGAGAATGAAGAAGAGAAAAAGGGTAAGAAAGAGAGAGTCCTCATGTCAGCGGGTCTCCTAGAACATAAAAATTAAAAATGAAAGAAATAAATTTTTCATGAATTGCTTTTCAGAATTCAGTTTCTTAAATCTTACAGCCTGTTTATTACACGGAGGACTGAAGTTGCTTTCTGTGGAGGACTGAAGTACTGATTGATGTTGGAAACCAAGTACTAATTA
The DNA here is from genome assembly GCA_030014935.1 of Caiman crocodilus. Classification (NCBI taxonomy): domain Eukaryota; kingdom Metazoa; phylum Chordata; order Crocodylia; family Alligatoridae; genus Caiman; species Caiman crocodilus. The sequence continues at coordinate 9,050,638 of JAGPOW010003395.1, read as the reverse complement.
ATACCTTGTCCTGTGGGGGTAGGTTTGTTGTGAATCCAATACTCTCAAGGTAGCATTTCAAAAAAATCTTCGTCTCTCTACTTGTGGCTAATACTACTTCTCTGCCACCAATGGTACATATTCTCTCCTTTTGTTTTCCATGTGCAAAAGGATTGTGTCTTTGTAACTCATGTAGTCACTGGTGATAAAAAAAAATGTATAGACAACATTATTCTAGTGTTCTGCCTTTAATTCATGAGAATCATAACTGCTAATAAAAGATGAACGGCAACAACAAAGGAAGCTATTACTGAACCTTTAGAGAGATAAGGGAAACCATCTGATGATAAAATGATGCATCTATAGCTTTTAAAGAACTGTCTAGTGAAAATTGCTGTTATTTATTTATGCTGGTAACTTAAAAATATAAATAATTAAAATGGAAAAGTCTTGTTCAAAGAAAGAATTTACACATATGCAAGTAAGTGTACAGCTGAGTGCAATACACACAAAATAGAACTGGCATGTAAACCAACATATGCAATGTGGGTGCCATTTGAGTGTTATGAGATCATCATGAAAGTATATTAAATTACCTTCGGTATCTCTAAAGTAGAGTAATTTACAAGCATAGGAACAAACGTGATGCACAGATATGTTTGCTGTTTGAATTACAGTAGCATTTGAATGCCACAACTGAGATTAGAGCTTCATTGTGCTGGTCATAAAAGAGACTCAAAAGGTAAAATAGACAAAAGAAGGGAGGAAAACCATAAGCAGAAAGATTAAGTGAGTTGCCAGGATCACAAAGTCAATCAGTGACAGAATCAAGAAGAGACCTTGCATCCCCTGAGTCACTATTCAATATTATACATGGTCTTATCCTGTCTCTCTAATTGTGCGATCACCCATTGTCTCTCAAATAAAACGAGACCCAGCTTTTTATATATTCATAGCATATTCTCCACATTTTTTTTCTATTTTACCCTTATATTAATTTCATTTTCATAAAGGACTAGATCATTGGTTTCAACTTTCCTTAGGATTACTTCTCTTCTTCCTAATTAATATATATTTTAATGCTTTTTAAAAAGTCTTCGCGTACTGTACATTTTTTTCTGCCAACAGCATTGCCTTCCTTTGGGGTAATTCAGAAGGGGAATCAATTGGCTACAAAGCTAATTTCCTGTACATTCATAGCAAATGTTATTTTGAGCATTGGAATGGACTATTACTTTTATCCTGACGGTTGAATGGGGGTTTGTCCATAACTTATAACAGGCACAATGGAAAGGCTAGACTGTTTGAATTCTATGCCTTGACTGTATGCACCTCACACAATAGAATTAAACACAAGGCTTTTAAAAATGATCAATTTCTCATAGTAATTCTTATACACTGAATTTCATCTATGCAGGGCACAGAGGTGAAATTCACTGTATATTTGCAAATTGCAGGATTTTTTCCCTCTAAAAAAGAGCAAAATAGCACACTTATTAGTTGGCTGATTTCTTGACTGTTCCTGCTTTACCATTTTTCTCAAGTTTGAGATTTAATTCTGTCCTGAAAAGTATGTGCTATCAGTAGCCACTACTTTGAAGGTATGTGCCTATTTCAGGAAAAAATAGATGCACAGCACAAGAATGGCTATTTGGTGCTTGTACAAAAGTAGGGAATATTTCCTATCCCACAGACACTATTCTATCCAGAATGAGTTCAAAGGAATTTTACAATTAAGACCTAAAGAAGTTTATATATTAGCATTTTTTTAAAGTGACTCACAGGAGCACTGCTAATGAGTTGGATTATTTTCATGTAATTCCATGCTTTTTTAAACTCCTCAAGTTTCTTTTAAGCATTTTGTTTTAAAATTTGTTGGATCTTTTCTCAAATATTGTATATGGACCTTCTTAAAATCAAAACTGTTGTTATTCCTATTAATGTCTTTGCTTTATTTTCATTTGGGGAAATATAGTTAGTATCTGAAAAGTAAAGTAGTGGCAACCCTTGCAATAGGCACACAGCCAAGCAGCAAGGAAGCATTTCCATGCAACGTTACCAATGAGAGTATGTCAGCCATATTTGGGCTGGTTTTGTCCCAAAACTCTTTGAAGCACAGACTGCTGAATGTGTCCACTGGTGTTATGATGTAGGCATTATCAAGTAGGGGGTCATAAGATAGACTGTGTAGAGCAAACAGCATGCATATGCTCCATGTAAATTACAGATGTTCTTTGTTATCTTGAATAGAAGATGTTCATCAATTTCATGCATAAATCGCTTCATTTTATTTTCATATAGAAGGTAATGGACATTAGTAGGGTATTAAGAAGTTGGTGGAATAGCTAGGTTCATGTAGATCATGTGATTAACAGAAGGCTTGTTGCTTCCAAGGAATCTGGTTGATAGATATAAAAAAGGACCTATATGAATAGATAGGTAGGGACATGCTGTTTACAGAAGTTTTCAGGACAACTTATGCTGATTTAAGCTTGCATACGCTAATAATAATAACTCAGGACAAAATGGTGTTTTAGCAGTCCGCCATTGGTCTTTTGGGCCATTCAAAGGAAGCAGCAGCTTGGGTACCTTTATGAGTACGTTTCTTGGTTGCTTTTATTTTTTTCAGGATGCTAATTAAAACTGGGATTGGCCATAAAAACAGATCTCTTACTCACATGGGATAAGTATGCCCTGATCTCTGAACACTAGAGACTGGTCAGATTAACAACATCCAACGCCAGCCTGAACAATAAATGTGGATAGTGACTGATCATGAAAACAGTAGTACCCAACTCATCTGCTCCCATTTCCCAGATAGGTGGCGTGGGGCAGGTCTACAGGCCCAAGCCAGCGCACATATACAGGCCCAAATCCAAGCTATATCATCTGTCCTGCAAGGCTCTCCACATTTCCAGAAATTTGTCTGTAGGATGAATGGTAGCAGTGTTAACTGCAGTGGCTCTGGGAATTGCAACCATTAAGGAAGCCATTGCCCCAAGGCTGCCAAATTTCTGGACCTGAGCAGGCCCTGCAGACCAAATGACATGGCTCCAGCCTGTGGGCAATATCTTGGTCATCCTGACATAAAGAATTTAAGCCTTCTAGATTGGAAGTTTGGTGTAATACTGAGTGAAGTCTTCTTTCCCTAAACCTGAAAGTCTCTTTAAAATTAACCCCCCCAGTATTAATCAAGAGTTTCAACTAGAATACATAGATATCACATATATTGTGTATTCTAAAAAGGGTGATCTTCAGCACTACTGTATGGCAAGTCATAATAAATAGTGACCACATTCATTATTTTCAGTGCATATCTTCTTCAGAAATTGGGCTGTAGTTTTAACCCTTTGTCAATTCCTGACTCTTGAATGGAAAGCAATCCTTTAGGTATGATATCCATTTTGTTGCAGTATTTTGCAATGTGGCAGACTCAGCCAAACTCTAGTCTCATACCAAAGTATCTTGATAGAGATCTGTAGGGTTGTACTGATAAAAATGAAAGTGGAATTTGGCTCTCACTCTGCTTGGCGTGAACTATTTGGTTAAGTTGCCAGGTTGTTGCCATCATGGGGGAAAACAGCAGTCTTAATTTACAAGCAGCTTTATACATGAATATTTCTCTTTAAGCGTTTACTTCAAATTAGCATAATAGTACAGGAAGAAGATATGATCAATATTCTCAACTCCACCAAGTTTCCTCAATTTAAATCCTTTAAAGATTGTGGGGCCCCACTGAGCTCACTAAAATGATAACTAAGGAATTTAATTTCTCTATTTGCACTATTTAAATATAATTTAATACAATTAAATTAATATAATGCCATGCAATATAATATGGAGTACACATTTCTCTGTTTGACATTTGACCACTGTATTAGTATTTGATGGGCAAAATTGACAATTTTATTTGACATTTATAGTGTACAAATGTGCAAGAAATGTCTTTTACTTATAGGTTGCTGAATGGGAGGCAGGTTTTTCTTCCCAGATTAACATTTAAGAAAGCGAAGTATGAGACATCTTTTACTAACTAAAGAAGGAATAGGGGAAGTTAAAGACTGGAATTATTGCTATTTTCCATCCTGAAATAGTAGATTCTGTGTTTGGGCAACAAAACTCTGGATATAGCCAAGAGACAGTTCTGGCTCAAAAATGAACATTTCAGCATTTCTAGTGCCAATTACATTCATTTGCCTGCAGTTTTCAAGATGGGGGGGGGGAAAAACTTGGCAGCCGTGTTCTCTCTATCCTACAATGTTCTTTTTAAGATCTAAATAAGGTTGTGCTCAGATTTCCATATTCCTTTGTCAAGGCACAGCTCCTGCTGTTGGGAATACTAGTACTGAAATGGTTATTACCACTTTGCTAAAGGCGGCTATTACTCTAGTTATCTAAAGACAAGGAAAGACAAGACCCTGCAAAAATGAGATTTTAATCACTGTGTTGTTTTATTTGATACTGATTTTAATCATTTTTCCCCCCTGAGCCACATTTTTATTAAATTACAAAATATAAAAAGGACTATGAGTCCTAGTAGAGGTTTCTGTTTTAAATTTAAACTTTTGAAGTTTGATATTCTAGGAGCAGATGCATTGAAGAATTCCATATTGTTAGCTTCAGCTCGGTACTCCAATTCTTACCCCAAAGTCATCCTATTCTCACAGATGTGCACTTTTTTAGAGAACTTTGTTGTGTGTTGAAGATATTACACACTCAAAATCTGGCAAATGACAGGTTGTAAACGGAAACTGATTGATGGGAGGTGAGAATTTTTTTTACTTAAAATCCAATTATAGCATCTGCCAACTGGTAATAACTAGATAGAGAATCCTGATGTTTAGCATATTTATTTGGCCTTTTAAAATACATGTTCTGATTATTAAGGCCCTCATCTTCCTGTCCCAATTTTTTTTGTTTGTAACAGCAACTTGTTATGCCTAATGTAGATTCAGTTCTTGCCTTGGGACTGTGTGCTTATACAGCACCTAACACATGTAACCCAAACTTTGCATGGAAGCTCAAGGTATAAACAATAATGATGATAACAGCAACAATGACAATAACAACCCCAACAACAATAATAATAATATAAAATATTCATTTTTAGGAATATACATGGACTGGATAGAACCTAAAAGTGAACATTTTTTTCGTCCTATAATAATAAGTGATATCAGCAAGAAGTCAACGAATAATTCAGAGAGAAAAGTTTACATAGTAAATACATCTTCCTTTTTCTGCATATGAGCATCCATGACTAGACTGCAGTTTCCTCAGGATTATTTGTTATTTGACAAAATTTTGAATTATTTATCCTGGATGAATTGTTTCACCACTTTATTTCAGGTCATTGATATTTGAAATTGCAGTTTATTGTTTAGGTGAGATTTATCACATGAAAAGAAAAGGACAAAGTCGTTTATTCAATTAGTATTTATTGTATAACCAGAAAGAACCATCCTCATGGTTTGTTTAACCAGATGGGGATGAATTTAGGTGAGTTATGACTATGTGTCTTTTTCTTAAAATTTGCTTTTTAGAGAATATTGCATTATACAATACAAATATGTGGAAAAAGAGATAATGTCATGGTGCAACATGGACTTGTAAAAAGTAATCTAATGCAAGATAATCTGATATATTTCACTGAGATCTACACAAAGGAAATGTGGTAGACACCTTCTATTTGCAGTTTAGTAGAGCATAAAATTTATTAGTTAAAGTGAAGAAGATGAGGACAAGTAGAAGATCTGTAAGGTAAATAAGGAACTGGCTAAAAAGGAAAAGACAATAATGAAAGGGAAAATACAAAGCTGTAGGGAGATTAGTCTCCTTTCTCAAAGATTGTTTTTTGGGATTGATTTATTGGATTTAGTAATCTCATTAATTTAGTAATCTCTTTAATGATGTGGGTCATGTAAGTAACAATATGCTAATTTGGGAGGCATTGTCAATGGAGAAGAGGATCAGAATATACAGGAAGAACTGGTTGACACTGAAGTGATGGCAGAAGAAATTTTAGAGCAAACTAATAAATTATATACTCCTGGTAATAAATCACTAGGACTGAATAGCCCTCATCTGAATGTTTTGAAGGAACTCAAAGGTGAAATTGTAGAACTGTTGTAGAACTCATCAAGAGCTGGTTAAAAGATAAGAAGCAAGAGATAAGAAGCACAATATCCTAAACAGTCATTTTTCAGGATTGAAAGGGCTCAAAAAGGGCTGCTCAGAGATCTATTTGGGACCCAGTTACATTCAACATATTCATCAATAACCTTCAAATGAGGTGCACAGTGAAATCTCCAAATTTTCACATGATACCAAATTATTTTAAGTAGTTAAACTCCAAGTTGATGAGGAGGAGCTATGGAAAGATCTCACCTAGCTAAGTGAGAGGGCAAAAAAAATGGCAGATGAGCTTCGGTGTTGACAAGTGAATTGTAATGCACAAGGAGAAAAATAACCTCAAATATACATACACAATAGAGGTGTGTGAAATGGGCCATATTCAATTCAGATTTGAATTTGGCCAGATTTGCCTCAAGGTACCAGGCAAGGCTTGTGAATACTGAGATGGCCGGGTGGATGGAGCATCCCACAAGAGCATGGGGTGCCCCCTGTTTGCTTGGCAGCAGACCTGGAAGTGGACCAGAAGTATCTCTGGACCACTTCCAGATCCACCACGGAGTGCACTGGGGCATGCCACGGCCCACCAGCTTGGCAATCAGCCATGGGGGGACCCCGGGTGCCACCCCAGGCCCAGGAAGCACCATTCACTGAGCCTGGGGGTGGGGACAGGGTCCCCCACGTGCTCCACAGCGGACCCAAAAGTGGTCTGGGTCCACTGCTGGTCCACTTCCAGGTTCACTGCTGGGTACACTGAGGACCACCCCCCCACCATGCTCCTGTGGGATGCTGCATTCACCCCAACATCTCAGCATTCAGAAGTTGCCTGGTATCTTGAGATATGTAGAAAAAAAATTTTAAAGCTGTATCTATGTCCAAATCATTGAATCTCTCCAAATTGATTTGGAGGGTTCTGATTTGATTAAAGTGTCTCCTGATTTGATTCAGGTTCAGAGATTCAGCTGGTGAATTGGGCTGAATCTCCACCAAATCGAATCAGTGGCGAGACCTTTGCACAGCCCTAGTACACAATACTTAGGAAAGAAACCTTGGAGCCATGGTAGAGAGTTCTCTAAAGAGGTCAGTTCAATGTCTGGCAGTGGCCAAAAGAGTTAATACAATGATGGACATCATTAAGAAGACAAAACAAAGAACATCATCACAGCAGTGTACAAATACGGCTGGACACCTGGGGCAAAGCAGAAACAGTAACTTCCACTCACTTCTGTGATCACAAATGTGAACATGAAGCTGCCAGCATCAGCCCAAACACTTTATTTTGTTCCCCTCTACCCCACAGGTTGGCATCTAGTGCCCTTGCCCCTATGAACACCCCCTCCCCATCCCAGTAATGCTACTGTGTCACCATGCCACAATATAAATCTATGGTGCACCCACATCTTGAGTAATGTCTGCCATTTTGGTCTCCACATCTCAAAAAGGATGTAGTAGAATTAGGAAAGGTACAGGAAGAGCAACCAAAATGGTCAGGTGTATTAAGTAGCTTCCATACCAGGAAAGACTAAAAAACTGGGGCTTTTTCATTTAGGAGGGAGAAGTCTAAGGGGAACAGAGGTCTATAAGATCATGTAGGTTGTGGACAAAGTGAACAGGGAAAGTTTTATTCAACAGGACCCAGAATACTTGAACTTGGGGGCACCTCCCAAAATTATACGGGACAGTTTAAAATTTACAAGAGAAAGTAGTTTTTATTATGCAGCCTGTAGCTAATTTGTGGAACTCATTGCCACAGAAAGTTTATAGGCATGTACACTTTCAATGTTATATATAGTATAGCTAAGTTCAAAAAGGGACTTGACAAATTCGTCACCAATAGACTTATTAATGGCTATTAAAGAGAACAGATAGAGATCTCTAAATCAATAATGGTGGATATATTGGAAGGTAATGAATAGGGAATAGATTACTCTAGAGATACCTGGTTCAGTGCTCTCCTTCTTAAGCATCCATTCCTGCCACTATTAGAGGTGGAGTACTAGGCTAGGTGTACTGACACAGTATGGTACTCCTTGCATTCTTATTTTGAAGAATAACATAAATGGGATTCTATAATCCAGATCTTTTTCCTGTGTTCCTATGATAATTCGATAAAATCAATATGATAAATCATAATGTGTATAATGGGGACCTTACCCCATTACTGAAAAAGAGAAAGCCAGGGAACAATCAGCTGGTCCCAGGGCTCTAGAGGAACTGGTAAGCATAGAGAACCCTTTAAGAAAAATGGCTTCTTGCTCCAGGTGCAGGGAAGCCCAATCAGAGCTATGATTGCCAGGCTTGGTGGGGAACTAATAGGTCAGGCGGCCAAGAAGAGCATGGCTACAAGCCTCATAAGACCAGGACAACAGCTGAGAACTGCTAGGCCAGAAGCTTGCCAGACCAGAGGGGGCTGAAAGGAAGCTCAGTGGCACCAGGCGTTGAAGCTAAATTATTTTGGTTATATGTCTATTTGTTACCATCATGGTGGCACACACCCAGGCTAGGGAAGCTTTCAAATTGAAAGAAGTTTTGCTTCTACCTGTATTTAAGTTTAAAACTGAAAGACCAAGTTGTGGCTACAGGGGAGGAAGAGGAGACAGGTGGGGGGCCTACGAGGCACAACCCACTCTCAGAGACTGAGATGTACCCTAGTGAAGAAGACCCAAGAGCTGAGGTCTTTAACAGTGGACCAGGTTTGAGTGCTCATCAAGCAAAAATGAGGGCCAAGGCTTGGACAGCTGAAACTCTGACAGGCTCTTGGAAGCCTCAGGGAGCTCTTCCTTAAGAGGGAACCCAGCTGAGAGAAACATAGACCTTAGGCACGAGAGTGGTAATGATGGAACCAGCAGTACCCACCAATATCACCCCAGCCAAGGCTTTATCTAGCCTGGTCTTAGAAACTTTCAAGGATGGAGATTCCACTACTTCTCTGGCTAGCCTGTTCCAGTTATTTACTACCCTCCTAGTGACAAAGTTCTTTCTAATATCAATAAGTCCTATGCCACAGATCCATAACCATTTCTTTTGTCCTTTACTGGACTCTGTCCAAGTGGTCTACATCCTTTCCATACAAGGGACCCAAAACTGGAAACAGTGTTTCAGATGTTTCCTCACCAGTACCAAATACAGAGGAATCATCACTTCCCTCAAACAGCTGGAAACACTCCTACTAATATAGCCCAGCTTACTTTTCACCTTCTTGGCTCATTTTACTGCCCACTCTAATCCCCAGGTCCTTTTCTGCAGAGCTGCTTCTTAGCCAATCAGTCCCCAGACCTTACCAGTACATGAGATTGTTCCATCCTCAGAGCAGGAGTCGGCATTTCTTCTTATTGAACCGCATGAGGTTTCTTTTGGTCCAATCCTCCAAATTTTTAAGGTCTCTCTGAATCCTAGCCCTACCTTCCAATGTATCTACTACTCCCCACAGCTTGGTATCATCTTTAGTTGAAGAAGAAGAAATCCCTCCTTCTGTAAATCAAAATAAAAAGAGTAAATCAATATTAATGTTACTTTTAGAATGTATTTCAAGGTGTCAAAAGAGTCAAATGTTAGAAGGCCTGGTAGTGGTTTGGATGAAATTAGAATCCCATCAAAACTGATACCAAATCTCAATGGTTTCAATAGTACTAAGATTTCAACCTTGTCTCATAAATGCACATGAAATGCACATTGCTAGGAGACAGAGGTAAAAGGCAACAGTTCTGTTATAACACTTTAAAATTGTAATTTCACTAGAAATGTCCCAGTGGGAAACAAACTAACTGAACAACCATTCCCATCTACTGTGTTAGGCCGTTAAATTGTTGGAGTAAACATTCCATTTATGGTCCATGGTATCATCAAGTCCAGTGTTTTTAATTCAGAGCACAACAGTGATGATAATGCACCATTATTTACAATCCCTATGTCTGATAGATTGTGCTTAGTACTGTCAAGATCAAAGCTGAGCAAAACTATCCCTACTCACTACTTTGTCACCATCCCTTACCCTTATAGGCATGAAAATGGAAATTCTTTCCTGTTATAGAGAGATAATGTTGCTATGGTTATAATTCTATAAAGGTAAAATAGATTTATCAAAATAATTGGAAGCATGATTCTCCATTAAGGTCAGTGATTGCAGAGACAGGCTGACATAAAATGACTGAACTTTTAATTTGCTTTTTTTTTTTTTTTTTTTTTTGCTCCTTTTTTCCTTCTCCTCCTGTGAATGGGTATTCAGATTAGATGTGCTGACAGAAGCCTATCCCAGGAATGACACTTTTTAAACCTTAAATCTGAAATGTCAATGCATCAATTAATGTGATCATTTGATGCTCTTGAAGGAAGTTTAACTCACTTTTTATAGGACCCTTTTATAGCTGGGCGAGGGCTGGGGAGGGAACAAAAGTGTGAGCATACCAGAGAAGGATTCAAGCCCCTGGGCTCTTCTTCAACAATTGGTAATATTCACTCTTATGGATTTCAGTATAATGTGATGATCTAAATTAATTCATCAGTTAACTGCCAGTAGATATCTAATCATAATGCCAGAGTTGAAAGCAATAATCAAAACCTTAGCCCAATGATTGTCTTTTCCATCCTTAGCATTGCCTTTTAATATCTATGAAGTCAAAATGTGTTATCATCCTATAAATCATAAAGCTATGATAGACGGGGTTTTTATCTCATCTTTCCTCATTGTGAAATATTATTTTAAGTTGCTTATGACTGCCAAATTCAATGATTTTGGACTGAAAATAATCTATGCTGGTATCTGCCACAGGTGAACTTTTTATTTTTATTTTTTGTCAATATAGTTCAGCTGTTTCTAAGAACATGGATGCAGAACAAAATACAGATTTTTGCTTAAGTTAAAATTTCTGGTTAGAGGTATAGCCAAACAGCTTTGTTCCTGAGGGAACCACAACACTCAGGAATGCAGAGACTACTGCCATGATGATAGTGGTGTTGCAATAAGCCTCCATTTTGGCATGGATATTTTTGTACCACTAACCTAGTGCTGCTCCCCATAAACCACCCCACTGCTATGACCCCTGGAATACTGTTGCTTCCGATGGATTTTCTTAAAAAGCTCTGTAAAAAGGAAGAAAAAAGTGACTGTTAACTGGGGGTCTAAACCCTGCTACTTTAAGAGAGTGAGTTCAGCATTATACTCCTGCAGCTGAGCTGAAGCCAGTTGTAGGAACCTAAACAGCTGAAGGAGGGCATTAGCGAGGAGCTACAAACCTGAGAGTAACTATGTGGGGTAAGCTTTCTTGCAATAAGCTGCAGGTAATATTCCAAGCAATAGTGAAGTTCAGAGGAACAGACTGCAGCAGAGGAGAGCCGACTGATTAGTGGGGAAAGAGGAAAACCCTGATCCAAGTTATGGAGGCCATGTGACCAGAAGGAATAGACACCCAAGGTATAAACCTGGCTGGTGAGGCAGAGGAGGGAGGAAGCTTTGAGCTGTCTAGAGAAAAGAGCTGCTGTGAACCTAGGTTGCAGGGGTAGGAAAATGCTGGAGAGCCAGCTGTTAGAGGGCAAGAGCCTATAGTGATACAGACATGAAGTGTTTCAGTATTTTGTGTTTGAGAGTAGTTTATGTTGGCCCTTTGTGTTGTGAGGCATGGGTGTGCCTGAAAGAAAGTCAGGAGACCATGGTGGGTGCCAGGGGGGCAACCTGCAGGTTGAGCTGTGGGCTTAGGGCTTGGTGTGAGACTGCCACAAGAAGGTCAGTCAACTGAAGCTGGGCCAGCAAGGGGAATCTGTGGCCTGTCAGAAATGTCAGGGACGCTCATGGACTGAGCCAAGAGGTGAGCAAGCCCAATGGATTAATCAGAGGGGCTAGTGATAAAGCCCAAATCAATGGTTGTCACTAAAAAGAGGTTTGAGACACAGCCCCAAATGGGACTGGTCAGAAGGTAGGACTGCAGACCTGGGAAGGACTGGTGGCGGGCGAAAACTGTAGGCTCTGAGGAGACTGGTTGACAAGGGAGACTGCAAGTCTAGGAATGGATTAGTTCAGGGGCTTTTAAGTGGGGGTATGTGTACCCCTGGGGGTATTTGGGATGGCCTTGGGGGGACCAGCCCCCTGGTCACCGATTGGCTGCTGGGAGACCCCCTCCCTCCTTATACTTGTCTGGCCACTCCTTCCTTCTCAAGTGGCTGCCGGGGGTACACTGACCCCAAAATGCTGAAAACCCATGGATTAGTTAGTTGAGGAGGCTGGAGACAGAGAGGGAGAACAAATCTCTGAGAAGGAAAGTGAATAAGTTTAGACCAGTCATAAGCAAGGATCCTGGTTTTCTCAGTACGCACACAGACACAGCTCCCTGACTCTGCTAGAGGGGGGCCCCAGCTGCCACAGTTATGGGATCAGGGAACCAGGTCTGCAGCCCTCTCCCCCGCACAGTAGCACTGAAACCCCAGCTCCTGCCCACAGGAGGTGGTGGTTGATGCAGCCCCAGTAGGGAGTGGAGCATGGAGCTGGCTCCCCCCTCCCCCATGGGCAGTACAGCTGAAATGGAGCCTGTCGGGGGAAAGGGGCAGGTATGGGTTGCCCACTGTAGGCTCAGGCTCCCCACTCTGCTGTCCTTCCTCTGGGGTGTCTGCAGCCTAGCAGGAAGAACTGAACATGGCAGGGTGGAGTGAGGCTGGGTGGGGAAGCTCAGTGCTGTCACTGCAGGCCCCATGCTGCCATGGTGCGGTGCCCCCTGCCTGCCCAGCAGCACTAAGGGTGGAATAATGGGTTTGTGACCCTGCTGCTGCCAGATGGGCAGGGGGTGCCTTGCCATGGCAGCACAGAGCTCACAGCTGCACTATCAAGCTTTCCCACCTGGCCCCGCCCTGCCCTGAAGTGCTGAGTCCTGCCTGCTGGGCTGCAGTGACCCCAGAGAGAGGTCTGCAGGGTGGGGAGTCTGACCCTGCAGCAGGCACCCCACACCCATAGCACACACAAGACTTGGGGGCATGTGCCCGCCCAGGAGTGCGTGCAGCGGTGGGGAGTCAGTGCTCTTGCCCCTGGATGAGCCACCTATGGCCCCTTCTGCAGCACTTTCCCACTCCTTGTCCAGGCTCTGCAGGTGCACATGGCCCTTGGCCTCAAGCTCTATGCACCAGCCTTGAACAATTTTCTCCCTCCCTCATTATGAGGTCCTCAGTCCTGCTCCCCCCACCCTTACCTGAAGGAGCTGCTCTCCATGCTGCCTGGTAGCCATGTGCATATACATACACATGGCACCCCCTGCCTGACCACCACCCTCCTGCTCTCCCCTGCCCTTTGCAGGCTGGAACTCTACCAGCCTACAAGGGAAGACCCACATTAACTTCCATTTTTCTCTTTTAAAGGAAAAAATCTGGGTTTTTCTCCTCAAAATGAGAAAATACAGGTTTTACTGTTTTTTCCATCATGAACAGATAATCTAGCTCCCTGGTCATAAGGAGCAACACCTTGCTCAAGACAGATATCAGGCCAGAGCAAGACACCCCAAGACATTGATAAGTAAGGCAGACTGACACACTAAGGCTTACTCTGGTATTCTCCTGGGCAGCTTCTCAAATTTGTATTCATCTACATTAAGGAGTGGCAAGTAAGAAAGTAAGGTGATACCCTGAGAAGCTAGAGTGGGAAGAAATGGGATAGGCTTGGCTGCTAAAGGATGCCACAGGGTCAGCCTAGAGGTGGAGCCTGATACAGTGATCCATACACTGGAGGAGCAACTTGAAACTTGGCAAGGGTGTGGCCTTGAGATTAGGGAATTTTCTTTGGTTACTGTCATGGAAATTTGGGCAAATTATAAGGTTTGGAAAAGGCATAGATTGCATACATTTGATAGGTTTATTGGTCAATTTTTCAAAGGCTCCATCTCCACTGGACATAACGTGCAGCTGTGGCTACTGTGGACCACTTTGTGTTATAGTCTAAGCACCTAAACTGAGAACACAGAACCTGTCTCTATTTTTCACTGGATATAAGGTATTTCCCAGTGTGTGAGTGCTTGACTAAGAGTGAAAGAGAGAGATATCTTTGGGTATATAGTTTATGCATAGCGGCATTCACTGGAAATGTTTTTCCATGAAAACATTCAATAAATACAATTTATATTAAGTTTTTCATGACATTTTTCTTCAAAATCTTGGGAGGAGGCAGGATTACAAAAATATTTTGGTTTGAAATGTGAAATACTTTTTAATTTACAAAGTATTCCACTTTTCAACAAAAAAGCAACAATGTTTTTTAAAATGCTATGATTAGTTGAATACCATATTTTATTGAAAACTGTTTTGACAGAGAAGTTTCCACTAGTACCAATACATAGATTTAAAACATGAACTAGAATTTTTTTTTAGCAGAATGACTATTATCTCTTGCAGTTTCATACACAGATGTTTTATCTGTCATATATCTTGTAGGATATTACTGTAGTCAACAGTTATGCACTGGCAGATGGATAGTCAACAATATAACCTTCACATAAATATATATAAATGAAATATTGTGAAAAAAAGCAATTTCACTAACTATGTCACCCATATTTAACAAGTGATCTTATAGTATCATAGTATCTAGGGTCAGAAGGGGCCTAAAGCAGGCCATCTAGTCTGACCCCCCGCCAATGGCAGGAACGAGTGCCAGGGTCGCAGGACCCCAGCCAAGTACCTATCCAATTTACTCTTGAAGACGCCCAAAGTAGGAGCAAGAACAACTTCCCTAGGAAGCTGGTTTCACATCCTCACCACCCTAACTGTGAAGTAGTGCCTCCAAATGTCCAACCTAAACCTGCTCTCCAGTAACTTGTGACCATTGGTCCTAGTTACCCCTGGTGGTGCCCGGG
>JAGPOW010003395.1:8986742-9035605 GCA_030014935.1 Caiman crocodilus | reverse complement strand
AGAATTTTCTCAAAGATCTTCCCCAGAACTGAGGTGAGACTGACAGGCCTGTAGTTCTCCGGGTCCTTCTTCCTCCCCTTCTTAAAGATGGGAACCACACTGGCCACCTTCCAGTCCTCTGGCTATTGTCCAGAGCTCCAAGACTGCTCGTATAACTGAGCCAAGGGCTCAGGAATCACCCCCGCCAGCTCCCTCAACACCCTTGGGTGCAGGTCATCCAGACCCACTGACTTAAAGACATCCAGCCCTTCCAGAAGCCCTTCCACCAGGTCTACCCTCACTCTTGGCCTAGCAGTGATTCCTGAGGGGGAACACAGGCTTCCAGTGGGAGGGAAGTCCCGGTCACCTCTCAGGAAGACCGAGGCAAAGAACCCGTTGGAGATCTCAGTCTTCCCACTGGCTGCGAGCACCAGGTTGCCCAACGAGTCCCTCAGGGCCCCAACATTTCCCGGGGCTCTTTTTTTGCTCCCCACATATTTGAAAAAGGACTTCCTGTTGTCCTTGATTCTAGTCGCCAGGCAGAGCTCTACTCCCGCCTTGGCCTTCCTAGCACTCTCGAGCACAAGAGGAGTACTCCTCTTTGGACCTGCTCCTCTCTTCCAAAGATAGTATGCCTCCCGTTTAGCCCTCAGGGTCACCCAAATATCCCTGTTAAGCCATGGGAGCTTCTGGGCACTTTTGCCCATCTTGCATCGGGCAGGAATGGTCACCTCTTGGGCTCAGAGAATCGTCTCCTTAAGGAACGTCCACCCTTCATGGACGCCCACGTCCTCAACCCTACCGTCCTGCAGCATCTTCTCATCCAGCCTCCTGAGCTTCCTGAAATTGGCCCTTTTGAAATCTGGGACCCTAGTCATAGTGTGGGCCCTAGCTACACTGCACCGGACAGCAAATTCTATCAGGCAATGATCGCTATCTCCCAGGCAGTCCCGTACCTGGAGACCTCCAATCAGATTGTCCCTCGAGGCCAGGACCAGATCCAGCAACGCACCCCCTCTGGTGGGGCCATGCACCTCCTGGGCCAAGTGGAGGTCCTGCAGCTCCACCAGGAACCTCTGGGACCTCTTGGACTTGGCTGACTGCTCCTCCCAGCAGATGTCCGGATAATTGAAATCACCCTGACAATGACATCCCTTGTCCTAGCTGCCTCCTTGATCTGGCCAGCAATTTGGAGGTCCAACTCCTCCCTCTGGTTGGGTGGTCTGTAGCAGACACACACCATTAAGTCCCTTTCCCCTCATCCTCCTTGCAGCCGGACCCAAATCAATTCTGCCTGGTTCTCAGTCATCTCTAAGTTGACACTCGATGCAGAGAAACGCTTTTTGACATAGAGCACAACCCCTCCGCCTCTTTTCCTCATCCTGTCCTTCCTGAAAAGGGCATAGCCATTGATGCTTACAGCCCAGTCATGGGTCGGGTCCCACCGGGTTTCCGTGAGCCCGGCCAAATCTGAGTCTTCCACAGCCACCAGGAGAGACAGCTCCTCCTGCTTACCTCCTATGCTGCGAGCATTTGTATAGAGTCATTTAAGGCTACTCACTGCCGCCTCTCCCTCTCCACTTGTTTCCCCAAGCCACAACCACCTACGCTTGCCCAACTTACCTGGCTCAGCGGCAGAGCGTCCTCTCCTCTCCTAGCAGGCCCGTCCCCTGGCAAAGCTAGTTTAAAACCCGCTGCACGAGATCAGCCAACCTAGAAGAAAAGAAACGCTTACCTTTAGGCGATAGGTGAAATCCATCCTCTGCCAGCATGCTCTGCATAGAGAAGTGTGGGCTATGATCGAAGAATCTGAAGCCCGCATCATAGCACCAACCCCGAAGGCACTGGTTTACAGCTGCGATACACGCCTCATGTCGCCTTCCCCGTTGACTCACTGGCAGAATGGAAGAAAACACCACTTGCAATCCAAACGCCTTGAGCTGTCTTCCAAGAGCCTTGAAGTCTATAATGATGTTCTCCAGCCAGCCTGTAGAAGCGTCATTGGTCCCCACGTGGACTACCACTAACGGATGGTAATCTGTGGGCCTAACAATCTTCCTGACGCACTCCATGACATCCTGAACCTGAGCTCCAGGCAGGCAGCAGGCCTTTCTACCCAAGGGGTCAGGATGGCAAATGGGACCCTCTGTGCCCCTCAGGATGGAGTCCCCGATGACCAGGACTCAACACTTGCTCCTCCTATGGGACCGCTTCTTCCTCTCTGCTCGCGATGAGGGTGCACGATCAGCACCGCGAGGGGGATGATCCTCAGCAGTCTCCTCCAGGGTGACAGAGCTGCATACCTGTTCCCAAGTGGTGCCTCAGGTACAGGTTCTGCAGCAGCACGGGCTGCCCTGGATCCAAGGGGAACTTGCTGCCACCGACAAGTGGCTCTTCTGGGTCTGGGGACTCTTCAGTAGGTTTCTGGCCCTGCAGAGAACAGAAGTACTTATCAATTTCATCCTCTGCCACCCGGATCCCCCACAGCCTGGCTCCTGTAGCCACCCCTCCAGGGCCTGAAGCCGGTCACAAGACGGGCAGCCAGGGGACACCCCAGGCATCTTCCCCACCCTTGGGGGCCCTGCCCAGCCACCACCCCCAGCCAGGGTGTGGGGGGCAGACAGTGAACCCCCCAGGGGCTCAGTCTGGGTGGCGGCCTCAGAGGAACGCCGGGGGGGCAGTACCGGGGAAGATGGAGGGGGAGGGGCCAGGCCACTGGCAGTGGCACTACAAGTACTCACCATGTTCCTAGAAAAAGAGATCTTCCCGTTGGCGAGTCCCTCTTCAGATCTTTCTTGTGCTCCTCCTGCGCGAACGCCAGCGCAAACGCCGGCGCGCTCTGTTCGCGCGAGTTTCAGGGTTCAGTATGGGACATACTGCAAGAGAAATAACTAAATTTTAGGGGCCCTTGTAGCCCTGCCCCTCACCACTAATTGGGCAAGAGGTTTGTCCATCATGTAGCCCCTCCCCTTGCCACTGAGAGGGGCAGGGCCACACGATTGGCAGCCCAATTGGACAATCAGCAGCAATGGGCAGGGAGGGCAGCTGCCATCTTTGCTCTTGCCCTTCATGCTGGGGATTCCCCCATCACTCCACAGGCTATGAGGCTGGGCTGCAGGAGCTCTGAGAACCACTGACTCCCACTGGGGAGCCAGCATTCTATTTTTAGGTTTTATTTTAAGGGCTTTTTTTCCCCCCATGGTGATTCTGTGCCAAAATTGCAAGGATTGCCATTTTTGCAGGGTTTGCAGAAACCACCTTTTTTCACAGTTTCCATGAAAAATGCTTAACTGAGAATAAAGTAGATCCCTACTCATAGGCACAAGAGTTGCACCTGCTTGGTATAGGCTGCATTGTACCCTAAATTGTACCCTTTGATTAGTGCTAGAAGAGACCTTATTAAATTATCTAGTTCATCTGTCTTCAGGCATAAGATAGTTCCTTCCCTGTCTAACAGTGGAGTGTATTCTATAGTATGAATCCTTAATGCAAAACACTACTTTTAATATCAGTCTACAGCATACAAAATGTGCATATCTACTGAGTATTCAAGCTCCTGCAGCAGACCAGCCTGAGACATTTTGTATAAGTTCAAGAATGCTGATATGTTTAGAGATTAATCCAGGATTCATATATTAAAAGTTTTCAAATGCATGAAAAAACCTCTCAGTCTTGATAGTTTTATATTCTTTTGAGACCTTGAAATTTGTAATTTTAAAATGTCTAAGGGTTTGTAGATACAGGTAGATGATGATAAACAAAGTGCTTTACTTTTGTATTTGACAATCAAAATTATTTTATAAATGGTAACAAAAATTAGTTGAACTTTTAAAAAATTAGGACAAATCAGATTTGATTCAGGTTGGAGGTAAAAATTCAGTTCCTTTTTAATCTGTATCTCTTTAGATAGCTTGAGGTATAATAAACAGTACATTGAATGTAGTTTTTTATTTTAATATTTTTAGTTTGTTAATAGTTGTTCTTAGCAAGATTAAAAATACATTGAGAGGACCAAGTTAAAGCCACAGTGTATTAGTTAGTCTTTCTTTCTGTGAATAAGCCAAAAATGATCAGTATCTAAAATGCAAATGGCAAATCAAGACCCTATAAATAAAGGATAATTTATTATTGTTTACTACCTTGGGTTTGAGATTTGGTTTTGGAGTATTTTTGTTTTGATGTTTGCTTTTGCTAAAATGAAACTCCAGTAGGGTTGAATTGTGCAAAAGGTAAAGATTTTTATACTAGAAAATCTTGTTAACTCCAGGGCTGATCAGAGACATCATTCATTTAATTTTGGATCTGTTCTTTGGTTAGTGTTGACAACTTTCACCCTAGAGGGGAAAGGCTAGTACTTTATCCATTAATCCATGGATTTCTTATATTTCTGATGATGCATGATCAGTCTTATTTTATGCAGGAATAGTAACCTCAAATGAGACTTCTAAACAACAAAGATAAAACAAGCAGATCAATATTTTTAATTAGGCTGCATCTAATTTGGGATGTGGAAATAGGGGTCATAAATTCAGTACAGGTTCAGTTGCTTGCATGTGCTCTGAATAGAGGACCAGTTTGTAGTTTTCTACTACAGGTAGCATTCAAGGTTAAGTTTCAGTGTGTAAAGAAGTTAACAGGAATTCATTTGTGGTACTGGAGTTGTGTGTAGAGAAAAAATTCTATACAAATAAATTGTTTGTCAGGTTAAAAAGACCTACCCAAAATACACACTTGTTTCATGAAAATGGCTCAAAAAATCTTTGTATTAACTTATTTTACAGAATACTCTTGGTTATCTAGCCATTTGCTTCTGTTCAGCCTTCTCATGAAAACACAGTTTTCATTTGATTTTAGTTCTTAAATTAAGAAGAAAGCAAATTATTATAATCCATGTATATAGTTTAAAGTGGAACTCATTACTACATAAGGTCATCGTACTGAATATTGTGAATGATTAAAACAGACTGGACATTTTATGTCCAAAAACATATGGTTTACCTTAGCAATATTATTATAACCAATTTCATATTCTTTTGTGAAATTTATATCACTGAGGTCTTTAAGTCAAGGAAGGAATTTTATCCCATAAACAGCTGTGTAGAGTAGGCCAGGGTTACCTACAGATTTTTGGGGAGGTTAGATCACATTAAAAATGGCTACCCAATTGAACATACTTCACGCAGGTGTGGACCATAGACTTAGATCCCTAGTTAGGTTGATCAAACTTAGTGAAATTTGGCTAAAGATCTGCAATACATGGTTTTTCACAAGAAAGTTCACTTCATTCTTTTCATCATTACCCCTTCAACAATATTCCCCAGAGGCTTTTAATATGGCACCAGTTGAGCCAGTAAACAGAAATCACTAAACTAGAGTGTTTTTGTGATTTTTTTTCTTTGAAACAGTCCTTCTTTCTAGAAAATAAGAAGCATGAAGAACAGTGGACATGATATGCCTTGACTATAGCAAAGTTTTTGACATGGTTTCCCACAACATTATCATAAGCAAGCAAAGGAAGGATGGGCTGGATGAATGGACTGTAGGGTACATTAAAAAAAAACAAACTAGCTGGATTGTAAGGCTTAGAGAGTAGTAATCAATAGCTCAGTCTAGTTGGCAGCCAGTATCAAGTGGAATGCCCCAAGGGTTGGTTTTGTTCGATATCTTCACCAATGACCTGGAAGATTAAATGGAGTGTACCCTCAGCAACTTTGCAGAATATACCAAGCCAGGGGGAGTAGTGGATACATTACAGAATAGGACTAAGCTTCAGTGACACCTTGACAAATTGGAGGATTTGGATCAAAAGAAATCTTACATAGGTTCAATAAGGAAAAAGTCCTTCACTTAGGATGGAAAAATACCACGTGCTGATACAAGCTGGGGACCAAATGGTTGAGCAGCAGACCCACAGAAAAGCACCTGGGGGTTACAGTGGACAATAAGTTAAATATAAGCTAATGGTGTACCCTTGTTGCAAAGAAGGCTAACAGCATACTGGGCTGCAACAGTAGAAGTGTGGCCAGCAGATCAAGGGAAGTGATCATTCGCCTCTATTCAACACTGGTGAGGCCACATCTGTGGAGTACTGCGTTCAGTTTGGGGTCCCCACGGCAGAAAGCATGTGAACAAATTAGTCCAGTGGAAGGCAATGAAAATGGTTTGGGGCCTGGGGCACCTGGCTTTTAAGGAGAGGCTGAGGGAACTGGGCTTATTTAGTTTGGAGAAGAGTCTGGGGTTGGGAGGGGGGACAATGAGTAATAGCAGCCTTCAACAACCTGAAGGATGGTTCCAAAGAGGATGGAGCTAGACTGTTCTCAGTGGTGAATAGTCTCAAGTTGCACCAAGGGAGTTTAAGCTAGATATTAGGAAAATCTTTCTCCCAGGGAAGGTAGTAAAGCACTGGAACAAGGTACCCACAGAGGTTATGGGATCTCCATGCTTGAATGTTTTTAAGACCCGGCTAGACAAAGCCTTGACTGGGATGATCTAATTGGGGATGGGCCTGCCTTGAGCAGGGGTTGGACTAGTCAACTTCCTGAGGTCCCTTCCTACCCTAGTTTTCCATGATTCTATGTTTGTCTGTTTGCTGTCTTGTTTGATGATAGTTTGCAGTGTGTACAGGAGGCAGTTTGGTTGCATGCAGGCTATTCTTTGTAGAGTCTGTAACCTTTGTAGGTTATGCACTATGAGAAAGCTAGAGGCTCTGCAGCTCAGGACCCAAAGGAAGCTTCCTGTCTTCAATCACAGTTTCTAGGAAAGTTAACTGCTCAGTCTGTGCGAAAGGCTAGTCTGCCCTAAAGAACATTCTTAAAAAGCTGAGCAGCTAGTGAACAATGGAGCCAATGAACAGACAGCAGTAAACAAGGCAGTTTGTGTGGTATCTTGACATATTTGGGGGATTTTTTTCTGTTTTTTTAAAGCAGGGACAAGGAAAGCTAAAAAAAAAAGAGTATGGTGACTAGGGCAGAAGTGGAGGCCATCCCTAAAAAACTTGTGAGATAGCAAAATGATTGGAGGTACGTAGGATGTAAAAAAGCTGTAAGCTGTATATTACCCTTGAATGGGTACCTACTTAAGCAACTTATTCAAACAAACTGATGGCGCTTGTGGAACAGAATATCTGAAGACTACAGTTGCAATTGATGGTGGGGTTCAGAGGAGGATTTAGGACATGACAAAGTAGAGGAGCAAGGAGGATGTTTGAACAGCTCAAGATTTGCAGACACCTGTAAACAACAAAATATAGAACAGACTTTTGTTTGAGAAATGCTTGACCATTAAGGCAAGGCAGAAGTGAAAAGCTAGGAAGTAAGGAAATAGGAATGAGGAACAGGTATGCTGCATAGCAGAATGAAAATAAGAAAAATTCAGAAACAGAAGCTGGAGGTATGGGAAAGAGGTGTGTGGCCCAAAGTAGGCACTCAAAGGTAGAAACATTCAAAGTTATTGGACATTTCAGGATTTGAGTCTGAGTTAACTAGATCTAAGTTCACAGGAATGACTGGGAATACCATGTTTTTGATAGCCAGTCCATTATTTTGGCCACAGATGCATTCTGGCATTACTAAAATGCTACTTTATTTTAAAAACCTAATGAAACAGGGTTTGGACAAAAAAATTATCTTTATTTGCAGAAAAGCATCAGGTATGATATCAAAGGGAGAATTAACTACCAGCCAAGCACATTTCTTTGGGGTTTTTTTTCAGGTGTGCTCTGATCTTTCAGCATCTCTAGCATAGGGGGCACTAGTCTATGGAGTATTTAATATTATGTAAATGTAGTTCAGACTGAGGGGATGTCCTGTCCTCTTTCCTGCTTTGGCTATTAAATTATAAAGCATTCTCCAAGAGGTCTTTCTGTCAGAGGATCCGTTAGAAACTGAGTGCTGAGGCTGTGTTACAGGAATAAATGCTGCAGCAAAGATGTATCTTTGCCGTCTTTCTCTATGCAGGTCAGCACAGTGGCACAGAGATTAAATAGAGTTTCACAGAAAAGCCAAAAAATCATTTTAATTGAGTCTGGGCCTTACAGCACAATATCCTTTCTTAAAATAGAAAATTTCTTAAAGGAGAATGTTCTATAATAACCTGAAATGTGGCTTCTTATGCTGACCCCTGTTAAAAATGTTTTGCGTTCTCTCTCTAGCTGTTTCATCATCATATTGCTGAGCTGTTTCTTACAAATCTTTATCACCTTTTCCATTCCACTTATAAAATTGTTATCTTGTTCCAATGAGTAAAGAAAGAGATAGTTGATTGCTATATATGCTATTTTAAATTTTATATATATATATATATGGTGGTTTTATATAAAATAAACAAACTATAAAACTGAGAACTGAGGACTAGAGAGGAAGTTTAAGAATTTTTTATTTTATGAAGAATACTCCTAAAGCATGAGATTTCCCTACTCTGTCTATTTTTATCAATATGCATGTATTATTTCTCAATATATACGTATAATCTTATTAAAATGGATGCAACTCGTGCTGTAAACTTGGGAAAATACAGTCCTAAAGATAAAATTGTGCCCTCAATTACGTCCATGTAATGGGTTTTTAATTTGTCCCTAAATGTCAATGTTATATCTCATATTAATTTAATACTTTTTCATATCAGGAATGTGTGTTCTATTTGTATCCATTTTCCAGTGTGGATGACTCACTTTCAAACCCATTAATATTGCTAGCAATTATTTGGGCAAAGCAAACAAAAGATAAAGTCATTTTATTAAAATACATAGTGTGGAAGGAAAAAAGAAGGCTGAATCTAAGTGAACCTGTTTGATGTCATTGAATTAGGAAAGTCACCAGGAATACAAGATGGAAATGTGCTAGGTAATGAAGGCTGAGAACTACAGAGGCTAATAATTGTCCAAATTAAGGCCCTGGGGGGCCTCTGGCTAGATTTCTGAGCAGCACTTTGTGCACTCTACCACTGTAGAGGGAAGTATTCTAATGTATAATGCCTCCAGGGAGACTGAGGAAAGCATGTTGTGTGGCGAATCTTGTTCCTCAAGTGTTCCCCTGCTGGCACAACCCCCTCTGGGCCAGTGAGGAAATGCACAAGCATCCAGTAGAGTCAGCATTTATCATGGATGGGAACTGCACAAGGAAGCTGGGGGATTCGTTGAAATAAATTCTATTTGCCAAATTATGCCAGAAATGAATTATTTCTTGTGCAGTTATAAAATCAACCCCCTGACCCCTCTCCCCAGAAAAGAAAAAAAGTGAGAATTTTTCAATATGATTTAGCTCTCAAATATCTGGATCCAGAAACCAGCTCCAGGCTGTCCTATTTAAAGTGTCAGCTTCGTAAATCTCTACCATCAATTAAAATAAAATGTTACATGTCCTGCAAGAATAATTTTAAACACAGAAGATGGCTTACTGTGGACTATGTAATTTACTCGTAGATGCACTGACTGTAAACACAATTAATGTTTCATAATGAAAGCGTTAAAACAGTGCAGTATGAAATTATGGTCAAATCAAATCAGAGTGAAAAATTTGAAGACAAAATATGGGACTTGGGCCATTTAGCTGTAAAAGTAACTGCTTAACACATTCTAAGACAAGCATAGTTTGTGTCTGCTAGCGGTCTAATGTTTGTGAAACAAAGGCATAGATACTATTGCCACATCACTGGGTGAATGCGAACAGACATGTGGGCTGTAGCCAGAGGTTCTCATTGGAATTTCCCTTCTGGTTTCTGTTTCAGGACAGATTTACACAGTAAAATTTATGGGCACATATGGGTACCATATCTTTGCTAGCTTACTGTAGATAGCATTGGTAACAACGGCATTATAATTCCAGCAGCATGGTTTTTAACTTGTTCTACCAACCCTCCATGAAGTCTAGCCATATTCTCTAGTACTTAATGCATGCTAAAATGTGTACCACTATGGGTATGAACAGGTGTTCATTTCTAGTTGTAGACATTTCTGGGCAATTTCCAGCTTAAGAACTATTTCTAGGAGAGAGGGCATATAGTTGTTTAAAGCCTGCAGCCACCCCTCTCTCTCCTGCTCCCCACAACTTCCCCAGGCTGGGGTTATCCTGGTTTGGGGAAGGCGTGGTGAGCTGTTATCACTCTTTCCCTTCTGGTCTCTGGAAGGGGTGGGGCAGTATTTCCCTGTTTATTCCCCAGACCAGCTGTAGGGAGCATCACCTAGCTGCTCTTCCCCTTTCCTCCAGGTATCCAAAGGGAGGGAACAGCAGGGCGTCTCCAGACTGAAGAGCTCTGGTCTCAGGAAGCCTTGGGGGCAGTGGGGAGAGCGGGGAAAGGAGGAGGAAGGGCAGTGGTAGATCAACTCATCTATGACTGGAGGAATCAAGCTTCATGGAAATGTCCCCTCACCTTCCTCAAATCAGAGTCCCCCTGGTCCAGGGAAGGCACACAACGAGCTGCTGTTCACTTTCTCTCAATCATACAGTAGTTGAGTGTACAGGCATTTATTCTAGTGAAAGAAACTGTCTTGCAGAGGAGATTTTCCAGGTGTCAGCCTAGAAGATCCTTCTCCCAGCTGGGCCATGTTATCTCCAGGGAAAACCAAATGAATGTCAAGAGTGGTGATTTTGTGTAGCACGGGTATGTGGCCTTGTGTCTGCACTGCTACCACTGCCTATGACAGCAGAATTAATATGACAATATGCTAGGACATCCTACAGTCACACCTTTATTGTGCTGTGTAGACACACTCTCAGGAAACCTTCAAAGCAGTGGAGCTCCCAGACTCATATCTCCACAAAATTTCTTGCAGTGCACCCATATGCAGAAAGACGTCATGATTTGGGGGCTTTGAATTGAAACAGCCTACTGTATACCAGGAAGGAACAACAAGGAAGTGAGATATTAGCCCACAAACTTTGTTTAGCTTGGAGAAGGGTGAATTATCATTAAGGTAAAAGTTTGTGTCCAGCTCAAATACATTCTTTAAATAGAGTGCATTTATGTATTATGAATTAATACATTTTTATTATCATTGTATGGGATTTTTCTTATTTGGACAGATAAAGATTTTATCTCTAGTTTAGTCTGACAGAGATAAATGTCAGGTTTGCATAAGAAGCATATGCCAAGCTTCAGTGTAGCCTACCTGATGTGCCAAATTTAATTGAGGAAGGGATATTCCCTTCTGAATCCCAAGTGAAGGTAGCCATTGCTAGCCCTTGTGACTTTTCCGTAGCTGCTGTGTATGCAGGTACTGTTTCTTTTCAGACATATCTAATCACGCTTTGATTTTTCTAAAATCAATATGGAAGTAAAGCTGTCTCAGAAGTTTACTAGATTTAGGGTAGAGTAAGGTATCTCAGTCAATGGCACCAAAATTTCTCAGGCAATATTTATGTTCTCAGAATGGCATAAATATTCCAAAATCAGCCGATGGTTCTGGATTTTCACCATTTTTGTTTTTCATTCAGCCATCATTAAGGGAATTGCTTTGGTTACTGGCATAACTTGTTAATGCCTATATAGGAGAATCAAAACTTCCCATGATAATCAAACAAGTTTGGTCTTTACACAAAAAAAAATTAGATCTGCACATGAACGTCCTAGCTAGCTATAACCCAATCTCCATAAATGATTTCTGGACATGATTCCTGAAAAGATTTTGGAGATGGTCTGGTCCCCACCACCTATTAAACTCAGATTTCTTGACTCATATTCACTCAACCTTTAGGACTGGGTATGGCATGGAAACTAGGTCTGTCCCAGTGGTTACAGCTTACAGCAGACTAAGGACAACAGGCCGAGACAAAATGTCCTCACTGATGATAATACTTGATTTGTAATGACTGTCAATAAAATTACTCATGAGATGCTCTAGATGCAAATTAAGAACCTGTTAGCAGACAGCAAAAAGTGAACTTGATGGCTCTTCTCGGCTCTTTCAGAACATTTCCAGAGGACGGGATTGTGCAATTGCTCTTTTTTAACAGCACTACTATTGGCCATTTTGTTCAATGTGTTGAGTCCCAAGTTACTCAAAGACTCTAAGACCCATCATGTCATCTGAATGCTTCAGAAATGCTCAAGTTATTTAGTGTTATTCTCACAGCAAAATTTTTTAAAAAGTTTTAATGGGAAATTGCAGAACAAGGAATCATCCACAGACTGGATTTTGTTAAGTATGGTTTAAACAGGGACTATTGATTCTTATTCCATTACCTGGATCAGCTTTTGTGACCCCTTTGTTCCTATGGGTTCTTTTCTATTTGTTGTCCCCCTCCTACTCTTCCTCTCCCAACTCCCTTCCTGTCTTTTGTATTCAAATAATTCACTCCATGTTATACACTGCTCTATGCTTGTCCTGTCACACCATTTGATGAAGTGAGATCAAGTTCACAAAAGCTTATATTCTGTGTATAATTTTAGTTAGTTAGTCTGTCAGATGCATATCTACTCTGCCTTCTGCCTGACTTCAGACTCACACAGCTAACTACTTCTCCCTGCTCAAGTTATTTTTCCCAGTGGGCAACTTCTCGGGCATGAAATACAGAAGTGTGCCAACTTGGACCTCATTCTGCAATTACCTGCTACTAGATGGGCATTTTTACATGTGCTCTGGGGGTGATGGTGGAGCAGGTCATGCTTTAATTAGAGCAGCTCCAGAGATACGTGAATTAAAGTGGTCACCATGTCTTGTGTATTAATGTCCCCATGCTTCAAAATGGTGTCAGAGGCACTTTAGAGCTCATTCAATGAGCTTTAGTTAAAGCACTCTTGCTGGCATTTTTAAGTGTGAGGATACTGATACACGAGACTCAGAGGTTGGCTGGAGCACACAAACTAGCACTGTGCATCAAAGCAACCTACTTTTATATCTATAGGCACTTGATATGTTTAAGCTTTAATATGACCAGTTCTAAAACCAGCAACAAGCTTTGACCCAGCTTTCTACTAATTTTGAGCCACAGTATCTCTGGCATTTAATTCTACAGCCATTTGTTTTTTACTTCATTCCCTTGAAGTTGTAATGGATGGTTATGTGTGTGTGGGTTGCTACAGTAAGTATTTTATTATTCTATTTGGTTAATGTCAATTGCTCACATTTTCAACCATTTAAAGTACTTGCAGATAACAGTGATGGGTGTGTAAATGACAGCAATAATAATGATAATAATGATAATTTCTGCGACTTGGAGCTGAATTTTTTTGTGCGATCAGCTGTTCTCGGGAGATTTTGTTTGCATGCAAATCAGAAACAGAAAATAGGCCCATTTGGATTTTGGAATTGACCCTATGATAGAATGGGCAAGAATCTGAGAATCTGAATCCAAACTGCCAACCTCTCCTCCAGCCCTCATAATTCAAAAGGGCTAAATTAAAGGATCCAATATCAATAAAAAAAAAAAATCTATTACTAACATTCTCTTTTTACATAATCCTCCACAGTGGACAAACTGCTACATATATATTTTCCTAAACAGTTCTTGCTGCTGCTAAGTGCATCCCATTTTATAATACAGTTCAGAGAATTTTGGAGAATAAAATAATTTTGAGTTTTCTAACAACACCTTTGGGATACATTTTATCTCTGTAAGTGAAAAATATTTTTAGAATTATTTTTACACACTGTGTATCATTATTAAGTGTTTGCATTATAGATGATGTTTGAAATTAATGAGACTGTTATTGTAAATAGAGAAAAATGGAATTGGCTTTCACAATGGTCATGAGTTGAGTAGATTGTGTTAGGGTACCTCTTTTTTTTATGGCCAAAAGAAAAAAAATATGTATTTTATAATTAGTTGGAATTTTGAGACCTGATAGTGCTGTGTTACATGCCTTCAATGTCTGTTAAAGAGAATGAGGCCTGAGGATGCTCAATACCTTTTAGGAACTGCTTGGCAGCTCATGGGAACAGGCACTTTGCTAAATTAAAATTCCTTTGAACTGTAGAACTAGAAATGCAGGTCCTCACCCTGCAAATATGAGAATAGGTTTACACACTTGAGCAGAATAATTAAATTAAATGAGATTACTCATAGCTGTTTGAAATCTTAGATCTAATGAGGAAAGTCCAAGAATGAGAGTTCATGAACATTTTAGCATTTTTGGGGGTTGTGATTTGACCCAATGTATTTTATATAGCGGTATACCTAAAGAGAACTTAGAAAACACTACAACAATTCTGAGCAACGTACATTTAAATGTTATTTTATATTTTTGAACTAAAACACACAACTATTTTGAATGGGGATTATCTTTTTAAAACACCTAATAGAAATAGTTTTCTTCTACTCCCCTCTTCCTCCACAAGTACTTAAGAAGAAATAGACCCAAGGGAAGACAGGGAGAGGAATAATGGAGGCTGCTGGAGCCCCAACCACTTGGCTCTACTTGTTTATATATTTTTTTTCTTTTCTTGAGCAGTTATGTTTAAAGCTCTCAAGTTTTAATCATTACCTTGTGGGATTTGGTAAGAAACTGTTAAAAGTAATTGCATACAATAACCACAAATGAACTGCACTAAATTGGAAAACAGACTTTGACTACCAACTTTAACAAAGACTTCAAAGTGCAGCAATTTTCTGACAATAGTATAATTATTATTTACTATTTGCTTTGAGAAATAGAAAGACTGAAGTTAACAATATTTTAAAAATAAGTCCTGAGGCATAGCCCAAGCTCACTGATGGTATACACATGTTATTAGAAACTTCAGGAAGTCCAGAAACTTCGAGATTTGGGACCGATCCAAACCAGAGGGAAACCTATCCTTTGGTTTCAGTGAGATTAATAGAGCACTACACTGAAATTCTTTCCATGTCCTTGTCTACACTGGAGATTTGCCCTGACCGTGGTGTTGGCACAGAAAGCTCTGACTTTACCTTTGGAGATTGCCCCTGCTTGAAACCAGGGAAAATGCAGCTCATGAAAACTAGGACTCATCTTGAATGTTCCATGGGTTGCACCACTGAATTTAAGCTGGCGATTATTACCCACAGATAGCTGAAAATATAGATATATCTTCCAATGTAGGCAAGGGTTTGTGGCTAGATATTAAATGGGGATTGAGGTACCACAACACCAAGTGCTGGAATGCTTAACTTTTAGATCCCCTCAGGTGAGGTGCAAAAACCCTGTAATAAGCTCCAATAGTGTTCAATATGCAACACTTGGGGAAGCTATATGCCTCAGAATCAAATCCAAAGCAACTAGTGCATTGAGAAGAGCACCGTCTAAAATCAATATACTCCCCTACCTGATGGAATTCAAATCCACATCTTCTACTTCTCTGAGAGTACACTATTTGGGTATCTGTTGTGCATCATGGTATCCCCCTCTACCCCTTATTTCTAAACTGTTCAGCTACATGGAAACGAAGTCAAGATGTATCCTGCCAGAGAGTAAAACTGAGAAGGAGGAAAACTTTCTATTCTAGTAGATAGGGTGTTTGTACAAAGATAGAAGGGACCTGGGTTCCAATCACTGCTCCAAGATCTCTTAATACGTTTGATCCAGTAACTTTAAAAATAAAGAAGAGGCATCTTTGGCTGTGTTTAGATGAAAAAAAGAGGTGTGTGTGCATGCCACTTTAAAACAGGCTAAATGCTTTTGCACCTCTTTAATGGTGTCGGTGTTTGAACATCTTAGTGGCATATTGTGCATTAATTCCAAGCACTGTAGGAAATTTGGCGGTGTAATACGCCTTAAGTGACTTGGGGTGCAGCAAACTAAAACTCCTCCAAGGAGTTTTAGTTTTCTGCCCCTATAGCTGTGGAGTGAAGCATTGGGCTCCATGCAGCTCCATGGCTCTGCAAAGCCCTGCAGGCAGCCCGGCAGCAGCCCAGGAAAGCAGGCCCTGCCCAAGAAAAGTGGCTAACCTGATCTTTCCCCACGCCACCACTCCCTCCTCCCCCTCCCCCAAGCCTGCCTGCCTCAGCAATGCAGGGGACCCGGTGCTTCTCTCTGTGGCTGTGGTGCCCCGTGGGACCTGAGCCAGGTGCCTGTGGGTGGGTGCCACCTGGGGAGGGGCCATCACTGCCGTGGAGGGAGGCACCAGCCACCCCCCACCCCTCCACAGCCCAGTAACCACCCTGCCTACCAGCAGCTCACTCTCCCCTCCCCACTGGAGAGGCAGGTAAGTCAGAAAGATGCGCGCGTGACTTGGGGGTTTAATCAGCTCTAAATTGAAGTGTTGTCTTTTAAAACCCACCATTTCAATGTAGGGCCCCTGTTTCGTCTATACATACCCTTTTCCCACACTACATTTTGTGAAAATTCCCATCACTTTATTCAAGGCCATCTCTTAGTGCATTTTTTTTTCCTTTTCTTGTGAAATTGTAATTTTCACTTTATAAACACACAGTATTTATATTCGGGACGTGTTAATGGGAAATTCTTGTATCCCAAACAATGTTTAAAATTCAGAAATAGAAATAAAAATCGTTTTGAATATGAATAGGACTTTTTTGTTAAGTGAAAACTCTCTAATTGTATCAGTCACTTTTGTCTTTTATGAAGGAATATCAAGAATAAATTGGCCAATTATGTTTTCATTCCAGCAATACCAATATACTAGGTGTGATATTAGGTCTCCAAATTGACACTTTTAAAGAATTAGAATTGTTGTAAATGCTCATGTTGAGTCAAATCTCCTTTTCCAAAAAAAAGTATGTTTCAAAAAAGAAATCTTATGAGGTTCAACAAGGACAGGTGCAAAGTCCTGCACTTAGGAGAAAAGAATCTCATGCACCGCTGCAAGCTGGGCACTGACTGGCTAAGCAGCTGCTCTTCAGAAAAGGACCAGTGGACAAAAAGATGAGTATGAGCCAGCAGTGTGCCTTTGTTGCCAAGAAGGCTAACAGCATACTGTGCTGCATTAGTAGGATCATTGCCAGCAGATTAAGGGAAGCAATTATTTTGCTCTACTCTGCACTGGTGAGGGAGGCCACATCTGGAGTACTGTGTCCAGTTTTTGGGTCCCCCACTATAGAAAGCACATGAACAAGTTGGAGAGAGTCCAATGGAGAGCAACAAAAATGGTTTAGGGGCTGTGGCATATGACGAACAAGGAGAGGCTGAGGGAACTGGGTTTATTTAGTTTGGAGAAGAGAAGACTGAGAGGGGATTTGATAGGATCCTCTAATTACCTGAAGGATGGCTGAGCTAGATTGTTCTCAGGACTGACAGATGACAGAACAAGGAAGAATGGTCTCAAGTTGCATAACCAAGGAAAGCTTTTTGCTTTGTCTGGAAATCCATATAATTCTGAAGCAACGGTTAACATGTGGATTTGACATTACAGATCTCTTTCCTAAAAAATCACATGGGACAATTCAAATGACAATTCTAGTATGAACACTACCCCTGCCTTCAAAACGCCAGCAAATCTGTGTAAACCAGACAGAGGTAAGATGTGAACCAAGTTGAACTTGTGTGTTTGTGGCTTATGGTGTAAATCACACATTTCATTATAATTCCAATAATAAGCACAACATTCAGAAATGCAAACCTGTTTTGGCAAGCCCATTAACTGTCATCACTATGTTAGAAGGATCTACTTTCATATTCCCAGTTTAGAGCAAAGAAATAAATAGCTTCTAAGGTTGTGTATGATGAGCTTGTGTTTGATAGTACAATTTGGAGCTAGGTAATAAAATGCAATCTTCGCTAAATTTGGGGATCTAGTAAATTATTTGAGAGGTGATGGTCCAGAAAGTCAAGAGGATATTTGCAGTTGTAGATGAGACAGCATGTGCCATATAACAAGGTTGTACCAAAAAAATATTGGGAGCAACCAACCTGTGTTGGAATTTACTGACTGTGAATTGTTGGTAGTTTTTAAATGGTTGGTTTCTTCTAGGAAAAAAGTAAACAGAACAGTTTAAATATAATTCAGTTTCAAAGTACACTTCTTGCTTGCTGTTCCTTGCAAGCATCTATAAGTATCGCTAAGCAATACAGAAAAGACCAGGTTCAGTAGCTATTCAATTATTTTTAAACCAGGTCCAAACCAAGAGCTATTAAAACAAGTTTAGGAAGCCCTGTGCAAAGTAGAGTTATAAACTGTACTACTATTATATGGCCTTCATAACTGTACTCCAGGAGTGAGGGACAGAGGGTAATTTAATTAGAGAGGCACTAAGAGCCACTCTAATTAAAGTGCCCAGAGTATCATGTGTATCAGCGTTCCTGCTTTGAAAAATGGTGGTGAGAGCGCTTTAACTAAAGCTTGTTGAATCAGCTTTAGTTAAAGCATCCCTGCTGACATTTTTCAGTGTGGGGATGCTGATACATGTGATATTGGAGTCTGCTGGACTACAGTAATTACCACACTCCAGCAGACTTGATTAATTGAGTCTGCTCCAACACGAAATTACAGCGCATTGGAGCAGCCTCTCCGCGTGTGTATAGGCATCCATTGTTACCTAATGCATAAGCTATACTTTGTGAGGTAAAAATATGCCTCTAGAATAGCATGATGGTATATTACTAGTGAACTATTTTAGATAAGGTTTGCAGACATTACCTTTATTGTCCTGCCACACACACTCCCTCATTTGCAACCACCAGGAGGCAGTTAAATGCCTGATGGGTTAGCCAGGAGGAACTGGTGAAAAACAGGAATATTTTGAAACAAATTGAAGTGTTATTCTGTTTCTCAAATTCAGATTAGGACTTTTAATAAATTATATGTTTATTTATTTGTTTGTTTGTTTGTTTTTTCCCCAAATAGTTCAAATGTCAAGGAATTTCTCTGGGGAAAGAAACCTCAGTGCTCACATAGCTTTCAGTCCCAGAAACTGACAGCTGAGTTTCTCAGATAATCAGCCCCTGTTATTCAGGGCTTTGATGATTATCACCAACACACCTAATTGCACCCAGAAGTGAACAAGAACCATTACAGTCTCTTTTTCATAGGCTTGTGTGTACCCAGAAGCCAGCCTTATTGAAATCTTCCATTCACTATGCAACCTATTCTCTAGAGCTGGGGTTTAAATGGGTCACTTTGCACAGTGCTTTAACTGTTTGGGGATAGGCCGCATTACACTACCAGTAGGAAGATGGGTGAGAAAAAGGTGAGCATTGACAACTGCTATGTGGGGAGTGGAGAGTGGGAAGAAATTATGCTGATTCCAACGCTCAGTTCTGGGTTATTGTGAATCATTATGCACACACTCCAAAAACTAGACTCAGAGTGATACACACAATGAGAAGCAAGGGCAAAGTTTTAATACATGTTCTGTATGTACTAAAGTTTTGAGTTTATATTTCAAAGTAAAATGGTGAAGAACTGTATGTCAACAGCCTGGCATCTTTGAGAAAATAACACGATTAAAGAAAAAGTGCAAACAACAGCAGTTTTATTTAACTATTCAAAGCCTGAAAAATAAAGCCAAACAAACCTTGACTATTGTTATTGACTGCCAACAGGGTTAGAGAGGCAGACACTTCCATCAACAGACTGACTATATCTTGAGGCTGTCCCTCTGCATGTGTTCACATCTGATCTAGTGCACTAACTCTCTCTGACTGCTTTGTGGTGGAGCAAAAGAGTAATTGACATTCTAGTTAACACAGGCTGAAAAATGACCTTGATTTTTCACTCTGTCCCTAGCTCAGCAGGGTATGGAGGGTCAGGGAAGTTCACCTGATCCAAAACCTGTCAATACAGTGTTCTTTTTAAATGCAACCAACAGCAACAAAAACACCATTACACTCAACGCTGTTGCACTGTTTACTGGTACAAATTAGTCATGCTTCAATGTTGATGGAACAAAGCAGATTTAATTAAAAATTGTGCATATGTTCTATGTGCCTTCAGAAGAAGCTTATACTATTATGACATCAGTTTACACCTACAGTTTTTTTTTATTAAGCACTATTAAATTTTGTGCCTTCTCAACTCTCCATCATGGTCAGTGCCCTAGAAAACTGGGCCTAAATTCTTGACAAGTCTCCTAGTTCCTATGCTGATGGGGTGTGGCAGGCTTTAGAAAGCATTTTAAACATTAAAAGCTTTATGTTGAATTAAATGGGGAAATGAATGATGCCGGTAGTCCTTGTGTTATGTACGTTGAAGCTAATTAGACGTATTTTACTGTCGCCACATTTCAATATGCTAAGAACTTTAGCACTGACTCCACAGCATCATGGAAATGTTAATGTGGGCATCACAAGAAGTATTATTGAATGTATGCAGCAATTGCGGTTTCTGGTGCTTAGAAAGGGTAAATGGCAAATCAGGATTAAAGGATATGTACATTAGCATAACATTTCCACTAGAGCCATTAGCTCTGAAATAGTTAACAAATCTGGAAAGGCTCCAGTATATCGGTTTAAATTTGTTTAATTTCTTTAAAGCTTCCTTCCCAGCCATGAAACCTAGAGACATAATTATTTTAAAACCAGGGTAAGATTCTGGAGCACAATTCTACTGTAAGAAATGGAATTAATGGAAAATTTCATGACAGTGGATTTATGTATAAGTTGCAGAAAAAACCAGAAAGCATTGAAGATATTATTATTAACATTATCGTTATCATTATCATAATTATTATATTCACAAAATCTACATGTGCAATTAATGTGCCAGAATTTTCTGCACGGAAAATTTAGGCTTATTCAACTGTTTCCCAGTGTGTGTCTACATGTTGCCTCCATTGGGACCAAGCTGAGCCAGTCTGGGCTGGGGGCACAGGGGCTTAGCTCCAAGCGGGGAGGGGGAGCTGTCCCAGCCAGAGGGAATTTGAGCTGGTCCCAAGTGGTGTGAAGCTGTCCCACCTGAGGGACAGCTGTCTCCCAGCAATGTAGGGATGGATCTGGGTCGCACTCTCCACATTACCGACAGACAACATCCTTCTGAGCTGGA
The DNA here is from genome assembly GCA_030014935.1 of Caiman crocodilus. Taxonomy (NCBI): domain Eukaryota; kingdom Metazoa; phylum Chordata; order Crocodylia; family Alligatoridae; genus Caiman; species Caiman crocodilus. Next base: position 9,014,796 of record JAGPOW010003395.1, on the reverse strand, counting down.
ACAGTAATCCCCACCACCTGTGGCCACCTGCTGCCTAGGCTGACTGGGAGCAATTTGCTCCCAGTCAGTGTCTACACAAGCAGTATGGAACATTAGTTAATGTGCTGTTTTTCTTATACGTTTCTACAGGTACTAGAAAATGGTGCATTAGACTAATATACTGTGCAGCAATTGCTGTGTATATTTTTCATAGCAGATGGTGCCACTTGGCTTAGGATTGGATACTGAAACCTGATTCGCTCTTGGCAAGCCAGATATGCAGCAACATCTTATCAAACTGAAGCCCTTTGGTAAAGAGATACAAGAAGAAACTAGTAGCTGGTTACTGTGTGGAAAGGAAACTGCCAAACACTAGCTCCTTTTCTAAGATATGTCAAGGACATCTAACTCTTAAACTTTGGCAATGCAGTAGGTTTAAAAAAGTAGCACAGATAGGATACTTTGAAAAAGGAATCTAACTAGAAAAAGAAGCCTAACAGAGTTAAGACCCACAGCTAATGAGTCTGTAAAGATTAGCAATAGCTAGAAAAAAAGAAAAGCTTCTTAATATGGGCTAACAAGACTGAATAACTAAAGGAAAGGCATGGATCCTGTCTCAAATCTTAAACAAGTTTAGAGCTAGAAGCAGTGTGAAAACCCAGGGGTAAAAGACTTAGATAGAAAAGAACTGACTGGAGAAAAAGGAGGGTCTGTTTTTTGTGCATTTGCTGCCCGGGGTAGATGATTAGCATAATTAATCTATCCCTTCAACTGGCCCAGAGGGGGAGTGATTTGTTGATGCACCTGGTGAATATAATGATTGAAGGAACTGAAGGAGGGAATTGCTAATGAAACGAAGTACAGCCTTCTTGAGTGGCAAGCAGGTGCATTCAGCTCATCATAGCTGATGTATCTTAGAGTAAGGCAATGTGATTTGACTGTTCATACCCTGACCCATGTCCTGCAGAGTCTGTAGAGGGGCTTAGGATAAAATGTGTGAACTCGAGAATTGCTGGCTGCCTAATAACAAGGAGGCTGGTGGAAGCCAGTGGTTCATCAAACACATTTCTATACATGCTTCTTGTAATACTACTATACTGGGCTGATTTGGCAGATTCCTAACTTATGCTGTTAGAAGGCAAAGCCCCTGGGGAGCTGGATATATGAAAAGTCTATAAACCTTGAGAGTTAATTTTAAATCTTAGTATGAGAAAAGCTCAATATGAGTGTAAATAGAACCACAAGTGTCTGGTATATCAAATTTTAGTCTGTAGATACAATTTCTACCAATACTAAAGTCTATTCTTTACAGCTGTGTAGAAGTTTTTCAGGTTTTTTGGGAGCTTTTGAAATGGTCAGCGTCTAGAAGTCTTTCAAAACCTGCAACTAGCTGACTGATTTAAAAAAAGAAAAAAAAAGTAATGGAGCAGTGCACATTACAAAATTTATAATAAAATTCTGAGCTTAGGCAACACATTTGAGCTGTCTGTGATTTTTCAAACCCAGTAGCGTTCCACTTCTTTAAAATAAAGCAAAGAAATTAAGTGTTTAGATTTTGCATTTTTTACAAGATATGGAGCTTAGTCATTGCAACCTTCTGCTAAAACACATAAAGGCACCATAAAATGAAACTGGCTGCTCATTTTCTTTGTCCAAATAGAAGGAAAATAAGAGACTAAACAGTGAAATGTAAATTAGATTTAAGAAACACCATTTTTTCATTTCTAACAGTAAAGGAACATTGAAGTACTAAAATGTGGCTAGACATGCATATAAAAACATCCCCTCACCAGAAGAGAAAATTATGCAATGCTTTCAGAGGTACTTTTTTTGCACTGAATATATGCTTGAATGATCAGGCCCTTATGTGCAGAAAAATGTTGAAACCAAATGCATAGGGAGATCCAGACTAAAGGCCCAATCTTCTAAAATACCAGCATGCATGCATCTTTATGCTCATGTGAAATTTCATTGAAATATATGAGATTATTTGTTTATAAAATTTTTCATTTGAATAAAAGTCACGGTCTTGGATTTGTTTTCCTGATCTCAACCTGAATGCTTTTGTTAAGAAGTGTAAGAAATATGGATTAGTGTTTTGGGGGGCCTATACATGTGAGAGAGGCTGCTCTGACATGCTGTAATGACAATGCATCAAAGGAGACTCGATTAGTTGAGATTGCTAGAGTATGGTAATTATTGTGCTCCAGCAGACTGCAGTGTCCTGTGTATCAGCATCCCTGCACTGAAACTAGAGCTCATTCAACAAGCTTTAGTTAAAGTGCCCCCACCACCATTTTTCAGCTCGGGGACGTTGATACAAGTGATGCTTCTGGTGCTTTAATTAGAGCAGCTGTTGAAGACACTGTGTGCTTTGCAAAAGAAACATCTTATTTAGAATAATTTGAAAAAGTAGAAACAGTTGCATAGGCACTGGTATTCAGAAACAGCACAAAAAAGTAAACAGGGGAGTGAAAAAAAGAAGCACATGGATGGCTGGTACTGAGTGAGGAAAGTGTGGGCATGATGAGCAATAGGATCCAAGTGTAAGCACGGACTGAATGACACAAAAAAGAGGAAATGCATCATATAAAAATATCCTAACAGTTTTTTCCCTGAATATTTACTTTTAAGTCAGATCTACAATAATGGCTTCTGTCTCTTCATTAATATTTTGAAAGTATATTCAATTCTTTTTCCTCTCTACTTCACAATTTCACTAATTTAGGGTACTTAAGCTGTCACTGTTTGACTGACCTCAGTTTGATTTCTTTTGGGGATATTAAACAACAATAAGCAGCTGATGCCTTTGTCATTGGACAATTTAGGTTTCAGAGGGACTTTTCCTGGAACTGCTAAGATTCAATTTGGCAAATCCAACAGCAGAGTAGGTAGTCAAATACCCAACTGTCCGTGAACCTCAAAGAGAATCCCTGAGCCATAAATTAAATCTATCTTCAATTATGTGAGTACACATGCAGACAGAACCTTTCATTTTGAGTGTTCTTTGTACCATAGCATCAAAGCTACAAGGCAGTCCCTGATGATATGCTATGATTGTACAGCATCAAGCTTTACTGTAATTAATACAATTAAATAAATACAATAAATACTTTACCTATTTTAAAGGATCCACAAAAAGAAAGAAAAGGAACATGAATCACATTCACAACCTTTCCTGGAACAGCTGAATTTTACAGAGGATTTATTTCTGGAACACTTGAAAGACAGCAAAGACCTGACTCTCAGAAGTGCTGAGCGTCCACAGCTCTAGACAAAGTCAAAAGGGGTTATAGGTATGCAGAACTTCTGAAAATCAGGCTCCAGCTTCATGGAGGTAGTGGTGGAGGCCATTGAGGCTCCTTTCATCTTCAAACAGAGGTTTAAATATACAATTTGAAGCAAGAAAGAGTAGCACCTCCATTGATACCCATGATCAAATGCATTTTCCCTTAACTAGCAACCTACTTATGCTGTCTGGCTCATCATTACAGAACCAGAAAGACCTCTCTAGCTTCTTGAACTATAGGATAGATCTTTCTTTTATCTTCTAGGGAGGTTTTTGTAATTAAAATTATTATTAACTATAATACAATAAGCAATTATTATTTACAGTTCACTAACACTTGGTAGGAAATGATTTTTCCATCACACAGTTTCTTGCGTTTTGCGTTTTCCCCCCTCTTCCACACTGTGGCAAAGCTAAGACCTTTTGAAAACCTGCACACAATGAGACAGACTAATCTCTGATGGTTAGGGCACTCCTCTGAGATGCATGAAATCATGCTTCAAATTCCTGTTCCAACTGATTCAGACCATGGGTCTTGCACATGGAAAAGTGAGAGCACTAACCACTTGGTCTTTGCAAGTATATGGATGAGTAGCTGTGATTGGGTCTCTATTGCTCTTTGACCTGAGAAGTATGACCCTATGAAAAGCTTTATTTAGGTTTTCCAAGAGAGCAAGTGATTTACTATTCATGTGGGTTTAATCTTTTCTTCCTTTTAGAGAACTATCTTTCTCTAACAAATAAAAGAACACCCAAACTGAAGGAATTCTTGTAAAAATAGTCATGTAAAAAATACTGTAAGGTTATGTTAAAAAATACTGGTATGGCAGAGGCAAAAAGGATGCTCATGTTAATTATATAGTTAAAAAGTTAGAATAGAACTCATCGTTCACAAATACTGTTGATATACTCCCACAGTATTGTGACATAATTGATCAAAATAATGCTTAGGGTCCTCTCATTACAGATTCATACGGTATTCATTAGAGTATCACTGATCATAATTACTTCATTTGGTATTCAGAGATGTCATATGTTTCTCCATAGGTGTTCACGGACACTTAAAATAAATTGCTTCTTTCCTCTCTTGAACTCTTTGATGACATGTTAATGCAAAATGCATTTGCGCTAACACAGTCGCTCCCAACCCACCTTGCACCACAGGGGCAGATCTTCTATAGTATCTGAATTATTAAAATAAAGAAGCGTCTCACCCCTTACGAAAAAAATAGACTACTATTTAAAAAATGCACATCAGAACACACTGTACAAAAACAACAGGATTTTTTTCTATTCAAATGAAGTGATATTGTCACTTGGGAATCTAATGACAGCCCCCACCCCCCTGGACGGGGGGAGGAGACCTCACAGCAGGGGGAAATCTATTTCCCCACAGCCAAGAGCTGGGCTGGGCAGCCCTGTTCTGTAGCTTCTGGTTGCCATTGTCAGGAGGCTCAGGTGGGGGGAACAGGGAAGGAACCCCCCCTGCCATGAGGGTCCCCTCACAGCTTGCTGGCTGGGGTCATAGGGGAGCTTGGCCAGGTCTGCATGGCAGGGGGTTCTCTTCCCAACCCCCTCCTGCCCCAACCTCTTGACAGCTGCAGCCAGGACCTGCAGCTGGGGAGTGCCCACCCGGCTTTTTGCATGCTGGGAACTGCCACAAAGGGGCCTCCCACAGCTTGCTGGGTGGGGTCTCTGGAGAGGGCTAGGCTGGGTTCATGAGGCAGGGGGGCTTCCCTCCCTTCGTCCCTCCACTCCTAGTTGCCAGTGTGGTGAAAACCTGTAGCATGGTGAAAAGCTGTGGCTGAAGCTCCTGGCTGCAGTTGTCAGGAAACTGGGGTGGCCAGGGGGGAGAGGGTGCTATGCGGACCCAGCCCAGTTCCCTCTGAGACCCCAATCACCAAGCTGTGGGAGGGTCCTTATGGTAGGGGTCTCTGTTCCCCTGCTGACAGTCATCAGCTGGCAGGGGAGCAGGGCTGACTCCTGCAGCCTCTTGGGAGGTGTGCAAAAGTGACCACCATCTGCTGGCCTTGGTCAGTGCAGATAGGTGCAAAACCCCACAACTGAAAAGTGAATGTCTGTTTGGTTCATTCCCACATTAATTTGTAGCACTTTAAAGTGTGATAGTTTTTTACCAGGGGCTTTTTGAACATCTGTACTTGGCCTTGATGACTCCAGTCTGACTCACCATTTACAAAAGTGTTGGGTACTTTACATAGACATAACTGCTTCTTGGGAAATGATAACATACTTTGCTTTCTTCTACTGAAGTAACACAAGTAACACAGATGTTTGGGGCTTGAACAGAGGATCAACAGGTATTCACTAAAAGGTTCCCTCAAGTCTGAGATTTCTTTAATGAAATTTCACTGGGAATTTGTGTTCCTTGAAGAAGCATGAGTTCCTATCTGATTTTATCTTCATTCTCAATGGGAGTTTAATGATAGTCACATGGCTGTTGCTGAAACAACAGCTGTATATTTGTGCCATGGTTAGAATCATAGCTGGGGATAGTTGTTCATGCAGGATTCTCATGTGTCCATTTTGACACTTTTTGATAATGCCTAACAATGGAAGTAAAAGACTAAAATGTCCCTGCTACATTTATCAAAAGCAAAGTACATGTTATGTATGTCTCCATCTTGGGAACCACCTGTTCTGGATGATTAACCCATTACCCTTTTCCAGGTCTTTCTATAGGTTAGAGTTAAAAAAAGGAGCACTTCCTTCTCTATGGCACAAACATACCATATAAATTTAAAATGATCTAAAACTGTTTCTAAGGGTAATTATGTGATTACCATTCATTGGCAAAGTTCTTGTGTAAGGGACACTTTGAGAGGCTGGACATCCATCAATCAGCTGGCCTGGATGGAATGCACCTAAGAATGCTAAAAGAACTGGTGGACATCAGCATGGCTAATGGTAAGGATATCTGAGAACTCATGGTACTCGGGTGAGGTTCCTGAGGATTAGATAAGGGCCAATGTAGTGCCCATCTTCAAGAAGGGAAGGAAGGGAGATCCAGGGAACAACAGGCCAATCATTTTGACCTCAGTTCCTGGAAAGATATTGGAAAAAAATCAAAGAAAACACCAACAACAGGCAACTTTCTGAGAGACAGCTAACATAGCTTCATTGTGGTTTGGTCTTGCCTGACCAACCTCATTTCCTTCTATGACCAAGTGACGCATCACCTGGACAAAGGAGAAGAGGTTGATACCATCTACTTGGATTTCAAAAAAGCCTTTGGTCTCCCGTGAAGTCCTCATAGTTAAACTGGGGAACTGTGACCTTGAAAACCTCACAGTATGATGAATCAGGAACTGGCTCCATGGTCAGACCCAGAGAGTGACAGTTGATAGAACCATGTCAACATGGTGCATGATGACCAGTTGCATCCCCCAGGGCTCTGTACTTGGACCAGTACTCTTCAACATATTTATAAACAATCTGGATTCAGGCATCAGAAGCAGACTGGCTAAATTCACTGATGACACCAAATTATGTGGAAGTGTGGTCACTCTAGAGGATAGGCTAGTGATTCAGGCTGACCTGGACAGGCTTGCAAGGCGGGAGGATCAAAACCTGATGGCATTCAACACTGAGATATGCAAGGTGTTTCACCCCAGGGGGAAAAAAAAATCATACTTACAAGCTTGGCAGTGCTATATTCATTAGCACCATAACTGAAAGGGACTTGGGGGTGATGATTGACTACAAGATGAATATGAGCCACCAGTGCAATGCCACAGCTGGCAAAGCAAACACCCCCCCCCCCCCCAAAATCTATTGATGCATCTCAAGCAAGACCCAGGAAGTCGTCCTTCTGCTGTAGTCAGCCTTGATAAGGCTGCAACTGGTGTACTATATCCAGCTCCCCCTGAGGCTCCGCACTTTAGGAAGTATGTGGAGAAGCTTGAGAGAGTCCAGAGGAGAGCCACATGCATAGTCAGGGGACATGATCAGCTTTTCTCTTATGAGGAAAGGCTGAGCAGCATGGGACTCTTCAGCCTGGAGAAATGAAGGCTCATGGGGCACTTGGTGGGAGCCTGAAATTATATAAGGGGTGGGCACCAGGAATTGGGAGTAAAACTGTTCATTAGGACACCCCCAGGGAAGACAAGGTCTATCTGTCACAAACGCCAGGAAGACCATTTTGGACTGAACATAAGAAAAAACTTCTTTACCATCCAAGTCCCCAGAGTCTAGAATAGACTCCCCACAGAAGTGGTGCAAGCACCTACTCTGGACACCTTTAAGATACACTTAGAGGCTTATCTTGCTGGAATCATTTGACCCCAGCAGACTTCCTGCCCCTTGGGCAGGGGGCTGGACCTGATGATCCTGTGAGGTCCCTTCCAGCCCTAATGTCTATGAAATCTATGAAATCTATTAAATAAATACTGTATTAAAATAAAAAAAATCTTCATAATTAACTATTTCACAACATGAAGAGAAAAAAAATCCACAATGCAAACACATCCACTGTAAATTTGAATTTCTTACTAAAGCACTTCACAAATTAGTACTATTTCAATTATTTTCATGGTTTAAAACTGTCATGAAGCTTGGGCAAAGATTTAAGACAGTCCTTTTTTATGTCCCAAGCAGATCACCCATGCCTAATAGATATGCCTCTTATAGGTTGTACAGTGGCATCAGTAACTGTATTGCTAGAGATAAGGAAATGGTGGTAGATGGGAACCTTAACATACGTTTGTTGGCAACCTTTGCAATGTCATGTTCACATTTAGTAAAACTGTCCTTGGAACATTAGTGGTGCAAACAGAAATGCAGCTCCCCACCCTAACTGAGCACACTTTTCAGGAAGTGTTCTGAGTTACAGGGATCCCCTGGAACAAACAGAAGTTCAGTGTTGGTTCTACAGGGAGGGGAATGTAGCCACAGGCTGCAGCCGGTTTCCACTAGCAATAGACCTCCTCCCTGTGAGGCTGCAAAGTTTTCAGAATGGTGGGGTGAGGAAAGGGAGCAGAGGGAGCTCATTCTAGCGGTTCCCCAAGCCAGGGCTGGAGTGTGGTTTGGGTGAATTGGACACCCCCACCCACCTCTGTGGAGCTCTGAAACACCCACCCACCCCTCCAGCAGAGGATTAAAGCCCTCCAGACTGAATTCCTTCTGATCCCTTTCCCCCCTTCCATTCCGAAAATAGCCCAGAGGCTGGCAGGCAGTACAGACACAAGTTACAGAAGATACTCAGTTTTGAAATGTCTTCATCTGACCCTTAATGCAATAAGGGGTCAGATTTTCACCCAATTGGCCATTTTTAAAGCTTTAAGTTGTCTTTAGGCATGCATTTCTGTTTGGTCATAGCTATAAACAATTTTTTGTGGCCCAATCAAGCAAAAATTGTCACTTCTATCTGCACCCTAGTTAGAATTAGAATCCAGTTCATAAGACAATTGTTAGAGGCTACTAAAATAAAATCTCTCACAGGCAAAACCCCTTTGTGAATTCCAGGAGGGGTGGGAGAGGTTATAGCTCTCCATGTACTAGCTAGCTTCCTAAATAAAGACTTTGATGAAAAATTTCTTTCCAAATTCAGCATTACTATAAACAATGAATTTGTCAAATGTATAGAAGGGAGTAGATAGAAAATTAAATCTGACTCTAATGTATCCAACTGGTACACCTTATCAAAATTAGGCCTCGATATAATTAGTTAAATATAGAGTTCTGACCAAGATTAGAAAAAAAGAACTAATATATTTTTTTTAATGAATGTGGATGATGATAGCATCCCAAAATATTTGCCTTGATTTCCAAAAGACATTAAGGAGCCTAAATATGAAACATTTTCAAGGTTTCATTAAGCAAGCAGAAATCAGGTTAACTCAAAATTTCTTTAAGATAGGAGACAAGGCCTGGGTTTACTGTTATCACTCTAATGAACATGTGTGTGTGCAGGGGGGTCGGGACAGTATAAAATAAGAGGTAGTTAAAGAAGATGCAGGATATTAAATGGTTCAGATTCAAAGGCTCTGAGATCTGAGTAAGGATCGCTCAGATGTACCCTGTTTAAAACAGAACAGAGACAAGGTCAGATATCAGTAGTACAAAGTTTGAACTAGAATATATAATGTTGATATCAACATATACCTCCATATATTGATATCTCTACAGAATGTTTCTCCCCTTCTAATTACAGGCCTAGAAAAAAATCCCCATAATTGTTACAAAGTCTGCTTATGCATTTGTCCCAAATATAAAATGCTATAATGAACACCTATACATAAATAAGCAGACTTGTTTTTCCTGTGTGTATATAATTGTGTACCAATACAGTGAAATGATATAGTAGTAGAAATACTAATCAAGTATAAGATTTAACTGGTTTTCAACCTCTGTGTCAACCTATTATGCTTATTCAGCATTTTGTTATTTTCCTGCTCATTAAACATGCCATAGAATAAAACCATTTAAAGAAAGCAAACAAAACCAATCAGAAGGATTATTAAAAGGAAACTGTCATGGTAGAAAGCTAAAATCTTATATTTCACTTAAGAATAAACACACATCCATAATTAAATTGTATTAATAATGTTCTAGCAAATATTTTGAGGTAATATTATTATTTCTTTTGCCTCCTTTATTTTCTCTCTTCATAATTGTCTGCCAGAAGCTTAGTTTAGAATTTTATTTGTTTCTGAAATCATTTGCCAGATTCTAACGAATACTTCTTGGGGTTGCATTTAAAGAATTTAGTGTGGGCATATGAGATTTGGATAGGGACAGATCCAGAGAGTGTTTAATAGTGCATCTGCCCCTTCCCTCATTCAGACTGTGCTGCAGGAGCAGAAGCAGGAGGTGGAGACTTTGTTTTAAGTCCCTACCGAAGATAAGCCCCGCCCCTACCCTCGCCCCACTTGAAACTGCCTTTCTCCCTGCAATCCTGGGAGAGAAGGGAGTTCCTGTACTGTTCCAGCTGGACTGCATGGGAAATGGGCTCAGCCCAGGAGACTGCTGAGCTAGACACAGGCAATCAAAAAGCCCAAGGCTGAATTGATTCAGTCTTCATAGGTTAGTCTAAACTGCAAAGATTGAACCAATAAAGGAAATGAACAGGTATTCACTTTTGATTTAGGAAATGCAGCCACATAACCGCAGTGGCTCAAGCCAGAAGCCAGAGGGCATTAGAGTACAGCTCTCTGGCACATACCCAGCATGGGCTTTGTATTTGCTTCCAATTCCTGCTGCCCCCAAGGTCTCTGGAATTTGCAGTCAACAATTGCAGCAGCAGAATTCTGCAAGGTTGCTCATCACTTCCTTTTCCTGCTTCCAGGTGTCTCTGGGATTTGCAGTTTACAGTTGCAGCTAGCATTAAGTAAGCAGGGCAGGGCAGGGTATCTCCATACTTTTGGGAAGGAAAGTTTAATCCCCTCTCCCTGACCCCAGACTCCAGGAGAGGTTTGTCTGGGGGGCCAATGAACCAGCCCTCACTGCTCCAGCTAGGGAGAAGAGGGCCAGGGCCAGGCCTGCTCTCTGAAGCAGACAGCACACCACATAAAATTCTGGGGGACTGTGATTTAACTTAAACCAGGAAGGGGTCTAGGGCAGTATTTTCATAAATAACCATTTTTCTGAGGCATGGTGGGATAATAATAATATATAATTTAAGCATTTTTACTGCTTATTATTTTTACTCATTTCTCTTAGCTTTACTAGACTTATCATTGTCTTCGTAATCATGTTCTAGATATATTCATCATCATATTCTTATGTAGTAGCATAGTACAGTAATACATTAGCTATAACCGCTTCCAGGAAATGTTTCCTTCAAAGAAATGTTAACAATTAATTTGTTAACTTCATGGAAACATTTTTGTCTGACTCACAATTTCTTAAAAATGATTTTTGCTATACCTAGTTCATTTTTCAACCTGAATCTGACTTTTAATGTTAACTCTGGAATTCTGACAGGAGATTTTCATCTTTTTAGAGCGTTGTGATAAGTCCAATCTCACTAGCTTCCAGGGGTCTATTAGCATTTGGAAATTTAAGTGGCAAACATGAGTTAATACCCAGGTTTCCTTGTCTTCAATTCTATTTTAAACCAATAACTAACTTGGTTTAGCCAATCCAAGTTAAAAGCAGAAATTAATTTGCAGCATAGATGTATCCTCAGTTAGCTTCCTTTGTGATATGATGCAGGTTTATACCCACAACATTTCTTAGTTCTCCCACTTAATGCTTATGCAATCAATATTAGCTAACAGGTCATGAGAAACTATTTGACCACAGGCCCAGGTGGAGCAAGAGGTTATGGCTCAATGAACTCTACTCTTTATTATTTCCTGATGTGACTTCAGGAACAACGGACGGCTGAACATGACTCCATACTGGAGTGAATAAAAAGGATTCTGGTTACTGAAAGCTTTATCCCCCTACCCCCCCAATCCCTTTCCATCCATTTGAAAGAGCTATGTGTTTATCAAGATGAAGTGTGCACTGTGGGGATTTAGGTTCAAGCCCATAAAGTAGTGAGAAGACTGGCAAACCAGTAAGTGGTGAATTCAAGATGCTCAAAATCTCACTGAACCCATGTCTTTGGAGTGGGACAAATACAAGCACAAAACAGAGTACAACTTTGCACATATGAAAGCATTGTTGTGTGGCTACCAAGTTTTTCTTGCTTAGTAAAGGAAGTAATCCTTCTGAGAAAGCTAAGCACTAACATGTATTACAAAGTAGCCTTTAAGTCCATGCCACCTGAGGCACATCATTCTCCTTCCCAAAAACTTCCCTTTACCAAATGTACCCCTCCTTTACTAAGCATATTTTTGAGTGAGGGAGTAGGTGTTTAGGAGCTTGACACTTATTGGTGTTTAGTGAGACGACACTTAATCTTACTGTATTTATACATTGTCTCTAGTTGCATATATGGTGCCATTAAAAGATTATAGCTTTTGCTTACCAAACCCATAACTCATAACAGTTACTTCTTTAGACTTTTTTCTATATTACTCATAAAAATCTCTTTATATGCCCCTTGCTTTTAAGACTGCAAGAGAATACTCTGCTGTAGCAACCCATAAGCTTAACCATATGGTCAATCACTTGGGGATATTGGGCCTTTACCAGAAGACACTTCATAACACATGGCTTATTTCTGAAAAAAACAGAAAGTGTTTCTTTAATAATGGAATCAATTACTAGCTTTGTGTTGCTGAGACAGTGCCTCCTCTTAGTACTCCTTGCCAGTTTACCAGTAACCCCTCTAATAGATGATCAAATATATATCCTCCCAAACCTGTCTGTTTAACCTTCTAACTAACTATACTTTTAGACACACAAAAGGGAAGAAACGCAAGAAGTCCAAAGCTACAACAAGGTCAGGGATCAAATAAGCAGGAGAAGCTTGTTAGCAGCATTCTCTCAGGGCAGCGAATAACTAAGATATTATTTGTGCACTAGCGGATTACAGTTGCATACTTTGTATACACTTCTGTTTGTCAAAGGCCCTAGAAAATAACTCAATGATGTTGATATTGTGGGAGAATTAAGGGAGGTCTTGTAGTTTACCAAAGGTTAAAGATACCTTCGGCAAACATTCATTCCCCTGACATAGCTTTCTCTGAAAATAATGACTTGCTTCAGTATTCCAGCCCACATTAAAGAAAGAATGGAAAATTACAGTAACAAACACCAGTATTGTAACCTATTTTGCAAATTAGGATTCAATTTACTTGTTCTCTTGGAGTGCTACCTTAATCTGTGAGTAGTCCCAGTGAAATCAAGTCTACTCATAGCTGACGTGCAGAATAAGGAGCTCTTTTCGATTAACTAACTGACAGCATCTGGTCTTTCAGAATTGTTCTGCTAGTGTATTGGTGTGTACATGTAGCAGTAATGTAACTAAAGCATCTGCACTTTGAACAACTACAGTGAAATGAAACAGTGAATGTGTCTACATATGTGTATTAATGCAGCAGAATAAATTCAGGCTTATGTTTACTTCTCCTAGGCGTGCTGTTTGAATGTGCACCTGGTACTGCAGCATGTTGAGCCAGGTCTGAGCAGCCTGGTTGGCCAGGGGGAGGAGGGGGACAGCTAGCTTGCCAACCAGTGGCTGCTCCAGCCTGGGTCAACATGCTGCAGAGGGGCTGGCTGGGGCACAAGGGTGTTCCAGTCCAGGACTAGCCAACAGATGGCCCATGCACTGAAGCACCCTCATGCCTCAGACAGTCCCATCAGCATCAGCATCTGCATGTGCAGTGCTGTAGAGTTAAAGACTCTGGATCAGGATAGGATGTGTAAATACAAGTAGTATCCTGGTGTGGAGTTTATTAATTTACTCCAGCCTAATAACCCTGCACGTGTAGATACCAGTACATTTACTGCAGACCTGATTAGTGTATTCCACAGTAAACGTCACATGTAGATGTGCCCACTAAATCTCAGACTGTTCCATTTAGCCACAAGTCTGCATTGGGGCTGATCTAAAGATGCCATGCCTTGTAGAAACTTCAGGAGGAACACTTCCTCAGAAACCAAAATTCTTCCAGAAACTCCCCCATCCAAAAAGAGCCTGGGCTCTTTTGTGGGAGATAGTATAACCAATTATAACACACCAGGTCATCTTTTTGGATTGTCTCCTCTCTGTGACCCTGACATATCCAGATGCCTCCCTGGCCCCTTTTAAAGATAGTTAGCATTCTTTGGATTGAATGGAAAAGGGCATTCCCTTGGCATTCTGTCTGCTGTATTTCATTACTTTTTTTCAAACGGTGCTATCCTGCTCCCCTTTTGTACACACATCTGGCACAATACCCTATGGTAGTATTTAAGCCAATAACATAGAAGCATATATAAATCTATTATTTAGTAATGCTACTTGCAGGAAATTTCATCAAACATGATATAAGGACTGTAAGCATTGAATGGAATTTAGGGACACGAGAATCTACTAACTGGTTCTACCTTCTATAGAGCTGCTTTGTAATGTATTAGGACACCTTTTCTTCTAATACACTAGTCATCCTTTCAATATTTGTATTGCTGTCAGTCATATGGCTGTGGGATTAACTGCACCACTAGCACTGTGTTGTGGTTGTGGTCTGTTAAATCACTGCAGGGTTGTTAATGGACATACACATACAAGATGGGAAATGCTACTGTTTGATGGATGAGCAAGCAAAAAGACAAGCATACTGTCCCTGTCCATTCAGCCTTTTACTAATTGGCTCATTACTGTACTAATACAAAATGATCACTATAGCCATTTTTTTTAATTGTTCTGCTCTTGCTTTCTTTCAGACTTGGTATTTTGCTGGCTGTCCTCAAATCACATGTTTAATTTACATTAAAAGCCAGTGTATCTTAGGATATGATTTACTAAAAATGTTTATGCAGTCTTTCCTTATGAACAAATATTTCTAAGCTTATGTTAATATACTGATATATGGGTAATACTGAGTGATTTTTCCAGTAATGTTTCAGTACTCTTTAGTAATACATTTTTATAGGGGTTTATAACAATCTAAAAGCTCAAAACTAGGGTATTAGAAAGAGGGAATGATTTGTGCAGCAAATCATTCAAATTCCCTCTTGCTTTCATTCTAAAATCCAAAGCTGACTGTGCACAACTTCCCACAATGTAATTATCCACCTCATAGACTTTCATCCCCCAAAACAGGGATTGAGTTGGCAAGAACAGACCCTTTTCCAGCCTCAATGCACATTTAGTGCTATTTAAAATAATAAAACCTGGATTCTAGTTTTATTCAGAACTCTCTTTTGCCAAATCTTCATAATGAAAGGTTGATTTTTTTTAGGGGATTAAAAAAAAAGGGTGTGTGTGTCCATTTGTGTGTATAAGTGTAAAGTGAACAGCTGTGAATCCAGTGCACAGACCCAGGAATATAGCTTTTCAATTCTCTTGCCATAACAAGCAGTCTGACTGATGGAAAGGGAGGACTTTTTCCAGTGAAACAAATACATGTGGAGCCTTCCTCAAGTAGGATACCCCAGACAAGTTTGATCTAAAAAGGGGAAAAAATGCTGCTTTCCTTTTCAAAAGTGCATATGCTGGGATGTAGCAAAGAATGGACAGAAGGGAATGTGAGGAAGAGAAGAAGTTTTAACTATATGTAAAATCTGTATCCAACCAGAAGCATGTGCTCTGGTGGAAGAATTAAAATAAAGGTGAGCCGGTAGTTTTAAAAGAGGTTTTTTTTCTTTTCACCACAGTATTTCCACATCAATTAACAAAAGGAGGCAAAATTCAGTTTCTGACTTGCCAACCTCAAAAGCATTACCTGACACCATTAGAGTGACATGGGCCTAAGGATGAATAAGTGAAATTCTCAGGACAGTTTTTGGGAAGCTGAATACACAAACATGTTGGTGATGCTGGTGCGTAATATTTTCCTTTGCCATGGTTTTCCTTTCACTGTTTTCTGATGTAAGTACACACATTAGGGATGGATCCAGTCTCAAGACTGAGCTTGTCACATGGTAATACAATAGGATGCAAGTGGACAGTATTTCTACTTTAATCTGCCTCTGTTCTGTCTTTTTCCTGCCCCCTTGAGAGTGTCCTAACCACCTATCTAGTCTGGCATGGTTCATTTTCAACAACTCCGACTGAACATATTCTGTTTAAATAAATATAAATATTTATTGGAGCAGGGAGTGGAGTTTGTTTCTCAAGATGTGTTGAAACAATTCCTTTAAAATTATTTCCCTTTAACATTTTTTTCTAGATATTGTTTTCCAGTAAGACACTAATCCATATATTTTTTTTAATTTATTTTTTTCTTAGCAGGGTGAATGAATTTTTAAAGTGAGCTGAATTGCACTACATTAAAAAAATTATAAGCTTCTGTTTCTGTGTTTCAGGCTTATAACATTTTTCCATGCTTTACAGAATTGGGAGGCTCATGGAAGTTCAGTCGACGAAGGTGAATGAAAAGTAATGAATTTCATTGAGTCTTTGTGCAGTGGGATGGGAAGTGGGTTTGAATTACAGAAACATAATTAAAGGTCAGAAATTAAACTTTGCCCTTCAGCTTTTCAGCTCCACCAGACCTAGCTCATGTGAGCCAATTAACAGCACTGAGGAATCCCAAGGGAACGATGGGCGCTCCATCACTTTGGCACATTTAAACCTAGACTGCACAAGGCACTAGAGAATGTATTGTAGGGAGCACAGTTGTGTTGGTGGGAGGTAGACTGGGTAATCTAATGGAGCTTTTGTCATTTTTCTCTCTAAATTTCATCTCTAAGTTCTATGAAATCAAAGTAAATGTCAACTGTACCGAGGAGGGTTTCGTCCTCAAAAATGGCATTTGCCCTGACATCTAATCCATAGTGTCTTGTAAGAGACTATAACCATCCCTACTAAGTGAAACTTTGACAGTAGGTCCTCTTTTCTCTTTCAGGCCTCCTAATTCAGTAAAGTACCTACAGTATTAAGAAGTGACTGGTATTGCATTTCTGGAACTTTTATATATAAGACTACCAGTTTGAGTTTCAGGTCATTTTATCTAAATAAACCTTTCAGTCCACATTAAGGGAGTGTCAATGCTTATTTCTGAAAAAAAGGTAAAACTTCACACAAGGTAGAAAGATATGCTTTCCTGACTTTCTTAAAGGGTCAAACCCATCTTATGGACAAAGCTGTTTTGATAACACCTAGGATAGGGACAGGCATTCAAAAAGCTCAAACCCAAATTTATTCAATCTTTGAAAGTTAGTCTAATCTGTCTAGGTTGAATTGGTTTGCAAGTGCACAGACATTCCCTCTGGACTGGGAAAATGGAGGAACATGCCTACAGTGGCTCAGAGTAGAAGCTGGGTGGCACTAGAGCAGCCCTCCCTTCTCTTCCAGAGTTCTGAGCTAAGAGGGCTGTGGCCAGGTCCAACCAGGAAGCTCTGATTAGGCCGGGGTTCCTCCCTCCCCTGCCCCACCACGCCCTGCTGCTCCTGATCGGTGAGGGAGCTATGATGGCCTGTGACAGGGAGCCAGCAAGGAATTGATAACACGGCATTTGGCACCCTATCAAGAAAACAAAAGCCTCTTTCATTTGTTCAAGCTCTTTTAAACACCTTTTTCCATGGAAGGAAGGGAGGGACATTACCAGTTGACCTGTTGATTAGCTCCAAAAAGCCCTAAGCAGACCCTGTCTTGTCTGCCTTACACAAATATCTTTCAGCATTAGCTAGCATACCACATGTTGGCTATGGCCTGTGCTGTGGAAGAGGGGAGGGGGGGAACCCCTGCATAAGTAGGAAGTCTGGGGGTGGGCAAGGGGAAGCTAGTCAGACACTGCTGTGCCTGCAGTGTTTGCCAGAGTTCCAGCCAGGGAGCAGAGAGGCAGGACCAGCTCTGCTCTGGAGCATACACCCCAGCCGAGGGCTGCAAAGCATATGAGATGCTGGGTGACTCTAGTTTAAGTTAAACCAGAAAGGGGTCCGTAACAGATATTGCATAAACTGGTTTGGCCCAAATCAATTAAGTCTGATATTACATTCAACCAGGTTTATCTCAAACCAGTTTCAGCCATTTTCAAACTGATTTATGTGCACTGAATGTCTGTTACAGGTTTAAACCAGTTTCTGATCACGCAAACCAGTTTATATGTAATGTCTGTCTTTAGCCTTAATGCCTTCATGAAATCTTAGGAAAAGTTGCCCAACTCTTGTAATAGGAACAATACAAATAATTTAAGTAGTCTTACCTAAAAGGAAAGCATAAATAGTTTTGCCTAGAAGGCTTATAGTGTTGAATAAGTAGAGAGGGTAATAGTTCTTGAACAATAAGTCAAAATTCCAAGTTACAGCAAATAACATATAATAAATACCTAATAAAACATAATACATCCTGTCTGTTATTCTACCTAAAGTTTTTAAGAAAAATAGCTGCACTGCACTGAAAAATTATTATCTTTCCACAAAGTCAAAGCCGAGACTTTCATCATGCTACAGGAAATTTCCAAAATCTTTGACTATCAGGAATGAGAAGAGTAAGTACTTTTTTAATGACTTGTTCATGGGATAGGAAAAGCAGTAACTAATCAGTACAAACTCATTTGAATAATATGCAGAATATTTTTATTTTAGGATCCTCCACTGTAGCAAAATATAAATTTTGTATGACTATCAGTACCTTTACATTTATGAGAAGATTTAACTGCTGCTCAACTATTTTCAGGCATATCAAATTCTTAGTTTCTAGTCTTGGAGATCAGAATATTTACAACAATATTTTTAAAATGAGATTGGCTAATGTTTACCCATAGAATTAGATTTAAGGATTTTTTCAGAACAGTAAATCCATTTTACAATGGCTGCATTTCCCAATATATGCTACATAGATTTTTTTTTCGCTTAACAAAGGTGATACTTAAAATCAAGAACATTCTTTCCTTTCTTCCTTCCATCTTCCATCCAAATTGATATCTGGCATGTCAGTTGTATGCTTTAGAAGACTGTTTTCTAATATTATTCAAAATCATCTCCTGTGAAGGTTCTCCTTTTGAAGTTCAACCATCATATATTCCAATGTGTTCTTATACAAAGGGACTTGTGGTTTTTCTGTCAAGGCAGAGAAGTGAAGAGTTCTGGAACTCAGACATGGCCAACAGTAATATTTGAATACATTAGGGCACACAAGAACTAAATAGTCAATTTCATTGCTTTTGCCCAGAGCCTTATTTCTCATTTGGAAAGAAAATATCTTACTTGGATGGAAAATATCTTGAAAAGAAAAATATCTCACCTGAAAAGAAAATATCTTACTTGGAAAGAAAATACATTAATTGTTGTCAAATAACTATCCTAGTCTAACAGGGCACTGGGGTACATCTGTCATTTTAGGAAGAGAGGCTGAATGATGAATATCATGGAGGAGCCATTTAGGGAGCCACTTATTTGAAAGGTGGCCAGGCTTGACCTATATAGGCCCAGAGCCTATGTTGGTCAGGCAGTCTGGTCATGGGAACCACAGGGAGAGGACTATCTAGCGGCAGGGCTCCTGTTATGATATCTGAGCTGCGGCAAGCAGCATGGAGCCCAGGAACAAGCCAGACCTGGAAACAGGAGTGGGTGAGCCCATAGCCTGGAGAGGGGAGGCAGAGAATGGAGGGCCAGGGTGTGGAAGGCTGTGCTAGCGAGTAGAGCAGCACCTGAAAGGGGCAAAGCAGGCACTAGAACAGATAAGTCTGGGGACAGAGGCAATGGCCTGAGGGAGTTGGGGGAAGCAATGCCTGATGACTACGGAAGTGAGTGAAGGGGAGGTATGAAGGTCCCAGCTGGTCCAATGAGGCAGAGAGAAGGGCCAGAAGAATAGAGGGGCTGGGGGCCAGACAGAGAGAGTTTGAGACCATTGAGGGGCAAAGTGCAGGACCAGAGCAGGCCTTGGAAGAGAAAGGCCTGAGACCCACAGAGAGATAGACAGTGCTTGAGCCCAGGACAAACTAGGTATTTGGGAGAAGGTCGAGTTCCTGGGGGACCAAGAAGATCCAGTGCTCAGGGGTAGGAACTAGGCTGCTTCAAGGGAAGCTCCTCTTCCTGGGGCCTTTCAGAAAGCAGAGAGTTGTATTAGCAGATCACATGACAGACATGGGGATGGGTATTAGGGAGAATGGAGACCACAGATAGGGTGGCCACCCTCATATCTAATTGGAAGGACAGTCCTGAAATGTTCCCAATCCCAGGCTAAATGACTTGAATACAACATTAATCCTGGATTCCCTCAATATAGTTCAAATTTACCACTTAGCAACTGTCACTATAGAAACTACAGTGCAGTGCAAAACCCTGCCCCTATTGCATCATCACAAAGCTTACACAGCCACAAAATGATTGACACATGGTCTAGCCAATTGAAAACAGTTTATCATCCCAGTATCATGAAACGCTGTGTGAAAACTGATCTGCTTTGGCAATGCAAACTTTTGGAATCTGTCAGATCCAACAGGAAGTGCACATTTAAATTGAAATGAACACTGACGGTTTTATTTTTTAGTTTTTACATTTGCTGTAAAAAACCAAACAAATTGTACCTGTTACTGCGAAAAGCATGGACTTTTGAAAAGCAATCTGTTGGACTGAAGTCCAGTGAAGAACAAGATACATTAGCAAGTTGATATTTACTTTTTAATCATCACACTTAAATATAAAATATAAAGTTTGTACATATACAATATGCCCCCCTATTTTTTTTAAATATATATGTCCCACTTTTGCATTTTGAAAAGGTGGTCACCTTACCCACAAAACTGACCCTTAAGGCAATTACCATCGGTACCTGTCATCATGAAAGCAAGATCAGGGTTGGGGTTCTGGGGCAGCCTCCCTTAAGAAACAGCTTTCCTTCAGAAATTAATAACTTCAAGCCATGATGGGTGAATAAAAGGGAGATCGCCCCAAAGGGAGGCAGGCTGGCAAGGGCTAAGCTGCCACCATGGGGCATCACAACCATCCCTGTAATAGGCACTTGCTATTTACACCTAGATTATAGTTTCTAGTTTTGGAAAATCTTCAGGGAACATTTTGGATAAGCATCTTAGAAAGATAGAAAAATAATTCATTCTCTGCCCCTTTTCCAGAATCTACATTCATTGGCCTCTTTTTACATTGTTTTTTGGATATTATGGCTCTTCTCATGGCTGTGTTAGCTGGTGGTACTCTGTGCATTTGCAGCAGACTTTCACAATGGGTATTTTTTATAGGGGGAACAAAGAATATTTAGATGGCTATCACATCCATTATCTTAAGCTAATCTTCTCCGTTAGATCTTCCAACAAAGATGATTATTTATGGTCACTTTTATCCCTCTCTAGCCCAATTTTCCACTATGTGGAAGGCTACAGAATCTACCAAAATTCCTCCTAGCACTTTCTGTTACTTTGTGGCCCCTCTGCAATACATGCAATGTGGCCACTGAGGCATATTATATATTATGTAATGATTTGCATAAAGTAACATACATTATATGCAACCATGTTGTATAGTATAGATTGACACAAATACATTATTTTGTAATTATATAATGCCTATGTAATGAAAAAAAATTGAGAGTAAGATACTTTCTCTTTACATTGATTAGTAAAGTACCAAGCATCTTTTCCATCTACATTTGTTAACTATAACAGACTATGTGCTAGAAATTTGTTTTTGCCAAAAAGGAACTTCCTAGACATGACTCAGTGATCAATGTATTATGTGGCATACTTTATTTTACCATAGTTTTTTTTTTCTTTTTTAAGAAAAAAGGGCAAATTCTAGGATGCATTTTATTTAAACACACTTTTTAATTTTTATACATGTATATATTTATGTATTTATTTATTTAAATACATGTTGAGATGCATGTTTATACACACAAGTCATCTTTCTATGACAAACAGAACCAAGGAGGTGATACTTCCCCTCTGTTGGTCACTGGTCAGGCTGCAGTTGGAATACTGTGTCGTTTTGGGCATCGCACTTCACGAGGGATGTGGATAACATAGAGAGGATCCAGAGAAGGGCCACTCATATGGTTAAAGGCTTGCAGGCCAAGCCCTACGAGAAAAGACTAGACCTCTTCAGCTTTCACAAAAGAAGGTTAAGAGGCAACCTTATGACTGCCTATAAATTCATCATGGGGGCACAGAAAGGAATTGGTGAGGCTGTAGTCACTAAGGCACCCCTGGGAGTTACAAGCAATAATGGCCATAAGCTAGCAGAGAACAGATTTAGACTGGACATTAGGAAGAACTTCTTCACAGAGTGGCCAAAATCTAGAATGGGCTCCCAAGGGAGGTGGTGCTCTCCCCTACCCTGGGGGTCTTCAAGAGGAGGTTGGATAGGCATCTGGCTGGGGTAGTCTGAACCCAGCACTCTTTCCTGCCTATGCAGGGGTCGGACTCAATGATCTATTGAGGTCCCTTCTGACCCTAACATCTATGAATCTATGCCTAAATGCTATTCACTATACATCAGCTCAGCCCAGACATGATTTTATACCCTCAGTTTTCAATGTCTTTAATCAAGAAAAACCTGGGTGGAATTTAGGCTGATGTATCCGCAGAATACCTTAGCTTTGACTATCAGAAGTCTCCTTTTTTTTGCTTGAAATATGACCTTGCAAAGAGTTTAGCTTCTTCCATAGCAAGTCTTTGAAGTTTCATTGTAGTTTGCCAAATACAAGCCCTTCATCTAAAACATTAAAATTCAGCAATTGTTATACTAAAACTTTCTCTGATTTGGGATTTTTTTCTCTGCTTCCTTTATTGAACCTGAAATATTTCTCTCTCTCTCTGGGCTAATTTTATTCATATTTATTACATATCTTTTTCATTTTCATTAAAAGAAGGCAGATGAGATATTCACAAACAGAGATTAGTGAAAATTCCTTTAAAATTCCTTCTTGAAAATTGCTTTAAAAATAAGATAATAAGCCTTATGTAAAACAATATTGAGGGAGAGAATTTTGAATCTCATTGAACTCTGCAGGTTAGAAGTGTTCTAGTGGGAATGAACCTCTTGATGTTCACGGTATTGGCAGGAAAAGAATATGACAAGAGTGGCTAAATGGTGAGAAACAACAGTATTATGATTTACAAGGATAAAGTTTTAAAAAAGAAAAAAGGAGAATAACTCATGCACAACACACATACAAATAAAGATGAAAAAAACAGGTTTTATGCTCAATAGGCAGGTCTACAGGAGATGCTAAATGCACAGTAGACTAAATCTATTGCACATTACTGCATGTTGGCCAAAGCACTGATAATGCATCTAGTAGAATTATTTGGCTGCGCATTAGAGTGACCTAAAAGATGTGTGCTGGCACTACTGCAATTACAGCACACTGAGTTAGTACCTGTTATTACATATATAATTATGGTGCATTAATGCATGTGTAGACATACCTAGTATGATTTTAGTGTGGATATGAGCAAGACAGTATTGATATAAATTGCTGCTTTAGCTGGATTGGATACTGCTGTCCTATATAAAGGCACTTCATTTAGTTTAGTTATATGTATATAAATACCCATATGCATAATCTTCATTTTAACTTTAGTCGCATCTAAATTATGATTAACAGGGATAAACCCGTGTTTCTCCCTGTGTTTCTTCCATGGATGCAACATCATAGGTACAACACAGAAATTACATCTGAAGAGAAGTGAAGGCTGAGAGAAGCTTAAAACCACCTTTGTGCCCATCTGGTCCTGGGATACTCTGAAGGCTGGAGCTGTCTAAATTATAATGATCTACTTTGGTTGTTCTATATGTAGCAGCACAGCTGAGAATCTTTTCAAGGCTGTGGCCCTGCCCTGATGCTCCCTTCCTGCTCTCCCAACTCCCAACATTGTGCTCCTACTGCTATTGTGTGAACTAGTTCTCAGCAGGCAGCCGTATATTTTTGTATACTTTTACAGCAAGCATGTCTACACAAGATAACAGCACAGGAACCTAATAATACTGCACAGTAGCATGTTACAGTACAAATAGTGCTAATATGCTACTGTGCAGTATTACGTACTGCACAGTAGTGTCACTTCAAAGGCATTCACCAGCACTGTTGCTCAGTAGCACGAGTTACTTTGCATTTATTTATTTGATTATATGAGTACTAAATTAAATGTGCAGTAGCCACTGTGCATTAATGAATGTGTAGATGCACCCAATGTCTGTGAAATCTCAACCAGACTGTTGACAGTCAGAATGCTTTGAACTCAGCATAGAGAGGTTGGAGCAAAGGTGGGAATTTTGTCCACAGGATCTATGGAGTAGAATACCTGGGAGTAGGGGAAGGAATTCTAGTCTATGGAAAACAATTCCCTCACTATCTTACATGGAGGATAGTCAGCTTTTGGAAGAGCCAATGTCACGGCACAATTCCTTGTTTCTATCCTTCCCTCCTTCCTATTCAGCTACCATTTTCTTCTGGATTCCTAAGAAACGGTCTGAATTTGGTCCTTGGGACCTAGAACAGAAAAAGTGTGTGTCTGTGGGGTGGGGACAGGGAGGAAGAAAAGGTAACCAACGTTTTTATTTAAGGGAAACAAAAGCATAAAGAACAGGTGACATACAGGGGGCACTGTCAGAGCTGGTTTGGGGAGAGCCTACAAGCAGTGAGAGATAATGAGAGAAATGCATTGAAAGAGAATAGCAGTTTATGAGTCAAATTCAGAAATGACCTAATTGATGGTGGTGATAGTAACACATTATCCCTTCTTGCTTATCACTTCTCTAAACTAAACAATACTAATCTCTGCAGTCTCTCTTCCTCCATGTTTGTAATGATTTTTATCAGCCATCCTTTTCAGTTGTGCTACATTTTTCTCATAATTAAAAATAAGTTCATTGTCACAGACATCAAATATTCTAAAGTATTTTCTTATTTAGGTATAAGGAAAATCTCTTCTACTACTGCAACCTTTCAAAACATTTCTTTTAAACTTATTTAATGCAAACACAGATTTGTTCAGATAATGATAATAGCACTCCAGGTGAGTGCTTACTATAAATGTATGTCAAGAAATGACTGTATTTATAGTATCACTTTTAAATTGTTATAAATCTTAATTCATTTCTACTCCTGATTCATATTGAAGAGTTAATTTTACTCAGACATCTAGAATCAGGCACTTCACTTCATTATTTATTGATATATTTGGCTGCATTATCCACTCACTCCCATTAGAAGTTATACCAGCAAACTCAAAGGAGTTGCACTAATAGAAGTGAAAGAAGCTTCAGACCTACTGTCCCTAGTTTGCAAATGATCATATTGGCTCTCGAAGGGCAGTTAATGATAGAAAATGGGGTACTCATGGTCCTCTCACTGCCGTTCAGGTTTAATATATGTGGATCACTTAATAATAAGCCCTAATAAATCTGTATTTTGAAGAATAAAGAAAACCTCTTTGAAGAGAAGGAGGATAAAATTAATTTGTCTTATGATATTGGCTATTCCTAGTTTGAACATATTAAAAGGATTAATGTGGAACAGAATAATTTTCAGAAACTCCCTGTGGGTCTCTGTTTGTTGTTTTGAAACACTTTAATAGTAAACTTGCATTATTTATGTTGATTAATATTTAGGCTGCACTCTTCAGAGATGATTTTCAGCTGAGCTATAATTACTCTCAGCTGAGGAATGTAATAAAATGATTATAACTTGGTTCTGATTATTATTGGTCCCATTTTGTATGAGATGTTAAAAACCTGGGCAAGTAAATGCTGACTTGAAAACAATCTCCAGTTGTTTGATATTTCTAATAAAAATATAGATCGAGATTCCTTTTTCTTTACTGTGCTGAGTCACATTTGATTCACGGGAATTAAATTAAAAAAAAAATATTCTAAATGTTCAATACTGCGTAAATGCACTAGTGGTATGACTTGCACATATTTTACTATGTCATGTGGCTTCCAAATTGGTGATGAGTGAAATACAGAAAAAGACCAGTTTAGATAAGCATCCAGAGAAGTTTGGATGTTTAGGTAAGTCTCTTGCTTTTAACTGTATAGGAAATCTTGAAAGAATCATTGCTATATTGCTGTCCTTCCATTATTTTATGTTGGGTAGCAAGTTTTGCAACATTTTCTTCCACTACAGCATTTAAATGTTTCTGTTTTCTTTATTATCCAAAATTATATTTCATTCTAGTCTATAAAGATTCTTATATTTCTCTCCACAAAATAGTCATACTGTCAGCAGTGCATAACTGATATGAGTTATGACTTTCATACATGAAATGCATAAAATCATTTATAATATAATGTAACTTATACTACAAAGAGTATTATCCCCATAGTTATGGATGCATTTGTTTGCATTCTAGCATTTTGTTTTCAGTCTCTTTCAACTTTCCGAAACATCTACCTTATGTGGGCTTGTTGTAGATTTGTTCTCTGTTTCAAGATGATTATTTTACATCCATATTTGAGGGGGAGGGATGAGAGACTTGATATAAGCTTGATTAGCTAGGTATACAGCATTGTCCATGTAAAGAGTTCAACATTTGAGAATTAGTCCCACAACATTATGAAATGAGCTTGAATTAATGAGACATATATTTCTCATAAACCAGAAGGTCTTGGAACTGTGTTACCAGAGATGTACCAACTAGAGACTGTGCCATGGACAATAATGGTGGCAGTGGCAGGGACTACTGGTTTTATGTTTAAAATGTGCGTGCATATGTATATAACATCCACATACACTTGGGTTGTGTATGGCAAAGTGTGTGCTTTTGGTTGTTGTGTATTGTGTGTGTGTGTTATGTGAGCAGGTTGATCCCTGTTGTTCTGGCCATGTGCTTTGCAAATGGAAAGCTGGGGCTGTATCTAAGTAATATATATGAAATCCTCTGACCTCCTTGTTCAGAGGAAGCAGAAGTTTCTCCAGGAAGATTGAGTAAGAGAGAGGCTGGAGCGTGGCACTCCCTAATTGGACAAGGCTTGGCCCATGTCACACCATTAAGAACAGCGCAACTAAGTTTTCTCTCTCTTTCTCCCGGGGCTGCTGAAATCATAGGCAACTGGTGCCTCCTGACTCTGGGGTGGCACCAGCAGCCGACTGCAAACTCCAGAAGCAACAGTGGAAAAAACAGAAGTGGCACCAACGCCTCTCAGGGGGAACACCAGCTCGCACTCCCTACTTCCCAGTTAGTGAGGCCCAGTTTCCCCCATGCCCTGCATATGCATTGCCTGTGGCTGAGAACTGCACAGCTAAATTGGGAGCCAGAAAACCTGCTCCCTATGAGGGGTGGTCTCCCCCCATCTTCATTGCAGAGGCAAGCAAAAGCTATGTGAAGGGAAAGCCTCAGGTACAAGGAGAGAAAGTCTGTCTTGGAATTTGAGACCCCTATTTCTTCCCTTTCCCCCCACCTTTTTAGAGTGAGATAATACCATATGGGTAACACTCCCTGAAGCAGACTGATCAGGAATGGGTCCTGGCAATTACTGGCCACATGGGCCTAGCCTGCCCTTCCCCCCGCCCTGCAGTTTTATAACTGTAGTGTCTCAGCATAATGGTGTAACTGAGACTGGATGTCCAGGCTGAAGCCATAGGCTTGGGATATTTTAGTTGTTTCACAGCTCTTGCATTTCAGCCTAGCTGTGGTGCTGAACTCCAGCCAAATTTTTGGGCAGATTTGGGCCAGGGTGAGACATGATACCACTTGGTGTCTATCCAGGCCACAGAACAGTATAGGCATGACCAGCTTTTGCTGTCCACTTCAGGCCCAGTGAGATAGGCCTGGGCCTCTTTTTGTCCCTTTCATAGTTTATGTCCCAACCAAGAGGTGTGATTGGGCTCTAGTTGTAGTATAGACCCAAGCCAAGATAGACCTGACCTTTCCTTCAAGTTCTTTTGCAGTTTTCTACACAGCAGAGCTGGGACTTGGACGGGGCATTTTGGGTACAGTACACTGATGAAAGCCTCAGTTCACCTCCTCCCCCACTGTGCAGAAGTAGAGATCTGTGCTTTACCAATTCTCTAGGTGCAATGAAGCCACTTGCAATTCAGAAGGACCTATGTTGTTGAGTAGCTCCCTTTCGTGCACCAAACCCAAGGAGCAGCTCATAAGATTCTCTGCTGTGCCCACCCTCTCCCCTCTCCAGCCCACTGTTGAAGGGCAGGTCTAGGGGTGAAGGCCCACAGAACTACCCTTTGGGGAGTGTGACAGCCAGAACCAGAGGGATTAATAAGCAATGATGTGTACTTCTTGGAGGCATTTGGTATTCTGCCTAAATAGATAATATTAGTTAATATAAGCTTGTAAGTTTGCAAATGACTTGTCTGTCATAAGTTTA
>JAGPOW010003395.1:8944310-8986642 GCA_030014935.1 Caiman crocodilus | reverse complement strand
AGTCTGGGTAGTAACCTTTTATGATGATTTTGACACCTTTCAATCCCATAGGATAATAGCTATAGGGCAAGATTGTGAGTGGCCCTGAGCCAACAGATTGGCATAAGACTAGGTATAAAAAACACATGCATCAGGTGGCCAGCAGGAAGGAGGGAACAGAACGGTCATTTCTGTCCCACACCCGGGCCCCGGACTCCTGGTGTGAGTGAGGATCGGATCCTGAGTGAAGGCCCTTCCCCCAGTAAGCCCTCCGACAGCGTCGATCTTCAGGGATGCCTGACTTCACTGGAACCACTTGGCGCACACCTGGCATTGAGGGGCTATCAATAAGTTGCCAATCTATGTCTGTCTATTTGTTGTTTTGAACACCCCACTGTGGCTAATACCCTCACAGTGCCCAGCTGGCCTGTGACGGATTGATCTATCTGTCTATCTGTCTATCTGTTATTATTATCTGTTGTTATTATTTTACTACTAGCTCTTTTATATTGCCTTATCTGCTTATCGCATTTATCTTTCTGTTAAATGTGTGTGTGTAAGCTATAGTAAATTTGCCTTTATTCCACTCCCTACTTGCCTCCTTGATCCAACTGAATACACTCACAGTGCCCAGCTGGCCTGTGACAGGAGAGCCCCAAGTCCCAGACTGTCTGGGCATAGGTAAAGTCTCTTCAACAGGATGCCACCTATAGACTTTGTTTTGTAGTTAAGTGCCTTAAAATTATATCTAGTGTTTTCTTTTCTTTTCTTTTTTTAATTCTCTGTAATAAATTTAGGTTTTTGTGTTTACATGATTTGTGCGGAAGGGTTTTGTTCATACAGGACACTCCAGCAAGTGTAGTGTTCCTAGATTTCTGTGTGAGGGCTTGAGCCACTGGTATAATGTATGGGGTACCCTGAAATGTAAAGCCAGCCCTTTTTGCTGCCAACTGGTTACCAGCAAAAGGCCCAGGGCACAGCCTCTAGTTGTTACGCCTCTAGTAACATAATTCAACAATTTCTGTCTTATGAAAAATATTAAATATTTATAGTACAGTGATAAAAAAAACCACCATACCAGTCTAGGTCGATACTCAAATAATAAATATCCTTTACAGAGGATTGCCTCTAAATCATCTGGCGAAGCTGATTTTAATCTGACTACATTGTATATGTCTGTTATGCTCTAGCTATGCATCATATTTTCTTCGTGTTTTCTTGCTAAACTTGAAAAAGGTGCTGTTAAGAAAAGCCATATTGTAAATACTAACATGACTATTTTAGAACTGCAAAAAAGTTGGGAAATGTGTAAAGGGACTGAGACAATAATGTTGCAGGAAGTATGATGGGCTATGGGTTTTATCATAATATTTCTGTCAGCTGTTATAATATTATATATTATAATATTGTGTGACCCAGTTGACCTCACTAACCTGTTCAAAGGGAGTAAAGGGTTGAAAGCTGACTATGTACAAGAGGAGATGAGATAAACCTCTAGCACCTACAGTCTTGAATATCTTTGTCAACATATAAAGAAGATACCTAACACCCAGGAGGTTGGATGGAAGCTGCGAATGAGAGGAGCATAACAATGCTGAAGTATAAACAAAACCTTGTCAGCTCCTGTTCAAGGAAATCTGGAGTCAGAGATCAGGAGGGGAGCTTCTGTGGCTTAGGGCCTGAAGAGATTAGAAAAAGAACAACAGAGCAAACACTGGGGGTGCTCTGGACATTGTAAGATGGATGGGGGACAAACTGCTTAATACTTTGGAGACAGTCAACAAACCTCTGCCTGGGTGGCTTTTGCCCAAGTCAGTGTCTTTATTGATGAAGAGGTATCAGTTGCTTAAAACTTTGAATTGTACTGGGTGTGTCGGGGGGCAATTATTTTGGGCAGAGAGTCGCTTACCAAGGTTTGGCAAATGATCGAGGCCTGCATGGGTAGCCCCGCCCCTTGAGAGGTACCCCACCCCCAGTCACCATCTTGGAACTAGAAGCCCCATCCCCTAGCCCCTGACCTTTGCCACCAGTAGTCCTTTCCCTTAACCCCTGGAAATATTCCTTTCAGCAAGGGGTTTTGCCATCTATGAACTAGAAAAATATGAAATTATATTGTAAAAATCAAACATGTACTACAACATACATTAATTTCATTTCAAATGATATTTTTGCCTTGAGTCACATGTGTTTGTATAGTGTACTTAGAGGTGATAGTATAATAGCTTGAAATGAAGATTTACTCTTGAATGGGGAGGGTGGATATAGGTTTGTGGATATGTGGGATGTGAGATAGGGTGTGTGTGTATGTGTGAGATTTGTGGGGGTGGATAGGTGTAGCGTGTGGGTGGTGTGGGTTTTGTGGGGGGGCTGTGAGTGTGTGGGGGGAGGGTGGCTGGGGAGGGTTGTGTCTAGTTGAGGGGGAGGGTTTGCCCATAGTCTGCCCCCCTCATGGCAGGCAGAGATCCCACAACACTCCTTCAAGCCCAAGTCCTGCACTCCTGCCACTCCTGGCCCTGGGGCACCAATGCCAGCCCCATACCACCGCTCGTTGCCACTTACCCCCATCTCCCACTGCCACTCCTGCAGTGGAAGACCACATGGGAGACTGCAGCTGGGAACCATATGGTGTTGAGTGGCTGGCAGGAGAGAGGGGAAAGTGGTGAAATGGCTGTGGCAGGTGTGGGGAAGGGGCAGTGAGCCAGTGCATGGACCACAGCAACATCCAGGATGGCCTGCGGGACCCATGCCAGTGCACCAGGGCAAGTGCTGGCAAGGCCCAGAGCGTGGTGGCAGCAGTACAGAGCCAAGCTGCCAGGGGCTCTGTGGAGCTGAGCTAGCTTCCTCCTCTCCCTGCTTCAACACTGCACCCTGGCTCCATAAAGCTCGTGGTAGCATGGTCCCAAGCTTCTGCTGCCCTGCTCTGGGCCCTGCCGGTGCTGGCCCCGGTGCACTGGCACAGGTCCCATGCTCCTGCATGGTTGTCTCTGCACTTGACATGCCCACTTGCCCCTTCCGCCTGCCTGCTGCAGCCATTCCCTGCTCCCTCCCCCAGTCCCAGGCCAAAAGCCTCCAGAAGCCCCTGCTAAACAGAGGCTTCTGGCTGGGGATTGGGATGGAGGGTCTTGTGGGGTGGGGCCAGACTTGCTGCTGCAGCCACTTGATGCTGCTGGCAGCTCCCTCTGTGTCCTACTGCCCCTGGCTCCTGTCATCTTTAACAGGCAGCCAGGGGCAGAAACATTTTCTAAAATTTTTGGCGGATCTAGGAGCCTGATGAAATGGCCTAGTGGGCCAGATCTGGCCCATGGGATGTATCTTGCCTACTGCTGGCCCAAGTCCCTCTCCCAGGAGCAGGACTTGATGCTTGCTCCTTGAGTCAGGGGCACAGAGAACCAAGGAAGGTAACATCCTGGATGTTGCCAGGGCCATAGCGTGGGCAGGAGCCTGAGTTCCCGGTCTTCTCTGGAAGTCATGCCTAAGAGGACACTCTCAGACACCAGACAATACTACAGTGGTCCCAAGAAAGCATGTCCCCTGTGGGGCATGCACAAAAGAGAGAAGGATCCAGTAAGATAGTTCTATAAGTTATTCAAGGAAGAATGTTCATGTTGTAAGGTACACAAGAATTCTTTCATGCATATTAAATATTCTTCACATCTGATAAGGTACACAGAAAAAGAGTTCTTTCTCTGGGGTAATTCCTAAGGTACATGGGACAGAGCACTCCGATTAGGACTACCTTTAAATAATATAGCATTTTGACATTTTCTATGAAAGGGACAGTTTTTGGAGAGCAGCAGAGTTTCTGAATCTTCAAAAGCAAATCTCATTATTGTTTAAGAAAAGATCTGATATCTTATTAAAGATTAATGTAAGAAAAATGAACATAGCATAAACCAAAAGCAAAACCATAGCCAAAACCAGGGAAAAGGAACAGGTGATGGTATTTATTATTCAAGAATGTTCAGATTCATGAAACACATTGTTTTTTTAAATTGTATAGTCTCATGGCATCCCTCATTTGACTAAGGGCACCCCTTGGAAAATGTCAGCTCTTAGTTTTCACTCATTTATTTGACTATGGAAAAAATAATGGAGCCTTTTTCTCTGGTCACAAAGAACTCAGAAAGACCACAACAGGTCAGAATGCTTTAGTTACCATACTATTAGAAACCTCTGGGCTTATCTTGTGAATCATGTGTAAATATATGCATATGTAATAGTGCTAATATTTCTATGGTACCTTGGCTGAGAATCTCTTTTTACATTTAACTTATAGAAGTCCCATTGACTTCAATCAGAGCAGAGTTAAGCCAATACAGATCCCACCTGACAATACTATTTAAAAGTTGTGTAAGCAGCCTAATTTATCCCTTCTTGTATAGAAATGATGAGACATAATACCTTTTTCCTAGCCCATGTAATATACCATGCAATTATTTTTGCAACATATACAATATATGCTAAAGTACAACCAGGATTGATGAAATTCTTCTACTTGAAAAGGATCTAATAAACAGTAATCACACAACATGCTACAGATATGGTTCAATAATGCAGAATTACAAGGAAATTCTGTTGTGTTATATAGGTCATTTAGTTCTAAAGGCTTGTGGCTGGTTGTTACAGAAATGCATAAACCATAGTAAAGTCAAAGGCACGGCATACAGTGTAGGGCTATTTATTTAAGCTACTTCATTTCATCTATACACTGGAACAGAATGAAGGTTGTAACTTAGCCCAGTCTTAACTTCCATTTTTCCTTAATTTATAGTGCTTAACATTACAACAGTGATGTTTCCTTAACACAGTTCTTTACATACTTCTATGTCTTTAGGTATATATAATAAAATGCAAGCAGTAGAGTGAATAGACACATACAATGAATGGACACAGATAATATATGTGTTTCCACTCAGCTAGAATCCTGAAATTTGGCATGGTTGTTAATTGCAGGCCAGTGAATACATTTTGAAAATGCCCACATGTGAACTTTGATTTTGACTACCATGCTAGAGGTGAACAAAAGGTCATCAGTCTTTTTCACGGGATTTCAACCAGTCCAATGCCCTTTTGTTTTGTTGAAACTTGAAACAATTGCTCTTTTGTAGAAGCACCTTAACATTTGTTATGCTCATTCATTATGGATTGTTGATTATAAAGAGGGGTAAAAAAACAAATCTGACATTTCTATCATAGGTCAAGGTGGTTAATCAGTCTAGCAGTTTATAAAGCCTATATTGATTTCTATCACATTTCTTTAGCATGAAGCTTCCAGATTGTAAAAATTAAGGCACTCTGAAAACACAGATATTATAGATGAGATTTTAAATACAGAAAGCACTGATGAAGAGCAAGTCCATCCTAAGCACAAGTACTGATGCCCACATGAACTTGGGTATGCTTAGACATACAAAATGTATAAAAAGGTATTTAAAACAACTTTTAGGGCAAATGATTTGTTTGGTTTACATTTACTTAAAACATTGCTAAGTATCTATATATGGTACTGAGTATTTTAGAAATATTGTTTTATTATTAAATGCATTGTCTCTATTAATGTCTGATTTTTTAATTGGAAATAAGACTATTCAATTTTAAATTTAATTTTTAAATATTAACTTATTTTCACCCCATTGTATCATTGTAATGACATATATATCATATGTATGCTCTTTTGGATGTTCAAATGGCCTTACCTGAATATGGCCTGGCATATCCATAGTAACTGAGTTAATATTTATCAGTAGGACTGATCCCATGAAGAGAAGAGTAAGGAAGGTATTTTATTAAATCTAAAAAGCTTCTAGTTTCTAAATAGCCATAATTTTACCTTGTGTCTCATAATATGTGCTTTTTTTTTTCCATAATAGGTGTAAAAAGTAGCATCTGCATTAGTCAGCTGTGCATCCTCATGTATCTTACACTCACTAACTTAGAACTTCCCAAGGCAATTACTTGTCTATATGTCACAACTGATACTCCCAAGCAGTTTGACATTTCATCTATTGAAATGACTATACTATGTGTGTCTCTGAGCAAGATAAAAGCCTTTCATCTTACTAATGCAACAGTATCATGTCATTTTGGCAAATCAGATATGTCCCATTGTGAAAAGAGCTAAGTTTTCCACAGCATACCTTATGATTTGGAGAAGGATGCCATGTATAAAGGGATGTGAGTGAATTACAGCAAATGGGGCTGCATAAGCCACATCCATTCCCTTATTTTAGAATCATATACTTAGAAGTTTTCATTTATTATTTCCATATACAAAAACACAGTTTGAGACATAAATAAATGCCATTGTTTGATAATGATTCATGCCTTTCTATTAAATAAATATAATTCTAATTGGTACAAAATTATGGAAAGGGACATTTATTTGAATGACATTGCAGTATTAGAATCTGTCTGATAAAAGCAAGGAAATAGCTAAGATTGCCATTTTCCCGTTATCACCCTGTTGTGCCTCTATTAGTGCTCAGTGTTGTATATGTTATACACTTTGTCACAGACAGAATTTCACCTTAGTAAATCAAGGGGGGCTTGTCCGCAAATTATTCATTACCTTATGCAATGGGGAATACTTGTCACAAAAATAAATATTCCTTACCTATGTGTCCTTTCATGAAAACTCAGAGCCAATTTGCTACTTAAAGCCATAGGCACATTGGAGAGGGAGGCTCGCCAGGAATTCTGAATAACCCAAACTACTGTTCTTTAGAGTAGGAGAAGGATATTTATACTTCACTACATCCTCACCTCAAATCTTGGCTTCACCTCATAGCCATGGTTTCACTCTAGCAGGCAAATACAGCTCGACGGCCCCTCCTCAACCCCATGCAAGAGCCAGCTGCCAAGGCAGCTGACCTGCTAGGCACCTCTGACTCCCCCCTCTCAGGTTTCCCACACAGAAGAGCCAACAGCCCTTCACCTACCCATCCCAAGCTCTTTTCTCCCCCTGCCCCTTTTGCAACCCGTCCCCCCCATCCCCTGGGCTGCTAGGCTTCTGCTGCTGCCTGAGGAATGCTTTCTCCAGCCTGGAGCAGCCACCTTGTTGCAACAGAATACCATTATATGGCTACCATAATATAAGCCATCACTGGAGGGTGAAGTGGGGGTATTGGAGCCTCCCTCACCTCAGAGGGCACCAGTATTCCCACCCCACCATCCAGCAGGGGCTGAAATAAGTCCAGACCAAACTCCCTCCACTCCCTTTCCTTACTCCCATGCTGAAAACTGACAGGCTGGGAGGCAGTACGGACAGAAGTTACAGAAGACGCTAGATTTTGAAACCTCTGCATCTGACCCCTCATGCAATGAGGGTTCAGAGTTTTACCTGATCCGCCATTTTTTAAGTGGTCTGCATCAGTGCACTTGTGTTTGGTCACAGCTATATACTGCTTTCTGTGGCCAGATCAAGCACAAATTCTCACTTCTGCCTGTTCTTAAAGCAGTTCCAAGATTCTGCTCTAAGAAAAATAAGGAATTGGGACTCTTCAAAGGTATCACCTTCTCATGTCTTCTCATGTCTATCAGATCTTCTCATGTCTATCAGAGAATCCAGTATTGTTGTATATTTTCTGTTCTGTCAAGAATTCCATGTACAGCGAAGAAAGTGTTATTACGTACTATAGAATAGAGTAGACTATTTCCTGGGAACTTAGATTTGTATTTCCTTTTTCCTCTGCCTCTTGATCTACCACAAGCCTTTCAGAGAGCTGCTTTGATGAACAAGAAGCTTCTGATTTCAACATTCTTCCATTTGTCGGTTAATATTGGAGCATCTCATCTGAAACAACTTGGCAATGATTTAGTATTTTTTTCAATGATTTTTAGTTGCAAAAATGTCCCACTTAGGCTTCAGTGGTGCTAAGAATCACGTGGGGAAATAATGCTTTTTTGGAAGTTTGAAATGGGCCACTGAAAGAATGAGGTGCAGTACACAGACCCCAGGAAAAAATCTATTCAGGTTTCAAATTGTTCAGTTCTAGGCGTCACAATGGGGCTCAGGATTGTTGTTATTTTGTACATAGGACCTTATCTGTATGTGGCAATTCATAATAAAATGCAACAAAAGATGTCTGTTAGCTATAATGCATAGTTAAACTATCTAGTTCTGCTTGTTGTCATCACTAATAGGTTTTATAAAGCAAGCACGTTTTCAGAAGGGAAAGAAAAGAAGGTCAGTTGGTGCAGTTCAATTGGTAGGTTATTCACTATGTCAAGGTTTATATGAAAGAAAGCATGCAGTTAGGAATGGAAAGATAGAATCCTAAAGTGTGAGAAACATGGAAACCAGTATTGGAATAAGGCAAGACTATTTCTTTTAAAGTAAGAAGAAACTTAATTTGTAACTCTGCAGAAGAGAAGGCAGTACAAAAAGTACTAGTTGATAGAAAAAAAGGTAATCTAGGCAGAATATTTTGATAGGCAAGGCTATGGAGAAATGATAGAGAAAAAGGAGCCAAAATGAGAAAGTACCAAATACTGGAATGGAGTGCTGGTGATAGAAAGAAAGGATGAAATAGTAAGAAGGAGCGAGGATATCTGTGTGTTTATTTAGATTTAAATGCTATCTAAAGAGAGAGGCATCTGACACTCAAGGAATCCTAACACATTAACAGGTGATCACTAAAATAATCCATTTAAATGGAACCCATCCAGCTAGCCAGCCAACTACCAAAAGGCCTTTTCATTCCTTCACCTTCCAGAATGCATAACAAAAAGGAGCTGTGTCTGGAGATGAGATGATGGAAAAAGCTAGCATTTGTGAAGTTTGAAAGAGAAGAGGGGGAAAGAAGAAGATTTAAGAAAAAAATTCAGTTTCAGTTTGAAACCTGAAAATCAATGCACTTCTCTTGCAGCTGCTGTTAGGTGTACAAAGACAAATATGAGGAAGAGATTTTATAGGAGCAGTCAGCTTCTGGTGTATTATGAAAATTTCTGTCCATGAGATCCTAAATTGAGAACTTTAGAAGCAAAGTCACACCTATTACTTATCCCCTAATTGCTTACTTGACATGCACCTATTAAGCATGTCCCCTCACCTCCTGCTACAACGTACATCTTTGTGGGCACCCTCTACCACATTGCTGCCCCACACACCCCTGTCAGCCTATGACTCGGATTCCATCCCACAACAGGCCAACTGGGGGCAGTCTTTGAATTAAATTTTGAAACAGCCCCATACTCATTTATTAGATTTCATAGACATAAGAGCTGGAATGGACCTCACAAGATCATAAGGTTCAGCCCCCTGCCCAAGTGGATGGATGTCAGCTGGGGTGAGATCATCCAAGCAAGATAAGCATCCAAGCATTTCTTAAAGGTATCCAGAATAGGTGCTTGTACCACTTCTGGGGGGAGTCTGTTCCAGACTCTGGAGACTTGGACAGTAAAGAATTTTTTCTTTATGTCTAGTATAAAATGGTCTTTCAGCAATTTGTGACCATTTGATCTTCTCTTCCCTTGGGGTGCCTAAGTGAACAGATGTTCTCCCAGTTCCTGATGTACATCCCTTATATACTAATCAGATGCCAGCAAGTCCCCCCCTGAGCCTTCGCTTCTCCAGGCTGAAAAGTCCCATGCCTCTCAACCTTTCCTCATAAGACCTGTTTTCTTGACCTCTAATCAAGTGTGTGGCTCTTCTCTGGACTCTCTCAAGCTTCTCCACATCCTTTCTAAAGTGTGGAACCCAGAATTGGATGCCATACTCCAGTTGCAGCCTCACCAAGGCTGAGTAAAGTAGGAAGATGACTTCTTGGGTCTTGCTTGAGATGCTTTGGTACATGCAAGCCAGAGTTTTATTTGTTTTGCTGGCTGCGGCATCACATTGGTGGCTCATGTTCACCTTGTGGTCCATTACGATCCCCAAGTCTCTTTTAGTTGTGGTGCTAGGGAGTGTAGCACTGCCAAGCTATAAGTTTAATGTGAGTTTTTTCTTCTTAAATTGTCAGCCTATCCTCTCGAGTGACCACACTTCTCCATAATTTGGTTTCACCTGCAAACTTAGACAGTCCTCTTCTGACACCCAAATCCTTATAATTTATGAATATATTAAAGAGTGTTGGTCCAAATACTGAGCCCTGGGGAACACCACTTGTCACCATTCACCATGGTGACTCGGTTCAACTATCACTCAATGGGTCCGACTACGGAACCAGTTTCTCAGCCATTGGACTGTAAATTTCCTAATTTTATTATGAGGACTTCATGGGAGACCAAGTCAAAGCCTTTTTTGAAATCAAAATACATGACTTCAACCTCTTCTTTGTTCAGGTGATGCATCACTTGGTCATAGAAGGAAATGAAGTTGGCCAGGCAAGACCTACCCACAATGAAGCTGTCTGTGGCTGTCTCTCAGAATGTTGCCTTCCATTAGCTTCTTGTTGATCGTTTCTTTGATGATTTTTTTCCAAAATCCTTCCAGAGATTGAGGTCAAATTGATTGGCCTGTAGTTCCCTGGATCTTCCTTCTTTCCTTTCTTGAAGATAGATACTGCATCAGCCCTCTTCCAATATTTGGGAACCTCTCCTGAGTGCCATGAGTTCTCAAATATCCTCACTATTAGTTGAGCTATGATGTCAGCAAACTCTTTTAGCACTCTTGGGTACGTTCCATCCAGGCCAGCTGACTTGTCGATGTCCAGCCTCTCAAGCTGTTCCCTCACAAGGTATTCTCCAATTATAGGCATATGATCACCCTTATCCTGGTAGTCCTGCATCCTATCAAGCAGGGTGATCCCCTCTCCAGTCCCCAATTGCGACCATGGAGGTTGGTCTATCCCAGCCAGGGGCAGACCCAACCCCATGACTCAA
Organism: Caiman crocodilus; assembly: GCA_030014935.1. NCBI lineage: Eukaryota > Metazoa > Chordata > Crocodylia > Alligatoridae > Caiman > Caiman crocodilus. Next base: position 8,975,842 of record JAGPOW010003395.1, on the reverse strand, counting down.
TCGGGCAGTTGAGGCATGGGGCTTGGAAAGAGATTCAGGGATGGGGCAGGCCCCAATCTCCTGCACCAATCATCTTCTGGGGCATCTAGTAGTGAGATCCCAACTGGGCAGGAATTCCCTACCTAGCTGTGGGTCACTGTTACCTGCCCCACAGGTAGATCAAGACAGTGGTCTGGTACCTTCCCCTCCCTTTCAGCAATTTTCCAGTCCTCTGCCCTGACTGGGGGGATGAGGCTGGGAGGTCCCTGCTGCCGGGACAAGAGGACATTGTCTCTGCCCTAGCAGCAGTATGCCAGCCATCGCCAGGAGACTGCTGTCTCCTGGCCTGGTCCTCCCTGCCAACTCATGAGTAAACTAGTCCTAGAACTAATGCAGTTGTAGACATACCTCCTGAGTGCATATCAGTAATCAAAGCAGCAGGGAGCACTTGGGGAATATGATTGAAATGACTCTAAATTGCCTGTATTGCCTCATTTTGGGAAGCTGGGACATGAGGAGTGGCAGTGAGTAAGCATACATGTTTCATGGAAATGTTCATGAGTATAGAAAAGAGGTGGTGGAGCCATGCTTCGGATCATTGAACCAGTCAGCATAGCCAGTGAACTGAACTGATTATGTTGGGGGCATGTGCTGTCAATTTCCCTTCTTGGTGTTGTTGCCTTTTAAAAGAGTCTTCTTCAAGGGGCTGGCCTGTATTTTGACATTTACTGTCTTAATCTCTCTTTTCATTCACTTGACCATCATAGGGACTCAGAGCGTGAAATATGAAAATGATTTTTCTGGCACATGACTCTCTAACAGATTTCCTAGACCCTGCTTTTGTCAATGTCACACTGGCCTCTGGTTCTGACAAGTTGGGAAGTTGCTTCTGTCTTATTGCAGGATACTATTTCCTTTGAATCTGCTGAGAATTTCAAGAATTCACATAGGCTTTTTGAAAGGGCTGTGAATCCATAATCAACCTCTTTATGGTGTGAGAAATAGTCCTCCCTTGATCATACATACGTTCCATACCATACCACCCACATTACCTTTTACATTCACATTCAAATAGTTCTTGTGCCTGGAAGAAATGTTGCAGAATTTAGTTCTTATCCTACATAATTTTAATATTTAGAAGCAGGATTTTTTTTTAAATAGCAATGGAGACTGGGTAAACTCACAAAATTTGGAGTCATGTTTTAATTGCAAACTACATACCCTGAAATGATATTACAGATATTTGGATTCTATGCTTTTGTTTGAAATCATCTCTAAGGAATATTAATGAACTTTTTAATGTAAATTCTTCACATTTCTTAGATTGAATCCATTGATTTCCATTTCTTTTTCTTAACTGTAGTTGGATATCACAAAGTTTTCATTTTTAAACATATCCCAGTATCTTTCAAGGCTGAATCTGAAATAGGGGGCCTGTTAGGAAACTAATACCCACTGATTCTTCTCATATAATGTACCTCTGCTTTTTTATATTTTGAAGGCTTTCATCAGCTGCCTCTTAGACTTCTATTAAAGAAATAATGTTTCCAGGATACATACACATACCTAAAGATCATTTCTCACAGTACACTCAATAACCCATCATTGCCAGTCACACACAGGTAATAAAAGCAGAATAAACACTTTAAAGTAAGGAGACAGAGTGCATTGCAGACAGAGTGCACAAGTCATTGTAGTCTTCATTGTCTGGCTTCAGTTACATCAATAATGAAATACTTCATTTAAATGAACTGTGTATGTGCGTCAGTAATCATTCTGTTCTTTTGCTTATTGTTTTGAGCCTTACACTTTCTTTCCCAGTTGTTTTAATTGCTCATAAAACCTCTGTCAATTAATCCCAATGAATTTTTGTATCAGGATGTTCAAAATAACATAATTTTGATTCTAATTTGATGCACTGATACTTTAAAATTAGCAACAGTAATTCACATGACATTACAATTAATATCTATTAGTTTAGATAATTTATCAAGATTTCACATTAGCTCATAATGACTATTTTATTTAGAAATTAGTAATTCATGCATAATAAATGAACAGTGATTCCTTCTCTAACTGCAGTTTCTCTACCATTTATTTTGTAATAAGGTAATTAGTTGATATAATTAATGAAAAAATATATATATATATTGTATATTTATTAGCTTATTCCATGAGATGTGAAAAAAAAGCTTTGCTTTGGGATTTTACAAAGCACTTATATAATTTAAATACACATGTATTGGTACCCAAAAGTGCAATCATAGTATTTAAAAAATAAAACATGATGAACTATCTGGCTAATTCAAGCACAGATAAATGGAAATTACTGATACTTTAGGGGTACATTATCACATCAGTGTGTAGGGGTTTTAGCCTCAAGGTTCCTAGTGATTTTAATGGAAGCTGCATAGCACATTCCCTGTGCACCACTTTGAAAAATTTCCCCTAGATCTAGTGGTTAGCTGTTAATAGTATGGAGAACAAATCATGGGACATGGAACCTCATCCATCATTTTGACACATTTCTCTATGGAATGAGCAGAGACTGAAAAAAAATCTTCTAATTCTACAGTTTCTTGCTTTTCTAAAACAATTTAATCCATCTTTGTTTTATATATATAATGCTCCATGTTTCAGTCCCCTGTCTTATTACATGGGGCATCCCCACATTTTAAATCCAAGTTGTGGATTTTCTGATGAAGTTTACACTGTTTGTACAAATCCTAGCTCTGTCTTCCTTCAAAATACGGAACATATTGGTCTCTGAAATAGAGCTTATTAGAAGCTTTCCACACAATATTTTTTGTTCAAAAATGCCAGTTCATCAAAATTGAAATGTTCCACAGAAGTATTCCAACAGCAACCAAGAAGCTTTCCAATAGAACCCCACCTATGTCTATGCCATCCCAAATTACTCACTTCTTCTTCCTTGGCTGCCCATCTGGCAAGTTGACAGGTAGGCAGAAGCCTAGGAGCCACAGCTGAGGCTCCTGAGGTTTTCTCAGTCCCTGTCTCCAGGGCAGCTTGCCAGATCTTAGATTTGGAGTCTCAAGATTTTCAGCTTCCATCTCCTTGGCAAGACAGGAGACCTGAAAGTCTTCACTATCAAATCCCCTGACAGGATGTTAGGACTTCAAGCAACTCAGGGAAGCCATCAAAATGAACATTGTGTTTACATTTTCCAAACACATTTTGCAGTTCCCATTCCATGATAATTTTTAAAGTTTAATTTTTGTTTTGTTTCAGCGGGAATTCTTCACTTAAATTTCAGAATCATCTTTGGCTTAGAAATTCTAGTTTCCATCCACCTGTGTCCTGCACATATGTCTCCTAAGGCTCTTTTAAAGAAGGTGCTCAAGACCAATATGACTGCTAAATCCCTTTTCGAGATTAGAGTCTGAATTGGCTGCCTGGTTTGCAAGGTCAGATAGTCAAAGGTATTTGTACCTAAAGAAACCTAGAAAATGAATTGTTAAAAAAAATCCAGGAAAAGTAGTAGGGACGGAAGAGGTAGTGGACAGAAGAACTTAGAGGCAGGATGTCCACAGAGACAGTTCAGTCCTTTACAAGGGTGTGCAAAATGGCTGTATTCAGTTTGGATTTGGATTCGGCCCAAATTGGAGAAAGTCATTTAATTCATTGATACAGATCACTGTCTCAATTCAATTCGGCTGAATCCAAATCTGAAGATTCACACATCTGGATGAATGGGAGGCAGGGGAACCCAGATACAAAAAGTGTCTAAAAATTATCACGTAAAATAAGCTGATAAAACAATCAGGGGAGGTGGGGTGGAAAGACAGAGCCACTTAAGACTATAAGCAGACATTTCTTCAGAGAGAGAGATTTACAATTTCTCACAGAAAAAAACCACATACTGAAAATAAAGTATTAAACTGTAAACTGAAGCATCTCGGTGGCATCCTAAGCAGGATTTCATGCTGCTGTATAAAGTTTGAGATATGTAGGCTAATAATGGTTTAACTAAATATATATATAGAGAGAGAGAAAGAGAAATTTCAAACAATAAAGAAGAACTTTTTGCAAGTCAACAGGGGTGTCCAGCTTCTGAGTGGCCAGGAGCTGCAGGCACCCCACCCACACATTGCACTGTCTGAACTTCTCTAGGCTACATGCCATGCAAGCCACATGCCATGCCATGTGACCTTCCCACCATCTTCCCTGCACCATACATGCCCTTGAGTTGTTGTGCAAACTCCTCATACCACATTGCCTGGGCCCCTCTCCACAGAGCAGGCAACTCTTGCTGTGCTGCACTGACATCTTCTTACTACATGGAGTCCCTTGTCCCTCTGGGCACTGTGGCCATGGGCTCTCTCTCCAGTCTACCTCCAAGTGTAGGGGTAGGCAGCAGAATCTGGAGGAGATACAGGGAGCCTGAGGACTCCAGCAGCTGCAGCAAGAGAGCAAGAAGGGGGGCAGCAGCTATATCAGGAGCCCAGAGGCGGCAGGTTAACCCCTCAGGGACAGCATGCAACCCACAGGCCACCAGTTGGACAGCCCTGCAAGTGAAACTAAAAAAATAAAACTTCTAGAACTGCAAAAGAGCTGACGCACAAAGTGTGATTCATGTAAGGATTGGGCTGCAACAGCTTCCTTTTTTTTTTTGAAAAAGAAACCAATCACTGGATTGTCTCTGCAAGTTAATACCAGGAGTCCCATCAGTTACAGAAAGTTACTTCCCTCAAGCAATAAAACCCAACAGGAGACTGGAGAGAGTTGGGATCTCAGCTGGCCACCTGAGGAGCCCTCCTGCTAGTAGCATTGAAAGAAGTTTCAAAGATAAACATCTATTACATGTTTCACTGTCTTTCAGCCTGTAAGGGAATGCCTGCAGTGATGCTAGAATAATCCTGAGCTATAATATCATCTAGAACAGAAGTAAAAATTAAAACCCCAATCAGTCATTAATTTTCTATACAGCTGGTCAATTTGCTTTAACTACCAATCTAATTTTGATAAGGACTTAAAATATATGCATATCGTATCTCCAGATAATGAACTGGAAATTGTTTTAATCCTTTTGTAAAAAGTACATACTTGAATAGGTAGGAAGAGTTTATATAATTTGAACAGTTTAGTCAGTAACTCATCAGTGTAACGAGTACTTGTGTTTCACTAACAAATTCCACTCTAGGTTCCACTATAAAAACAATTTGATAACAATAAGTGATTGTTAAGAATACTATGCTCCAGATTATTATTTATGAGTGTAGCTCACTACTTTTTTTTAAAGAAGCATTTATTAGCTCTGAATTGTTGAAAACACAGATTATTCTAACTACAACAATTAAACGGTGTCGTTATCCTTTAATGGCTTAAAAAATGTACCTCAGTCAGAGGATTCGCTGACACTGACTTCTCCTACATCCTTGAAACAGCTGCATTTTCTATGCCTCCAGGATCTTTTCCCTGTTTTAATTTTTTGCCCTTATTTTCTCCCTTCATAAGTCTTCTCTCCTAACTCTGCACCCAGAATCTTGCAAATCTCCTTAAAGGCCATTTAACTCAACCTTCTCCACGTCTCTAGTCTGTATTTTCATGTGTTTCCCTATTAGGGCATAACCCACTTCTGCTTTCCCTGTGCTCCAAGTCATACACACTTGGAGCTTGCCCCTCAATTTCACTAAAAAACCCATTTCTTTTAGGTAAACATAGAAGCTCTCCTTCAGTCCATAGCTTGTGTGTTTTTTTTCATCTTGGTCATGTTATATTTGAAAAGAAGAACTAAGTTAATAATGAATTTAAAAACCTATATGAACCAAGAGATCATTCAAGATCCATGTTAAATATATGCTCATTGCTTGTCTACTACCTCCTTTGAATTTTGGCAACCTTAGAGTTGGACTGGGCACAGCCCATTTTGACACATCTTCATTGCTGAGTTAACTTGGAGACTTACTTGAGTGTTGCACTTCTCCACAAAGTCATCTGGCCTGCAGTGAAGACGCTTTATCTTCAAAAGAGAGAACCTGCCACATGTTGTTAGTGAATTCCCTTGAATGGTAATAACTCTCTAGTGCCTTCCCACAATTCCCTACATGCTCTACAGAATAAGACTGTCTGACAATACACAAGGAAAGATCTGTAAGGTGGTTCTGCTAACTGTGGTGCTAAGAAAAAGGTAATATGAGGTTTTAGGACTCATGAGGTGGAAAACACTTCATCTACTTTACCTTCATTCAGAGCCAACCATAACATATCTGGGAATTGCAGAATGTCCCACAGGTGATCATTTCCTAAAAGAAAATGAGGAAGATGGGTTACAGTAAAGTGAGGTAGAGCCATGGCTTTCCCTCCAAGTCTGGTCAATGCAGCTCTCTGCATGTGGAAGATAGTAGGCTCTACAGATCAGTGGTTCTCAACTGTGATGCTGTGGCACCCGTGAGTGCCATCAGGTCCCCGAGGGATACTGATGCAGGCACCACCACCATGCAGCCAGGTAAAAGTGCCCTGTGTACAGTGTTGCAACACACATGGTGTGTCTACATGAGACACTTCACTGCATAGTAGACTAACATACTGCACAGTAGATGTCACCATCTACATGTTCACACCATTTACTGTGCAGTACATTAGCCTACTGCTCAGTTACCCACCATCTGTAAATACAAGTTGTAAACTAACTTTGCACACATGTAGATGTTAACTAGGAGCAAATTTGGTACTGGTCAACCCCAACACCAGGGATCCACAGAGGACAGGGAACTTCTTTGCTCCCTGAGGAGCTGGAAGCCTAGCATCTCTGAGACTGGGGAGCTCTCTGCTTCCTGAACAGCCAGGGGCTGCCTGGTAGCTGCCCCAAGTGGGACAGCTCCTGGCCAGCCCTCAGCTGGGCAGGGATTCACCACCCAGCCAAGGGCTTGCTGCCAGCTGCCTTTCCAGGCAATCAGGGCAGGGGGCTGGGAAACAGCTGTGGGGGGAGGGAGCCCTTTCCCAACCACTGTCCCAATCAGCCAATCAAGGCAGGGATCTGAGAAAAAGCTGCCATGGAGGTGAGACAGAACTCCCTACCCCCCAGACTCCAGGTCTGGCCCACGTGCCCCCTGTCAAACCAGGGCTGGCACCTGGTGAAGCCCAGAGTTCCCCCTGGCTAGCATATGGGAACAGAGCAGGGCAGTGAAATGCCACAGTTGGAAACAAATTTGATCTCATCGGGGACATCCCCATGAGCACACACATGTGGTTTGCAGTGCTGTAGACCTCTCTGCGGCACTACAAACTGCATGTGTCACACATACAGGCATTTACCACGTTGCTAATTTGCAGCATGGGATGGGTTTTTGACACCAGGAGATCCCTGTGTCAGGAAAACCTAAGCCAGAAAAAAGCAGGGCAGTGTACATGATGGCAGCATGTGCCACCCACAGCCAGAGCGTGACCAGCCAGAACCATCTTTTGGCCGCTGTCCAGGTTCTGTGCACCCAGATTGCCACTGCTGGAATCCCAGGAGGCCCATAGGACTCCAAGTAGGGGTGCTGGGGCCAGCCCAAGTGCTGGTCCCAGCTTCTCTTACCCCACCTAGGAAAACTTTCTGCATGCCAGAGCGCACATGCAGGGGCATTCCCCAGAGACATGTTCCTACTCACGGAGACGCACCCATTAGGAGAAAATTTGCTCCCAGCAGGTGCACATGTAAATATGCTTCTAGGGAAAGTTTACTGCACAGTATTTTGCAGCTTTCTGTGCATTCATTGCACGTATAGATGCGCTCATATACACCTCCAGGATTAGGGATCTTCAATAACCCAACAGCAGGTAGAAGAGCTGGGTTATGTCATAGCCCTTCCCCATCTGCCACAGTCTCATGCTCCTCCTGGACACAGCGGCAGATGGGACAATTCCATCTGTCCCACATACCTCTGTTTTTGGAAGACACCATACAGCACCATACTGGGAAGGACTGCACAAGCCAGCTCTCCTACCTGTATTAGTATTATCAGAGAACCTCAATCCAAGAGAAGAGTATGCATATGCCACAATTCTTCTCAAAGGACAAAAAAATGAGAACCACTGTTTCAGATATTGGTCAAAGACAACAGTGCTATTCCTACATGCACTCGTAAGAACCCGACAAATTCTCACAACTTGATACAGTTCCTCCCAGCAACTCTGGGCATAATACATCCCATATGGTCTACTATTTCTGCACAAATAACAGAAACAACTCTAAGTAGCTCAAAAAAAATGCTCAGGAAAGGAAACTTGCTTTAAAGACCCTACATAAATAACAACCATAAAGTTATCACAGCGATATCTATGGCTTATAGTATGGTTGCACTTTTATTTTTTTCTTCTTAATAGTATTTAATTACGTAAGAATGTTAAACAAGATATTTCCTTGTCCTTCTACAGAATTTTGAACGTATCTAAATTACATATGTATTATATCATAGGACATTTCAGTCATTTCAAAACATTTTTCCTTAAAGACAATGAAATTCTGTGAGTTGCATCAATCTCCCTCTGTACCTCTGCCATATTTGCTGTTCCACCTATTATTATTCAAATTAAATTACATTACAAATCAGAGGTACAGAGACTTCACCCCTGAGGTGGGGCGCCTGAGGCAATGTTGACCACAGTAGACTGGAGGAGAGTGGGAAATGGGTGAGGAGGGAAGTAAGTCTGACCTTCCCAGGCTACTCCTGGTGCTGTTGCTGCTGTGGCAGCATCGACTCTACTGTGGCAGCAGCCGCCCTGTAGCTAGGCCCCAAGGAGCAGGCCCTGATGCCCTGTTCATTCCCTCTATGCCACCCACTGCCTATACATAGGTAATTAGTACATGACTATGTACTATGTATATTGGTAAAGGCTCCCCAGAGGAGACAGAGCACCATTCCATTCACTCCGCTTATATGGCTGAGCAGGGGAAGTATAGTGTTGTCCTCACTGTGGGAAAGACTCTCAGGGAGAGATCTGGGCGCCCTCTTCTAGTTGAGCAGACACTAGGCCTGTGCAAAGTGAATAGTATTCACTTTGGATTTGGATTCAGCTGACTTAGGGGACAGTGATTAGATTCGACCAAATCTGATTCCGAGATTTGGCCGCCACCGAATTGACCATATCTCTGAATCAAACAGGCCCCATCCCCCCATCTCCCAGCCCCATCAATGGCTGCCCCACCCAGCCCCGGTGTCCCAGCTCTTTATAAAAACCAAAACCCTACACTCTCTGGCTCCTGCCAGGCGGGGGGTGATCCTGACTTCCCCCCACTTCCCCATACTGCATGGGGGGCCCTGCCACAAGCCCTCATCCCCTACCTGTTCTCCCAGCCCCAGCCTCCCTACTCTTAAAAAACAAACAAACAAACAAACAAAACCCTGCACTCAGTCCCTGGCATGCAGGGAGGAAGATGAACCCTGCTGCCTCTCACTGCATGCTGGAGCAGCCAGTGAGTGCAGTGCTGTTTTTTTTTTTTAAAGAGCTGGGATGCTGGGGCTGGGCAGGGCAACCATTGATTGGGCTGGGAGAGTGGGCAGGGGATTGGGGCCTGTAGCAGAGCCCCCCATGCAGCATGGGGCAATTGGGATCTCCCCCTACCTGGCAGCATCCAGTGAGTGTGAGGTTTTTATTTTATTTATTTTTTAAGAGCCATGACATTGAGGCTGGGGGAGGAGGGGCAGCCATTGATGGGAGAGTGTGCGAGGTTCTGGGGGGTGCTTAGGTGGACTGGGGGAGCAGGCAGTGGATGAGGCTTAGCAGGGATAGGCATCATGGTCCCTTCCCTCCTGTTCCAGCCCCCTATTTACCACCGACCCCTTATTTACCAGCACAGAGTCTGGGTCCTGTTTCCTAAGGTGGCAAGCGGGGATTGTCCAAATCTCTGAATTTTTCCAAAGCTCTCCAAATCTTTTCCAGATTAATTCAGTGAGCTTTGGGTCAATTCATACCTTTTTAATGGTCTCCCAATTCAATTTGGATTTGGAAATTTGGCTGCCAAATAGGGCTGAGTCTCCTCTGAATCAAATCAGCACCCGAAGATTTGCACAGCCATAGCACACACCAAAGCAGATGCTACGCTTGCTCTGCTTTAGTTACACTACTGTTACAAAGTCTTTTTTTTTATATGAGAAGTAAATATATTTACCATTCACAACAGGCAGCAGGAAGCAAATAGAAGGGTGATAAGAGAGGGCCATAATGATAATTGAAATAATTTCAATGTTTTAGGTGATAATCCTGATTAAATGCTGATGGGACAACCTCCCAAAATACTCAGTGTGGGTTTATGTTTTTTTGTCCTTAAAAAAGGCCTGAAAAATCCCATAAATTTATTCCAAGATTTATAATACTTTTGATGCCTGTTCAGGCTGGAAATCCTATGAGAATGGTTCCTGTCACAATATTTTGACCCTCTTGATCCCAGATGGATGGGCTGAGAAAGAGCAGAGACTTAGAAAAATGTAGGAGAAAAATGTAATTAGTTAACTATACTCTCTTAAAGCTCAAACAAAGAGATGGAGACTAATACAGATCTCATTTATGCCTGCTTCATAATGACCAAATTCTACTGACTTCTGATTACTGCTGGTGAAAATATAGGAAATATCACTGGCTCTGTGCTGTCAAGTTTGCGGAAAAGGAATCAAACCCTTCTTATTTTATCACAACAAGTTTGTCAATCCCACTTTTGAAAGCAAACCATGCATGCAATGGTAAAGGATACTGAAAGGACAGAGGTTGAAAAACATAGAGCCTTATTCTCCCTCTTGCACTAATGACAAATAGAAATAACTTCATGGAGAAAATCAAAGAAGAATTAAGATCTAACCTCCAAGGGGATTTTGCTGGCTGTAATGCCAACAAGCTTTGAAAACATGGTTTAAAATAAATGTAATCTGAGGAATGAATAGAAAAATAAATAAATAAAAGGATTCCTTGAACCAGTATATACCTATAAACTAAATAATGCAGAACACTAGTAGTTGTTATCCCGGGTTCTGACCTGTAGCTAAGAAATCCTCAGAATAAAAAGAGAAAAAAAAGTTAGCTATTTTGTATAATATGTTTGTTTCTTTCTTGGCCACACATTCAACTAAATGAATGTTTAAAAGTGGAATAGAGAAGCAGAGCTGATGAGCAACCAACTGAAACATGCCTAAGGCAAAAAACAGGTTTGTTAATTGCCTTTTATTTCTCTAACATCAAATTCACTAGGTGATTATATGACACCAGTTTTCACCAAACTCTAAAATTTTTTAGTAATGTGCTTCTTATAACTCTACCAAGAAGTTCAGCCATGTCCTGATCACTTTAGCCTTTTTGCCCCTTCTTTCCCAGGTTTTGATATTACTGGGCATACCTATATGAGATGCTAACTGTGAAGTAGCCAAAAAACACTGCAGTAGCATGTCACAGCACAGATGGCACTCATACACTACTTTCCAGTATTATTAGGCTACTACACTGTAGCATCACCTAAAAGATGTTCACAAGCACTACTGTAGCATAACTCCAGTTACTGCACATTTATTTAGTATTTGCTAATACAAATACTAAATAAATGTGCAGTAAGTACTGCACAGTAGCATCTCACGTAGACGTACCCACTTAGCATGGATCTGGAGCTTATTAGAACCCAATCCACAACCCATTCCCACAAACTATATACAGATCCATTTATGCTTGCCTTCCATACCCATGTTTCCATCCTCATTAACCACAATACCTCACATGTTCATAGATTCATAGATGTTAGGGTTGGAAGGGACCTCAATAGATCATCGAGTCCAACCCCCAGCATAGGCAGGAAGGAGTGCTGGGTATAGATGACCCCAGCTAGATGCCTATCTAACCTCCTCTTGAATACCCCCAGGGTAGGGGAGAGCACCACCTCCTTGGGAGTCCATTCCAGACCTTGGTCGCTCTAACTGTGAAGAAGTTCTTCCTAATGTCCAGTCTAAATCTGCTCTCGGCTAGGTTATGGCCATTATTTCTTCTAACCCCCAGAGGCGCCTTGGTGAGTAGAGCCTCATCAATTCCCTTCTGTGCCCCCATGATGAACTTATAGGCAGTCACAAGGTCACCTCTCAACCTTCTCTTGCGGAGGCTGAAGAGGTCCAGGTGCCCTAGTCTCTTCTCATAGGGCTTGGTCTGCAAGCCCTTAACCATGTGTGTGGCCCTTCTCTGGACCCTCTCTAGGTTATCCACATCCCTCTTGAAGTGTGGCACCCAAAATTGCATGCAGTATTCTAACTGCGGTCTGACCAGCGCCCGATAGAGGGGAAGTATCACCTTCTTGGTTCTATTCATCAGGCATCTGCTGATGCACAATAAAGTGCCATTAGCTTTTCTGATGACTTCATTACACTGACGACTCATGTTCATCTTGGAGTCCACTAGGACTGATGTTTATCTTATAAGAATTGGGAGAGGTTGTTTACACTGTTAAAACATACATGTTTTTTTAGGGTTTTTTTAAGCATACACTGACTTCTATAATGTGCAATTTTCACCACTTTGAGCAGCCCCCCCACCATCAAAGTCAATGGGAATTCTTGCATAAACTCACCAGTGTGAATAAAGGTTGCACAATGTAGCTTAATTAATTTTATTCAGTTTTTTTTTCTGATAATTCCTCCACTTCCTGTTTTGGTCAATTATCCTAGGAAAATATGAAGATATTATATTGCCAGTGCCCTTTGACCTTTTGCTACCCCATTCTACTTCCAATGCCAGGCCTTTTTTGGTCTTTTGTTAATATGATGAAAGCATCCAGAAGGTATGTTTTAGCAGTCTTATCTTGAATTCTCATCATAACTTAGAAACATTTTTAAATATTATAAATATTTAATGGATAACAGGATGTTTAGTAACTATGGGCTATGAAGGTTATATAGTTTCAATTTGTCAAAAACAGTAAAGTCCCTTAAGCTAATATAAGGCCTTATATTTTTCTGCATTTTTATGCACTATAACTAAGCATTTACAACAGCATTCCCATACACAGATTTTGAAAAAGATAAGACAAAGGTTTCTGGCATCAAAACATTCTTGTTGACAAACTGCTTTTGTAGATAAGAACTGGAAAAGAATTAGGATCCATCAATTCACACCCAATGCATACGTCATTGTACTGTTACTGTTATTTTTTCCAGGTCATCTGTCCATTTCAATTCAGATTTGCAAAGTTCTTTGTATCATGCATCCGAAGCCACTCTTTAAAATTCAGTAACTCTGTCTCAGGAACTTTTCCTTGATTAAATCAATTAGCTGAGTGATCAAACCCCCATCTCTTGTTAGAACTCAGATTGCTGGCAATTATTCCCTCTTACAAAGAAAAGTTTATTTATCAATGTCTGCTTGTTACACTGTTCAAATAAATCTGCTTCTAAGTGAAGTGTCTGACTTACAGCCCATGACTATCTGAAAAACATGACCATTCAACCCCATCTCAGATTTACACCTCAGTTCAAAATACATTGAAGCGGGTGATGTAGCCTCTAGCCCTGTCTGACAATGCACTGATCTGTGATTTGACATTAAATTCAATTATTGGAAAAGAAAAAAAATGGCACCCTTCATATCCATTAGCAAAATTGTCACTGTATTTTATCTTCTGTTACATCAAAAGGACTTTGGGGTTGCTTTTCTCAGTTTTTATTGTTGAAACATTTTAATTAAAAAGTATGCAATTTATTTTCTGAGTCGTTGATGGAAACTAGGAGAAACAGTGCATATTTGCATATGAAAGCAACAACTTTATGATATCTAGCTGTCAGCATTTTTTTCAAAAAGGATGTAAACCTGCCAAGGGTTCTTTAATGTTGCAGCACATTCTAAGTTTTTGCTTCAGACTAAGTTATATAAAAAATAACCCAGTGTGTCCTATTTCCCTTCCAAGAACTTAAGGTAAACGTATTTATTTTGTCTTTCATGATAATTAATGAAACATTGCCATATATTAATGGCCTTTAACTGTTTGAGGCAATTGGTATGAGCAAAACCAAGCTTTTTTCGGTGTTCTTGAAAGTTGCTGTTTCCATTATGCATTGAAATTCAATTGATTAAACTGAATGATTTAACATGCATTTATGTATATGTTCATTCAAAACACTCAGAATGATATAATGTATAAATAAATTGATACACAGCAGGCCAGTTCCTCACTAACATCAATCAACAGACGTCTATTGATTTCAGTGGAACTATGCTAATTTATTCCAGCTAAGGATCTTACCCAAAAGCTAACCATCTATTTATACTGCATAAGGATTATTGCTTTTTAAATTTAAAAATATACCTTTCTTAATGACTTTTTGTGTTTTGGGGGGTGGTGCCTGTAACTTCTAAAAAAAAGTCTGTGTAAAAAATGTATTTACACAGTAGTGCCATTGAAATCAAACACATGATCGTTAAAATGAACAGGATTTATGCCTTATTTAGTTAAACAATAAACACCACAAAATAATTGATATTCCATATGACAAATAAATCTGGCACTAAACTTTTGCTTCTGAGCATCACTATTTTCTAATGCAATATTCTTTAGCAGTATTAACAGATACTAAAAGGCATCAGAAGGGACCAAATCCTCTATTTATAGAGCACCTAAAATATTCACTGCAATTGCCAGGAGGATTCTAGAGTGAGAAAGAATGTAGATTCAGTGTTTTACATTTCTCTAGAAATTCTATTTTTAATTTTATGGGTCATTCATTTATGGGTCTTAATCATAAATGATTTTGTGAAGGGAAATTTCAACTGCTACCCCTTTCACATTCCTGCTACAACAGCTTATGTTTCAGGTACCTGATCTTATCACAGCTGATGGTTGAGTATATGCAGTCATTCTCCATTCCCTCCTCCCCACTTACTTTCTTTCACCCTTCTAAATTCCTTCTGGCGACTAATTTGCTGGATGTTGTGTGACACCAAACTGTTCACTGTCCTTGCTGCATGTAAGCGTGAACTCTGAGGAGCTGTGCCACACACCTCTCTCTTTTTCCTGCCCACAAGGAGAACGCGTGTAGCAGTATCAAATGGACTCTCTTCCTTACTGAAAATATAGAACATATATTTGATAATGTGGAAGGGAAATCATTCAGTCATTAAGCATTGCTAGTTTTGACTGCTTTTGAAAACTACTTTAAAACAACAATTTTCATTAGAGAATATTCTCTCTCCAATCAATATTCCCTTCAATTTTAAAAAATGAAGAAGAAAAACCCTTCCAAGATACAAAGGTTTTAGAACAGATTATATCCAGAACATCTGATAGAACAGTATTAATTTAATTTTCATCAGTTAAAACGTTCCACTCACCTTTACCCTGCATTAATTTCTTTTGTTCTTTTCTTGGGCATTTTTCAAGGTTAGCAATGTGTTGACTATTTTAAGATACATAGTAACAGAGGCATCTCAATTTGCTTCCCATCCTGAAACCTGCAAACTCAAAACAGCTTTAACACTTCTAAATATAATACCCATTTTATAGCTCCTAATTTGCTGGGTCTCACAACAGGGTGGTTTTTTCATTAATTCTTTGCCTCCAGCCATTCTTCAACTATAATTCTGTTTTACTTAACAGTGTTTTAAAAGAGTCCCTTCAGCAGCAGCATATACTTTACACAAGCAAAGCCTCAGCTATTTCAAGAGTAGCTTCCTTTTTAATGCTGATAATTTTTAATTCTTGATCTTTAAATCTGACTAAATCAAAACCTTATCCCATTCAGCTGAGTGCTTTGACAAGTATGTTATAGCAGGATTATTTTACGGTAAATAAAAGAGGGGATTTAACAAGAAAATGGAATTAACTCATTGGAAAAAGGAATGCTCTAGAGTAATGAGTTGTACCTGGTCTCAATTAAACAGGGGATAGAAGACAGAGAAATATTTTACATACATTTGCTTCAGTGCCTGGTAACAGAAACTCCCTGATGCATTTTCCAAGTGTTCTTCATTGATGCACCTCTGAGCCAATGAAACTAAAGGGAAAAAAAACAGTAGAATATGGACCGTGGTTTCTGATACAGACACAGGAATGGTAGTATGACCAAATACTTGTGTCAATGAAGAGCCCCCTTTTGACTTCAAAAGGGCTTGGATCAGATAGGAAAGGTAAGTCTCTAAATGGAAATGACAGAAATATTACACCTGAAGTTGACCTTTTGTGCTAGCTACCAGGGTAGATACCATGATTTCCAATGACATGATTCTGGGTGCCTTTCAATAGTTACCCCTGGGTTGACCTCATCCTGCTGTGGGGATACAAATGTCTTCCACCTTAACCCAGCTCAATCCTCACAGTTCACATTTATTGGCACAGCATCCCAAAAGAGCATTCAGTTAAACTTCATGTCACAGTATGTTGTGTTTATACTTTTACTAAACTGATGCAGTAGAACAAAAAGCAGGTCCATGAATCAAATGAATCAGGTCTCCTGCCTATTACCAATTATCCCCTGTGAATAAGGAGTGGTTAATGTTCAGATAAATATAGACAAATTACACTCTACTCTGTATATCTATTTGCATATATCTTCCTTACATAACAAGCCGCGCAAAACTTTCCAGTTGTTCCTTGGTTATTGGTCCATGCTTACTGAAATAGATGTCATAATAATTGTTCAGATAATTTGAATAATGAGCTTGTTTATGATAAAAGGCTGTTTTTACAGGCTGTTGTACATATTTGTTCTACTCTTAGCTCTTACTACATGGAACAGAGGGCAGAAAAGTACAGGCAACAGACCCAGTCCAGTAGAAGACAAGGTTCAGCAGTTCTATAATTTCACCTCTGAACCAGCATTACCAGGGAAGCAGGGCTGGGCACAAACATGGGCGAGCCAGGTGGCTGCAAGGAGCCCAGACAGAAAGGGAGCCCAAAAATAGTATTTTTTTCCCCATTGCCTGATTATTATTATCATTATCTCAGGTGAAAGGGGGCTCACCAGAGATAGTGATAAAGGTTTGCCCGGGGCCACCAGGATTCTAGGCACAGTACCGCAGAAAAGGAAGCGTGCTTCTATCCTGTGAGACAAATGAAAAAGACATTGGAAGTGACTGCCATTTGTTTCCTTTGCCGATTATAGTGTGACCACTGGAAATTGGGTAACCAGCTTTGCAGATGATCAAAATGGTGCTCTGGCAAGGTGAGATTTGATGATAAGAAAGGCCAGAAGTAAAAGCCCCTTCAGAGCCTGACCAGTTCTGTCTGAATTCAATGGTGGGGCGTCCCATTGACTTTAATGGGAGCCCAGTGGGTGTGTCTCCTCTGAAATAGGCCGCAGCATCTCTGAGAACAAAACAGTTGCTGAGTTCTTAGAAATTCAAAGGCAATGTTCAAAGATACAAAAACAAAAAAGAAAAAGAAATCACAGGAATGAGCCTGGATGATAAAATAGTGGCATGGTACTTCCAAGATGCCCACAAGGGAATCATGGCCCTCAGGTCAGGTAAAAGAGGAACCAAAAATGTCTGAAACAAAAGACCTCCTAGCTGGAACGCTACCCAAAGGACAGGGATTCTTTGTGCCTAGGTTTACAAGAATTGCCAGTTCTGCATCTCTTCATTGTCTACTCTGTTTCACTGAGCCGAGAAAAGAAGCAGAGATGCATAAACCCACCATTTTCACATTTGCAAAAAGCTGGTTTTCAGGGAAGAAATGACATTTTTTTACTGTGCAGAGCAACTTGGAAAAACAAGCCAACAATTTAGGAATACCTCTCAGCTCTTATGAAAGGCATGAAAATTCAGGATAGTTTTGTTTCAAAGAAGAAAATCTTTGCTATTGAAAGATTTACTTCCTTTGCTGCTGTTAGGTGAAGATAAACGTAGTTTCCTGCTAATGACTGAAAAATGATTTGGTCTTTTTCAAGGGTGTTTTTATGCTTTGTTTACCATGTATCACTGGAGTACAGCAAAGGCTTTGAATAGCCTCTGTCAAATTACATTGTGTTTCATTGTCAGCACGGAGCAATTGTTAAAGGAGTGAAATTGTTTGGATGGGGGAATATTAGACAGATGACTCGTGTCATGATCAGGTAAACAGACTGCAGCCATACTGTGTAAGCATGGAAGGACTTCAGTACATTTAATAAATGGTACGATATATATCACAGCATTGACCACAACCTATTTATTGTTTGGGGTGCAGTACACATGAGTGTTCTTGGGGGATATATAATTTGATCATTAAATTTCACTTTGGACTAGGTATAGATGGTAGGCTGTAAGAGCTGTAAGCGTTGTAAAGGAAAATATTTAACTGTCAGAATGCATCTATGCACATCTTTATTTATTTGTCCAGCAAATCATAGTTGTTCTAACATGCTTTCAATCTGCATTTATATTTTATGTCATTTAAACATTAAAAAATAAGAAGCTTCCTGCCTTTAGCTTGTAAATTTAAGTTTTTGGATAAAATATTTAACTCACTACATAGATCAATATGCAAGAGCAGTTTTAGCTTAAATTCAAACTGCACGCAAAGCAAGCAGTAGTTTGGGACTTTTTTCTGACCTCATATACAAGAAGGTAATGTGCATTTTAAAACCCAGATCCAAGATACAGAAGTCTTCAAAATTAAGCTTTTCTGAAAGTATTTTTTCAGGACTGAGTCTTAATTTTATGTCCAATCCTTCCTATCTCTGTGATGCTCCAGGGCTGGCAGTCTCAAGTGAATTCAAAATTTTGTTGAATTAAATATGCAAAGAAATGATGTATTTGCTAACATGTCTTGCGTGATTTGTCAGTAATTATCTGTATTGTTAGCATCACATTTTCAGCATGAAAGTATGTTTCTATCAACAATAGAAGATTTGAGTGGAGGTTTTTCACTGCTGGAGAAGTTTTGACACTCAGGAAATGACAGTTGCATCTAATCTTTTAGAATAGATATGTATACTAGGTAGCTGTTACTAGAAAAAATATAATTGGGAATGAAATAATTAACCTTGTTCTTATTTAAATAACTATCTAGTATCCTTATGTACAAGAATTAGCACCTTGAGATAAATGGAGCTGTGTATACCTCTCAGAATAAATATTTGCAAATGTGGACAATACCACATTCATTTAGTTCATTTTTGGAAGACTTCTTTGCAAACTTCAGGGCTACCAACCCAGGCCAAAACATTAAAAATTGGGTACACAAAATTAAGTATCTAAATCTAGTCATAGTACTTAAAAATGACTTCATTTTCATAAATTCTATGTACCTTCAACTACCTACTGACTTGAGTCACAAAAGCAGACAATCATAGACTCATAGATGCTAGGGTTGGAAAGGACCTCAACAGAACATCGAGTCTGATCCCTTGCCTAGCAGGAAAGAGTGCTGGGGTCAGATGCCCCCATCCAGATGCCTAAACAGCCTTTTCTTAAAGACCCCCAAGGCAGGGGAGAGCACCACCTTCCTTGGAAGCCCATTTCAAAATTTGGCCACCCTTACCATGAAGAAGTTTTTTCGTGATGTCTAGCCTGAATCTGCTCTCTGTCAGTTTGTGACCATTGCTCCTTGCTACCCCAAGATGTGCCCTGGTGAATCATCGATTCCTTGCTGGGCTTCCCCCCAGTGAATTTGTAGGCAGCCACAAGATCACCTCTCAGCCTTCTGTTGTGGAGGCTGAAGAGGTCCAGGTCGCTCAGTCTCTCCTCATAGGGCTTGGCCTGCAAACCCTTAACCATATGAATGGTCCTCCTCTAAACCTTCTCTAGGTTATCCACATCCTTCTTTAAGTACAGCACCCAAAACTGGATGCAGTACTCCAACTGTGGTCTGACTACTGCCACATAAAAAGGAAGTATCACCTCCTTTGATCTATTTGTCATGCATCTCTTGATGCATGAAAAAGTGCGGTTAACTTTGCTGATGATTTGCTGTGCGGTTAACAGTGTGATGATCATACTGATGACTAATGTTCATCTTGGCATCTACTATGACTCTGAGATCCCTTTCTGCTTCTATGCTGGTGAGAGGGTTTTTTCCCAGCCAATAGGTGTGCTGGATATTTTTATGCCCTAGGTACTGCACTCTACATTTGTCCTTGTTGAACTGCACCCTATTGTGTACTACCCACTTTTCCAAACTGTTCAGGTCTGCCTGCAAACGTTCCCTACCCTCCAGAGTGTTCACTTCACCTCACAATTTAGTATCACCCTCAAACTTGGACCGAGTACACTTCACAGCCACATCCAAATTACTGATAAAAACATTGAAGAGTACAGATCCAAGGACTGAGCCCTGCGAGACCCCACTACCTACTACCCAATCGTTCCTCTGATATCAGGATGTTGTTCTAAATGGCTCCTGTCATAAGCACCCAATGTTGGAAAATATTGAACTGGGTCCTTGGGTCCTTGACACAAGACAAAGAGAGATACACAAACAACTGAAGCCCTGTATTAGGTCCTCCTCTCACATCTCTTGTTCAGGATGCCATCTTGTCTCAAGAAGCAATATAACGGGTAGAGTCCATGAAGACTCCATTTTCTTCGGAAGTGCATCCTACTGTACTCTCCCTAGGACAGAAGTCCTGAGGTCTAGAATTCTGCTTTGTAATTTGTTGCTAGATATGCGTTTCTGCTGTTGTCCTGAAAACTCTTTGAGGGGCCATAGGTGTTGCTATGAACAACTCACAATCCTTGTTACAGCTGTGTGAAACTTCATGATTGTAATTTTGAAAGAATTTGTACATTTTTGTATGGAAGGGGAAAAGGGTGGAGCAGTTATTCTGTAGTTTTGTATTCCCTGTGTTTTACTTTGAATCTTATATTTGAATCAACCCAAAACCTGAACACAAAACTCTGTAACTGAATGTGAATTTAATGGAAAACAACAGAACAGCTACAATTTGTTATAATCAACATGGAAATTTTTCATGTTTTAGATATCCTTTTTTTTCTCTTTTTTTTTTTTTACTGCTGTATGTGTCTTCCCAAGCATTATCACCATTGTAGCATCTGAAAGCTTATAATTATATCCATGGACTTTCTGTTGTGGAGACAGTCCAGATTGCCATTTTAGGTTACCCTTCTATTCCTATATTTTTAAAAGCAGGTCAACCCACACTATTCCTAAGCTTTCCTATTGGTGAGAATTACTGGAGGTGATATTTATTTCCCTATAAAAAATGCGTACATCTTCACTGAAACTGAAGAGCTCTGACAGACTGTTAAAAGGAAATAGAAAACAACCAGAACAGAAAGGAAACTCAAAATGGTATGATACTCCCAGGATGAAGGGAAATGCACATAACCTAATGCCCATGGATTGTTAACAACTATAATGGAAAGTAATAACTATGTTTTAAACAACAGGATTGTGCTTGATTTAGCATGAACATACGTTTTCAAATGGCAGGAGTTCCAGTCATCAGGGATATTGGCCAACAGGGACAGGTATGGGGAGCTTTCAGATCTGTCAGTTCAAAGGTGGTAATGTCTCCAGAGCAACTTCTCACAAGGGAGCAAGAAACTCAAGGATCTTGCATGAATGAGCTGGTGCACACAATACTGTTGGGAGAGCTGCTGGTTTGTCTTGCAGAAAAGAAACCAGGGTGAATAGAAAAACAAACCATCTGATGAAGTAATCCACTAGTACAGGAGGTTTTAAGGTCACTGTGCCTTCTTCTCTCTTCATTAGACAATGTGCTGTATCTAGCTGCTGACTTTTAAAAACATCTGTTAAGAATTCATTTAATAATATGAACTTCTTTATTATAGTTAGCACAAAAACACATAATTGTCAAGAACAGCCTCATGAAACCATTCATTCAACACCTAACCTTTCCCCTTCAGAATTACTTCCATCTCTAATACAGTACAAAGATTTTAACATGTACCTATGAGAGAGATTTGCCCTACTTTGACAAGTATTTTTCTCTTATATATTCACTAGGATTCTGGGGATATCTGGCCTGTGTTTGACTAATCCCCCAAAATGACATGTGACTTATAATACTAATTTTCAGCTGCAGAGGGAGAAATATACCTACATATCTTTCAACTCTGAAATGGCACAGTACTGATACACATATCTGGGTATCATTTCAATAGTTTACTTATCTTGGATAATGCAGTCATCTGGAAAGCATACCAATCTGAGACTAGAGTTTTATGGAGTGCTGTAAATTATAGCATTAAGTCTAAAGGCAAAGAGAAAATGATACCATGCTTAGGGAAGAATGCAGGGAAAGATCTTTCCAGCTAAGGATTGGAGTATAATTCCATGATAATTGCTGCAATCCAGTCTATTTTCTTTGGTATATATAGTAATGATTCTGGCATCTCTCAAATAGGCAACTGTTCATGTTTCTAGATTTTCATACAAAGATGTATAGTTGATGGGAGAACTTTTTTCCACTTTGCTGATACATTTTAGCCGGTATTCCATCAGGGCCACATGCTTTGTTATTTCTTGTCTGCTTAATGGCTTCCAAGGCTTCTTGATAAGGTAGTAGATAAGTAATGTAGTCCTTAATGGGGTGTTATGTAATATGTTCAATAGTATTATCTTCCACATTAGAATCTTGGTTCAGGAGCTCTTGAAAGTGCTCTTCCGATGTGCATTGATGGTGAGGCTGTTAGGAGAACGTCGGATGAATGGCTCCTTCTATACTTGTCCCACAGATAACTTTGACTGTGCTGAAGAAATTACATGTCATGACTATCAACAAACATTTGAATCTCTTTTGCTTTTTCCATCCCACCACTAGTTCCTTTCCTCTTGAATTTTCCTTGCCCACATTCTCCTCAATAGATTCACTTTCCTTACTGAGGGAATTCTACCTGAGTCCCAGTGTGGTTTCACACCACTCAGAGGTACACACCTCCTTGTTGATAGACAGCTTCAGGAGAAATGTCATAAGCAACAGTTAGATATTTGCCTGGCCTTCATTGACATCATTAGGGTCTTTGATGCAATCAACAGAGCCTCTATGGAACATTTGTTTATGCTGATGAAGGTGCCTTTGCCACCCAAGCTCATGACTTTTCAAATATGAAACTCACACTTCATTGAAACATAAGCCTGACATCAGAGTACTACCTAAAATAGCACTTCAAATGAAATATCTCAAAGACTATCTCAAGTATTTTCCATCTGCATGATGCCACCACTAATCGTGAACTCACTATCACCTTAAACAATCAGCATCTTAAATTCCAAACCCACTTAGTTTATCTCGGAGTCACCTTTGACTGCTTGACTGGACTTGAACTTATAAATCACATCTCCAGAAAACTGCTTTAAAAAACAAACAAGGAATAACCTACTTGCCAAACCTGGGGTGCCAATGCCATACTATGCCCCTATACGGGCTCATTTAACACACAGCAAACTAGTGGATACCCAACTGCATGCTACAGTGCATCCTGTGTTGGGCTCATTGAGCCCCACTACACTCCTGTGATTACCAGTCTTCAGTAAT
Source organism: Caiman crocodilus (assembly GCA_030014935.1). NCBI lineage: Eukaryota > Metazoa > Chordata > Crocodylia > Alligatoridae > Caiman > Caiman crocodilus. The sequence continues at coordinate 8,952,464 of JAGPOW010003395.1, read as the reverse complement.
ATTGCTTTCCCTCATCTTTTGCAAACACATGCTGAAGTAAATTTACTAGCCAGACTCCAAGATAATCCTACACTGCCAATGCATTGTGACATATTCCACCCATCAATAGCTCAGCTCCCCTCAACACATCCAATATGTTCCAACCTTTCAAAATCCTTTGACTTTTCCTAACTTACTCAATGGCACAAAGAATGGTTAGCATAAGCACCAATCAATCACCACATCATGTCTGACCCTACAGTCAGTCAACTGGGATTTAACTGGCCAGACTCTTATTGAGCAGTTCTCAACCATTTCAAACTAGACAGGGTCACTGTGCCTCAAAATTATACCAATGGGACCTTTGCGGTTACAACAAGTGTCCTTGTGGACAGTTCAAACCATGTCCCACATTGTTGACTTGTGTTCATTTATTCTGCTACCTGGTGGGTGGCCTTCAAGCTTTTCAAACCAGTTATGACATCACGTTAAGATGGATGAAATTACATGCTAAAACTGCATACACTAAATAAATGATGAAAGATCATAATGAAGCAGACAAGGTTCTTTGGGTAAATCTGATATCTGCTTATGTCCTTAGACCAACACAACTACAACTTACACCCATGGAAGATCATAATGAGAGTTGAATGCTTGCCAAAATTTGTTACCATTGTCAGACTTCTTGAGGACAGCATGACAGAAACCATCTTAAGCTATGGTTCAGAAATGGACCACTTCACTAGTAGATCTGGAGTCAAGCAAGGATGTGTGCTTTTAACCAAAACTCTTTTCCATTTATATTGCAGCCATTCTAAATCTCATTGCTGATAGACATCCATCTGAAGTCAGCATCTGATGTCTCATAGGCTGGAGTCTCTTTAATATCAGCTGGTTATGTTCCAAATCTAAGGTGACCAACACCTCCGTTACTGATCTTCAATATACTGCTGATTGTGTTGTGTGTGCTCATGCAATTGAAGAACTCCGGGTCACTATTAATTGCTTATGTGAAGCATATGAAATGCTTGGACTCACTGTCAACTTCACAAATACCAAGATACTTTACAAATCCCACCCCAAACCAACCAACAGTTCTTCCACACATTACAATTAGATAATAATCCTTGGGGAATGTTGACCATTTCAACCAACTGGGTAGTCACCTGTCCCAAACATTAAATGTAGATAATGACAGTCAACACCAAATAAAATCTGCTAGTGTTACCTTTGTATACTTTCAAAACCGTGTCTTCAGTGATCATGACATCAGGACCCAAAATTAACTTATCCTCTACCAGGTTGTTGTCATTCCTACCCTGCTTTATGTGGTGAAACTTGGACAACATATTGGAAATACCTGAAAATTTTGGATGGTAATTTCAGTGATGTCTTTGGAAAACCCTTTATATCAATTGGAAGGACAGGAAGAATGAATGCCACCATTCTGGATCTAGCAAACATCAGCAACATTGAAGCCATGTTTGTACAGGAACAGATCTGTTAGACAGAGCATGCCATAAGTATGCCTGGTAACTGGCTTCCATTTCATTGATGGTCACTACTATAGCAGATACCTTGAAGGCCAATTTGAAGAAATGAGGTATTAACAACACCTGGGAAACTCTAGTTCCCAGTGATGCCATGATGTATGACAAGGCACCAACTGTTCTGAGCAAACTTACATCACTATTGTGGCAGATAAACAAGTAAAATAGAGGGAAAGAGCTGTGACTGAACATTGCCAGGATTTACTCTTTCCTCCTGGAACTATTTGCCACATCTGCAGTCAAATATCTCAGATTTGCCTCCTCAATAATCTATGGTCTTACCAATTACTTCTTTACTCACTGGAGGACTTCCATTCTTATGCTGAGTGACTGTTTCTGTGGTTGATGAATACCATGAACTAAAAGGTAATGTAGAGCCAAAAGCCAAGTGAACTGCAGTGAGGGCTCCACCTCTGAACCCTATATCTCAATGGTGCGATATGCTTCTCTTCTCTGTGTCTGAGCAGTGAAGGATGACTGTCATTTTCTTGTCCCACCCCATCATATTTGGGTGACAGGTATAGATGGAGGGAGCAGTCCTTAGGTGCATAGAAGTCTAATGTTTCCTGGACCTTACATGGTGTGGGAGGGAAAGTGAAACTGTAGAAGGTGCTTTATAGCTTCCTCTTGCCACCTGTGTTGCCATAATATTCCTCTTAATTCCCCTTTTGCTCTGTTCATTTTTAAAAGGTTTAAAAAATCTTGGCTGCACATCATTTGCCAGTTTTTAAGACTCTGCTCTCGCATATGCTAAAATTATTAAAAAGGAGTTGGCCCTTAATTTACCTACTGAATATTTTTATTCTAAGCAGACAAAGGCTTCAGCAAGCCAAAACTGGTCATTTAGAAAGATTTACGAACAGAAATTATACTGGTGCTGTTCAGCTAGAGCAGGCAGGTATATGCATCTCGGGCATTAAATAGCTCCCTCCAACTTGTCAACATGCTGTCTTACAAAATGAAAACGGATAGGCATTTGAGGAGCAAGTGTGAAGAATTTCCCATTTATCTGAATATTAACAGCTACAATAGTTTATATAGTTACTTTGTAACTTGGTTCTAAGGTCAGCCGGTACAGGATTTCAGAAGTAATTACAGTAAATCAAACTGTAGAACATCCCCATGGGGTAGTTTGAAGATATTTTCGAAAGATGTTCTTTTTTTACCCCCTAACCCTAGAGCTGCCACATCCAGCAGCTGCTTTCTTTTTGACAATTCGTCACTCCTGAAAAATGTTTGCAAGCACTTTGGATAATTTCCAATTCATTCTTGCAGGAAATGAGGATTTGCTTCCTCACTTGGGATACCTGCTGCTAGGTTTATTCACTAATAAGCATGATAAATGTTTTAGCCTTTGATCAGTGCTAATTTAACAAGTAAGCTCCATAGAAAAAAAAGTCTTTGAGGCTCAGGGGCTCAAGACGGCGCATGAGTTGGAAATATGATTGATTGTGTTGCTGTGAGAAATTTCCATAAAAAAACTTTTATCATGCTGTTATGTTCTGAACAATTAAATCAAATGTGAAAGATATCTAGCCTCCAAAGAAGGAGAGAGGAAGCAGACCAAACTTCACAGGAATTTGTTTCAACCTATATTCCTAATTCTCTAGAAATATTTTTAGTCACCTCTTACGTTAATTGGTAAATTCTTTTCCTTCTTCTAGTTATTTTTTTTGAAGACCTAAATATCTTCTTGCCCTTCCCATGATTCCTTAACTCTTTTGTTTTCCAGACAATAGAGAGATTAAGATAGAAGGAGAAAGAAGTATATCCTGAAAAATTGAGCTATTGCACAGCAAACTGTAAAGAGGGGTATCTTGAGTGGCAGAAATCGATTAGTTGTTATGACTGCAGTGGAATGTAGACACACCCCAAGCTAGCTTTAAACTTCGCTGGTTCAGGCACTGGTATAAATCTAGCTGAAATAGCATGGAGCTCATCAGAAGCTACAAAATCCCCCTGAGAAGCAGGGTTAAACACTTGGCAGTTAGCCCATGCTAAATACAGACATTCAAAAAACCCAAGTCTGAAGCAACTCAATCTTTGCATGTTAGAACTGTGCATAGTTTGAATGGGCAAGCAAGTGAATAAACATCTACTTTTGATTTCGGAAATGCAGCCACATGCTTCCAGTGGCTCAGACCAGAAGTCAGGTGGTTCTAGGACAAACCCTCCCTACTCTTCAGTAGTTGCCTTCAGTAGCTGGAGGCAAGCTGAGCTGAGGGGAGGGGCATGACCAGGCCCTGCCAGGCCATCTGGGGAGGGGTTTAAACTACCACCCTGGCCTGCACAAGCCCCAGTCATGGTGTTCCTGGAGAGGGAAGGGGCAAGCAGTCCCTATCACCTATTTTCCCCTCCCTGCTTGCCACTCAAGTGGTGGGGTGTGTGGCCAGCCCCAGCAGCAGCCTCAAGTGAATGGGCATGGACTACAGCTAGAGTCTGCCAGGCAGGAGTACAGCAGCCCCTTTCAGGTATTTGCTCCGCTCACTGCTGGAGTGGCAGGGGATGTGGCCAGACTGAGCAGCAGCCTCAAGAAAATCCCCATTCACCTGAAGCTGCCACCAGGGCTGGCCGCACCACCTACAACTGTAGCAACAAGGAGAAAGGTAATGTCTGACAGGGGATGAGTAGCTGGGGCCCCTGGGGGAAGAGGGGAGGGGGGGAATAAACCCCCTCCCTGCCCCTTTCACCTTAGGAGGCCATACTAGCCAGCATCTGGCCATGCCTCCATCCCTATCACTGAAGCAGCAAGAGGGGAGATACCTGACAGGGGCTGCTGTACCCTGGCCAGGCAGACCCCAGATGGGGTGGGTGGGTGAGCGAAGGCAAGGTGGAATAAATCCCTTCTCCACCTCTGTCACCTTAGGAGGCCATGATGGGCTGGCATCTGGCCATGCCCCTGCCCCAGCTAGAAAGCAGAGGGGTGGGGCTAGCCATTCTCTTTGTAGCAGACAGCAGAGCACAGCACAGCCCAAAGCATGCTGGGATGCTGGGGGACTGTGATTTAATTCAAACCCTGAAGAGGTCTGGAACAAAAGTTTCATAAACCAGTTTGACCCAAATCAGTTAAGTCTGATACTACATTCAAACCAAGTTTATCCTAAATCAGGTTCAGCCATTTTGAAACTGGTTTATGTGCACTGAACTTCTGTTCTTTTACAGGTTTATACCAGTTTCTGATCCCTTAAACCAGGTGCGGCTGGTGAACTCAGACTGGTGGGGTGGTGGAACATGGCACAGGAGTGGGAGGGGAGGTTTTGCAGCTGGCCGGCGGCAGGGTGGGGTTTGCAGCCAGGCAAGAGTTGGTTTGGGGGAACAGAAAGGGGGTTTGCAGCTATCCAGACAGTCCTTCTAGTAGTGAGAGGCTACAAACCACGCCCCCTACCTCTGCCCCTGGCTGGCTGCAACGCCTCCCACCCACTATCAGCTGGTTGCAAACCCCCCCCACACACTCCTATGGGACCCTTCACCACCCCAGCAGCCTGAGTTCACCAGCTGCACCTTACTTAAACTGTTTATGTGTAATCTCTGCCCCTAGCCCATGTTGCTGTGGCTAGATTGCCACTGGGACAACCTTTCCTCCCTCAGCTACAGTATTATTAGGGTAACTCTATTCATTTCACTGGAGCTACACACATTTACACAAACTGCAGATCTTAGTCTCTAATAATGTTCTGTCTGCACTGATGATTGTCTTAAATTATACTGTATCAGGTAAAACATGTATATAACATATATCATTGTAGATGGCACAGCAAGGGGAAAGGTGAGTTCTTCACCAATCACTCAGAGCCAAGCTGTATGGCAGGGATCTGCTTCATCCAGCGACTGCTAATAATTGATCAGTATTTCATAATATGACCCTCTGAGCAACATAAAATATGATTCAAGCCACCTCGTTCTGGAGACTCTTAGAGAGACAGTTCTCCATACTTTCCATTCCTCAATCTTAACATATAAATATATATAACATTCAAATACATTTATTGACATTTTACATGTAACATTAAATATGTGTATTAACATTAATAAAAATTAACATGCTTTATTCATTACCGTTTATTAATTAAAATTAATTAAAAATATCTCATTAGTCTCTGAGGGGCACAGCACCATCAGCTAGACCTGTGAGTTTTCCCTGACACATTAACACTATTGTTGTCAGGCAACAGTAAGTCATCATATTTTTGCCATTCCATGTCTTAGGGCTCAGCCATCTCAACTGTCTGAGGTTGTTTCCCAAGATCTTTGTACTGCCTTTATCCTGTCTTTCTGTCATTTAGAAAAGAAAAGGTGTTGCCTATTCTTCCACAGTTTCAGTCCAACTTAGGTGGCACTCTCATACAACTGTGTTGCAACTCTCAGATACCATCGCTGTTTGATGCCGTTGCTTTTCAATTAGTTTCTAAGGTGACACCTTACACTGCCTTTTGCATGAGTTCATACTAGCATAGCTAACTACCTCTTTCCTATCAACTGATAGAGCTCCAAAGACACAAAATCATATGGCAATTTTTGTTTTGCCTATTTTCTCTTGTTATACATTTGCAAGTCCCCAGTAATTGTGACATCAGCTGCTACCAGGCTAGACTTTTTTCCTTTCCAGTTTCTGATTTAATAAAATAGAAGTAGGTAAGAAACCAGGGATAAAGAAATAAATATGGGATACATAAGAACAAAGATAAATATGGGTCAGAATCTGATTACACTGTCTTTTTGGGTAGGTGCTTGATTATTTTCACACTATTTTCCACAAACTCATTTGATTGGAGACAATGACATTAATAGTTACACTAGAGTTTACACCTGGTGTTTATCTCTTACCACACTGCAAACTTCTTAAATTTAACCCCACTATCTATAGACCTTTTCCAGACATTATTAAGTCAGGTAGACCCTTTCTAATGTTAAGGTCTAGGATTTTCTAGTAAGACAGTCTAAAGGAAAGAGATAATAGTTTACAACAGATATTTAGTAATTTTCAGCTGTTGTAAGCAAATCTATATGCACGTTATTCATAAACATTGGGGCTGGAAGGGACCTTGGAAGATCAAGTCTAGTCCCCTGCCCCAGGGGCAGTAAGTCAGCTGGGGTCACAGCATCCCAGCAAGATAAACATCCAATTGGCTCTTAAAGGAATCCAGAGTAGGTGCTTGCACCACCTCTGTTGGCAGTCTGTTCCAGATCTTAGGGGCCCAGACTGTAAAGAAGTTCTTTCTTATGTTCAGCCTGAAATGGTCTTGAAGAAGTTTGTGGTCATTTGACCTTTTCATCCCATGGGGTGCCCTGGTGAACAGGCATTCCCCCAGATCTTGATGTACACCCCGTATATACTTATAGACAGCACCAGGTCCCTCCCTTAACCTGCGCTTCTCCAGGATGAAGAGCCCCATGGCTCTCAGCCTCTCATCATAAGGCCTGTTCTCCTGCCTTCTATTCATACACATGGCTAACCTAGGGACTCTCTCAATAGTCTTCACATCCTATTTAAATTTTGGAGCCCAGAATTGGATACAGTACTCCAGCTGTGGCCTCACCAAGGCTGAGTACAGCAGAAGGATAACATTCTGGGATTTGCTAGGGAAGCATCTGTAGATGCAAGTCAGAGTTTTGCTCACTTTGCCAGCTGCAGCATCATATTGGTGACTCATATTCATCTTGTGGCCAGTCATGACCCCCAAGTCCCTTTTGGCTGTGGTGCTAGCAAGAGTAGCACTGCCAAGCCCATAAGCATGCTGCAGGCTTTTCTTCCCAAGGTGGAGTACCTTGCATTTTTCGGAGTTGAAATCCATCAGGTTTTTGTCCGCCCATTTTCCAAGCCTGTCAAGATCAGCCTGGATCTCTATCCTGTCCTCAGCTATGGATGCTTTGCCCTAAGATTGGTGTCATCAGCAAACTTGGCCAGTCCACTCCTGACACCAATGTCCACATTATCAATGAAGATATTGAAAAGGATAGGCCCAAGGACAAAGCCTTGTGGGACCCCGCTGGTCACGACACACCACAGTGATTGACTTCCATCAACTACCACTCTCTGGGGCTGACCTCAAAGCCAATTCCCCAGCCAGTGGACTGTGATATAGCCAAGGCCATAGTTGGCCAGTTTTTCTATCAGACAATCAGGGGATACCAGATCGAAAGCTTTTTTAAAGTCAAGATATATGGTGTCAATCTCTTCTTCCTTGTCCAGGCGATATGCCACCTGGTTATAGAAGGAGATGAGATTGGTCAGGGAAGACCTACCCACAACAAACCTATGCTAGGTATCCCTCAAGAAGTTGCCTTCAGCCAGTTTGTCAAGAAATATTTTTTTGATGATTTTCTCCAAGATCTTCCCAGGAATGGAGGTCAGGCTGATGGGTCTGTAGTTCCCCGGATCTACTTTCATCCCTTTCCTGAAGATAGGCACCACCTTGGCCTTCTTCCAATCCTCAGGCACTTCGCCTGAGAGCCACAAGTTTTCTAAGATCCATGCCAGTGGCCAAGCTATGATGCTTGCCAGCTCCTTAAGTACCTTGGGGTATAAGCCGTCTGGGCCAGCTGACTTGAAGGTGTCCAATCTCTCAAGGTGTTCCTTCACATAGTCAACATTGATGTGGGGTAATTCAGGAGAGATTCTTTTTTT
>JAGPOW010003395.1:8884758-8944210 GCA_030014935.1 Caiman crocodilus | reverse complement strand
TTTTTTTCTGTGCCACCAGAATGACCTCTTTTGCTTTACTCAGCCTGTCTTTTTGACAAATGTGATGAGCTGTATCAGATTCCTCAGTGTTGCCATTACTTTGAGGCCAGTATAAAACACTAGCCAATTGCCCATCAGGAATGATGGAGGGAGGTCAGGAGGGGGCGGAGCACCGCCACCTACCACCCCACATTCCCGCCATCTCCCAGGAGCAGGGAGGGGGGAAGCTTGCCTCGGCATCCCCTCCAGCCACCTCAGCCAGCACCCCCTGCTGCTGCTGACTGCACCCCTTGCACCCCCCAGCTCCAGCCACTCCATCCCTGCTGTCATGGCAGCATTCTGCCTCATCACCACTGCCACCACCGCCTGTCTGGAACACTATTCTGATTGGTTGTTGCAGATAACCAATCAGAGTGTGAATAAAGTCTTATGGACAGACAGACAGACTAAGGATTTTATAATATGAGAATCTTTGGTCCTCAGTTGGTATTTATATTAATACCTAATTGTCCTCCAGGTTTCCCTTTTTACATGTATTTTTTTTCTTTCACACTTTGGGAAACACCATTCTATTTCTCAAAGCTTAAACTGGTAATAGGAGCTCTATTTTTGTAGCCTCCCTGTAACCTGTTCAGGACGTTGAAATGTCAGCAGGGCACCAAATGGAATTACTAAGTCGAGCCAGAAAGATATGTAATCATTTTTAGTATAAGTGAACTATATTTTGACTGGGTATATATAAAAGCTAACCAGGATCATTCTAAAATGAGGAGACTGACTTCCCATGTCCTCGATGGTCTCAGACATTTTTGCATGAGAAGCATGACCATCCTTCCCGCCTTGGTTATTTAAGCATTTAAAGATGACAAGAGAAAACACTATAGGCACAATTCTTATCTTCATTCAGGATATAACTTCAATTTCTATCCTTGTCTTTGTGGAAGTGATACTTCTAAGCTTTATTATGGAGCTACAGCCTGTTCACTCAGAAGAATAGTGTGATAAAAGAAGAGGTGCTGGCTATTTTATAAGACATTGTGAGGTGTCCTACCAAGTAAGAGGAGGAGGAGAAAGAAAAATTGGGAGGAACTCACATGGGAGTGTATTTTGAGAGACAAGTGATATGCACATGTTTTTAGGGGATGTAAATGCATGGAGCTCCATTGAATCAATAGGGTTATGCTTATTTTTAATCCTTGAGTTATGTTTTGAACTGGACAAAAGGGAATCATGCTGGACAAAAGCTCAACATGAAAATTTAATAAAAATTAACGAAGTTCCAATGTTTATTCAGCTCCTGTCTTTGGAGGCTCACTAATGTATGTGGAAAAATGCAGCTTCAGCTTTTCTTCCTTTTTCCTTTTGAAACAATTTACAAAATAAAGTTGACACACATCAGAAAACTTCTTGTCAGTAAAGCAAGCTGAGTAGGCTGTCCAGCACCTTCTCTAGTCAATCACCTTCTGTAGGTTTCTTTTCTGAGCATACCAACAATCCATTTTTATTTGGATTTGTCACATAGTAGCATTTGGAATTCCATGTATTTTTTATCTCTTTAAGTTTGCCAGAGCCATTGCAACTGCATGCATGCAGCTGGATACTGTACTTGACACTTATGAAATTATTCATCTTCTTTTCATTTGCTAGGATTATATGAATGAAGCTCATTAGGATGTGGCTGGCAGAGTCTTTTAAGTTAGCTGAACAAAACTTCAAAAAACATCTCTGGAAGCTTTTAAAATAACAACAAGTATCCGATTTGACAAGACCTTTTAAATATATCACACAGGGTTGTTTTGTATGCAAGTAAGTTATACAGCATTTGGAATCCAAAATATTCAAGAGCAAATTAGAAAGGATGAAAGTTTTGTTTTATTTTCAATAGCAAGCAGAGATTCTTGGAAGAAGCCACCTGGTCTAAGTAGTAATTTTCTGTTATTTATAACTGTTTTAATTAGGACTTCATAACACTGTAATTTTTCATCTAATTTGTTACTTTGTAAATTCAGCTTCACCATCTTGCTTTTCTTAGGGTTTTATAGATGAAGTGGATATTACCAGTGAAGCTAATTGCCCATGACTAAATGCTGCAATTGACAGCAGTCAGAAGAAAGTGTTCTGTAGCCATTAGGGTGCATGGCAGAGAAACTGGAATGAACAGTTCAAGTTCAAACCTTTGCGCCCCATTGCTTTGAACTTGTATTCCTTGGTTGACATCTTGGTGACTCTGAAGTCAAGGGCAGAGTATTAGTGGGGACAGTTTTTCATTCCCTGGGACCTTAAAAGTAGGTATGATATATCCTTGGGCACCCTGGAATGTATCCAAAAAGTAACAACTATGTGAGGCTCAAGACAATACACATCCTTTCAAACTGGACACCTTCTTCCAAAACACTGGAATTCCCTGGACAATTAAGAAATGTCCTCTGTTCTGCTAGAACAACCTGCCAAAGAGGCAGAGTGATGAATAGCTGCTGAATATATGTTTGCACTTCTCTTTTCTGTCTTGGTAATAGGTTCAGGAGAGAGATGGTCAACCCAGAACACAGATGATGCATTTTGAGATTCATCCTTGAAGGTAAATACATTACAAATAACTTGCAACGCAGACATACTTGTCTGCATATTTCTTTACTTTGCCATTGTTAGAAAGCTAAGGAGGCATGTTTTTTTTCCCCTGTAGTTAACAGACACTGTTGTTATGTTAAAATAATTAACCTTTCTTTGGAGCAGGGGCTAGAACCCAATCTTTCTCATTCCACTTGTTTCAGGTATTCCTTGAGAGCATCTTCTCTCTATCTGCCTTACTGAATATGTAACTATTCCAGACAAAGTGGGACAGATTCAACAGAGAAAACCTTACACTACGATATTGTATGGCTTTTCTTTCCATGCGATACCCACCCCCACGCCCATTTGGACTTCTACTCCTCTTGCTTCCACTCTATCCACCCTCCTCATTGGTTCATGTCCCCTCCCTCTTCAGCTCTTCCTTTAACTGTCACTTTTATAAATCACATGTAACAAAAATAATTTAATTTTTATCTGTAGACCTCGAAAAGGCGTGACTGACACATATGTACAGTTTGTAGCATGAATTTTCATCCTTACTGAGTTTCCCAGATGAATGCACATGGATGTAGTAAGGCATTTTCCTTTGTTCTTTAGCCCCAGATTATTGTGTTCAATCTTGTGTAAATGTGCACATCAGGAGTACCCATCGCCTTCACTGGAAACTGATGAAACTTCCAGTGAACATGATGTGCTTGTTTCTTTTATACACATGCCATGCTTCTGTTTTAAATGTTGGCGATATATGTCTTAGCTACCATCTCAGAGATGGCAGCTTGCCCTTCTTGCTTCTCTCAGTATTTCTTTGCTGGAGCCATTCTACCCTGAAACAGGATGTAGGAGAAGCAATGACAGCACAAGAGCAGCATTCTTCCTGTACCCTGCTTATTTCCAGGCCACAACAGGCCTTAACAGCTAGAAGGAGCAATAGCAAAGAAGATCCTGCAAAATACTTGTTTCCTTAGGATGTGGCATGCATAGTACAGATGGACTCTTCACCTGGTGCTTTGAGAAAACTCTCCAGAGCATGTGCAAACCATGATTTTTCAGAGGGTTATAACTTGGCCAAAATTTGTCAGTGTTTTAAGTGAAGGCCAAACTACAAGCTTATTCTCAAAAGTGTGGGGGTACTAAGTCAGGTATAGAAGTTATACTTATCGCACAGAAAGCACACTACAGCCTTAACCAAACAGACAGTCAGGCACATAGGACTCTAAAAATGGTGAATCCCACCCTAAGATAACCCTGGATACATGTGGTATCAGACTTCAGTGCTGTACGTTAAATCACCATTATAAAAAAGCTGTACCAGATCCCATTGTGACTCCTGGTAGGTTGTATTCTGCCAGCAACCCATGGGGCTTTGTAGTGCCCCTGCTCATCCTCTTCTTGAAGCCATATGGGTTTACATGTATGTGAGTACAGGTTTGGCAAAGATGATTATTGCTCTCACCTGTTGTTTTGGTCCATTTTCCCCTTCAGGCTTACCTCTCCATCCTCTGACTCTTCCAGTTAGCATAGATCCATGCAAACAAAGAAAACTGCTTATTTCTGAATTTCTCTTATTGTATATTATCATGGGTGCTGAATGTGCTTCAGCTCCAATTTCAGGTTGAAAGAAACCAGGGATTTCTCATGGTTATTCTGTCTTAAGAATTGATTTATCTGAACTGATTTCTGGCAATGGGCAAGTTCCCTAATGGAAGTAAAAATAGATTTGAACATGCCCAAAATGTACATCAACACCTATGCATACTAATATATATAATGACTACTTGCCTGGGGAAACTAAATGCATGTGTAAAATGTAGATTGTGAGACATACTTACACTTCTTGTGCTCAGTATAGAACATGGGACCATAAACCCATGCATCCAGCTTCCAGACTACAAGTCATGAAAACCCTGGATGTATTCAACAGTCCATAAAGAATCAGAGAGTGTTTGGTTTTATGCGTCAAAGCCAATTTCTAATAATGCTGGGACACATACACACACACGCAGAAGCCAGGCATGTGACACATGGGTATAAATTTCATGAGCATAGGATACACTGAGTTGAGATGCATGGGGCAGCATGAGGGCTCATGCCAGGATGACTCGCTGATGCATCAGGTCCTGGTGGTTGTCTGTGATGTCCCTGCCAGCCAGTCAGGGGTGGCTCATCCATTCAGCTCTGCTTGGGAGCCTTCATCAGTGCAGGGAGCCTATGGGTCATGCTGGGAGGTGCACGGGACTCCTACCTTCTGGTCTCAGGCTGTGCAGACAGGCTCTGAACCCCTCCTCCACAAGGGCTAACATCTGTTCTGTTTGCTCCTAATCTTACCTCGGGCACTTAGAGTAAAGCTCAAAAGTTAGAAGTATTTTTTTTTTTGGCCTTCTTGAACATCTGTACTTAGCCCTAGAACTTACCAATGAATCAGCTGAAGAAACTTTTGAATATTATTTTTAAGGGTCAAAACCAAAATATATTTCTGTATTTTTTTTAATGGCTGAAACATTTATGCTTGAAACATTTCCAAACAGATACCCAGCAGGGAAAATTTCAGCTGGAATGAGTAACACCTGGCATAGTTATAATCAGCTGAAAGCAGGATTTTGTGATGGAAAATGGAAGGAAACCTGAACTATAGATGGCACAGCTCCACTGATAAAATCTCAGAATGCATGAATTAATGTTTAGTTAGGAAATCATGTTCTTTCTGTTGTTTTCCTATATAAGTGGAATAAAATTTTAAATTTAACCTAACATTTAGAGGAGGTAGTTTGGCCATATTGTATGAATGAGTAAGCCACGTAGTGAAAACCAGTAACACAAGGTTGCGGAGTGGATCCAAAAGGGGTGCAGTGGCATGGCTATACCATTCTTTTGCATTGGTCGATGGTGCAGAAGCATCCAGGGACTTTTTTAAAGTCCCCATGGTACATGAGACTCTTTCCCTATGTGTTCAGAGGGGGTCCTCTGCTTTCCCCTTTCCCTCCTCCCCTGGCTGCCACTGCTACTCTCATCACTGTTCTAGGGTTGGGGAAAACTGCAAAGCTTCTCTTGCCTGCTTCAGCCAGGCTGCTCATTTGGGAACAGCAAGGTGGCAGCATCAATGATGGGTTGTGGGGGGGCAGAGTTCCTGTACCCTGTGCAGTCCCCCAAGAGCAGGCATGGGAAGACTGAACCCCCATATCTATCATGCTAATGATGATTGTTCTGTCCTAAGTTCAGGACTTTACACTTGTCCTTATCATAGGTGAGGGAAAAAACTTATTTGGGGGAGGCAGGGTGAGTGAAACTTAAACTTAAAAGGTACTTCTACACACCCACCCACACACATACACATGCACACACACACACTGCCCAGCAGGTAAGTGTGTAGTGGGGAAGGTGGGAAAGGAAGAGGCATGAGGGGGAAAGATCAAGGCCCCTGCGGTGAGGAAGGGAGTGGGGCAGCGGCAGGAGCTGAGGTGAACAGGGCACCGGGGTATGTTGCGGGAGGGTCTGAGCCTGGGAGGCTTGTCCAGCAGTGCAGGGGGCTGCCGCTGCTGTGCACACCCCCAGGGCAGACAGGGGGAGCACATGGTCTGCCCCTGGGGTGTACATGGGTTGGAGGCAAGCTGTCACTGTGGGCTTGGGCTCTGCACCCCACTACCACTGTTCCAGCAGCTGTGCAATACCACATGTCTGCCACCACTGGGTGGGCAGGAGCCTTAGCACAGCCAGAATACAGGAGGCACATGGTGTTTCATAGCTGCCAGGGCAGAGTCAATGGGGTGCAAATCCTAAGCCCACAGCAGCAGCCCACCTCCACCCTGTGCACTGGTTGGGGGGGCACATACCCCCCATGCCATCTCCGGGAGTGTACACAGCAGCAGGAGTCCTCAGTCCCCTGCACAAGCTGCCCAGAATCCACCCCTCTCACGACCCAACCCAGGGCCCTGTTCATCTCAGGTCCTGCTTCTGCCCCTGCCCCACTCCCTCCCTCTCCGTGGGGGTCATAATCTGCCCCCCAACCCTCTTTCCTTCTCCCCTGCCATTTCCCTCTACACACTTACCTGCTGGGCACTGGTCCACACACAGTAAGTGTCATCTGCAAACTTGCTAAGGGTGCTTGGGCAATACTCTTATACTCCTCCCTAGTTGTTTGTCCAAGTTTTCACTTCTTGTAAGCTTTCTTTTTGTGTTTTAGCTCACTGAAGCATTCCTTGCTAAGCCAAGCTGGTCTTCTGCCATACTTGCTAGTCTTCCTACAGATTGGGTTGGTTTGTTCCTGCGCCCTCAATAAATCTTCTTTAAAGTAAAAGCAGCTGCCCTGGACTCCTTTCCCTTTTAGATTGGCCTCCGAGGGGATCCTGCCCATCAGCTCATTGAGCGAGTCAAATTCTGCTTTTCTGAAGTCCAGGGTCCTTACTCTGCTGCTCTCCTTCCTTCCTTCCCTTCTGCAAATTAATCTTATTGTGGTACATGACTATTTTATGTAGCAAAATTTTGGACACTATTCTGAGTAACATGAGGTGGATTTCCTTTTTGGGTACCTAAGGTAGAGCAATATACTAAAGGCAAACGTATGGTGTGCTACCTTAGGCCCCTGTTGCACACTACATATATTACTCAATTTTCTGCAATAAATTTAGACTGACCACATGTGCAAAGTAAGAATAGACAAAAGTGCAAGGTAATTATCCCACCATAAAAATGACTATTGCGCTTCAGAAAGGCCAAACCATCTACAAAGTTTGTTCTTGAAAATTTGTAACAATTCTATAGCTGGTTTCTATCCAGCTTTAATTTGAACCTGTAGCAAGGCCCTGATATGCTTGTAACTCCAGTGATAAACTCTAGTAGTAGGCACTAAAGATTTGCAGGATATGGGTGTTTAATGTGTTTATGAAACTCCTTTCTTGTTTTATCTGCATTGACTAGAGTTATTT
This sequence comes from Caiman crocodilus, assembly GCA_030014935.1. Classification (NCBI taxonomy): domain Eukaryota; kingdom Metazoa; phylum Chordata; order Crocodylia; family Alligatoridae; genus Caiman; species Caiman crocodilus. Next base: position 8,936,720 of record JAGPOW010003395.1, on the reverse strand, counting down.
TGTTTTATTTAAGATGTGTAGGTGTGTATGTGTGTAAAAGGAACACAGTTGTTCACTATGGATATGTAATTGGACAACTAGAATGTGATGTTTAATTCTGGCTGCTCTGGATTTATGAAGTAACAATGAATATCATATCAAGGCTTATGCACTTCCCCTGTATTATCTCTTTTGAACAGTTTTATGATGTGGTATTTGGACAGAGGCTCAGCACTGATAGCCTGAGGAGATTCACATCCACTGTAATAAAGGGCATTAAAAAAATCACAAGAAAAGTAGTGTCTTTTATTTAACACTATACAAAATATTGATGGATTTATATAACTGTGTGAGTACTCCCTCTCTCTCTGAATTTGAAATATTATGCTATATTATGGGGATGTTTTAATCCAAAGCGCCCAGTCATAGAGAATTGAGTTATAAAACAATGATCATGTAAACATCAAGTTAGAGTGGACCAGATAAGTTCTATACACTTCTGATTATTACTCTGATGACTTCCTTATTCAGGGATGGTAGTCAAATTTGCTTCTTTGTAAAGAAACTACAGTACTGACAGCACACAATAAATCATGTCTAACAACATGCTAAAAAACTGGCAAGAGACAGCTTGTACAGTGACAAATACAGCTGACAACAAGTGTATACATCTGTTTGGTAGGATTTATGAGAAGAGAATACAAACAAGGAGATGGGGCTGTTTAGTTTTACAACAGACATTTAAAGCCTCTTTTTTTTCTTTAGTACAAATAACATCCATGCAAAGAATACATAAAAACACAATTCTTAAAGAAATGTCTTTTTTTATAAGCACAACTAGATTACAAATGGACTCGACGTATTAGCATTTTGATTATCAACTGCTGTTTCAAATATCTGATGAACTGATATAAGAATGGTTCTAAAAGCATAGTGATTAAAGGACACATTGTTGGAGCTATTTTTAACACATAAATTCAGGTGTAAATGACCTTTGAATTCTGCATCCAAAGCTTGAAGTAAAAAAAGCCAAAACAAAACTGAACTTTGTCACTTATTCTTCAATGTCAGATGAAGCAGCAAACCATTATTTCATTAAAATATTTTAGTTATAATAAATTACTTTACAAGAAAGGTCAACAGATTCAAAATCTCTTATAATTAACTACTCAGTTATCTTGTGAAATAATCAAGGTGCCTGCATACAAATTATTCTGGCACAATTCCACTGAAATTAGTAAGAATTGCTTGGTATCTATCTAGGATTGCTTTAGATATAGATAAACTTTTCCATAAGCTTTTAAACTAACATGCCCTCAATCCAATTCCTAGTGGATACAATTCCACTTCATAAAAATCATAGGTGCAATTTGCACACATATTTGTACATTATGGTTTTTAATAGTGTTTTTATTGGTGGCTGAAAATCTACCTGAGTTTTTACAGGGTTTTCTATTCTTTGGTTGCATGTCACAGTGGTGATGTTGCTGCCTTTTGGAAGGACTAAATCACAGCACAGTAGCAGCCCATACTGCACTGTATATATGGTGCAGTTATTTTTAGCAACGACTTTGCCATAGCAGGGCTCTATAGTGGGGGAGTCAGTCACTTCAGTGAAGTACTTGCTGGTCACAAGTTTTAATTTACGGTGGAAATGATGAATTTTTTTTTTTTAAAACAACACTTATCAGTGGAACTCATTGACACAACATATCAGGATTCACACAGAGGTGTTAACAGCAGTGCAAGTATATTGAGAGCTTCAACAGTTCCATTACATAAGACCAAACACAAGTAGCTAACATAAACTAACCCCGAAGGACATGTGTAGATGCAATGGGCACCCTAAATTTGAAGCAGTGTGTTTTTAAGAATACTGTTTTATTTTAGGGCCCTTTAAATCCCTGTGCCACGCACACACCCAGACTTACCTGCCTCTCTGGCAGCAGGGAGGGGAGGGGAGGGTAAGCTGCCAGCAGGTGGAGCGGTTCCTGGGTTACGGGGAGGGGGTTGGTGCTTCCCTCCGTGGCAGCGGCACCCCCTACCCCCAACCCCAGGTGTCACCCACCTGCAGGCAGGCAGGCTCTAGAAAAAAAGATCAGGCTTGCTGCTTTTCTTAAGTGGAGCCTGCCTTCCCAGGCTACCCCTAGACTGCCTGTACAGACTTCCTGCGGAGCCCCTGAGCTGCACAGAGCCTGATGCTTCACTCTGTGGCTGTAGAGAAGCAACTAAAACTCATCAGAGGAGTTTCAGTTTGCTGATCCCCAAGTTATTTGAACTGCATTACGCTGCTGAATTCGCTACAGAGGCTGGAATTACTGCGCAATACACTGCCGACAAATGCAAAAACCCACAACATTAAAACAGTGCAAAAGCTTTTAACCCACTTTAAAGTGTCATGCACACATGCCCCTCATTTCATCCACACGTGGCCTAACTGGTTAAACTCAACATTATTTTTCTGAATTCAGACAGAGGTTTATCTTATGTGCTGGTTGTTATATAAGAAACTCTTACAATTTTTTTTGACCTGTTCCCTGAAGTATATGATAATTTGTATTACTGAAGATGGCATCCTGGACTACATAGACTACAAGTCTAATTTGATACAGCACTTCCTGTGTTCTTAAATTCTAGTTTAAGAATAAAGGCCAAAAATTGGCTAGGCAGGAGAAGAGTGCTATGTCATCTGAAGAATATCCCTTTCCACAGAGAAATGTAAGAAGATAATGGTCAGATAAGATGGGATAGTTAATAGTGACACTGCATATGAGATGCTATTTCTTGTGAATAAGTAGAGAAATTCACTGTCCATTGATTTCAGTCTACCACCTCGCACTAGCACCAGTTACTTAAAAATATATATAAATATATAAAGAGACTTTATGAAGTTCAGTAACAAGTAGGTAATTTATCAGAAATACTGGTGTGATACTGTAGTTAAGTATAAAGGACTCTAGTAGTGTGGCATTAGACATTCCAGTTACAGTAATTCACAAAGCCAAAACCATATCAGTGTTGAAATAGTGAGAGATAAACTCACAAAGTAAGAAATTCACAAGTAAGGATTTAAACAATGCTAGGATACAATGAGACACAGCAGGACACTATTATGGTGGCACCCCTATTGTGTCTGAGGAATAGAGGTTATTCTTTTGAATTTCCTTCTATTGTACGTCTGTCTCTCAGCCTTACCATCCTTCATACGCTACTTTTATACAGAGATCCCCTAGATTTTTAAAAGTAATATTTAGTCAAATATCATGCACAGTATAATTATGTTTAAGTACATAATTAAGCTAAATACATGCAATTACATTATTAAAGTGTGCAATAATCTTGTAAAACTTCTTTTCAAACTTTGTAGAGAAAATATGCATAATATGTACATACTCTGTCTGCTCCCATAAATTTTATATATCACCTACTGGCTTTTGTTTTGGGTTTTATTTCCTAATGAAATCATAAAGTTGTTTAATTAATTACAAAACCAGATTTATTTGTTTCATTTTTGTGTGTTTGTTTTATTTTTATTGAGGGGATATATCTTTAAAATCTTTTAAATTAATTTTGTTGTTAACTTTCATACAAATCACAAAAAGAAAACAAACAAACAAAAAAGCTGCTGCTTTGGACATTTTGCCAATGCAAATTGCTGTGCGATAAAGGCTTTAGGACAACTCCTCCCTTTCTGTGCATGGCTTTAGTCATGCAATACTCATGGACTTTACTCAATGTTATGCCACTATGGCCTGCATACAGGATGCTGAAACAACACTGCTTTTTCCAGTATTAGCCTGAAAAGAATTTTGAAAAATTGCTTCTTTCAACCCTCAAACTAGACATTTTAATGAAACTGCTTATATAAGTATAATTATAGTGGTGCTATCAGGGACCATTATAATAATTATCAGGCAGTTTATAAACACAGAGAGACCCAAATTAAGGGAAATATAAATAGTATGTTTTTTGTTTTTCAAGATACTATACATGGACTAAATTAATCAAATTGGTGTACTGAGTTAAGTACTATGAACCGTGAGTACAGTCCTGCTGCCTTTACACATTTGAGTTAGTCCCATTTAATTCAACATGCACTGTTGTTTATAATAGAGGACACATAAACTTATTGGCTTAGTAGTCATGGTAATGGCTGTTCTTATTTTTACTATTATGATAAATTACATCCCTCATTCTGCAGCTGTATTGAAATCATATTGCCTCCTACCCCACCAAGGATAAGCACAGAATGCATAATACTGGAATCTTCATTTCTTACTCAGGCAAAAGTTCATTGAGAGTCAACCCTGAATTAAGATTTAGCTCTGAACTAACACAGTTTAAATTTAATGAAAAGAGTGGTGGCTTGTGTGGAGGATATATGCATCAACCAAACTGGCTTTGTTATGTGGAATACACACACGTCAACTGCCAACAATGTTATAAATATAAAGTTATAATTGTACCAATGCTGCACTCAGAAATTCACCTAGTAGTGGGGATTAAGAAGTTTGTGTTTGTTAGTTTATCTAGCATCAGCTAGATGTGAAATGATGTGAAATGAATTCCCAGATTTCTGTTGTGATACCAATGCTTAGCAATAGCTAAAGCATGGCACTAGCAATGCTAATTATATTAATAATCCTGCTAAGGAAGACAATATGTATTAACTTTAATGAAGGTCTAACATAAATCAAAGTTCAGAGGGAAGTGTATAGTATGACATGCCCCAAAAAGTATCTGAAAGATGAAGAGTTTTATTTTATCCCACTTTAAAAAAAAATGATCAAAGAAAGAATTAGCTTGGGAGTACCAGTGTGTCTAGTTTTACTAAAAGGTGTTGTGTTTGTTTGTGAGTAACATTCTTTTTGTCGGGTGGTCTAGAGGACACGAGCATCTTTTGAATTTGTTGGACAAAAAGCAAACTTAACATTTCTTGTTACCACACTGAAGAAAATCTTCATTTTAGTTTTCCTGTTGGCAAAAAGAAAACACCATATGATAGAGACCTATCGTCAACACAGGAATTGCCTTTTAGAGGTGATAATGAAGCCTATGTTTTCACACAATGGAAGTTATTTTAGTATTCTTTCCTCAGCTACCTGCTGTTTCTGAAAATTCATATTATTAGATAAGTTTAACTCTAGAATTTGAATATCCTCAGGTCTTGTAGGCCTGTGCGAATGGGGAAGTATTTGATTTGGATTCAGATTCAGCCAATTCAGAGGACAGTGATTCAATTCAGAGATTTATATCACTGTCCTGAACCAATTTGGCCAAATCAGCTTCAGAAGAATTGGCGCTGATTCGGAGAGATTTGGTGATTTGACCATAGCCTATAATAGTGCATCCCTGAATGATAATCCCTGAATAATAATCCCTGAAATATTTACAACTTTGTAATTTTTTGGCAGATATGGATAAAAACAGCAGGAATGGCAGCCCCTTTTGAGGGCATGAAGCTTGCCAGATTTCAAAGAGATAGCTGGAGGGGTTTCTGGGAAACTATACCTCAAGTTGCTGACAAGCAAAATTCATGCCGTGTGCCTGTGTGTGTGTGTGTGTGTGTTTGTGTGTGTGTGTGTGTGTGTGTTAAGGCACAGTGAGATGAAAATAGCAGGGATGGTAGCCTGTAACAAGGCCTTCCTGGTGCTCAGGCAGAAACAGCTCACAAAAGGGACATAGACAAAGGCTGTAGACACACCTTTTGTAAATATGCTGTTTCTATGTCCTTCCCCCAGAACACTTTGACTGGAAGGGAATTCAGGGAAAGATCACAGTCACTGGCCAGCTGTAGATATCAGTCTTTCCCCCCTTGCTCCCTCACCCTCTTCTCAGTTTCTGTTACCCTGAAAGATTGCCTTCTGAATCTCCACATTTTTTTCCAAATCTTTTGTGAATCTATTTGGAGGCTCCAAATCAATTCAGAGGCTTTTTTTGGTCTCCCGTTTGGATTCAGATTCATTGATTCAGCCTCCAAATTGGGCTGAATCTTCTCTGAATTGAATCGATGACCAAAGCTTCATACACCGCTATTGTCTTGTATAGCTAATTTAGAAATTCAATGAACCAACTTCTTTTCAGCAGAAGCTTAAGTCAACCAGACAGCCTGATTGTTTTGAATGGTTACCCTCATCCATTTCTGTTTCACAATGGCCTTTCAAATTATTCAGTTTGAATAGTCATATGACATTGCTTGGCACATCATAGCCTGAAAACTCACAAAGGTGTCCAGAAACAATTTTGTACATGTTTGGTGCTAATTACATCTTAGTCGTGATTAGCAACAAAATAGTGGTTTGCTACATCAGAGATCATAGCAGCTGCTGGGAGGAGCTTGTAGAAAACAAATTATAGAAATCCTTGAATTTAGGGCGCCTTTCTCACAGCCACCAGTACCAACTACAGAAAATCAGGACCTTTTTACCATGACTCCCTCTCAATTCAGATAGTACTTATCTGGCTATGAGGTACAATAGCTTATATTCTCCATCCCTTTTCCAACCATTGTTCCTTCACTCACTCCTGTCTTCACTTATCAATTCCTTCACATAGAACCTTCATTCCCCTTTCACATAAATGCATAATATAATATGTATAAATGTATAACATAAATTGTATAATATGCTTATTGTATATGAGGCACATGTTAGTTATCACTGATATCCTATTGATGCTTTTTCCCTTTCTCTCCTTTATCCAAAAGTAGTATATTGTATTTTTGATTGTAAGGTCCCTGGGGCAGGGAATAAAATCTATGGCAAATTTGTAAAGGAACTTGTTTATTCTGTACACAATTAACACAATTAAAAGTTTACACTTTCCTTTCTATGAATTTACTTGCATTATGAGCCACAGCATTTGTAAATGGATGTTTCACAAATACATATAGTAGCATCTTGATGGAGCTTTTAAAGAATAAATTGCCTGCAAGCCCAATTTATCAGTACTTACACAAATAAGGCAATTCCTTGCCATACTAACACCAGCAAGATGCACTCTCCACAAGATTTCCCTCACAGTGATTTCAGGTCACCAACCTGTTGATGAAATGATACAGAATCTTCTGCAGGCACAAACCAGGAGGTTTGGCATTCTATAGAAGCCCACTTCCTTCTTCCCAGAAGTCTTATGAATCTATACCAGCCTTAATTTTTGGCGTTCCCATGCTCCAGTTATCTGAAGACCTCTCTCTCCCGGGGAAATAATAGCCAAGGAAACCCACAGTGAGGTTTCAAGACCACACACTCTGAGACCTACTTCCAGCTTGCCCACTTTTTCTGGCACATTACCTGGTCTTCTCACTTTCTATTCTGGCTACAGGATCATGAAAACTTGGGGGGAAATCTGCTTGGACTGAGATGAGGCTTATCTGCAATAGAGACAGAAAACCTGTTCTGAGGAACATCTCTCCACAGGAGGCTCAAAAAGAGCTGATCCAATCCCTTTTCATTTCTTCTCAAAATCTACTATGATTAAAAAAATAATCCTTGCATTTTTGTGGGAATTAAATAGAACCACACTTCAAAGTTCACCAGGAAAGTTAAATAGTATCCAAAGGACCATTGAGTCATGCTGCGTGGAATGACATAGTGAAATCTGTGCAATGCGGTAGGCTGATGTTCTGGAGTGATTAATAAGTACTTTTGATTTGCTATTTGGTAACTGCAATGTAAGAGTGTATTGATAATTAGGATTATGCAAAACTTAGAAATATTTTTTCCGGATATTTTTGGGAAAATATTTACAGCACACGTCTCCCAATTTAAAAAGATGTCTTTTTTGCACTGGAAGACCCCACACTTAAAAAAAAATGCACATCCCTCAATGCCAAAATTTGTATGTGTTTGAACCTGTACAGTTTATTAATTTTTAGTATCTTCATTCAGAAATGGCAAACTTTTCATGCCCCAATTGTTATGGCTTTGAAGAGTGTGAGAAAAACATATAGTATGGTTTTTGCTTTGTGTATGTTGCTGATATCTTTACAATGAAGGGCCAGTTATTGCTTCTGAACCTGGATTGATACAGTAGACTATGAGACCAAGAGAGGACTGGGTGGTATGTTTCTGGGGAAATGTATTTATTGTGAATGTGTATCCACTTATTGTCATTAATATTAGTATAAGTTTCAGGTAAATTCATATATCCTGTGTATCAGGGATCATATATGAAAAAGGCATGTGGAAAGGAAACAGGTACAAAAGCTCTAATGATCTCATCAATCATCTGAAGTCTAGATTCTCCACAATAGAAATTGAGTAGTTATTAACTGCCATCATTTCTCTAAAGGCAATATGGAACTTACTGACTTCTGAAGAATCGAACATTTGGATTACACAATAGTTCCTTGTAAAGCTCATGGGGTTTGCAGATGGACTAAAGTGTGTAAGTGCTGTTCTCTGTTAACCCTTTCACTGGTATCTCTATAAGCTTCTTGCTCTTGTTCAGAATACTTTCTCAGAACTGCACCTCAGTTCCTAGATACAAATGAAAAAATGTGGTTATGTGTTAAATTTCAGCTTGATTCTTGTAACTGAGGAAATATTACTGTACAGTACTTGCTTGCTCAAATTGGGATTAATCTTTATCCCATTGAAGGCAATTACAAACATTTCTATTAGCTTAAGTACCAAGGAATAGTCTCTGCCCACTTTATCTTATCTGTTTTTGACCTTCCCAAAATGTTTGATATAATGTCCATCACAGTAGCATATAGGTAAGGAACATGGAAAAGAAAGCAGAGGCTAAAGTTGATTGTTGAATCAACCAACTTTGAAATTTAAATACATTTTGAACAAGGAAATATGTATCTTCCTGGCCAAAAGGAATTACCTTTATTTCCACTTTAGATCTTTAAAAAAATATTTAAAATCTGAGACTTATACTTGGGTTCTAATGGATCTATGTCACACTGACAAAAATCAGAACAATTCTGTTTATTTCAGTGGAATTACACTGGTATTTAAAAGTGTCTATACACATAATCTGGGGTGGCAGGAGGGTGGAACACTTTAATTAAAGTAGCTCCCGGGCAGCTTCTCTAATTAAAATGCCCCAGCATCATGTGTATTCAGCATTCTGCATTTTAGAATGGCAGCAGGCACACTTTAACTAAAGTTAATTCAACAAGTTTTAGTTAAAGTGCCCCCCTCACTGTTTTGAAACATGGGATGCTGAATGCATGTAATGCTGCAGCGTGCTGGACCATTCTAATTAGACTTGAGTCTGCTCAGATGCAATCTCTTTAGCATGCATTGGAGAATAGGCACCCAAAGAGATGTAAGATTCAAATCAAGCTCCATAGCTTTTGAGGGGAGACTATGACTGCTGCAGAATTTGATTTAATCCTTTGAGTTTGGGTAGCTAAAGCCAATGTACGTTATACCAAAATATTAGTAGTTGAGCTTCAAGTATTTTTTTCTCATGTGAAATAAGGAATTGAAAACCATTCACAAGTTCTCCTTATTTGTGTTGGAGTGGCACTGGTGAAGGCTGAGAGACTCGGTGGCCTGGTGCCCACCTGGGCCATAAGGTCATTAACTCTTCTACTTGCCTTCAACATGTTGTGGAATTACCTGACTCTTTTCTGCTACATCTTAATGTTTGATGATGTTTTGGATCAGGGGGTTTCTGACTTCATCTCAGCAGAGAGTCCAGATAGGGACCTCTTCTGGGGCTCCAACCCCCCCTACACCCTGGTGCTATCTCTTCATGTTGATATCTAAATGATATGAAATCACCTTCTTCATTTTGTTGTAATCTAATACGACATTGGCCAGTAGGCAGCTTGGGCCCACCCTATCAGAAGCACACACAACTGGCTAGACCAGTGGTTTCTGGCCAATCCAAAAGCTAGAGCAGCATGCTCAAAGCTATCTAAGAAGGCTTCCGGGTCATCCTAGCGGTGACATCTTGGGTACCTTTAGCTCAATCTTTTTCCTTTGCACCTAAGTCTGTTGCTGGAGCCATTTTTCTTTTAATGCTATTTCTCGGGCTACTTGTGCCTGCTGTTGCTGCAGCAGTTGGCCAACCAGGTGCAAAATCTGTTGAGGAGGCTCACTGCAGCAGAAAGTCTAGATAGGGACCTTTTCTGGGGCTACAAACTCTCCTACACTCCATCCTAGTACCACCCCGGTGTTAGTCTACCAATTACACCCCTAGATCTTGATGGGAAGTTCTGTCTTTTTCTTTTATCTTTATATAGACTCATGAGCATCTCAACAAAACAAAACAAAAAAAACCTTGGAGCTGGGGAAGCATGCTTCCCCCAACTTCATCATCTTGGTGCACTTGAGCAGCTCAGAGTGGCTTCTCTCATTGTATAGGGGGAATGGGGAAATAAGAGTAGAGGTGTGGAGGGTAGAAATGGGTAGAGAGACTGGGATCTGTGCATGCTGGGATGCTGCAGGACTGAAAATTAAACATTTTATCTCCCCAGAGATAACAATATGCTGGAATGGCCTGGGTGAGACAGATCAAAGATTGCTTTCACTTCATTTGGCTTATCTTGAAACAGTTTAGAGGGTACTTAACATATGATAACACCCTTTAATGGGTGAATGCTCCTATTTTAAGTGCCTTTATGATGTTGTAAAGGTAAGCTGTAATACCACCATAACACAGTACTGTTCAAGTAGCCCTGTGTACTAGTTGACCAATATTGGGTGCTGAACTTAAATGAGAGAAAGCTCAGGATTTGAAGTCTTTTGTAGGATGAATAATAAAGTGTGCTTCAGACTATAGGAACTGGCTATGTCTTCCCAGCCATACGAAAGCTAACAGGCATAGTTGGCATGATTCACGCCCAGGAGCTAGAAGGGATTCAAAGAGAGAGGTTGTTTGCATCTGGAACTCACCTGCAAAGAAGGTAGACTGAAAGTTTAATTAGGTGACGATAGAGATTCTTCACTAGTCTTGTCGAGTGGGGGAAAGGCTTGCATGAAATTAATCAGTTACCTTGAATGGGATAACAATCATGACAGGTATAGCACAAAGTGGCTGCAGTGTCAGGGGGAAGTGTCATAAAGCAGTGAGTCTGATACTTAGAGTCTCTATAGTCTAGAGAGGGAAATAATATCTGTGGCAGTATATAACCTTCAGGGCAGCACAGTTACACTGAAATAATCTTTCTTTCCAATATTCAAATTTAAAGAGTGACCTGGGGTTGTGGCTGGTCAGTGATGATGTAATTTTTTCCATGCAGCCCAGAAATATATGAGTTTAGTTTTCTAGCCCATATAATCCTTCCACTCTGTTCTGATACATAACAAGGGTGGGATTTTCAAGTGCTTGGCGTTGATCCAAGTCTGTAGCTGCTGAAGTTAGCAGGATATAGTCAACCCTAGGGGTTTTTTGTAATTCCTATATTAAGAGAGCGGTGACAATTTTGGACTAGATCTGTCAAGGCAACGGCTGAATATTTGATGAAGAGGAAGCATTCATATATCTTCACCAGTGTTTTGGTTCATAGATTCATAGATGTAGGGTTGGAAGGGGCCTAAGTAGATCATAAAATCTGACCCCCTGCCCTGAGCAGGAGAAAATACTGGGCTCATATGACCCCAGGTAGGTAATTGTCAAGCTTCCTCTTAAAGACCCCCAAAGTAGGAGCCAGAACTACTTCCCTTGGAAGTTGGTTCCAGATCCTAGCTGCCCTGACTGTGAAATAGTGTCTTCTACTGTCCAGCCTGAACGTATTCTCAAACAACTTATGGCCGCTATTCCTTGTTACTCCAGGAGGTGCACGAGTGAACAGGGTCTCTCCCATTCCCCACTGGTCCACCCTGGTAAGTTTGTAGATGGCCACAAAGTCCCCCTCTCATCCTTTTCTTGTGAAGGCTGAACAGGTTCAAGTCCTGTAGCCTCTCCTCATAAGGTCTGCCCTTCTGTCCCCAGATCATGTAAGTGGCCCTCCTCTGGACCCGCTCTATGTTGTCCACATCTCTCCTAAAGTGTGGTGCCCAGAACTGGATGCAATACTCCAACTGTGGCCTGATCAGTGTCGCATAGAGGGGGAGGATCACCTCCTTGGCCCTGCTTGTGATGCATCTGTGGATACGTGACAAAGTGCAGTTGGCCTTACTGACCGCGTCCCCACATTGGGGGCCCATGTTCATGTTGGAATCAATAATGACTCCGAGATCTCTTTCTACCACTGTACTTTTGAGAAGGAAGTTCCTCAGCCTATAGGTATTCTGTTGGTTCTTACTGCCCAAGTGCAGTACCCTGCACTTGTCAATATTCAGTCCCATCCTATTCTCATTCACCCACCCCTGTAACCTGTCCAGGACCAGATGTATCCTGTCCCTCACTCCTAGCGTGCCCATCTCACCCCAGATCTTGGTGTTTTCAACAAATTTGAACGTGGTGCTTTTCACTCCCTTCTGATTGAAATCTAGAGATTTCTAATACAACATCCAAATCAAGCTGCTACCCTGATTCTGTTTTGCTAGACTCTTACTTTTCCCCTGTGAGTAGGTTCTGCATCTTGGGAATATTTTGAAAAATTTATGGAGACAGATCAAACTACAGAACATAGCTAACAATTCAAAAGAAGGCTTTCATTTGGAAATGTGAGGTACTTCAGACTAGTCACTGTAAAGTACACCTCTTTCTTCTCTCAAAGCAGTGTTAATAAGAGCTCTCTTAAAGCAGGGTGGTAGTAGTAGTAATGGGCATGTTTTCAAGTCCCATCTCTAATTTATAGATGTGGTTCAGTGGCTCTTGTTGATGTTACAACACTCAGAGCTTTAAGTCAAAATGCATTTGTTAATTCAAGTCCTTAGCTTCTTTTACACTGTCTGCTGTGTATAAGCAAGAGGCAAGGGTTTCTTAGGGTGATATCTTTTATTGAATATATATCTGGGATAGAATTAAACATGCTGCTCTGGCTTCTTGCATAATTTCTGGACTGTCATGGCCACAATGTCACTCTTACACTGCCATGTTTGATTAACAATGATAATGAATATTATGAACTAGCTTATAGCTGCTCTATGGGACTTTGCTCTATATTGCTCCGAATATGGACTGAGCCCAAATACTCTATGAAACAGTCACAGATTTTGAAGTAACAGCTATACAAGTATAAAATATAAAATTAATTTTGAAGTTGTTTTTGTACGGATTTTAATTTTAACATGAAAAGTATGACTAAAGCTTGCTTTCTATTTTTTTCCTTTCTTGTCTAGACTCTATGCTGTATGGCTTTTATACAATGTTCTCCTTTCAAAACAAACACTGACTTTTGTACCAGTTTGATACTTCGAACCTCCTCTGGTAGACATCAGAACTTCTGGATTTCTTCCACAACAATATAGCATAGGTGGAAGACTCTTAAAAAGTGTGGTTCAGAATTGCATTCAAAATGTGGATGCTTCTCTGAACAGTGGGAATTCCTGGCTGTTTTACACAGTCCTTTGGCTCTGGTCTTCTAGTTCATTAAGACAGGAAAAATAATTTAACCTTCTATACAGCATTAGAGTATAGGACAGAGAGATCAGATTATAGATCCTGCAGTGCTAAGGAGGGTTCTGCAAGAGAAATATATTCTGCAGCAACTGAGCAGTTACACATAAATTGATAACAACTCCATTACAAATATTCCAGATTTATACTGGTATAGAGTTTGGCTCTTTGGTAAAGAGAGACATTCATCCTCATCTCAGAATTTTCTCCCCATCTGGATGTGAATTTTTATTAGCTTTTTGTGCTACATAGCCTACAGCAGGGCCAAAGAAGGTCAGCAACAGAGGCAGATGCCTCCGCTGTAGCAGAACAAACCAAAAGGGCACCAGGATCTGTAGCTGCCAACCTCACACACTGGTCACTCGACAGGGAGAGAACAGAGAGGTTGGCAACTCTGTTGGGGAAACACAAAACAAAATGCCATCTGAGTCCTTCAGCTCCCATGCTTACCCCACAATTTGCATATCTGTGTATCTACAGTTCCCAAGCAGAAGCTAATGCAGGGATAAGGTTGAAGGGAGCCATGTGCCACATAGCCTATAGTGGTAACATGTAGTGCCAAATGAGTAAGTTGCAGCTGCTGAAGAACTGTTGCCATTTACTAAGTGTAAAGCTTGTCTCTTTGGAAGCCTAAATCTGTATGTATCTGCATGTTGTTAATTGGTTCAAGAATAAAGCTGACTATAACCCCACGATTTTTGTTTTCCTATTTTTAGGCATCACTTGGGCATTTTTATGTATCTAATGCTAAGGGAACTAATATGTACAAAAATACTAATTCATTGCATGGTATACAAAGAGCCAAATGGTGGGAAGAAAAAGTAGCATACGTGTACACATATTCTTAAACTCAAGATCTTTGAAAGCAAAACCAAAGACACAGTATTTACTTCAGCAAGAACTCATTGCTGGTCTACTACATTTTTTCTCCATATAATATTTTTCTATGTTGACCCGAACACAGTCAGTAACCAAAAGTCACAGGGCAAGGTGGATATCAATATCTAATACAGATGTTCTTCTGGTAATCTGCATCATCATTAGTCATCTGCTCTATAGCCTAAGACTTGCTTGTTCTGACAATTATCTTAATTGCTCCTATAGCTACAGCTGTCTTTTTTGTAAATTAGTTGAGGTCTCAATGACATTCTTTAGTCACCACAACTGATAGAAGGGATTGCACTGAAAAGTACTGAAAAGTACAATTCCCCATCAGCAATATTACATCAGCCCAGCATCATTTTTTGTCTTATATTTGCAAACATAGATACTCTTTACCTATTCAGGATGCTTCTTCCTGATATTTACTGGGGTGGGGAGGGGAAAAAAGCCCAGGGGGGAAATATCTGGCAGTCACTTCACAAAATGTCAGTAGCAAAACCAGAAATGTTAGTGTTTGTAATAGTGCCAGTTATTTATTGTTGTTGTTTGAATTATTATTTATGTAGTACCTGAAAGTGCTTCACAAGTGCTGCCTCAGAACTAAAGCTGGAATTACTCAATTTGGCACATGTTTAAGCACATGTATTATTATCTCATTTTTGTTTTATTTTTTAATTAATCATTATTTGTTTTCCTGGTTTGAGTTAGTCGCACTGGATAAGGAATCAAACCTCTCCCAACTTCTGTTCACGTTATCATCCTGTACACAGCTTATTTTTATCTCCCTTGTCAATGGAAGCTTTGAATCCCATTGAAGCTTTGAATACAGTGATTCCTGACCTCACTAGTGTCCTTCATTAATGAAATTCAGGTGTAGAAAAAAAAGGTGGTTTGAAGGGAAAGCTACTCCAAGAGGAGATATATCTTATTTTTTCCTATTAGGCTTCACTTATCTATCCTGAGATCTGGGGGTGGGTTACATACAATTAATTTGTTATTGTTAATGATGGCCCTTTTCCATTTGTTCGTTCAGGATCAGGCCCAATAAAAATACTGCTTTGCACTTCTATAGTAGGGCTGTGCAAAGCTTTGGTAGCTGATTTGATTTGAATCGGGCTGAATCTCTGAATCCAAATCAAATTGGGAGTCCAATTAAAAGCTCCAAATTGATTTGAAGCATCTGAATCAATTCTGAAAAGCTTTGGAAAAGATTTGACCCTTTCAGAGATTCGGCGGTAGACTAAACAGACAGCTGACACAGCTGCCTCCAGCTGGTAGGTCTGTTGGGGTTGGGGAAGGGGGAAGGGAGGGACTGGAGCTGGGACAAGCTGCCCATTCGGGGCAGGGAGGGTGTTACTTTGAGAAGGGTATTGGGGGGTGGGTTGGATGCACATATGGTAGTGCTGGGAGTGGGAGCTCTGTCTTGCTGCTGCTTGCTCAGCTGGGGCAAGGGGGGTGGGACGCAGGCATGGCTCACTGCAGGAGGAAAGAGGCAAGCAACAATAGGGAATATCCCCCACTCTCAGCACTGCCATGCCCTCATCCCGCACCCCCTGTGCCAGCTGGCAAACGGCAGCAAGGCATAAGCCTTGCTCCCAGAGCTGATGCAGGCTCAGCAGTGCTGGGAGCAGGGGTTATGTCCTGTTGCCACCTGGAGTAAGATGTGGCAGCTCTGGCAGCAGTGACTGGGGCCTCTGAGGGCCTGTGGCAAGCCCCAGCTCCCAGGCAGTGCACCGCACCCTGCCAAGCCATGCTGCACCCAGGCAATGCCACAGCTGTCGTGTGAGTGCCAGGTGGCAGGGGGGGCGATCCCTGTTGGCTCCTGCTGCCCCCTGCTGAATGGTTAGGCTCTGCCATGAGTGCCCAGAGGCCCTGATCACTGCTCCTGCAGCCAGTGAGTGTGGGGTTTCTTTGTTTTTTTTTTAAAGCTCCACATTCACCAACTGCAGCAGCAGTGATTGGGGCCCCTGGGTGCTTGTGGCAGAACCCCCACCCCCGCCATGGAGCACAGGGCAGTGCAGGGCAGCTGGGATTGTCTCCCACTTGGCACCCACACAGCAGCTACCCCATGGTGCAGGTTCAGCACAGCTTGGCAGGACACAGTGTACTGTCTGGGAGCTGGGGCAGCCTCACATGTCAGCTAGAGCCTGGCACCACTGAGCCTCAGCAGCCCCAGCTCCCAGACAGTGCATAGCACCCTGTGGAGCTGCGCTGCACCTGCACCATGGGGCAGCTGCCATGCGAGTGCCAGGTGGGGGGACAATGCCTGCTGCCTCCCACTGTCCCCCACTGCCCTGTGCTGTGCATGGGGGCTCTTCCACGAGCATCTAGATGCCCCAATTACCATTTCTGCAACCAGTGAGTACAGGGCTTTTTTTTAGGTGCCGGGACTAGGCTGAGGCTGGGTGGGGGATGGGGCCAGGCAGGGCAGCCATGGAGGTTTGTCCCATGGCCCTTCCTTGCCCAGGCAGAAGTAGGCACAGCTGGAGGAACCACAAGAGAACCTGCCGCTGCCTGGCTGTGCCTGCCTCTCCCTGGCTGATCTAAATCACTGAATCTCTCTGAATCAGCACTGAATCTTCCAAAGCTGATATGGCCGAATCAATTCAGGACAGTGATCCGAATCTCTGAATTGAATCGCTGTCCTCTGAATCGGCCAAATGCAAATCAAATACTCCCTACTTGCACAGGCCTATTCTGTAGCACCTTTCTTCTAAGAGAGTCAAAATGCTATACAAGCAGGAGTCAACTGGGCCTCACAACACAGAGATGATGAGTTAAAGTTATTTGGATTTTAGAGTCTTCAGTGAAAGTACAAATCTGCTAATAGTCTTGTTTTTCTAACCATTTCTGGCATATGCTTCTGAAGGACTTTCCTGCCCTCCCTAAGTTTAGAAACATTTTAAGGCTGTGCCCTGGATATGTAGTTCTCACACACTGCTTTCTGTGGACATGTATTACTCTGTGCTCCTTTAAGCAGGTAATATAGCTTTGTGACTGAACTGGAAGAAGTTCTTTAAATTTGAGCTCCAGCACATTTAAACTGCTTGCCTCAGCTACTCTGCTGACAAAATTATGGAAATTTATTTCAGAACTGTTGTACATTTTCCCCCACTTCAACAGTTCTCCTCCTTGTAATCTTCAAATTAGACATTTACAAGGTAGTCTGTGCCCAGTCTCTGTTTCTTTGTACATTGCAATACATATTTATGGCCCATGGATTGCAGGGTGCAGGGTAAGATCATGCTTTTATCATCTTTATTCTCCCTAAAACAAGATAGAAATTCTGTGCGCTGACTTAAAACAAAGCTGAATTAATTTACATTTACAGCCATAATGTATTTTCATAATAACTTTTTTTTATATTTACTCAGTATAACTAATTGTGTAATGTAAAACAGTCCTTGGCAGAAAGAGCTACTTATTTCTAAAGCAAAGGTGCTAATGCATGGCACGTACACAAGCCATGTTTTTTGCTTACAGGTAACTGATTATTTGCTTATTTAACAAAGCTAGTGTAACTAAGATGGAATATGTTGCACCCTGGGGGCTTTAAAACTGTACCACAAAGAAATATCAAAGAAATTTAAATATGTTCTCATTAAATACAGTGGCCCAGATTCTAACACTAAGCTGAATCATCCTGATCCAGTTCCATTAGAGTAACCTTGCTGCGACTTTGACTTTTCTGCCAGAGAAAATATTTCCAAGAGCAAGCTATTCTACAGGTAGTGTTTGAGAAAATGCAGCTTGTTCCTATTTGACCACTAAAAAAGCTGAAAGTGTGAAGAACTTCCAATGTTTAGCTTCTTTTCCAAAGGAGACATGCAGAGGACTGAAAATTTATGGATGGGCACAAGGATATAAGCCAGTAAATATTCACCTACATTTTCAGAACAATGGCATTTTAAGGACAGAAATTGAGAATCTCTCAACGCTTCTGTCCAGCTCATTGCTCTTATTCTGGTTATCCATCTTGTGCTCAACATGCTGCTGCATTTTTCAGCTAACACCGGTTTCCAAAGCAGCACAGCTGCACTAGTAGTGTTCCAGGTAGTGTGAAGATGGCAAGTCCAAAAATGGAAGTGAGAGTGAAAAGAAAAATGGCATATTGCTGGCTTTGGTGCTTTGACACAATAACATACCGACACTTATGAATCATAGTCATTATGCTGTGACCCAAAAAAATTGCTGGCATAGTTGATCTAGCATTCGAGTTGATCCCGCTATTGATTAAGATTTGAATTAGCAATATTTCTAATATTCTTGACACATAAATATAGGTACAGGCTATTTAAAATCTGTATATATATATGTATGTATACTAATCACTGTCAGTGTACATGAATAGAGTCCTATGACTGATTGTTCTATGTGTCCTGTGTGGTGAACGTTTTCCAGGCATTTATTTTTACATACATTTATTTATACACATGTGCATGCATGCAAACACACACATAGACACACGCGTGCATATGTGCATGCACAAAGGATACTATCCTTTCTTGTTGCTTTGCATCATGCTGATACTGAAAATAGTCAGCTTGGTTTAACTAAGTGACCAGTAAAGACAGGTGCATAACTGTTTGCATATTAGCAAGGCACACAGCAGCCAAGGTTTTTTCAGTGACTACAGCCCTTAATATTTGCATCCCTATCTATTTCTGTGTTGTATCAGCAGCATAAGGATGTGTCCAGGTGCCTGGAGTGGCTGCTGCCTATGGGGCCAATGGCAACTTCCAGTTGGTGCAGCTCCACAATCACAATGACATAGCTGAGGCAAAAGCTGGGTTTTTTTCCCCTCTATCCCTATTGGCACAAGGGGCAGTTGTCCCTGTCACCGCACCCTAGTTACATCACTATATTGTATAGTAGAGCTTGGGTGAGCTATTTCAGCCTTTTTTCTATTCATAAATTGTTTGAAAATGGATGGTTTTCATATTTAAAAAGACTGTCACTTTTTCACATTATTTTGCAAAATAATTTCCATGAATAATTGTTGCTCTGCGGCTTGATAGCCTAGAGCCCTTTACATGAATGGAAACAAGGATTATCAGGCAGAGGAGGTAGGAGGATGAGTTGTTAGTGCAATTACATTTTAACCTACATGGTCATGTGTACCATCTCTCTGTTTCTGGAAAAACAAAATAATATGAGAAAAAAAAAAGGAAGACTAATAATAAAAAGGCTGTCAGTAGTTAAGATTTCATATGAACATTAAGTAACACATTTTACAATGAAGTGAATTTGCTGGTTTACTGAATAAGGATTGTAGCTTTGGGTCCAATGTGGGACTTGATCCAATGCTCTTTGAAGTCAGGCTTAGCAAGAAAGCCGGTACCTACGAAAGCTCATGCCTTTCTGAACCAGCTCCTGTCTTGCCTTCCAAATGACCAGAAACTACCATGACTAACTGGCTTCCTAAAGTCAATGGACAGATCCCCATTAACTTGGTGGAGCTCACATGAGTCCTGTTATGATTGTCCCTCCTTAATTAACTAGGATCTATCACAGGCCGCTCATTTAAGGGTGGAACCTACAAATTACAGTATGCAGCATCTGTTACCCAAACTTTTTGAAGTACTTGTTGGGGTACACAGGATTTGAAGTGTGTGTTTAGGCATATAGAATTATATTCCCTTTTGTGCAGCAGGCCAGCCAAGTAGGTTTAGCAATTTAAATGGGATTTGAGTGGTGCATAAACCTTTGGCTGTATTTCTAAATTAAGATTGTTTTCAGTCCAGATGACAAGTTGTCACAGGGCAAAAGGGAAATACTGATTTAAAAAATTATATATCAATGTTCTGTTGGTAGTGGTAGTGGTGGTGGTAGTGATTACTTAGTGTACCACATTCTCGGTTTTTAATTTTAAAAAAATCTGGGAATTTTTCAGGCTTTATCTTCAAAACATAAAAACCAGGATGAAATCAGGATAAAAGAAACAAAAGGGAAAAAATCAGTTTAAATTGGGGAAAAATCGGTGGTGAGGGAAGGAGGGAGTAAGGCTGGGACTAAGGAAGGGGAAGAGGGAGAGGCGTGGTGCAGCCCACCAGCTGTTCCCAGGGCTGCAGCAGGGAGCAAAGCAGGGGGAGCTGTCAGTGGGTGTGGGCGTGGGGTGGGAGGGGGTGGCTCTTGCTGCTACACACCCCCTGGGAGGGCTGCAGACTGGGGGGCCTGTGCTGCGTGTGGTACAGTCTATTATACCAGTCTATTACGCCAAGGTACATCAGCAGGAACACAACTGAGCTTTTCAGAAATGTCATCATTCTAGATATAGATCTGTTCCCAAAAAGCGCGCTCCCAGATGCAGAGGTAAAACATAAATTGTGGGAAAACAAAACCTTGGCATTTTTAGATCCTTGATTTTGAAGTTTTTCTATTATGAGAATAAACTTTTCCTCCTGTTTTTTTACTCTAAATAGTTGTATGAGGCTTTTATTATTCGGGGCGTAATAAATCAGTTCATATTAAAAAATCCGGAGTTGAATTTTATCTGGAGTTCAAAATAAGTTAAGAAAAATTAACTTATTTTTATGCTTATAAGATATATGTATTCAAACGCCACCAGGTTGGCTTATTAAATCACTACCAGATAATGGACTAGATCATTGGTGATCATCAATCTACAGCCTGCAGATAGGCTCTAGGCTCCAGAATGACTAGATCTGGCCCACAGCATAAAGGATCAATAGCAAGTAGCTTTACCATGTACACCCCCCTCTCTTTCCTGCTCCATGTCATTGATCCTCTCTACATCCAGAGAGATGCCTTACTCTTTCCCTCCCCTCCTTCTGATATAGGCAGCCACCGCACTCCCCTATTTCTCCTTTATCTCCTCCCCTACTGGAAGGGAGTGGTAGCCCACAGTGCAACCAGGCTGCAAGCACCCACCCCATCACGCTGAAAAAACGAGCTCCTCTAGGGCACGTCAGTGGAGGCAGGTTGATCTAGACAAGCTGAGGACTTGCTATAGTATGTTTAATTGAATAGACTATTGATAAGCATGGCTTTATGTTAATATTTCACAGTGGCTTCCGAAGGTTAAAACCTGGGATTTATTTTCAAGCTACCTTCACATCATGTTGTTAACATACAACAGGTGTCTTGACAAAGGTGCTGCTAATGCTGGCTTTTTATTGCTATATGTTGGAACACTAGGACTAGGTACAGACATTCAAAAAGCCCAAGGCAGAATTGATCTAAATTGCACTGTTTTCCGTAAGCAGCATAGTTTGAATTGGTAGCGAACAGAACACACATTCATCCTTTGGTGGGGCGGGCAAACTTTTGACTGGGTTCTTTTATGTTTAAATCAATCTGTGGTGCCAAATTTCTGTTCTGTTATGAGTAGACTAGTTTCCAATCACTTACACCAGTAAAAGTATAATACCTGTACCTGGCCTATGTGTAAGAGAAATTGCTTTTCTTTTTATGATGCTGTCTGACTTCACCTCCTTTATCTACTCCACTAACAGTCATTAAAAGAGATGGTAAACATGAAGTGCTCAGAAATCAGGAAATAACAAAGTTGAAAATGCCTGTACAAACCTGAATATATGTATTCTGATGCAGTTTATAATAACGTGACCCCATTTATTGCTGCAGGATCACTGCCTCATAATGTGAGTATGAACTCAAGAAACATTGAGAACCTTACCCAAAACACATTCAAGTATTTCTTTGTAATCATTCTTTTGAATTCAGTGAAAGAATTCAACTGATGCAGAGATCTTCCATAATCCTCTGCAAAAATATCTTTCTGTTGTCTTCAGTGACCTTGGTGGAGACCTTGAATGAAAATAATTTTATAGTCAAATAAACTGAGGTCTAGTGCCCTTGCCGAGTACTAAAATGTGTAGTGTGTGAGGTAGGGATCTGCTGAAAGGGGAAGAAAGGACATACCTTTTTAAATCTAAACTGGAATCCCAGAGACCTGGTTTTCGTCATTGTCCATTTCAAGAACATCTACTGTCACTTTTGGCAATTCATTTAACCATTCTGAAGGCTTCTTTACTGTGGAACAAGCCAAGGTGTGAATTTATAGCACAGTAGCTATTCCACTGCAATTTTTGTAATTTCCTGTACATTAAGTGTTGTGAACCATAGCTTACTCCAGTTTTAAAGTGTAGTATGCTTCCTTGCTGTTACTATACACTAAATGTGTATATAAAAGGAACTAATGCAACATAGCTACTGCACAATAAATTCAAATCTTTTCATATCACACAGTAATTTCTCCATGTAGACAAGCCCTAGATCTATCTTCTGTTTCCATCAAGAGTGAAAATAATACTTCCTGACATCACAAGGGTACTGAGTATATAACTTCATTAATATTTCGGGGGCATTGAGTTACTGTGATAATACAAAAACTTATAGAGAGAGGGAAAAACCTGGTTATTACAAGTATGTTTTCTGTTAGTGTACCCATGCTCACGTGTGCCGTGCCAATACAATCGTGGGAGAATCTCGTTTTAATTGCTTACCATAAGACAATGAATAGGTAGACATACATTTTATTAACCATTTAAGCCAACCAAATCAAATCCAGTTTTTCATTAGTGATAAAATACAAATCAACAATCTGGGAACTACATCCCCATCAAATGTAAAGAGAGAATATAGCTATCTAAACATATTGCAAAACACCTGTTTTGTTTTGTTTTCACCTCTTGTAATGCATGAAAATGACTCAAACATTTTTGATGAATAGTTTGGAAACAATTTGCTTCTGATCTGGAAGCAATGATATTAACTGTGGAACAAAATGATTAAACTTTGAAAAGACAGTAAGTTAAGACAGTAAGCCTTAAAATCCTCCAAGGATGCAGATTCTACAACTTCTCAGGGTAACCTGTTCCACTGCTTTACCACCCTTCTCATGAGACAGTTTGTCCTTACAGCTAACTTAACCTTGGCTTATATTGGCTTATATTCCACTTACATTCTGCTTATTGTCTGCCCTAACCCCCAAGTCCTTTTCTGCAGAGCTGCTGCTTAGCACGTCTGTTGCCAGCCTGTACCAATCCATAGGATTGTTTTGTCCTAAGTCCAGGATTTTGCACTTCTTATTGAAGGCCATGAGATTTTTTTTGGTCCAGTCCTCCAACTTGTCTAGGTTTCTCTGAATCCCAGCTTTACCCTCCAGTGTGTCTGCTACTCCCCCTGGCTTGGTGTCATCTGCAAACTCACTGAGGCTGCACTTCTTCCCATCTTCCAGGTCACTGCTGAAGACAGTGAACAAAACTGGCCTCAGGACCAGCTCCTGGGGGACTCCACTTGATACTGGCTGCCAACTGCGTATTGAGCCATTGAGCCATTAGTTACTACCCTCTGAGCCTAGTGACCCAGCCAGTTTTCTATCTACCTTACTGTCCATTCATCCAATCTGGAGCCAGTTATCTGATCATAGAAAGCAATCAGGTTGGTCAGACATGACCTGCCCTTGGTGAATCCACGCTGACTGTTCCTGTTCACCCTCTTCTCCTGCAAGTGCTTAGAAATTGATTCCTTGAGTACCCACTTCATGATGTTGCCAGGGACTGTGGTGAGGCTTACTAGTCCATATTTCCCCAGATCCTTCTTCTTCACTTTCTTAAAGATGGGCACTATGTTTGCTTTTTTTCCAAATCACCTGGATCCTCTCCCAGTCACCAGGAGTTTTCAAAGATGCTGGCCCGTGGCTCTGCAATCACATCAGTCAACTCCATCAGCACCTTTCTGGTGCACCATGTCCAACCCTATGGACTTGTACATGTCCAGCTTTTCTAAATAGTCCCTAACCTGTTCTTGCACCACTGTTGGCTGCTCACCTCTTCCCCAAACTGTGCTGCCTAGTGCAGTAGTCTGGGAGCTGACCTTGTCTGTGAAGATTGAGGCAAATCTGTTGTTCTGCTACTGTTGGTTGCTTACCTCCTCCCCAAACTGAGCTTCAAGATGCAGTAGTCTGAGAGCTGGCATTGCCTCTGAAGACAAGTGAAAAAGGCATTGAGCACTTCAGCTTTTTGTGCATCATCTGTCACTAGGTTACCTCCCCCATTCAGTAAAGGACCCACAGTTTCCTTCATCTTCCTCTTGTTGCTGACATACTTATACAAACCCTTCTTGTACCCTTCATGTCCCTTGCTAGCTGCAACTCCAGTTGCAATTTGGCCTTCCTGGTTCCATTCCTGAATGTCTGAGCAACTCTCTTATACTCTTCCCTAGTCATCTGTCCAAGTTTCCTCTTCTTGTAAGCTTCCTTTTTGTGTTGTACCTCACTGAAGAGATCGCTACCAAGCCAAGCTGGTCTTTTGCCATTTTTGCTACTCTTCCTGTGCATCAGGATGGTTGGTTCCTGTACCCTCAGTAAACTCCATGTGGGACTTGCTAGAGCATAAGCATGGTGCTTATAGGGACTTAGTCCTTTTCAACCCAAGAGAAGTTATGTTACTGTACTTCTATTTGTGTCCATTGAAAGAAATACCACCCATGTATTTTAAGGTTCCTCTCCTTTGGAAAGATTGCTTTCATAAATCTAAGTACATAACAGGGGGCGTTTCAATTACAATTCCTATAAGAGAACATTTTGCCAGGCTTAGACATTCATACAAACTGGCAGAACTTCCCATGGATTTTATTATCTATCATTTAGTGAAAAAAAAATGTACAAACAATAACATTCAGTTGTACATACCCAAATCTGCTTGACAGGAAGGTAATTCCTTAACAAAGGCTGAAGGGAAATTTTAAAATTCAATTATTTCTGTGAATGCTATTTTTTCCCCTTTTACCTGTTAACTTCAGCTGTTTCCAACAGAAAAAAAAAGAGAGATAGAGAGAGATAAGCCAGGAAGATGACAAAAATGCCAGAGCTCCCTACAGTATGTGATTGTTTAACCTTAAGACACCTCAGCTGTGAAAGCTGTGGATGCAACTTTGAGAAAACATTTTGAATGTGACAGCAAAATTACTTTGTGATGTTTATACATTTTTCATAATGTTGTTCCCAGTAGAACTGATTCCTATATTTCTTACAGCGACAGTATGAAGAAGCAGGCTTTTAAAAGGCTGAAGTTTTGCTGATGCTGCTTTTGCCGTGTCTTGTTAGCTAAGAGAATACACTACAGTTAAATGCAACAAAGTAATAATGTGGAGGCATTAGGGGGCATCAGGAAGCAGAGGTGCCTCTTCTCGTGCAGGGCTGGTTCGTGTATGTTGGGGGGAAGGGTATGTTTGTCAGTTAAGGCAGATAGAAATGGAGTAAGACAGCCAGAGCAGAGGACTTAGACAATGTGCCACAGAGCTCAATAAATCTATACAGTTTCTTTATACCCTGCAAGGTCATAGATGACGCTGACACTGGTCTCCTAGCAACCCACTCTACTAACCTACTTTTGTCCCAATCACTGGAGAATGGGTTTAATGCTCTGAGCTGTGTTTCAACATGTGGAGGAAGACTCAAATTGATGCTGGGTAACTGCTGATGTGCAAAATGCTAAAAATGCATTTTCCTAGTCTGACTCTCCCTTACATTTTTGCACATAGAAAGCTTCTTTAACGAAGAATAACGTTATAATAATTTCAAGCCTGGAACCCAAAGTCTCCCTCAACTTTCACAGACACGGTCTTTTTTAATGATCTAAAAATATATCATTCAATGCACCAATCATATGTTTATTTATTTATTTAGATTGAAGTCTTCTGCCAAGTATTAACCAAAGAGCATTCATCCCAAACTCAATAGCTTTGATACATATGGGAAAAACATCACATGGGAGATGCAAAGTAAAACCTGACCAAAGCAGAGCACACATAATATGATTATCAGTTTTGCGGCCAATTAATTTAAAGCCACCCCCGTAATAATAAGAAAGCTACGATCTCAATATGCATAGGAGTTCCTGTGGCATTTAAAATAACAAAGCAGCGTCCTTAGACAAAACCAACAACAAAACACTGTCTATTGTTTGATATTTCATAGTCATAGTAAATTAACTTTCCTGCAGCAATTGCAGCTGCTGAGTTAAACTACACATGGTGAATGCAACATGGCTGCAAAGCTTTCAAAGTATAGATGCATTTTGTCTTTTCTTCTTCATTATTTATACACACTCATTTTTAAAAAATGTGTTCAGAGTACATAATATAGAACACATCATTAGTTCAATGAATTTGGCAATTTTTCTGCTTAGGGAATGTTAACAATTTCTTGTAATGTAATCAAAATTCAGATTTACCCAGCCATTTTTTTCCCAAATTTTGCTTTTCTTTGCAAACGTTCAGTAACTGATATGCAAAATTCCTGCTTCATTAACTTCAGCTAGTCATAAAAATCACCTGGTACTGTGTTCCCTTGTTTGACTGGATGAAATAAAACTACCATCAAATGGAGGAATATTAGAAAAAAGCTAAAGTTATAATATTCAATGCTATTTTGCATCTCAACATTTCTGCTGCTTTTCCTTACATCTACTTCACAAGATGTGTTTCACCTCTTTCAGAATAATTTAAAATAAGTGTATCTAATTTTTTTTCCAATTCAAACTTTTTTCCACGCCAGATTTTTCCATTTCCTTTTTCTGTGATTATCAAACATGTTGTTTTCTGATATATAAAATATGACTTAGCCAATGGGAGTATAAGCCTTAAGTCTGTGGAAATAAAAAAAGATCTTTGGTTCCTGTTGTAGGGACACAACTACATGGGATGCTTCATGAACAGTAGACTAATTCTACTGCACATTAATGCGTATGGCAAAAAGCATGCTAACATGCTATTGTGAAGTAGTATTAGTCTACTGTACATTAAACATTGCACAAAAACATGTGATCATGGTAATGTGCAACCTGCTGTGCATTTATTTAGTATTTCATTATACAGGTACTAAATTTAATGTGCAGTAAGCGCTGCACATTAATGAACATGTATGTAGACGTGCCCTACAAGCATGAAATTTAATGGTATGTTCCTATCTGCTACTAGGCTAATGTGTGTGCTCCGTTCTCAAGCCCCTCTCATTAATTAAAAAAGAAAAGAAAACAGAGATTGTTCCTTCCAGTAGGTAATATTTGCATGTATTTCAGAGGAGTCCTATAAAATTCCCAGCCCTGAACCATTTGTTGGTAGACATCAGTTTGCAGAGATAGCTTGAGGATGACATAATTTAGGAATTACCAAAATATATATTATTCTGTCCTAATATTGCCTTTCTTCCCACTGGCCATTGATCTCTGACCATCTTACAAAAAATACAATACCCAAACTCCTTCAGGCATTCCTTACACTAGAGCCGTATGAGTGTATTTTGTGAAAAGCATAACCTTAGCTGGTTACCTTCTTTACTGTGTTAAAGCAATGCTGTGATCTTTAGCTGGAGCAATGTACAACTCAGGAAAAGCTGGAAGGAATAAAAATCCTTGTTCTCTTCATATTCTAACCCCACTGGGTGTGTGTACGCATGCAGTTGATTCAGGAGAAGTTTACTTGTGAGTAAACTACTTGCAAGTGAATGTTCCCAGGCAGGCATCTACACATGCAGGGAAGCAGGAACGGATTTGCTGCTAATGACAGCAAAATGCTCCCACTTCCTGGGGCCCTGCAATGGGGGAGCTGGAAGCTCCAGCCACAGCTGCCTGTTGAGGGAGCCTATGTTGAAATGCCAGCTCTGCTCCCTATCCAGGCACTTCCCTGGCCAGGAGCAGCAAAAACAGTGCAGGGGCATCATGTGTCAGGGGTATCATGTAGCAGCTCCAAGTGTCTTATCACCACCTCTGCTTCCCCACATTGTGCATGTTGCAGCCCCTGCCTGTAGCAGTGATGCCCAGCATCCCAGGCTCCTTCTAGCCACCACCCTGGCCCTGCTAGGCCACCACAGTGACCGCTGGCCTGGCAGCTTCCACTGTGATGGCCATCTCCTTGGCAAGGGCAAGGGCAAGGGCAAGGCCACTGCCAGGAACACCCACACGGTGCTCCAAATGCACAACCCCTTGGTGGTAGTGGCAGGCTTCCATGCCCTGGGATTTCCTCAGTGCATTGGGGCCCTGGGTGAGATTCACATCCCCATCACCTGCCTATCCCATGGTGACCACCCCTACTACACCTGGAGGGGCTTTCACTCCTTTGTGCTCCAGACTGTCCTTGACCACAATGGCACCTTCACCAGTGTGAGCGCTGGCTGGGAGGGCAGTACCTATGATGCCTGCATGTTTCAGAACTCCACCCTGCCAGTCCTGGTGCAAAGCGGGCACTTTACGCCAGGGGTACTGGACCTCCAGATGGGCGCAGTGGTGGTTCCTCTCCTCCTTGTCAGGGACCCCCACCTACCTGCTCCT
Organism: Caiman crocodilus; assembly: GCA_030014935.1. Classification (NCBI taxonomy): domain Eukaryota; kingdom Metazoa; phylum Chordata; order Crocodylia; family Alligatoridae; genus Caiman; species Caiman crocodilus. Next base: position 8,908,077 of record JAGPOW010003395.1, on the reverse strand, counting down.
CCAATGGGTCATGTAGCCCTATACCAGCCATCTGGACCCCTGTCAGGCCCACTATAACCAGTGCCTGGGCCAGACCCATGCCCGGTGCATTCCACCTTCAGCCACTTCAAGGGACACTGGCACATCCTCACCAGCCATTTCAAATTTGCTGAGGCTAACATCCCCCAGGTCATCATTGCAGCCTGCATGCTGCATAACATCTGCAACACCCAGGGGAACTGTTTTGTGAGACCATAACTGGGTGCAGGAGGCCTGGCAGATGATGTGTGCCTAATAAGGGGAGCACCAGCAGTGGCAGCAACAGTGGTGCCCCCACTTCCCACTGAGGCCCCAAGTGAGCTGACACTTGCCAGTGTGGTCAAGGCACTGTTTGCAAAAGGTGCTGGCCAACCACCTCCTCCTGCAATCCCCACGGTAGCCCACCTGGACAGCTGCCCATGGGCCCCCCATATCCCTGCCCACTTCCAGCACCATGCTGACTGCAGACACATCTCAGAACAATACTTTATTTTTATTTATTTCCCTCACAACAAACAGACTCCCTCCTCCCTCTCTCCCCAGCAAAAGAGCCCCACCCCACCCACCACCAACAAAAAAACCCCCTCTTTTCCATGCAAACTATTTACAATGTGGTAGTTTATGTGGGTGACCTCCCAGGGTGGGCAGCCATAGGATTATGGCACTCAGAGGCCAGCACCCTGGCCACCGTCCATTCCCCCACAGGCATGTATGCCATGATAAGCCTGACAGGTGAAGGGCTCATCTAGGGGTGATGATGGCTTCTGGTCTCCATGTGCATGTGGCTTCCCCTCTGGCAACCAGTGTCCAGGGCCAGCAGGGCCAGTGTATGGTCCTGGGCCCATTGCAGGCAGCTCCTGCTCTGCACCCACATGGAGCTGGGGTCAGTGGCAGGGCTGGGCCCAGGTTCAGAGGCTGAGTGGCAGGAGACCTGGGGCAGGAGCCAAAACAAGGGGTCCTGGCCAGTGGAGGCAGTGCTGGACCTCTGCCCAGGCCACAGGGGGTCTGCTGCTGGGTGGTGGGTGGTTTCCAGGGGACAGGCAGGGCTCATTCAGAGGCAGAGCAAGAGGCTGCAAGAAGGTGACCACCCAAGATGGTGTCCAGCACCCAGGAGTCTTCCTCTGTCAACTCTGGTGCCCTAGCTACATCTGCACCCTAATCCCACAGAGCCTCCATGTTCCTGCTTCATGGCCAGGAGCTGTGCTCTGAATTCACAGTCCACACAGGCCCATGCATACTCATGAGCAATGTCCTCCGTCTGCCATGCCCCCGCATCTGTCAGGTGGTCCTCTGCAGTCAGTCCAGGAGGAGGGTCCTGTCCTGGGTCCTTCTCCTGTAGAGCTTGTCCATCCACAGGGCACTGGAGATGGGCGGCATTGACCCTGAAGCTGCATCCTAGCTACCAGTAGCAGCTTGACCCCCATGTGCAGCTGCAGATCCTGCAAAGCCATGAGAAAGAAGCTATTAGTGAGAGTTTACAATATTTGTGAAATAAAATGTTTTGTACCAAGGGTCTGTGCCCATATAAGGGGTCGGGCATGTGCAGGTGCCAACGGACTATGGTAAGTTGGTCGGGCAGGCCTGGGCCCAGGTGGCCACTGGCTGAGCCCCACATCCCTGCTCACTCCTCAGGGGCAGGTGGGCCACTGAGTTCTGGCCACAGGCAGCCTGCCTCTCCTGCCCCATTCACAGGGTAGGACAGGCCAGGTTCCTGGCAGCACCTGCTGCTGCGGATCCAAATCCCACTGCCCCCCCTCCCTCCTGCAGGCCAGCCTGTCTTCTGTACTACCACCAAGCCCACAGCACTCAGGATCAGGGGGCTTAGGCTCCCAGATGACTGCAATGCAGCATTGGCCATACCCCTGTCCACCTCACAGGGCGCTCTCTGTGGAGGTGCCCCAGAGATCTGGGATTTTCTTTGGATCCTTTTTTACCAAAATTGTCATTATTATTTGGGATATAATATTCCAACTTAAGATACCTACAGTTTGGCACCATGGAAAAGTCTTTGTTTGGTTGTATACATTTCTCTGAGATGCTGGGGTTTGGATAATCTCATTACCTCATTGAAGCTGGTAGGCATGTGGCCCCCTGCTCTCAGGATAAATGATGTCATGGTTAAATGTGAGTTGGAAATGCATAGAAGACTGCCATACAAAGGGTGCATCTACACATGCAATTATGGTACCTGAATAAACTGCAGAGCTTATTGCTCCAGAGCTAATTACTCCTAAGCACACTGTTTCAATCTATGCCTCAGACTATTTAACTCCAGAGCAATAAACTACAGTTTATTCAGGCACAGCATATGGGTAAATTAGCCCCCATTGGCCAGGTGCCCCGAGGTTCAGCCTGCCAACCCAGGGATGCTCCCCACAGGTCAGTATGCTATGGAGGAGCTGGTTCAGGTACAAGGAAGCTTCAGTTCAGGACTATCTAGCAGGTAGCCTCCACACGAAAGTACCCTCTTGCCTCAGTCAGCCGGGGCCGTGTGTACACATGTGCTGTTGTGCAGTCTTTTACTCTGCAGCAGGATTGTACTTTAATTTATAAATACAATCCTGCTGCAGATTAAATTAGTTTACTTCAGCCTAACAGGGCTCACGTGTAGACACTAGGATGTTTACTGCACAGCAAATAAGTCACCTGCACAGTAAACATTTCCTGTAGAAGCCTGCTCAGTGGGTCCCAGGGATTTGATAATAAAATTGTAGGGGAGTTTCATTTGTTCTGTGTCTGTATATGTGTGAGAGAAGCAGTGGGTATGCCACAAATTCGCACAAAGGAAACAGCAGGTAAGCCTCAGAGACAGGCAAACACTTGTATCCTGACCCTGAGACCTTGAGATAAAAACAAAGCTGTGGTAGAGAGTTTTTGAGCAAAGTTCTGTCTGGAAAAGACTTCAAACTGAATAAGCAATCTATATCTTGATGCTGGATACATACTGGATTGAGTGAAAAACACCAAGCTGCTTAACAAATTTCTCTTACTTAAAGTAAAAAAAAACCCAGGACGTGTTTACATATGCAATTAAGGCACCAGAATTTTCTGCACAGAAAATTCAGGCTCATTAATGTGCTCATGAGTTCATGTCTACACGTGCACACCCAGGAAAAGCAAATTGTGCCTGACAGGAGCAGCCCAGTCCAGGGCTACTCCTGCCCTGCTCCACCCCCTGTAGCAGCCAGAGGAGCCCTAGAGCTGGCAAGGCACATAGGGGCTGCTCCCAGTCCCCACCAAATGGGGCTGGCTGTCCTGGCCACATGGGGATTGGGTCTCAACCCGATCTCCATGCGGCTGGGTGCAGCAGTCCCAGCTGCCAGAACAGTTCTACCAGCCATGTGGGGATGTGGGGATACCCAATGACATGTGAGGACAGGTCCCAATCCTCATGTGGCAGGGAGACAACTACCCCTGCAGCTGGCACAGCTCCTCCCTGCAACAGGGCTTAGCCAGGTAGCAATGGGCCCCTTGCTGCCTGGGTTGACTGAGAGCAACTTCCTCCCAGTCTACACGTGTGTTAATGCACAATAGCTAATGTGCTATAGGACCTGTATATCCTGATACTAGCAAACTGTGCATTAGCCTAATTTACTGCACAGTAAATCCTTTGCATGTGTAGATGCTGACTCTTTACTGCACATTAGTGTTATAAAGCGTCTCATGTGGACACATCCCAAGAGAAACATCCCAAACAAGTGCTTAAAGAAACAACTCCAGAGCACACTGAAAAGCGAGTAATTACTGAGGTAAAAAGCAAAAATATTATGTAAGTCTATATGGTGATGATATTGTCTTAACCAGTGGCCTATACTATTTTAACTTCCTCGCATATTGCTGATTATTTTAATACTTTTACATCTGGAAGTTTTTGTTTAGCTTCTTATTAAATATTTTCAGAGAACAATTATTTTGGTTATTTATGGTAACAAATGTGTATAAACTTACTGAATACTGAATGGGTGAAAATCAAATTTGACAGAAACATAACGTTTAATTACTTACCCCTTATTTTTTTTTGTTTGACTATTATATAGACTCATTTTTTAAAAATAATTAAAATTCCAAGCAAGTGCCACATACCGTGGAGAGGTGGACCTTAATTCTCTCATATTCTAGCACCCTTTATACTGTTTTGGCTTTAAAGCAGGCTCAGTTTTTTCCACAAGAACATCTCTTTTCAAGAGTGGGGTAATAGATAATTAAAATATAACTATTAAAAGAGTTACATGCATATATTATTTTCACGATATTTCTTTGCATTCAGTAAATCATGTAAATAGATTGTTTAAATTGTGGATGTGATTCAGATTAAACACGATAGTTTACAGAGTAGTTCTCAGTTCGCTGGATTTTCATCTCTATAACTGAGACCAAAGTTTATGCATTAATATAAATTTAGCAGGTGCAGGTGTTAAACAGGATGAGCAAGTACATCTTTTTCATATTTATCAAATACTTTCTGAACTGGACATATTGGACCTGCTAGTAAATATTGAAAAAACAAAAAGCTTCTTAACTCCACCAACTGTTTGCATGTCCTGTTTGTGCGTGAATACACGTGTGTATATATACTTATGTTTTATATTTATTTGTATATACCCCGGTGTAGATATACAGACAGAGGTAGGTACTCACCTACTAGACAAGGCTGAAGAACTGCCTATTGTATATGTTTGAAGTGCAAAAGGATATATTCCAGGAAACCACGTTATGTAAGCGATTAGCTTTTCTTGTGTCTGACAGTGCTTCGCCTTTAGACACACATACTACAGTTGCTGAATTAAGACAGAGTTGCTGCCGTCACTTATAAAACTCTGGTACCTTTTTTGATCCTCGGGGAAGACAATAGGTTAATAGTCAGATTTTGCCTCTTCCCAGGCTGAGAAAAGGGAGCCCATTTTCAGTATTTAAAGGAATTAAGTGGCTGGTGCAAGAGATAAGCAATCCTTACAAAAGCACTGCCAATTGTTTATTGTGCTGACTGGAGCTATGAAAGGGATCCTCCTCAGAAGCACAGAATAAGGATCCTTTAGGTAGTCTTGGCAACAGCATGAATTTGTTTCTCACACCTGCTATTACTTTCCCTCTCTCTTTTTATCACCTGAGCTCCTGATATTTTAGGAAGGCAAGTCTATCCATACATCATTTTATCTGTAATAGGGAGGAATAATTTGGATAAAATAAGAACTCCACTGACACTTTGCCCAGTTTTAGAACCGGAGTCAAACCTTTTTTGTGGAGCTGACTGATTATCTTTATAAATGGCCTGCAAATACTGGCTCAATTTTAAAAAAAAAGTTCTACTGTGTTTGTACCCATCTTAGGTTTGCTTTTTGTTAATGTTGAGAGAGAACATTTTTTCTGGAAGAATAGCTATGGGGAAAAAAAGTAAATATTAGAGATAAACCTCCAAAATTAGTTTTTCTCTTAATTACCATAACTAAAATGAATAATGTGCACAAAAGATCCTTATCCCTGTTTGCACAATTAATTGCACTCACAGGATAGCATTTTTTTTTCATCCCAGGATCTCTGAGAACTTTGCAAACATTAATTAATTAATTCAATGGTATAGTCATCAATCTCTGGGTTGATAATTGACTTCAAGCTGAAATTTTGTTAGGTTGCGTGTAATAACATAGTGAGAGACAGCCTGCACAGAGAGCTAAGGACAGAAGTGTATTTTGTGCGCTGCGTCACCTTTGCATTCAAAACAGCTGAGTCCTTCCTTGCCTCCATTGTAAGAGATGCAGGAAGACTCGCAACATTTCCCTTTCACAAGGTCAATAAATACATCTTTTTAAATCATTTGGCAGACTAGTAATCTGGATCATAAAAATGGTGCTTTACCCAAGCAACCAAACTAAATTAGTTCCAGAGCTACCATCAAAACTAAAGAGCGCTGGCACCCACTCGTGTTCTGAGCCAAAAAAAGGACACAAAATTCTGCACAACTTAACACACAGACTGAACAACAAAAATATAGAGTCTGCATGTCTGTCTATATGTGTATTAGTACGTAAATTTTATTTAAAACATGTTTTACAGACATGCATGCACGCACACAAACCCCTTTCTTGTTATTCCTTCTTCATTATATATAGCCACTGTGTACATTCTTGTGGAACTTCATATCAACATTTAATTCAAAATGAAGTTATATTCACACTTAGGGCCTTGTTACACAGTAAATTTAGGTGGCTTCTGGAGCGTTGGACTGATTTCACATTAATACCTTTTAAGTGGCTTAAAGCACACCTTATTCAGCTTAAAGTTATGCTACTCCAGAGCAGGATTATCTCCAATTCACCTAATTTTGTTTCTGATCCATTACCATGCCACCACTTTCCACAGCTATTCCATCCAACTGAGCTTGGAGCAAGCTTGTCCTGCTCCTAGTCCTGCCCCTGCTCATCAAGCTTCTAGTGGCAGGTCTTAGCTGTGTAGGTGAGAGACAGTAAGAGCAGATTTTTGTCTTATATATGACTGCTCCACTAAATCGAACAACACTAAGCTGATTAACATTTGTTTGGCTTACAGTATATAAGGTCTAACAAGGTCCTCAGAGTACGGTGTATTTTTTTGGAATAGAAAAATATTAAGACTGTAGTAGGCCCTAAAATTCTACCATTTAGGCACGAGGTGGGAAAAAATAAATCAGGATGCAGAAATGATGATGTTCTGCTTTCCTGAAACAATATTATCCCAAAATAGCATCTCTTAATTCTGGTATGTTAGAACGTTGGCTAAACCCCTAATGACTCCAGCTAACCTTGGGCCCCAACATACACTGCCCCCTGAGGGAGGGAACCCATCTGTTAAAGAGAACCAAGTGTGTGAGCTAAAGGGGAAAAAAAACCAATCAGAACAAAACCCCATTTTAGTTACCAGGTGTAAGAACTAGCCTTGCTAGAACTATTGGAGCAGAGTGGATGTGGATACTTTTGTTTCCCTGAGAAACAGCATCAACTATTCACTACTTGAAGGCCTTCTCTATATACAAATTTGATTTTGTTTTACATTATTTCGTTTTAAACTTGATGAAGTTAATCTGGTGCTTATAGCACAGTTAACACTCTTAATAGGATATAAACATGGTTTGTATCAGTTTAGTTTAAATTAATTCCTTGCTTAATTAAACTATATTAGTCTAAAACAAGTACATGTCAATTCTAGAATGTTGAGATCATTTTTTTTACCTAGTCTAAAAAAGCCAGTTCACAATCACATCTCTCTTTAAATCAGGGCAACTTGGAAGATAGCTGGGGCCCAGGTCAATAATCTGTTGTTTCTGTCTTTGCATTTCTTTCAAAGTATCTGATAAAGTAAGCTGCTGCTTATGAAAGCTTATGCATTTCTGATTCAGTTAGTTTGTAACAGGCAATTCTACCCTGCCTTCTGCCTGACTTCACACTAACACAGCTAACTGCTTTTTCTGGTCTTTGAAAGATAAAATTGTCTAACCAGTTAGCAGCTCACTGGGACCATTGGGAGTTTTATGAAGAAATCTTTATATCATTTGATGAAGTAATCCATTCTTATGAAAGTTTATGCATTTTTAATTCAATTAGGACCTTGTTACACATTAATTTCAGGCGGCTCCTGAAACTCTTAACCCCTGGTTGTCCAGACATTGACCCTGAAACTAGTTTTCAATACACATTTGGCAGCTTAAAGTTACACCACTCCAGGGCAGGTTTATCTTATCCATGTTACCTAGCTTTTGTTCCATTAATGTATGGCCACTCCCCACAGATGAACAGCCCAAGCTGCAGTCCTCCAGCCTACCAGGATGCAGTATCCCCTCCCATTCTGTGTGTACAAACTTTCCACCCCCTGAAGTCTGCTGCAGAGGAGGAGGGTTTCTGTTATTGAGCCAACTCCCGCTCCTGCCCACAGGGGTGCAACCTTCCCATCCCCATGGGCGCAATCCCATATAAACACCCTGAAAAGCATATGCCAGCTACCCAGGTCTCAGAGAACCGACAAATCCAGGAGTGGGGTTTGATGGGGAAGAAGGAAGAAATAAGGTATGAGGTGGATCAGTAATTCCCCCAAAAGCCCCTTTCCTCATTTTTCCTACCTTCCAGCCATCTTGGGAAGCATGACCAGTACCTCAAAACCCCAATTTCAAATCCCAATGTATTAAAACATGAGACCTTTAATTTGCTTATCTTTATTTCTTTTAAACTTCTTTTTAAACTTCTTTTTATTTTATCCTTTTGTGGCTGACTGCCTTTATTTCCTCACCATTTCCCTACCCCCATTTCCTTTTCACATCCCATTTCACGACGCATCCTCATCCCATTAACTTTCCACCCAGTTTCATGTTCTTGCCCTCCTAACCCATCTCTCACATGCCTTCATAAGTGGGGACAGAAGCCTGTCCTAGCTAACCAGCCCCGTAGTGGCAACTCACAGCTGCAACTCCTACTCAGGCCTCTGTTCACTAGCTCTCTAGTGGCAATCACAGCTGTGCAAATGAGGGACAGTAAAAGGTTTTTAGTCTTATGGTGTGAGTTCTTCAAACTTGAGCTAGCACTAACACTGATCAACATCTGAGCAACTCAAAGTGCAATGTGTAACAAAGCCCTTAGGGCACCTGTACAAAGGCATTCAGGCTGCTCCAATGCACTGTAATTACAATTAACCAAGTCTGGTGGAGCATGGTAATCACTGTGCTCCAGCAGACTGCAGCATCATGTGTATCTGAATCCCTATGCTGAAAAATGGTGATGGGGCTCTTTAACTAAAGCTTGTTCTATGAGCTTTAGTCAAGGTGCCCCTGCTGCCATTTTTCAGTGCAGGAACACTAATAAGTTTGATGCTTCAGCCACTTTAATTAGAGTAGTTTTTGGATCCGCTTTAATTAACACCCCCCCACCACACACACATACGCACACTCCCAGACCACATGTATAAACACCCTTAGTCTAGCAGATGCAACTCTGTCTTCTTCCTTATCTTAAAATGGCATGTTGCACTTATTCTACATCATCTGGTAATGTGTGTATATGTATTTATGTGTGCATGTGTATACATTAATATAAATTAATAATATGTGTATACATAATATATAGATTAATGTTTCACAATGATTCATGAAAATCAGATCTTAAACATTAAACAAAAAATCACATGACGTTTGTAAAACTTTCTAAAGTTAAAAATGTTGTCTATGAGCATTCCCTTTTTAACCAAGAGGTGGTTTTTTTAGCAAACCCTGTCCTCACAGTTGTCTTATTTACTATTTTAAGATGTGCTTTAACTATTGTCAAATACAATGCTTTTACAAATGGAAGAATGGTAATAGAGCAAAACTGAAGACAGATTTCTCAATAGTATGTAAACTCGAAATAAAAGAATGTTTGAAAGAGAACAGTATGTGACTACTCTGTGTTTCTCAACAGAAGTTGTATTTTCTCTTGATTAAAGAGATCAGAGCATATGACCTGTTAAGATAGATATGCGAGAATCTAATGTACAGAATGTTTTGGTAGAAAGGCTTCTACTTAATACTGTATTCTCTGACTGCTATCTAAAATAAGCATGCTCTTTGATGATCACAAACATATTGGAATAATAATATGCACAATTTACATGGATAAAAATATACCATTTAACTGTAGAGGCAGTACAAAGTGCCACTGCATAACGTGTTTTAGAGCTGATCCTCAAGATGTCCTTGGCTTCAAAATACCTAAAAAACCTTACTTTTACGCCAAACCAGCTACAATTTTGGCTCTAAATTCTACTGCTGTGAGCTTTCTAAGCAGACTACTGTGAATGGCTCATTCATACTGGTTTGCTTACATAGTTCATAGCTATAATAAATTATGTGTCATGGAGAATTATGCTGTACTGTAGATGCATAGAAGTTGATATTAGAGCTGGGTGAAAATTTTGTTTCCTAAAAAATGCAGTTTGGTCAAATTTGGTAAATACTTCTGGCTGAAAAACATTTCCAAAACAATGAAAATGTTTTGTTTTTTAAATAAAATATCTTGATTTATTTTTTTATTTTCAATTGTTACATTTGAACCATTACATTTTGAAAAATAGCGTGTTTATTTAAGGTAAAATCACCCAGAAATTATTTTGATAATTTTTTTAGTTTTTTATTTAAGAGAGAAAGACAAAACAATTTAATTTCAGATTGATCCAAAAGGATTTTTTTCCCAATGTTCTGGATTGGCCATCAAACCAACAATTCAGTTACCTGTTCTGAATCAGTAGATTTGGTTTTACACGTACTTTATTTTCATGCATGTGGTCTTTCATGTATTTTCTATTTTTAACATGAATGAATGTGACTATTACTTCTGCTTCTATTAGGATCTAAAAACTAATACAAGTTTCCAATGGAAACAGATAAACTTCCCAAATGGGAAGATGCACGCAGGGGGATTCAAAGTTCTGTGTTTGTCTAACATAGCTACCTACTAGGGCTGTGCAAATTTTTCCAGCTGTTTCATTTCAACACAGTTTCAACTCTTTTTGAGCTTGAAACAGCAAAACTGAAACAAAACGAAGGACTTTGAATCAGTCTCAAAATGAAATGAGGAGCAGTCAAAATATTTTGAAAGCTTTGAAATGTTTCGAGTTTCAAAGCTGAAGCTGGGCTTGCCTGCAGGGAAACAGAAAGTAAGGAGAGGGAGAGGGAAGTGGGGGGAAGGACTGCTCTGATATTGACTCTGTAGCTGGCCAGTGATTGTAATCCTTCACTGAGGTCCCTTCCAATCCCAGTGCTCTGAGGGAGGGACAGAAAAACAGCATAAAAGCAGCATTTTTTGAACTGGGCTGTTTTCTGCCTTGGGGTCAGTACCTGAGCTATCTTCCAGCAGCTCAGCAGTGTCAGACAACAAAAGCTACTACCATTGATTTCGTACTTGCTATCCCAGCAAGTGGGATTCCACAATACCTTTTGCTTTCTTTCTATACCCTTTTATTTTATTATTATATTAATTGATTCCTTTCAATTTATTCCTTCCCCAAAACTCTCTTTTTGCTTGTCAGGGAGGGGCAAAAGAGGAGGTAGAGGGAAAGCTGAAAGTCCTCCCCACACTCCAAACTGAGATGCAGCCTCTTCGTTACAACAAGCAAGCATGAGGCTTCCGCTAGTTGTACTGGCACAGGAGAGGGGAGCAGTGCCAGTGCCAGTGCCAGTGCCACTGCCTGTGCCTGAGTCTGCATCCCCTCCAAGAGCACCAGCCATAACCCTCCCTACTCCATTTACCACCATGACAACAAACAGCAGCACCAGAATGACATTCTCCTTTACCCCCATTTAATTTCCTTCATGACATTCTCCTCTACCCCCCAGGCTGAGCCTTCCAGTGCCAGGGTAAGAGCTGGAACTGAATCTAAATGCCATAGCAAGGGAAATTGTGGGGAAGAAGCAGGAATCATTTGAGTTTATGTTCCACATCCCTCAAGTTTCCCCTAGAGCCAGGTCTCCTTCCCCAGAAGGCACTTCAAAGGAGGCTGAGGTAGAGGTTACAAAGGCAAGTTGCTCAGCTGAGTCTACTCCTCTTGTTGCTATGACTCTGCCTGATGAAGAGGGGGAAATTGCAGCATCCACACATGCACCTGCACCCCAGAAGTGAGTGGGTAGTTTGATCTGGGATCATTTTGAGCTGGCATACGATCCCACATATGCTATCTGCCTGAAACACCAAGCCAAAACCATCTTGGGCAAGGGAACAAAACGCATGTGAACCACAGGGATACCAATGCATCTCCGCAGCACCACCCCCTTGCCCTTGCTCCTCCTTAGCCTGGCACAAGTGGGAGCATGCTCAAAGAAAAGTTCCCCTCTCACTCTCAGGCCTCTGTCCCCCTAAAGCAAAGGCAGGCCACCCTGGGACAGTGAGGGAAAGCTGGACAGAAAGGGGGTGTGCATCGCAAAAGTGAACAAGATCACCCAGAGCATTGGAGAGATACTTACTGTGAATGGTGATCCCTTCTTAGTTGAGTGGCCAGGGTTCAGGCAGCTCATGGCGCTCATGATCCCATCCTACCAAGTGCCTGTATGTACCACCTTCAGCAGGACGATGGTGCCATCCCTGTATGAGGCATGCAGGCAGTACTTGAGGGAGGAGTTGCACAAGACAGGTCCACAGGTGGCCTTAACACTTCACCTCAGACATCTAGAGCAGCCAGGGTGGGGGTCATGCATACTCCTCCCTCACAAGGCACTAGTGCAATGAGTCACGCCATCTGTGGACTCTCCTTCAAGCTGAGGTGATGGATGAGTCCCACATGGCAACTGAGATCATGGGGGCCATGAACCGCTAATTGCAGGGGTGGCTTGTTGGGCAGGGTGTGCTCACCCATGGATTCATGGTGATGACAATGGGGCCAATATGGTCAAGGTGGTCCATGATGCCAATTTTGTTGGCATCTGGTATGTGGCACACAAGTTCCAATGCACTGTCAGGGATGCCTTGGAGGGGGACAGGGCTACTGGTGATGGTGCCAGCAACACCAGCAAGCTCATTTCTAAATGCAGAAAGGTGGCAGGCTACTTCCACCAGAGCATCAAGGTGAGCAAAATGCTGTGGGACAAACAGGCACAGCTGAACATCCCACAGCACAAAATCGTGCAGGATTTGGATACTCGGCAGAACTCCACATACCTGATGCTTGAGAGGCTGGTGGAGCAACTGAAGGCCATCCATGACATGGTCTTGTTCAGAGACATTGGGATCAGTGGCTCCTTTAACAGATCAGAGTGAGATACCATCTCCCAGATCTTGGTGGTCCTCAAGCCTTTCCCCAAAGCTACTGAGACCCTCAGTGCTGGCAATGCCCTCCTTATCCAGGTAATGCCTGTAGTAAGGGAACTTCAGAGCCAAATGGAGAGCTTCTAGGGCATCAACATTCCTGGCTGGGGCAAGCCGCTGTCACAAGATGTGTAGGCACTGGTGAGGTGGCTGAAGAAGGGCATCAGGAAATGGCTTGATTCCTTGCAGTTCAGTATGGTCCATGTGCTGGCTGCCATGTGTGACCCAAGGGTGAACAGCAGTCTATGCAGCAGCCAAAGCCTGAATCAGTGGATGAAAGTGATGGTAAGGAGAGTCAGGGAGGCAGAAGGGCAGAGGCAAGGGGACGTGGAAGAGGAGGATCCACTTCCCCATGCCAGCACTCCAACCACCAGTCAGTCTCCTCCACACCATCCATTGCCAATGTGGGCCAAGGGCATGGCTTCCATTTTTACGATCCAGACACACCAGACCCCAGCCTCGCACCTATCTCACCGAGGATATGGAGCCACTGGACTGTGACCCCTTGGCCTACTGGGCAAGCCACAGCCAGATATGGCAGGATCTGGCCACTGTTGCCCAGTAAAAACCTGTCCTGTCCACTGACCAGTGTTCTGAGCAAAAGGGTGTTCAGCATTGCTGGGGATTTAGTGACATCCCACCACACATCCTTGGATCTGGTTTGGTGGAGCAGCTGGTGTTCCTGAAGGTGAACCTCCCACTGCTGGAGTTCCCCAAGCGCCATCTGCAGATGGAGTGAGTACCACAGTCCTCACTCTGTCCACACCTATTTCCTTTTTCTTTTTTTTTAACCATTTAATACCTCACTCTCAGAGCTGGAGGCAGCACTCACTGCATCACCAGCCAGCAGGGGAAGAACATGTCCCTGCTGAGCTCCCATACCAGGATGAACTTGGAGGTATGGACTAGGGTATAGAGGAGGTATGGAGGAGGCCTCAGGTCCTGGGCATGACCACTAAACCTATACCCTACCAAGGTTGGGAGGCTTGATGGGACTGCCAGCAGCATGGCAGACCCAGGAAATGCCAGGACCAAGGATCCCTCTGATGAAAGGCAGGTAAGAGGCACCATAACCTCCAGCCACCACATGCACTCACACAGAGTCCTGGCTGGGGAAAGCCCAGACCTGTCATGTCTTTGACAGGCCTGAGGCTTGCTGCTTGCAGTAGAGTTTGAGGTCCAGGTGAGCTCAGCTAAGCTGCTTGTGGTGCCATCTACAAGGCATGGGCTTTCAGGTTTAAAACCCTTTGTCAGGCTGAGCAAGCATCTAGTTGGTGTGTGTGTGCTCTTCCTGGATGGAAGGAATAGTAAAGAAGCCAGAGGCTGACGTATAATGCAGGCAAGAAAGCCAGTCAGTGAAAATGAATGTGTACCACAGGTGTATGTGTACCACAGTTTGGGAACCCCTGATCTAGAAGAAGCCAATGGCAAAAGAACCCTGTCAGGAGGCGAAATTTGTGGATTTTTCCCCCACTCACAGATCTCACTATATTGTGGGCTTTACTGGAGGACATTGGTTTTGAGGTTACAGGTTTATTCATATTTAAGGGCAATTAAGTTATACTTTTTTCCACAACTGTTATAAAAATGAGCATTTTATCACACAATCTTAGATGATCCTTGGAAAAATGTTTGCAAGCAAAGCTAAGGGAAACTTTAGAATGTAATCTTTAAACTTTAAAGATGTAATCTTTAAAATTTAAAATGCAATCTTGCCTTAAATTAGGAAGCCCTCAGGAAATCAAGGATATTACCATGGGCCGGTTTTTCAACCCTTGCTTATTCAGAGTAATTACTCACATGAACAGTCTTATTGGATGAACATGAATAACAGTTGGAGAAAAAGAGCTTGTTTTCAGATGCTTGTTTTGTAAAGTGTTTTGTTACCCTTCAGGGTGAAGGCCCTAAATGTAAACTGTGTATAAAATAAATACAGTTACTATACCTCACATCTTTCCTCTTTCCAGTCTTCTAGGAACAAGAGAAGGATCGTAAAATCCTATCATGAAGCAATGGTCTACCATCTATCTATTTCACTATTTTTTAAAGTCAGAACAATGGCATAGCTAGGGCAGGGCGATCGGGGCATGCTTCGAGTGCTGACTTGGTGAGGAAGGGAGAAAGGGAAAGCACCGCCACTACAGCTGTGCAATTGCAGAATGGCATGGCAGCAACCATAAGTCACTGCTGTCCCTACATCTGGCAGCTGCCCCAGGTACCTAACCACGTTGTTATGCCTCTGAATCAGAAGAGAGAAATTCAGATATCATCAAGTAAGATTGCATACTGGGTTGTATTATTAAGAGGTAGTGTTTGCTCTCAGTCTATAGTCCTCCAAGTAAAATATCAGTAATGGCTCCAGGATTTATTCAAAACCCTGGGACATGGATCTAGCATCAAAGCAGGTGGCAATATCTTCTACAGAGTACTGACTGCCTTTAGTAATACTAAGGAATACTTTGATGATGATAAATATCCAGCTGTTTGTGAAGCCTCAACACATGTTTAATCCAGTTTAACTGACAAAATAATAGTTCCCTAGCTGAAGAATTTTATGGATCTGGTTTTCTGTTAACAGAAGTTTTTCATTTATAGGTTCTTCAGCTATCCTTAAACCTTTTGCCCAGAATATGAGCAAGTAGATAACTTAGTTGGGAGGCACAGAAAAAAACCCATAAAGAGAGTTTCATGCTTTCATCACTTTAGTGTTAGAGGAGAATAAAACCAGCATCATTATAGTATATAGGGATGCCGATAAAACAGGAATGTGGGTGATAAGAAAAGGTCTGAATTCATAAGACCATATGGGGTATGAGAAAGTTGACACTTTCCTGTCTTGGCACTTTCTAAATACCATGTTAATCCAGCCAAACCAGGCAGATGCCAAATTCAACTTGGGTCACAAGAAAGTATGTTTATGTAGGTGTCAAAAACTCTCAGTCTACTATAATGACCTGTAAAACTTTTCAGTTCCCCCCACAGTAAAATGCCATCCCTGCTATGTACACCCACTAAAGTATACGGAATACCATAGACCTATATACTTCTTACATCGTTCTCCATCTCTCACATTAATTGACGTTATTTACACAGAAAAGTTGCCATTGTTTAACAGGTTTCTGGGTTTTTTAATCAATTTGACTAATCCAGTTCAGATCCTGCATGGACACTCACAGCTTCCTCTAAGTTGGTTCTGAACAGGTTTAAGAGAAATCAAATTAAGCCAAGTTAAGTTAGTTTAATTAAATATTTTTTAAAAATAGAGAACCACTCCCAAACTGCAATAAGGATATCAACGAAGGGGCTTTTACATTTAATTTAAATTCTCACTTTACAATAAATTATTCTATGTATACAGCTTTCAGATTTGCATGGAAAACTTCATATACAAAACAATGACTGAAAAAGTCTTTCCCTGTCCCCTAGCTTGCAATTTGTGTTTGTAAAATTCACATCTAAAGTGCTCTCATATTCCAAATGTTAATGCATATTATAAAAACTATGCCTCACTCAGTGATGACAGCAGTAGGAGTTTCTCTTCAGACTTTATGTGGCTTTGAATTAAGTCTTAAATTCAGACATGAATACTCCAATTTAATGCAACATAAATTTAGTTTTTTTACAACCACCAAATTCTGTCAAAGATCAAACAGACTTTTGCAAAGCTAGGTCAGAGTGAAAAGAACATGTTGATAAATATTTGTTTCAGATAGGAGTGGATAACTTAAGAGATCATCAAGAATTATCTGTGCACTGTGCTAGTAAATATGTAGATTACAGGTTTTTGTGAGTGCTACATGTAAAAAGAAGCCAAGCCTAGAGTACCCTCTGTTAAACAAGTTAAGGTCAAGCTATAGCAACGTGATTTTTAGCTCTAGAAGTTCCAAGTTGTATCTTAGTGCATTGGCTGAAACGGTAGGACTTTTCCAGAGTTAAAATGTGAAATGCTGGAGGCTGCAAGAGAGAGGGGAACTGTGGGGGGAAAAAACCCCTGATCAAATCCAGTTCACTCACCCTGCCAGGATCCATGCTCTGCCACTGTGTGACACAGGCCTCTTTGATGCGCTGAGTGGATCATGGGTTTAGGCCTATCAAGAAAAACCATGGGCGTCTTTACACATGCTCAGGGTGGGGCAAGGGGTCTTCAATTAGAGTAGCTCCAAGAGCCATTCTAATTAAAGCCCCGCAGTGTCTCATGTTTTCAGCATCTTGCACGTCAAAATGTTGGCAGGGATGCTTTAACTAAAGTTCATTTGTCGAGCTTTAGTTAAACTGCCTCTGCCACCATTTTGAAGACAGGGAAGCTGAATACACAAGACATGAAAGCTGCTGGAGTGTACTAATTATCACCCTCCAACAGACTCGATTAATTGAGTCTTCTGTGGCACACTGTACCTTAATAAGGGAGGCCACTGGGAACACATCAACTAATAAAGCCATGTGGGTCTCCTGCAAGAAGAACTCAATGTATCCTTGCTCCCAGAGGAAGTAGAGTTCCCAACACCTGTGAGACTCATCCTTCATCTGTGCACACTGAATTCCTGGAAGGCAGCCATGAAGTCCACATTCTCCAGCCCCATTGAGGGACCTAATTGGTGGGGAGTGTTGTTATTCTTGGCAGAGCTTTCGCAGGAGGCAATGCCAGCTGTGGGGCCCATCAACAATCCTGAGACCCTCCCATAGGCGTAGAGGGCAGCATAGAAGCTGAAAGCCCACTGGTAGTTCCTGGCATTGTTCCACTTGTGGCCTTTGCCTTCCCCCACCAGAGCCCTAAGCAGGTTGAGGACTTGTTGGCAATCCCCCTAGTTGTCCAGGGCAAGCTTCCCAGACCAGCAATTCGGTGCTGCTGCCAGGACTGAGAGGCCCACACACTCCTGCTTGTACCTCTCCTGGTCTTGTGATTCAGTGGGCTCCTGGCTGCCAGGTGTCATGGGTGTTTTCTCCTCCTCCACCCCCATGGATGCAGAGGCCTAGCAAGCACTGCCCAAACTACCCAGTGCTCTACATCCCACAACATGGGGAGAAGCAGAGCTGCAGCTACTTGGGGTGGGGGAGGGGGCAGCACAGGAAGTGGTAGGGCAAACAGCAGGGAGGTCTCTGCAGGGTCCCTCTTGGGGTTAGCTTGATTCTTGGGGTACCCGTCTTCTTCCTTCTCTGAACTGGAGTCACAAGATGTGTTGTGGTCCATGTCAAGGCAGGTTTCAATGGAGGATACAGTTCAGGCAGCTGGGTGGCAATGGTGCCCTCCCTGGAGTACTGGGGAAGTAGCCTTCCCCATTGGGGCCCACTGGCATGAGCCCCAGGATTCCCACCTCCCTAGGTGATCTGAGAGGAAGGAGTCCATTGCCAGACCAGCCCCAGGGGTGGCTGAGGCTGGGGCCTCAACATTTGTGGCAGTGGGGGCACATTATGGCTGGCATAGTTGGAAGTCTCCTCCATGAGCTCTTCTACCACAGGATGGCTCTCCATCCTGGGCCCTCCTCCATGGTGGTACTAAGTTTTTGTTTTTCTTGGGGTGGGAATCCTGGTGCAGCTCAGAGCATGACCTGTATCTTCTCACCTATTAGGGACTTCTGGTGCTGGCCACAAGGGCACCTCCACCAAAAGTTCCCCGTTTAACACCAACAAGGGAGTTCATGAAGGGGAGAGCTGTACCTGGGTCTTGTACTTGCTCTTTCTCTGGGCAGCACAAAGCCAGCCTTAGGGTTGCCTGGCAGAGAGATTGGTGCAGCCCGTTGGGGCAGACCAAGTTGGGCTTAGGGAATGGCAGGGTAGGACACAGGAGGGTCTTCTCAGAGACCACCTCAGAGTTGTTCTGGCCACTAAGGGACTCAGCTTTGCTTCCCGTTTGTCTCAGGACCCTGGGGTGAGTCTGGGCTCAAGTTTGGGATGATTTTTGGGGAGACCAGAGGAGACCTATAGGGGTGGTATTGATGACTTCCCTGAAGCTTGGAGAAGGGGATCTTCCTTATTGGGGGTCATTCACCAGTGAGCCCTGCAGCTCACATCTGCCCCAGTTGGTTGGAGGAGGAGGGATCTGCCACCAGACCCATACCAAGTGTGTCTGAGGACTGTGCGGTGGTGCTTATGGTGTTGGAGAGCAGATCATGGTCACTGTAGTGGGAGGGTCTCCTTCATAGGCTCCTTTCTGGGACAGCATAGCTGTCTCATGCCCGGAGTGGAGCTGGCATATGCTGGGGGCAAAGGGAGAGATGTAGGTGAAGGGATCAGAGTGGTGGATGGGAGATGTAATTGGGGGCTGGAGCTCTGCAAGGGACTAGGCAGGGATGGGGATACACACACAACAGAGGGGGAGGCCCACAGCTTGCCCCACAGAAGGGCACACAAATACAAGGGCAGGGGGAGTGGAGCACAGGAGTCACCACATGGGGGGCAGAGACACTGGGATTCTGCTGAGGCAGCTGACATGGGTGGAGCAGAGATGGGGCCCCACTACTGTTGAGGGGGGAAAGGGTCCCCTCCGGCTAGCCAGAACCCATAGCAGCTCACAAGCTGGGAGCAGCAGTAGGAAGCAGAAGTGGGTGCAGTTGCAGGTGCAGATGTGGTCAGGGGTGCACCCTCACAAGGGAGAAGGGCAGCAGCAGTGGCAATGGAGGAGCAGGGGCTGGCCCAAGTGGAGGCAGGTAGGGGCTGTCCCTGCAGGGAAGCTGCTAGGAGCCTCCTCCAGCAGGGAAGCAGGCAGGGCAGCAGGGTCCCCAGAGATGCTCTTTCATCCAGCAGCAGCCAGAAGAAGTGATGAAATCCCCTTTTGGATACAGAGGTTGAACAAGAGGGACCTATAATCTGCTCCAGTAAATGGCAATTCTTGTGTTCCCGAAATAGCCATGGGACTCAGATACTCAAAGTTTGTTGCTTTGGCTTGTAGCAGTGGGTTAGTTACAGGTCTCTTTCTGCAAATGATTCTGTGACATACCCACTAGACATTCAGCTCAGGCTGTTACACTTTGTTTATCTCTGAAATTCCCAGGTGCCTAATGTGTCAGAGAAAGTAGGATCTGTCACATTTGTAACAATTCCCTATGTATATATATGTATAGACCTTAACTAATGAATTGCAAAACGTTCAGGGCTACATCCACAAAGAAGAGCTAGGCTCCGTGTTATCATGCCTCCTTTTCCGAATCCCTCCTGGTGAGTGGAATCCATGCTTTTCCCTTTCATGGGAAGAAATGGGCACCGAAGGAGCTTGATCTAGGATTTCCCAAAGTGGTTTGCAGGAGCAGCAACTTGCACTATAGGGTGGCTGCACCCCCAGCTTCCAGCCCCCTCTGCCCCTAGCAGACTGCCCTTGAGAGCCTCCAAATGCTGTTTTTAAGCACCTATAGCACGTGACTATGACTAGATCCTCTGCCCTGCCTGATCTGCCACTGTTGTTTTCCTTACTGTCCTAGGGGTCAAAGCTTCTCCTGCCTGCCCTAGCTGGTCTGCACAAGGGCTGAGCTCAGCTGGGGACAAAAACAGCAGCAATAACATGGCAGTAGAGTCTTTCCCCTCCCCTGCCTTTGGGAAGGGGAAGTCCCCTGCCCATTCCCACTGCCACTTTCCCCTAGGAATGGAAATCATAGAAGCAAGTTGAATAAGAATCCTCTATGCTAGGTGAGAGCAAACATGAAGAACAGAAGTGGAGCTAAGTGTATTAAGATCCACTGTTAAAACATAGAAACAATTTGGAACCCCACTTTCCCTGCTCCGAAGTGAGGGCCCAAACTACTTGACTGCATAGTCATGTTGCCTCTTGTGTTCTTGCTTTGGCCGGTTGACTTTTGAACTCTGTTCTATGTAGGGCATAAGTTCAATCAGAGTTGAGAATGCTGTCAACTTCACCAAGACTTGAACCTGCATTTACCAGAGCTAGTCTCCTAAGGCACTGATGGAAACTGAATCAAGAGCCGTTGGTATTTGGTCATATCCACTGCATAAATTGTAGGTCTACTGCCACCTTCATGACCTCCTTCTGCATCCATGGTTTAAAATATAGGTATAGCTGCCTCTTATTTTAACTGGAACCCAATCTCATTGGGGTGTTAGGTATTCTTTCTGCATCTTGTAGATATTTTATTAACAGATAACTTTAAAAGATGACCATATGTGCAGGTGAGGATCTGGCCTCTTAAAAAGGTGTAGAACAAAAAGGCTATCAGGTGGTAATAAAAAAAAGACTAGGACATTTCACAGGCAACCACTAGACTGAATAGATTAAGGACATGAATGGTAAATAGTACTGGCCCAATTTGTCAGAGATCCAAACTTCAGTAATTATATTGAAAGATTTTTTCATATTATAGTTTGGTTTATCCAGATCTCCCAGCATGAAGTTTATTGTAAGAAAAAATAAAGATAATAATCCAATATGCAGATTTTCAAACAACGTGGAGAAATGAAAGCAGTTTCTTTTTATGGATAGGTGGACTTCTAAACTTTTCTCAGTTAACCTTGCAATGATTTTAATAAATACCTCAGTGCAGTGGGAGCTCTGAAAGCTGAACTGAGTCTCATCAGACCTGAAAAGTTCATTCGGCAAACAGCAAATTCAAGAACTTTTGAAGACAATGGCAAATTTAGAAACCTAATTGATTTTGTTTCTAAGCTACCTGTCTAAAGTGCTTGGTCTCTTAGGTCTGTCATTTGTCCTGTCTTTCCCCCGCTGAAATTTACTCTACGGTAATTTGTTGCTAAAACCAGATCCTCAGTGGCTGTTTCAAGTGTTGTTAAGCAAGGAGATAATTTCTAACTAGATCATCAGTCATTCCCTACTTTCCCAAAGAAGAAAAGAGATAAAAAGCCTACTCCTAAACTGTGTCTTTGGTGAATATGAAAAAAAAAAAAAAAATCAAAATAAAGTATACTCCATCTGAGATATATGAGGCAAAGTTCATTAGCTCATTAGTAGGGGGAAATAAGTTTTGAGAGGGTTCATGAATCTAGAACAAACAGAAACTGTGGCACCTAATTTACCTTGGTCTGAAGCACATTACAGATTACTATGGCTTAATTAGGATGTACCACTGAGCATTCAGATGGTGTCTTCAACGGTATTATATGCAAGATAAACCCAGGCTGATTTAGTTTCCTTTAAAAGAGTATGGATTGTTGGGAAAGGATAACATTCCTAATTGATTTTAAGACCAAAGCACTGGGATTGTAGGTTCAATCAAATATTTTGTCTTTTAAAGAGTAATGGCAACTACACCAGAAAAACAATTATTAAAAATAGTAATTCTTTTGGAGATAATTACAATGAAGGTAAAAAGAGGCTTGTTTTCAAATGTTTAATATAATCTTACCTTTCCTGGGGCTGTGTAAGAAGAAAAAAAAATATATATATATATATAAAATAAATAACTTAAATATTATTGCTTCACAATGTGAGCCTGATTGTCAACCTGCATACCTCAAACTGACCAGACATGTTTAGGGGGAAAAAAACCCCAAAACTTATAAGTATAGATTAATCGAATTCACATGTGAAAATAACATGTAAAAAAAACATCTGTTGGAGCCAGCTACAGCCTGATCAGACATCATGCAAAATTCCCTATACAGTTCTGCCAGTATACCTTCTACTTGATCTGTGAAGCCTCTATAAATCATCCTATTCTATAATCACTAGACTCTCAGAGAGTTACATTTCCACCTATATAATGGCTTGTGCATTAGTGTTTTGGTTTAATCCACAATGCTTAATGTAAGTCCAATATATGCTGAGTGAGTAAATCAGCTTTAGGTCATAAATTTAAAAGTGAATTTGATAAAATGGAGAGAAATTTCATCTTCTCTGTACCCAATTTGCACTGATTTAACAAATCTTGCAATTCCAAATGAAATTTGTTCAACCAGTGCAAGGTTGCATGTGTAGGGAAGTTCTCTCCCGGTTGCAGAAGGAAAAATGCTTCAGTGAGAAGACTGGGTTTCATAAGGTCCATTATTTGTTGAAAAACAGTAAGAGTCTGAACTTGCCAATACTAAGCATTTTTGTAACTGCCCTTAGGAGTTGTTCAGTAAAGTCATTGGCCCAAATTCAGGACTCTACTAAACTAGAGTAAAAGTAGGAAACTGATCTTAATTTGAGAGATAATTTTGCATACCTTTTGTCATATTTTTCTTTCTCTTTGTGTCTCTTGTGGATGTGCCGCCCTCTCTAACACAAACCAGTGCATTAATTTGGTACTAGCGTGCTTACTTGATTCTAAGATGAGAGCTCATCCTCCGGCCCAATTTAACTTGGTTGGGAAAGCCTCTTGTCTTAAAATTGAGTATGGGGGGGGGGGGGAAGATGGCCACTGCAGCTCAAGCTCCAGACTCTCCTTGGGGCTGGGGCTGGGGCTGGGGCTGGGGCTGTAGTTGTAGTCACAGCTGCTGTGTGGGGGGGGGGCGCCCGCGCCCCGTGCCGCCCCCCCCCCCCGGGGGGGCTTGCCCGGCCCCCCCCCGGGGGCGGGGGCCCCCGGGGGCCCCCCCCCCCAACCCCCACCAAGAAAAATCGGATAGAAACGGC